>OZ037994.1:28857086-29017086 GCA_964035705.1 Porites rus | reverse complement strand
ACCCAGGAGAAATAAAAAACAAAGGTTATGGGGGGCAAATAAGGTGCATTATGGGATATGTGTAAGTGGCGTAGTGGGTTACTAAAGGACACAACATAATAGCTATCTGACGATAGTTTACGCAACATAAAGAAACGCCTCTGTTGATTTTAGACAGCATCCAAGACCCATGTTAACTAAGCTTTGTGAATCCGCCCTCAGAACTCAACTTCAAATCGCTTATACAGCAAAAAGGCATTATGCATAACCACGCACAGCATTATGCATAACCACATAATTTATGCCATTCTGTTTGCCCTGCTTCATCTCGCTCACTCGTTGCCCCTTTCACACTCAAGGCTTATTAAGAAAAGTATTACTTACAGCACAATCGAAACAGTTAAAACTTGAAGCAAAATAGTTATGGATTCCAAGGCCAAAAAGCTTAAGCATCATCTCTAAAAAGAAGAACGTTAAAAATACGATCTCCGCGTAATCTGAAATAAAAGAAACACAGGTCACAACTGAGCCGGTAGAATAGAGAATCCGCAAAATTAAACTTGCACGTAAACCCTAGATAAACCTTAGTAAACATTTTTATGGACAAATTGGAAAAACTAAATTCACACGAGTTCCCTGAAGTTTTTATACCCACAGGGACAAGGGTAACGTGGTAGGTGAGCAGTTCTCAGAATCTTGAAACTAATGAGTTGATGGCTTTCGTCCACACATGAAAGATCGTACAAAATGACGGCATTTTCTCGGGATGTTTAACCCTTTAAGCCCCAATATCCACAAGCAAATTCTCCAAACTGATCTCTATACATTTCTTTAAAGAATGAGTTGAGAGAGTTTGATAAAATATCAAAGCATTTTCTCTTTGGTGATCATTTAATTAATTCTCATAACTTAACCTCTTGACAGTGTATGGATATCGTTACGAGAAAATTGATGTTGGTCACTATTGTGACTTAAAGGGTGAAAGTCACCAACTGCTAAAAATCGCGAGAAAATTGCACGATAAAGTTACGCGTAAGTGGAAGCAACATTTACATTTTATAAAAGACAACTGGCGCTGATTATTTCTAAAAGTAGAGGTACACCTCGAAACTCACATTGAAATTGGTGAAGCCACTGAGGTTGATTGTAGAACTCCACAGCTAGCACAATAGTATTGAGGAAGACGCAGACCAGTACAGTCCAATAGAATGTTTGGGACTTGACCATGGCACGAACCTTAAAGGAAGTTTTCGTCTTCCATTTACAAAACCGCTGAAACGCACTGACTCTGGAAAACAAAATTGATCATGCTCACAACAGCGAAACAAGCTTGAACGAAAAGGAACTGAAGTATGACGTAATGTGAGGTGCAAACTTACTAGGCTGCATAGCAGGCGCTTGCAGAAAAAACGGGCGCGCGAGAAGGAGACACCCCTCGCGTGTCTCCCTCGTGCGCGCCCGTTCTCTCTTTCGCCCACTTCTTCCAAGCGCGCTACAAACTTACCTCTCAGGCAAATTGACTCGGTATGTGTTCCCTTGTCTTTTCGACACCACTCGTCCAGGGTTACTGACAACGTCATTGGTGACAAGATGTGACTGCGAGTCGTTCAAGCTCAGCTGTTGAGTTCTGTAGCCATTGTCCTCTGCTGCTATTTCGGCTGTCAATTATACAAAGTCAATACGAGATTGATTATAAAGAAAGCAAATATATCCACATCTAGCAGGTACTAGCAACTCCTTAATGACTTATAAACAGCAGATACAGATTGACTGAACAAAACCGAAACTGGACAGATATTACACTAACAAAAGACTAGCCTGCAGTGCAGGCGTTTTCTTTGAGCGCGCAATTTGCTCGAGGTTACTATTTTTACTCTCCCCAATTTTCCACTGTCATAAAATCAAAGATGGCGGCTGTAACAACATTACGAACACGAACAAGGTTTCACCCACCCAAAATACGCCTGCACTGCAGGCTAACAAAAGACGGATCCCAACACACCCCAACCCTCGTGTTGAGCCAGTCTTTACAGTCAATAACATCAAGACTTAAAAAGGCTTAGTTTGCGAAGCAGGCGTCGAATTTTATAGGGCGCCTGCCACACAGGCTTAACGGGGATATGTCACGTGGATATTGTTTTTTTAGGTCAATTTTGTGCTAAAGTCATTGCTTTGTGTCTTTACCCATATAAAAAATGCTCCTGTATAGTTATGAAGAAGATATCAAACAAATTTCATCATAAAGCACTATCCATAATACCTTTTTGGTGAGTTTTGCAGGCATAACATTAAAACTTGAAAAAGTTTCAAACATGCCTATCTTTGCTAGACTGAGAGCAGTCTCTCTTTTTCTCCAGATTTAGTGAGAGCAATGCTACGCGCGAGAGCGGCGAAGCCGCGAGACGCCTCTCCGTCTCGCGCCATCAGTCACGCGCGTAGCCATTTGCGTGTCTCGCGTTTTGCTCGAGGGACTACAGAAAAAAGAGAGACTGCTCGTAGTCTAATTTTTGCAATCCGCTGCAACAGTTTCAACGACTAAAAATAATCTTCAAATAACAAACCTGGACCATTTTTTTTGGAATTCAATTGATGCCAAAAAAGTTTTAGCTTTTCAAAAAGACAGAAAATAGTGTGGCATAGCCTCTTTAACTAAACTCTCCGTCAGTATTTTTTTGCGATCCTGAGAAATGATCCAGCCATGAGAATCGCGGAACCTCCGGCCTTTCGCTCTGCCGACCATCACTCAACCAATTGAGCTAAACCTGTTGCCGTTAATAGGTGCATCGAAACCCCGGGCCGGGAGGATACTCAAGGGAAGTTTGGTTGCGGGAACACCGAACTTTCAAAACCATACCCTGTTTCGCGGCACATATCCGTCTAGGCCAAATAAGGGAGTACTAAAACTTACCGGCTTTATCGATCCAGGATTGGTACGCATGTACTTGTCTTTCTAGCTGCTGCTGCCGTCGAACCTTAAAAAATTTCCTTCGAGTGTCAACACGTTCTCGCTCCTTGGCAAACTCGCTAAAAACAAGGACAGATAACCCAGTTTATTAGTAATTTTGATGAGGATTAAATGGTTGGTAATTAAAAAATGACTGTGTAAGAACGACGCGAGGTGCATGCATCAAGTATATATCAGTCTTATCTGTTCCTTAAAAATTTGTGATTGCACAAACAGACCACTTCTTCAGAAACTAGTCTTTTGCAAGAGTAAAGGGAGTTTGGCTTTCATATCTTGGGGTTCAGAAGAATTACTGAAGGTATAAGCAGTAAACTGCTGTTCGTGACGCTTCTTTTATCTTGGACGTTGTGGGGAGGGGTGACGGCGAGATGTAACGTTGGGGAGGGGGGAAGGGGCACCTAAGGGAAGTTTTAGTAAGGAGGGGTGTGCTTCCGAGGCTTCCAAACCCTGACCCTGTTTCTGCTTATAGGAAGAGACCTTTTCTCGCTGCCCTGATTCATTATATTTCCCGTACAGAAGTACAAATTTTTTTAAAAATTGAAATCACAGATGCAGATTAAAAAAACTTGTTGATACCATAAGAAATTGACCGAGATCCCAACAACCCCAAAATAGCCCTGTTACTTTAGGAATAATTTCCGACGTTTCGGCAATTCTGGACGTGTAAAAAGCAAGGAAGAATGCATGCGCGGAAGTCACCTATAAGCGAAATCTTGAATTTTCGCAATCTCAACCTTATGGCTCTTCTGCGCATGACAGGAGTCAGAAGCGTAAGCACTGGAGTCGAGAATGGGTTATTTTGTTACGTTTGATAAAAAAAGGGGCTACGCAGTAGGCCCCCTTTTCACTACCACGGCCAGCATACCCGTTCAGGCTAGAAAAAAAACGGAGTGCCCCCCCCCCCCCCCTCGGGATACTAGTCTGATTTAGCAACAGAACGGGAAAAAGCGCGGTAAGGACTAAACTCAACTTCTAGTGCCAATTTGCCGCTGTGCCATTGGTCAAGCCAGTTATTTGATTTGCGCGCGCCGTCGTCAACTGACGTTCCCGTTCTGTTGCTAAATCAGCCTATTCTTCTAGTAGAAAACACACATAAAAAGCACAGATTTCCACTACAGTCAAAACTCTCCACCAGGATCACCTTTGGAAGAAGCCGTTGTTGGGAGGTTAAAATAAGGGTGAATGTATCTGCTGGGTCAAATTACTGCAGAGTTAGCAGTTAGCAAAGGTTGAACTGCGTACAGAAAAGTACTCACCCACTTAAAACTCCAAGAACTAGGTTGAGTACAAAAAAAGAACCTATTACAATGAGAGATACATAGTAGCACGCGTAGAGATATCCGTCGCTATCCATGGCATCAAATGTCTGTGGAACAAAGTAAAATTTGAAACAGTAACACACAGGTACACAAAACTAAACAGAGCTCCAGTAAAGCACCTTTTAAAAGGTCTTCGATTTTCACGATCTAACTTACGGATTTAACCTATAAACCACATTTTTTCAAGTTTTAATGTCAAGATGAATCCGTTAACCCTTTAAACCCTAAGATCGAAGTTTGAATTCTCATTTGTTGCCCCTATTCATTTCCTACAGAAGTAGTGGGGAGAGGTTGATACAATATCAAGCAAATTTATCTTGTGTGATCATGTCCGTAATTCTCATGACCACTCTGTTTTATGAAGCATTGATATTACAAGGCAAAATTTGATGTTGATCACTCAGTCTGTCTACACAGCCCAAGGCTATGTCCACACTTGATGCCCCCGCCTTTGTGCCTGGGTGTTGTGTTCACACCGTGGGTACCTGAGATGCAACGGTGTACATGCATATTTGCTCCATTTTTCCACCCCATTTTGAAACGTGAGCGTAACAGCGAGGTATGAACGTTACTGAATTGCCTCGGAATAAACAGCAGCGTAAGAGTACAAGGTCTCGATCTTTTTTGTATTCCGGCACCGGCACCGTGCCCAAATTTTTTGGCATGAGTAATTGAAAAAGGATGTGTACAGATACACGAGATAAATGTCGTATCTCATACCCAGTACATAATTTGAGTCCATCCTTCCATTGTTATGCACTGAAAGACGGTTATCATAGCTACTGCAATGTTATCAAAAGTCGTGATGCCGTCGTTCGGACCGACCCAGCTTCCATTGCATACGAAGCCATCATCACATTTTCTCCCGCGAAATATTTGTCGAACTCCCTTAAATGGTCCTTTATCACATGGTCTGGGATTCTCTTCTATTAAACCTGCAAGGACAGATGGACAAGGCTTGAAATACTGAGTATGAGTTGCAAAAGGTCTATGAAAAAAAAGGTATTAGAGTTGTTTTTAACTGACAATTTTTGAACTAAAAAAAGGGATCCGGCTTTGACCAATAACAACTGACGCAAACAATTCAATGAGCCAATCAGGACCAAGTAAACACATGTGGCTAGCTCTAAGCACAGGAAAACACCAGTTACTGCTCTCCTCTACAAAGCATTTCCACGGTGACCCACTTCCCGCGCTCTGAGTAAAAATGTCCCTCTTCCCAGAATTCGCTGGCAGAATGATCCAAAACAATTGTACTTTTTTTGAGTGTCAGTTTATATTTAGTCCGAAAAATGCTAACTGAGGACACTATTTTACGTCTTTTCTGGAGACGGGAGCTAACTTACGTAGTCATGCGAGCCACGTGAAGGTCTAGCCGCTTGCAGTGCAAAGGAAGTACCTTAACATCTCAATTATTTTAAGACCCCGAGTATTGGTCTGGCTCTGGGAATCGAACCCACGACCTCCTGCTCTGCAGTCAAGCGCTCTATTGACTGAGCTAATGCTGCTGCGGTAAAATGACGACTCTATCGATTTTCAGCGCATAAAACGAAAAGAGAAATCTGTTAACAGTTAACTCACCTGTTTCAATGTTGTAGCATGTCGAATGAAATTGATTTTTGAGAAATTCTAAACCTATAATTGCATATATGAGAATACAAAACAAGACAAGAAGAGCTATTTGAAGGAGAGGAACCATGGCTCGAACTATTGACTTCATAACAACTTGAAGACCTGAGGAAAAAAAAAAAAGAAAGCAAGTCACATATTTATCAAATCCATGAAACAATACTCAGGTAAGAAAGCCTCTTGACTGAAATGTGTTTAAAGAAGCAGTGGTCGGGATGAGTATGCAAGTCGAATGTGGCAAAATTTTAAGTTCTTATTTTCATTAATTTTAATCGACGGAGCACCAGACTTGCAATCCGGAAATCCCATGTTCAAGATCCACTCTGACTGCTACCGTCAGCCGAATTTGTTTTTCGGTTGTTGTGGTCCTGAGGTTTAACTCGTTGGCCCCGCTTGAAAATAGCCCATACCCTGCCGTTTGGGATTTTTAAACTTGTTGTGTTTCATTTGAATTATCTGTCTTAGTAATTTGCTCGCCGGTCGCAATGGCCTTTGTACTAGCAAGAAAACTTTGACCCGAGCTTTAAAAGGGCCAGATTCAAGACCATGTCACTACTATCAAAGTTGTCGATATTCTTTTCTTTGCGCCACTTTGCGCTACTACGTATAAAGTGGGTCACTGATTTGTAAACAGTACTGCAGAAAAGATGGTTGCGTTGGGTTTTTACACGTCTTTAATAATACTATCCCTCAGTAACGCGCATTTCTTCAGTACTGTTATGTTCACAAACGCAGTGGCCAGCCAGCCAAAGTAAAGCTAGATTTGTGCGCAAGACCATGGAACTTCGTTACAGTCGAACCTCGCACCTGCGACCACCTACATGAAAAGGACTAAAATCGGTTTGCCATTCCAGCCACTGTAGTTAAACCGCTCGTAATCGACTACCTCGTAGGAGCTGATTACGGTACGAGTCCGGCTGGCCGGGTTTGCCAGGCTAGACCGCCTTGCCGAGGTGACTGTCATCCCGGTATTACACGAAGAGGGCAAGCACGGAGCCACCATGTTTACAGAGAGATTAGAAACATTGCGAGCCCAGCTAATCAAGCTGGCTCGGTTATCATCTAATTACAAATTAAATTTGTTACGTCTTTTACGCTGAGGTCTCAGCACAATTTCACCAGCCCGGCAAGCCGGACCAACCTCGATCATGTTATTAAACCCTTTTTGATGACCACTTATCAAAAACACTAAAATCAGTTGGACTATCCTAAATCTTTCTCTGTCACACCTACTTTATTTATTTATTTATTTATTTATTTATTTATACCAGTAACTTTTATTTATTTATTATTTTTTTAGTATTTACAATCAAAATAAGTTACCTTGGGTTGACGAAATTTACAAGACATTCACTGGTATTTATTTAACAAGCAATATTTCTATAAGACTAAATACAGCTTTGATCACCCACGTTACTTTCTGTTCCGTAAAAACAAACCAAAATTCTCAATAAATGACTTACGTATAGTAAGCAAAAACAAAACAGATAAACAGTAAATTACTTACTAGGTACACCAGATATGAGTTTAAGAGGTCGTAACACTCTAACTGCTCTTAGAGCTTTCACATCCAGAGATTTACCAGGGTACAGCTTTCTGACTTCAGGAAGACTAATAATCCTGTGCAAAATAAGAAAAAGTATGACTGATTTATTCCGCTCAGAAATCTTCAATTAGGCAATAATTGTGGTTAGTTCGGTGGCAGCGTCTTTGCTTGGGTTTGTCATCTCCTATAGTGGGGTGGGGCTGGGTAGGGAGATAGAGATAAGTGAAATTTACTGCTTTGCCGTTCACGTTCTCAAGAGAACTTAAAATTTGGACATTTTGCGACGTAGTTGTTCAGGGACGGGAAAGAAATTAACAGAGAAGCTTGAAGCAGGTGCCTTGGTGCACATTTTATGTCTTCAAAAAAAGTTTTTTTCGTATTAACAAAACCTTAGCGAAAACTACGCGTCTATACTGACGTTTTCGCATCGTTTGCGCACGTCCACACTAAGTGCTATTATCGGAAGTCTTTGCGGTTCTCTTGTCGATTTCCGCCATTGTAAGCTTGCACTCGTTGTGCACTAGTATGCCCTAATTATGACAACAACGTTTTCGTAAAGCGCCGTTCACAATTATATATCGTAAATTGTTATTCGTTCAAAATATTTCGCCGTTTCTGACTGGCCCTAATGCCCCAGCTAATTCTTCGCATCCAACTAGCGCCTACCATATTTGGAATATGCGAGCAATATACCATAGATTCGATGGTATATTTGATTGAAAACGAGGTTGATCGATGGCATATTTGCCTGGAAACGAGGCTGTTTGGGCCGTTGAACCATTCACGGCTTTCCGAAGACGAAATAGCTGAATTTGTTACTAAAACTGAAGGGAAGAAATGAAAGAATAAACAAAACATATTGCTCGATGGATCTTATCTAATTTTTTTAGAAATATCTGCAAGAAAAAAAACACCTGTTTGTATCCTGAAACCATGCTGAGAAATAGGTCAAAGTCTACGAGAAGGTAAGCTTGTTGACAACTTAGTAATGTTTTGAATGAACAATAAAACAACTATTGAATTCGGCTTTCGTATGATGTGAACAATTATCGGCTGATCTCGGAGGCTGTTACCACAACATTCTTCTCTATCTGCATAATTCTTCAGATCATACGAAGCGTCATTCAATAATTGTTAATTAATGAATATTGAATTGCATTTTAGAAGGCAAATCTGACTGTCTTGATACAAGCTGACGAAAAACCTTCATAACAGTTCACAAAGTGATTTAACCAGAATTGCCTTTTTCCTTTAGGATGACATTTTCACGTGTTTTTATCTGAGTCAGTCCAATCCATCACGTTTGCCATGGACAAAGGCATTTATCACGACAGTAATTGTAACTATGGCAAGACAGGCTTTAATCTCACCTACATGGGCTTGTGTGCTAAACATTTATTCTATAATGTAAAAATTAATAGGGAAAAGCTTGAGGAATAACAATAGCTTATTAACGTGGAAACCAAACGACGAAACTTCTGGAAAATTAATGTGATTAATACAGAGAATTGAGTGTTACAATTTTCTGTCGCAACTCTGAATTCAACATCGGATTAAAGCCATCTGTATTGTTCAGGGCATAACTTTCTCGGCTTTCCGAGATAATTTCCACAATTATTAAAAGCCAAAAAAAAAAAGTCAGTTACTTCCAAGAAAAGGCCGGGATATATTCTTGCAGGTGCTACATGATTATTTTCAGCAGCTCACAAAGACCGCTATTCCTAAACGCAGCCCATCGATTTTTTAACCATAAACATTTACACGGACTTACAATTAGATTTTAAAAACGTTGAGTTGTCAAGCAACACGTACAAAGAATGGTTCAAACAAAATTTGGATTAACCTTTGCAAATATACTTGACACAGCCTTACAATACAGCATGGCATCATACAGAATTTATTCAAATTGCTAACTTCTGTTTGTTTTGACAAAGTGTTGAAGTGACGTACAGAGAGCTTAATTTTGGGGAAACGCTAGTTTATAGGCAAATCAAGTCACGAAGTTTGTCGATGGTCTTCTTTGAGCTTTCGTACAGTGAAACCGTTTACATTCCGCCATGACGCGATACGAGAATATTACGCAGCTGGCCCCAGTTGGTCAAAAAATGGATAGCGCTATCCATCGGATAAATCACTATCCAACGGATAAGTATAAGGGAAACCAATTACACTATCCGTTGGATAGAGATTAGGGACTTTCCGGAGCTTTAGCATCGACGACGGTAACGGCAGTGAAACGTCACTTTAAAATGAATTCCCGTTTTTCAAACACTGTCGCGTTTATTCCAATTTGCTGAAAACGGCAAATGTAGGCGAATTTCCCTGGAGTTTATTTCTTGACGAGCGCACTCAACTTTAGAGAGGGAAGAAGAAATTCGTCGTCGCTCGTTTTCGTCCTCCATAAAACTTGCAATTAGGCATTTTCACGTCGTATTCGTGCAAGAACGGTAAAGAAATGTACAATAAAGCGTGATGCACGTGCAAACTTGTTGTTTTACGTAATAAACCTATTGCTTTTTTTGACGTCCTCGTTACCGTCGCCGTCGAAAATGTCACTTTTAAAATGAATTGGCGTTTTCTCAAACTTTGTCGCGTTTATTCCAGTTCGCTGAAAATGTCAAATGTAGGCAAATTTTTCTGGACTTGATCTCTTGGGGAAGGCACTCAAGTTTAGAAAGAGTAAGAAAATTTCGTCGTCGCTCGTTTACGTCCTCCATAAAACGTGAAATTAGGCATTTTCACGTCGTAGTCGTGCAATTACGAGTAAGAAAAAAGCGTGATGCACGGTGAAAACTCGTTGTCTTGCTCAATAATCCTATTGCTTTTTTTGCCGTTCTCGTTGCCGTCGCCGTCGTCGTTGCTAAAACTCCCTATTTACCCAGTGGATAGCACCATCCACCTTTTGAACAACTGGGGCCTGGGGATTATTACGAACCGTCACGCTTTAACCCTTTAAGCCCTAAGAGCGATCAGCATCACATTTCTCCTTGTAATATCAATGCTTTGTAAGACAGAGTGGTCATGAGAATTACGGGCATGATCACACAGGATAAATCTAATTGATACATTAACAAGTTCTCCCCACTATTTCTATTGAAAACATATAGGGATAACAAATGAGAATTTGAATTTTGATGTTAGGGTTTAAAGCGTTAATACTAATATCAGATTGTATATTCTTCATACAACTGTGATCCAAACACGTTCTAATGGTGCTGATGAGCCCACCAATATATTGTGATCATTTTCTATATTCTCATGACATTTTAGGTTTGATTACGCATCAACACTGTAAGGAGAAATTAGAAAATGAGCTCAAGCTGGAAGCTGGACAAGGCCGGAATCTGAGACCGTTTTCGTGACAAAGGCGGTTTCCTTAACCATACAATGAACACCGATTTTAAACGGAATTGCTAAGAACATTTAACATGGCGACATTATCTTCAACTCTGAATAATAAATATTCATTTGAAACTTAATCAAGGGATAGAAAAACAAGGCACAGAAGACTATGCTCGATCGTCATTCATCTTTGCAACTCTTCACCTCTTCACGAAGAATACCCCGCCCAGAATATCAGCTGGAAAAATCCTCCCTTATTACTTTTCAAGAGGAAGAATGCACGCTTCACCTTGCTGTTCCGGCGCCTTAGACTGCCACGCAAGGCTGAGGGGTTTGACAAAGTGTCGGTGTTTAAATATTAATCGCCATTCGACACGACATCTCAAAAATGAACGACCAGACAAAAAGAACAACGAAACCACGTCTTGTTAGCCAATACTGACAGCAACTATGATTATTTTCGCCTCAACAAGATGTGGATTCTTCCCCCAAATCTAGTATCGAAAAACTTCCATTACATTAACAGCACTTCAAAAATTCACACGCACTGTTTGGTCGAGTAAAATACTGAAAAAATTGAATAACATTATAGTTTTTTAGAATTGCGGAAGTCAAGACCGAACAGAATGGAACAAAACACGTAATAAACGCGACGCCATGAAAGAATCCAACCCGTAACGAAAATGATTGACACGAAATGATTGCGGCAAGAAAATGGGATGACATGCGTATAAAAATACGCGAGTCTAACATTTTCAGAAAATGTGTTTGTCTGAAAAATACTCAAAATAATTAATGATGATCATCGGAGCTAACTGAACACTCTCTTGGCTGCAATAGAAAGATACTGTTAACACCGTCTTCAAACTTCTCTTTCGAAACTTTTAATTACTCAAAAAAGTTATTCGGAAGGCTTCCGAGCAAATTGCTTTGAAAACAAGGCAAGATCTGAGCCATGATATTCACATCTGTACTTCAAGCAGCGCGCGCAAGGGCACAGTGAGACGAACTTTCAATTATTTTCATGAGCTTCATGATACTTTACGGTTTTCAAAACTAGCAACGTGGAAATTAATATTTTAGATCAAAACGACAATAATATAACAAATTCAATGCTGAACTTGTTATCCATATACTCTTAATCTCACACAATTTTATGCAAAAAGGAGCCTGGTTTAAAAATTATGGCTAAATAAATAATCAGTAAAAACAAATAACTTTTACATTTCGGTTTAACGCCACGAACAAGCAAGAACTGCGAGTGCACAAAGCAACTAACAACACAAAGCATATACAGGCACTTACCCAATAACAACCACGACAAAATCAAGAATATTCCACACATTTCTCAGATAAGATCCAGGGTGTAACAAAAATCCGTAGGCCATAATCTTTAGAAGCGCTTCGATGCAAAATATAAGGACGAAATATAGCTCTGCATCCTCCTGTTGGGTAACAGTAAAAAGAATCCAAATGTTTGGGTTTAACGCTTGCCACCCGAACAAAAAAAAGAAAAGAAAAGAACAAGGAGATTTGGCTATTTTTAAGAGGTACTTACCAGTTTCATAGACAACTCTGTTCTGTCTTCCTCTGGTAGAGGAGTATTTAGAGCCAACACAATGCAGTTGGCTGCGATAGCAAGCAAAATAAAATATTCAAATACTGTGAGATAGGTTAAGAGTCAACCACAGCACATGTGCTTTAAACACTAAGCCTACGGCCCTAAATACCATCTATATCTAAATATATATAGGTTATAAAGTAATCCGAATTATTTAACTTAGGCAAGTTACCCCGATCATTGCGACTAAGGTTGGTTTATTGCGATCACAGAAAATAATACAACTCATAAATACTTAACCCGAGCAGCTATAAAGAGCATTAAAAGCACAAAAAGGATATTTCCATTCCACGATAAGTTTTGATAGTCGACGGATCGGGTTGGTCTCTGATAAGCAAAACAAGGCATATGTAGGGCTCCGAGCCTGTTGAAATAGCTGACTTCCGTACAGCGACATGGAGCGTGCTTTTTGGGACATGTAAGACATGCGTTCATGATTATCCGCTGCGGAGTTTGGCATTTCCAAGGATTGTGGCAAGTCGCCTGTCTTCTTTGCTGGTGTAGCTGCATATCTGCTTTTATCCATCCCTGAAAAAAGCACCAAAAAGCGCATAAAGTTCGTCTACCGGCATTTCAATATGGTCACTGGCGAGGAGCTTCGAGCGGGCGATAGAATCTGCGATATACGCACGACCGGTTTCAGTAACAATCGATGTTAACATACGACATCAGTAATAAGGCCTCGGCATTTTTTCACCAGCTATCCCACATTGTGGAAGCCACAAGATAACTGATCGAACAAAAATGCCTACGTGCGCGTTCTTTCTAGTGATTCGATTCCAAACAAGCTCATCAACACCGAGCCAATGAAGTCGAGGTCAACTCCTCTTCCTCCCCCTCGTTCGAAACGTTCGTCACTAGCGGTAACCGGCCAGTTCAGAAATTATGGTTCATAGCCTGAGCTTCTCATGACAAAAAAGTACCGTAGCGAAGTGCGCATATTAATCAGCTTCGATACACCTGCTAGGGAAAGAAAAGCATCACAAGCTATTGATATTTAAATTCGGTCCTTCCATTATTATAATGAGGTATCGATCTGACAACCTGCCACCTTACGCTGAGCTTTAAAAAAAAAATAATGAAACTTGCTGGGAGGAAGTTTCTTGGAGAAACATAATTTATGTCTGCTTCAACACAATAATCCTGGCTAGCCCAACTTTAATATCTTCTGAAGATAGTGTAAGGCTCTAAGGCCTTTTTTTTACGAAAGTATTTGTTATTACTCGGGAAGACTAAAAAAAGACGACGGTTGTGACAGCTAAGTCAAGGAGTGAACATTGTCCGGCATCTGTTTCATAATACGACATTTTCGCGTACAATTCCCGCTGTATTTCCCTTATCTTGGCTCAATAGTGCATTTCTTTATTTAAAAGTGAGAAATGGGCAACTTAGAGCTTACAATCGTTCCATTAATTAATAGGAAAAGGTCAAAAGCAACAAATGATCACGAGAATTAAACGGCAAGTCAAACGGACTTCCCGCCTACAACGAAAAGTTATACTTCGGGGACTCCGAAGGGTCCAATTGCGTAGGATGTTATCATTTTGAAATCTTTTACTCACATTTCAATTTTTCAAAAGGTTTTTGACTTTAAAATACATCTCTTCTCAACAATTTTACTTCTCGCAATCAACGAAAGATAACCGCAGCTCAAGCAAATGCGCCGATAAGTGATTCAACAACAAAATTTCCTCGTTCTCCCAACATTTCATGATAAGTTGTTGCTGCAGACTCGATAACCGTAAATTAGCTTTTGATTGAAGATCGGTAAAAAAAAACACGATACCATTCATTTCTATCCCCCAAAGAGAACCAAAGCTTTAATAGAGTGATATATTCAAGTCAGATACGAGATACGAGCTGGCCAATAAGTTGCTTATTTCCTGCCTTCTTCCTTAAGCAAACGTAATTTGTTTTCAACGCAAAATTAAAACTAGTCGGGCGTTCGTGAAGGCGTTTTCCCGGAAATGAGTTGGGATACGATATGTAAATGGCAGTGAATGATCTAAAAAAAATTGAAATAATGTTAACATAGAACAAATTCCAAAGGGTTTTCTTTTCACAAATTCACTTGAGCGGTATCGTAACAGGTGACTGACAGCATCTATATTTTGCCCTCGTCTTTCAAACGATCCTACAATTTCTCCTTTGGTAAAAGCCATGCCGCTAATTAAATTCCAAATTTCAAAAGAAGGAAAAAGCGGTTAAAATTAAAATTTTAATGACTTTCTATTTAGCTAAAAGTGAGATACGATATTACCAAAGGTGAAAAACCCACAAAAAAGAATACTTTAACAGGAGATCTTCAACCGCATTAGGAAGCGCGACGAAAGAACGTAAGTGTTAGATATGGTGATTTTCCGCCATGGTGACAATCAAAATTGACGGCAATAACTTTACAACATTCTCATTTGTGAATAAAGAAGGATTCCAACTTTCCGAGATTTTCTAGCACTTATCGTCAAACCTTTTCCTTGGTTTGTACCTTCGTTAAGACAAATTAAGTCCACCATAAAGTACAATGAGTTTTTCCCTGACTGAGTGACCGTTTTGCACAACAGCAAACGACTTCCAAGTAAACCTATAACCAAGTAAAGCTATAACCTAGTAATTTTCTATTTATTTATTTACTTCTTACCTTAATTTCCACATAGAGCAACCTTTACAGTGATGCATTCTGTTACAAAAACAGAGAAAAATATATAATTAGGACCTAGTCGTTTAATCCATGTCCAGTCAACGACTGATGGCGAAATGTTTTTTGGCGTCAGGCTATTGCGCTGAAAACCTTAGATTTGGGGTATAAGAAGTGTTCTCTCACGCCGATACATATTTTAAATGATACATCAAGGAAGTGTATACGTTTTTCGTGTTCGGCAATCATCTGATAGATTATTCTGCGTGGGTTTATGTCACGTTTTTAAGTTAATATGATTGTCTGCCATCGCAATTTTATCCCTGCGACGAATATTGTACAAAGCTATCTACGGCTAAATCAATGAACCAACAACACCAAAAGTATAGGTAGCAACTATAAATAATCTGTGTACAAAGAATACGATCTTGATATTACATACCTGTTTATTTGTTTAACGAAATGTCGTATTGCTT
This sequence comes from Porites rus, assembly GCA_964035705.1. Taxonomy (NCBI): domain Eukaryota; kingdom Metazoa; phylum Cnidaria; class Anthozoa; order Scleractinia; family Poritidae; genus Porites; species Porites rus. The sequence continues at coordinate 29,001,574 of OZ037994.1, read as the reverse complement.
ATTACTGTACTAAAATCGCTTATTATAATGCTGTTACTGTGCACATTATATTGAGAACTGCATTTGACAGACTGCTGAACGTCTTCCTCGAGTTCTTTCAAACAAAAAGTGGTTTCCGGCGATCAGATGTAAGTTGAACGAAAACACTCATCTGAAGTGCGTAATAAAATAAAACAATGGGTCATTGTTACCACACATCTTCAAGTTCAGGTTTTTTTTTCTTCAGGGAATTGTCTAAACGGTCTTGGTATTTTACATTAGGGGACCAGTTTACTAAGGGGGGACAGGTTTTGGAACAAGTTAGCGACAGTGACGCAATGGCAATAACGAAGGCTGAAGGCTGCCTGAACAATTAAGGACGCCAAAAACAAAGACATGCTGATCAAGATGCTTGTGTGCCTTTCAAACTATAAAAGTGACAAAATTTGTCTGTCTCTGCCAAAAATCCTTAACATCGAGAAACGCGTCAATCAGTCGAAGTTAAACTGCATTAGAAAAGATACGCGGAAAACCGCGCGGCTCCTTGTAAAAACACGGTATAAAACCTAGATTTTTATGGATGGATTTTCTCTTCTTTGACGTTGACAAAAATTTGTCAAGCGCAGCGCAGGGAAAACGCTGTTTTTGAAGATCGTACAACTTGAATGACAGAATTTAGTAGGAATTCTTGACAACGTCTACACTTGTAACCTGCATTTATAACGAGGGCAACAATATTTTCAATGTAAAGTGGATGGGCAATAAAAAAACAAGTGATTGGCGTTTATAAAATTGCGCGTCGGCCCTCTCGTATTTGCTGTGGGATAGCAATAGCGTGGATATTTTTAGAAAGAGAGAAAATCAGCCAATAACAGAAAATCACAATGATTTAAATTAATCGTTGTCTTTGAGATAAAATTCCTCAAGTGTCGTCAGTTGGTCAAGGCAAATGATCCGGCTTAAAAAAGCGTAAGGAACCCTTGTAGCGTATTAGTGCAAATAAAAGCGTGTCTGTGTGAAACTCTTGCGGGCGATCATAAAATAAGCAAGATATGTACCGGGAAAAAATGCACCAATCCAGACGGCGACACTGTATTACCTGCCGGTAGTTCCGGATCTTATTAGTCCCTTTCTTTCTTTTTCTTTCCTTTTTTTTTTTTTTTAAATTTGGGTATGGCTAAAATGAAGGAATCGAAAAACATTATGACGTAATTAAATAGTACTAATATTAAACGATATGATTATCGAGGGATATCTTACCGCGGATCGTGAGTTGATAACTGTTGTTCTGTGTCAACAAATATACCACAGCAACGAGGGATACCGCCGAACCACTGAGATGGAAAGTGCGCCAAGCAAGTGTACAAAAAAAACAGGTGTTTTTAAAGAAATACTCGAACATTCAAACATAATTTCATTTACAGACAATTTTTTCACGTTAGAGTAACAGTTGTATGGGACCAGTTTTAAAATGGTCCGAGGTATTGCATGAGAACATTAACTTTGAATACACGAAAGATACTGATCATATCTTCTGTTTCTTTTTTCAAATTCCACGACCTTCGACTTCAGGTAACCTAGTAACACATTTTATCAGCGACTTTTCCAGACTACAATTGTGATAAATGGATAATGACCGTCGATATTTGTCTAGAAACCTTTCACACCCGCGTTAATTTGGCAAAGTGAAGGCTTCAGATAATATATTCCCTTGGCCACGGTTGTGGATGAGCCTCACGCAAAAGAACAAAAACTTCTCTACACTAAAAAAATATGTTTTTAAGGCAAATGTTTAAATTTACCTTCTTCTTTGTTGTGAATATAATTTTGACTTCATATCGCACTCAATCTATTCACCTGTTAAGTGAACGCTCAACAGTGACACCGAGGCAACATATCATGGTGTCAATACAACTTTTACCAATATTAATGATAGCCAATTAAAATCGAAGCTCTCCTTGCAACCACTCTTGTAAGTGATCAGCTCTGGAAACGATCACCTTTGTGAAACCTAGTTTGAACTGTGACCTTGGTAATGAAAAGCTCTAAAAAACGGCCGCGACCACTTTTAGAACTACCCAACGGGACCTTTTTTTGTTTTAAAGCTCTCGTAAGCGACCACTCAGAGTCTTATTCATATAAATCGGCACTTGAACGAAACTGCATACCGCGCTGATGGTGTAAAAAAATTGGGACGTAAATTTTAGCCGTGTCTAGTATATCAGATATAAAGACACTCGTTAAACATTAATGGCACTCCGAACTCGTGGTGTGTTGTAGATTTCGCAACACTACTAAATATTTGTTTAAAACTGTTGCTGGAAATTCTCCTCTAATATGTCAACACCTCTTTTTAAGATAGGATTCTCTCCTGTTCCAGCTTATTTATCCAGCTGTTCACCTTTTCTGACGTCCCTGCGGGGTTATTTTAAACGGTTACTTTGTCAAGATGTACTGCCGGCACTAGTGGAATAGATACATTGTTCATGGCGTTAACTTTCTTTTGCTTTCTTTTAGTACAAGAAGAGGCAACCTCGTTCCCAGGGTTCTCTCCTACTTTGAGGTCAATTTGTCGTGTGTTGGATATATCGTTTGTCACCTTCTTCATTTTCTTGACTAACTCTTAGGTTTGTCAAACCTGTATTAAAAGGCAAACCCGTATGAAGCGGTCAGTTACTAGCCATTTCCTAAGGGTGACCACCCTTTAAGCGCCAATATCCACATTCAAATTTTCCAAACTAATTCCAACATTTAAAGAGAATTTGACAAAAGATAACAGAATTCTCTCTAAGATGATCATTTTTGCCAACAAGCACCCTCGCGAAGACACGAGGCTGCAAGGCTGCAGCATAATAAAGCCGCGCGCAAAAGTTTCAAGGCAGAATGAATCTCGAAGCGATGTAACAAAAGGTAGTGTAGGGTAACTTTTATGACATAATAAAGAACAGAGAATGCATGGAGGCTGCTTTGTTACAAACAAGGTTAAGCTAATCCTGAGTTACTACCGATCTTCAATTCCGTTTTAAAACTTAATGATCAAGACTCCTGTAAATTCGTTTCCTCCTAAATTCTATCTTAGGCTGTTTCCACAAAACAGCTTAAAAATTTAGAACTAGAAACTCCTTCGTTACATTTTAACCCCAAGTTAGCTTTGACCGGTTTTTGAGCAACTCAACCCCGTTGTCCTTAGTTGAGGCACTCAACGAACGATTCACTCCAAGCATAATGTGCCTTCCATGACGGTAAATGACGGACACATGACAAACCTGCAGTCTGCATTCTCGTAAATTACGGTAATTCACGACATTTCTAAACAAATTGAACAGCACCCGCGTGTAAGTAAAATCTTTGCTCGTTGGCACTTAGCGATAGCTGTAACTATAGCAATAGTTCTCATAACGTTAATAGAGTTAGGAGAAAATTGAAACTGATCTCGCATAGGACTTGAAAGGTTGACGGATTTGACTGTAGCTCTTTCTTCAGCGTCAACAATTATGTAAACAAGGATTATTTTGTTCAATTTGATCTTTTGTTGTCAGTTTGTCAGCCTCAACTGACAAGGAAACCAAACTGCATTCTTGGCGTGAATTCTTATCTCTGGCAGTTTTGAAAGACAACTTTCAAACTTTTTGTGACAGTAACTTTTTCCTTCTAAGTTATCAGCAGGTAGTCACACGACTCCCACTCCTTGCACGAAAATGATTCAAAATCCCTGCTTGAGGGCGAGAGTTTTTTTTGAAACAAGGGAAAAAAGTATTTGTTTTCAATAAAACCGACTGAAATAAGGTTTGGACGGTACCTCTCTTTAAGAAGTGGTGGAGGTGACAACTGTCGTTTTAGCCCCTTTACACGGGTCATTTTTGAGCGGACGAATTTTTAAGCCGTTCAACCCGTTTACACGGAATCGTGCAATTTCTGTTACAGATTGCAGTACTGTTTACACTAGTCCGACTTATCAAACAAAGGCGCATAACTAGGCTCCAGGCTTGTACCGCGCAAACTGTGCCAAAGGAGCGCTTACCATTTTGTAAGGAAATTTCGGTAAATAATTTCTGACAAATGGTACTGGACTTGAAAACGTTTCCGAAAAGAGGAATGGGTTAGAGTTGTACCTTTTGCAAAACACCAGATAACAAGTGGGCCTGGGTTGAAACAAACCACTTTCCGCCTCACGAGCAAGCCTGGCACTGGTAAACCAGACAAATGGTACAAAGAATTTCGATCGTTTTGGTAAAAAAGGCAAAAAGGTAGTACCTCGAAAGGTATTACTATTTTCCGGAAAATTTCCACCGGGATGAACCGTTCCATTTGAATTCTCCCCGGAGTTACCGGGTTTTCCATAAAAATGGTAAGCGCTCCAGGTGTTTTACACGAGTCCGCGAGAAGTGCAACCATAAGCATAAAAATTTTGATCATCTTCTGGTCAGGTCAAAAACTTGCATACTCTGCCGTTCAAAAAGTGGCGCGGTTCCGCAGGTCCTGTGTAAACGAAAGGCAGCTTTGTGCAAGTTTTTATGTCCGTTCAAATATTTGTTCGAACCTGTGTGAAAGGGGTTTTAGATTTGCTATCGATTGTAGGAGAAGAGAACACACAAAATTAGATTTAGAAGAAATTAGCTGGGCAAGTCATCCCCACCATTTCTAACACAAGAGGGATCGAGAGACAATTACCGAAAATAAACGTTTAAGTCTTACAAAACAACATACTGTCTGGGTAACAATTACACTTAAGTCGGTCATAAATCCGATTTCAACTGGAACGAACAACTGTGAAATGTGTTCGCTACAAGTTGATCAGTGTTGGCAACATCTAACCTTTTTTTTTTTTTACATTTTTAAAAAGAAAAGACCAACTTTTGTAATTTAGTGTTAAACGGCGTAATTATTGGACAGAGAGATTAAATGGTTAATCTCTCACGGTAAACACGAGTATCGATGCAAAAAAGAGCTTGTTTGTTTATGTCAAAAGCAAGATTGCATAATGACGATGTTCAACCAACTTGAGTAATGTGCCGATAACCTTGTATTTTGGCGATTTACGTCGCATATGCATTCTAGACATTTCTGTCCGCTTCGACAACAAGAAATAACAATGGTAAATTAATTGAAGGTGCAAGTGCTCATTGTTTGCTGTTATTTTTGATCGCCGAAGTACAGAAGTTCGACGGCGTTTGTTGTTTCCAAACAAGTCAAATTACTAGCGTGCTAGTGGTCACTATATAATCTCCTCAAACTTCCAATTTCGTAAGCGTGATACTATAAGGCTACTAGAGTTCAAAAGTGGTAGGTTAGCGAACAAATCCTAGGAGAGAGCCTTAGCAGGAGGCTAAAAGGTTTCAAAGAAGCCCGCGCCAACATTACAAAACGGACAAAAGTCTTAAATATACGCGCTAAAGACAAGATGGGTTCATGCAGCTCGGCGGCAAAACAACGTGCTTCATTCTCATTTAGTTTAAATGATAAATATTGAGCCAGTATAGCTATACCACACCACTCACCTGTGGTTTTGATACTTGTTGATGTCATAGGTGTCCACTCTTCGCCGAGCTACGAGACGATTTTAACTTCTCTGGGCACTTTTTCGCGGCGATGCAAACCGCACGTTGTCGTTACCTTGGGACCTTGTAGCTTTTAAAGACATCTGTTTAAAGAAACAAACAAAAGAGATATTCTGTAACTTCTGTCCGTCAAAACACCCGTAAGATGGCAATTAACAGCAAATTAATATGCCACATACAAGAAATACATGAAAACATAAAGAGTTTAAAGACAGTGATGAAGACTTACTTCTCATTCGATGAAAGCGATTCGTCTTGCATTACAGGGCTATTCTAAATTGAGTCTTTAACAGGTTAATTGAAGACAAAATGTTTTAAGACACCGTCATAGCGTTTTTATGCGAATCGCGCTCACTTTCATAGGTATCTGAAAGTCAAATCAGTTTGAAGCAGTGAGCCAAAGTTGTATTTAAATGCAAATTGCATTTTCACCCAATAAAAAGTCATCACCTACATTTGAATATTCCGTAAATGAAAATCTCTCCTTTTCTCACTTCCTGCGCAAAACACTGGGCGGAGTTTAAAAATGCTTCAAACTAATTTTAAAAAACTTCTTACGGTAAATGGAAATAACCATACAGCATCGACACTGTGTCTCTAAGTTAAGAAAATTAATTTATTGCAAGCCACCGAGTGCAGTACACGAATAAATAGGGAACAAGCAAATTGTCGACTAATATATAACACATTCCACACAAAACAAAATATCACCTCGACAACATTCTAATTCACAGACATAAACAACAGAAAAAGGGCAGAAAGAAAGGCAGTCTAGGCTTTTGAAACCGCAAAATCTGATTTGCAAAAATACACATTTAAAAACATACGATCGTGAACAAAATCAACTCTAGCCACGGAATGATAGTTCACCGGATATTCGTTGTCAGAAATTTTCTTGATAGGCTCATGGATACCCGAAAGATCTTTTCGTCATCAGGATCTTTACAAGGTGAACGTGCTCCATATAAGCCAGCTTTAAGTGACTCCCACTAATGACGTAGTGGTAACCTTCCGGTTGCGACGTATGTAGCATAAGTGGGGGTTCGAGGCTAATGGTCAAACCACCACAAGGCGGAAGTTATAACGAAGTGTACAATTTCGGTTCTTTTGTTGCTATTGTTGTTTATTGGTTAGCGGAAAAAAATGTGCCCGAAGCAAACCGGAAAGTAAATGGCGTCTTCCACCATGCTCAAAGAAACGTTACGGGTGCTGTCCAAATGGATAGTTTTGGTTGAGTTCAGTTTTTTTTTTTCAGTGAGAAAGTTGAAAAACACTTAGGAATGTGTAGAAAAACGTTTTGGTATTGCGGTATAGATAGGTTTTCATTTTCTCGACAAAACCAGTACCTTATCGCAGAGACTTGTCGATGAAATGCTTCGCGACCGACCAAAATCGCTTGGACATCGTCAAGTCCATATTTTCGTTTTTCAACCTGCTGATCGTCAGCTTACCTCCCAGGCAGATCTTTCCAACGTCTGGGGGCAAAGTAGGACACCACGACAACTTGCCAAATCATATCAGGGAGAAAGTTACTGCAAAATTCCGGTTGTTTGTTTAATAATTTCAAAGGCGAGAAATCTGGTGCAAATAACGGCAAGCCCACCAGGAATTAGATTTCACAGTGAAGACAGGATTACCCTACGAGCAGAGGCTACATTTTCGCTGTGTGAGCTGTCGTGCGAGAAGTAGACAGCTCACACAGCGAAAACGTAGCTTCTGCTCGCAGGGTAAGACATGAGAAACAAACACCAAGATATGTTACTTTTAAAGGATGTTTATTGGAAACTTCATTCGTGGGCTATATACAAGTGTCACAGAGCTTGTCACATATCCGTAACCGTAGTACATGTGTTGGAGTTATCCTGGGAGTGAGTGACCCTTGGTAGATGGACTGTTTGTTAAAGCATCGCTATGAAAATCGGTACCTGCTACAGAGCCATAGCTCAGTCTGAGGTCCACAGTTTGAAAGTTCGATCGAACGAGCTGGACACGACGTACTGTCCATCTGAGGAAAGAAAGAAGCCGTTAGATTTATCATTTGTCGGTTCAGTTAAGCAATGAGAAAAGATGATCTGAGGCCAGGGTCAACGTTGAACTTCACATGGGACGGACTTGATATTAACGCAACCTCATTCCCAGGTTCTCTCTCCTACTGGTAGAAGAGAACCCTGGGAACGAGTTTGATGCTAATGAGGGAGAACAATAGATTTTGTTCATCAGTATCAGGTTCGCCTGGTGAAAAGTTCGACGTTCGACCATGGACTTAGGCTTATGAAGGGATATAGAGGATCAGAAGGTTTCTACTTCTCCGGTCTTTTGTTACCGAAAGAATCCATGTCGTTTCCGTGACTACTCACGTCACGACAGCCACCGGATTCGTTCCCAGTCGTCGCCATAATACGCGCGGCATGTAAGCGCGAGGTGTGATGGGTAGGGAGAAAGTGAGAAAGGAAGACCTCGCCTCTTGCGCAGACTTCTCATCAGCCCTTGCTCCCCCACCTTGCGCCCCGTGGGGGCGAATGAAACAAATTCTATGAAATAGAAAACTTAAACTGCCAACAAGAAACATTTCACTCGTAGAAAAGTTCAATTTATAGTTGCAGACAAATTTGCTAGGATGATTGACCACAATATTTTTTTCATGAAACTCAGTGAGTTCTGCTGGTTCTTGATCACTTCTAGGACTGGATTTGTCTCCTTAGCGGCCGTCGGCACCTCTCCTTAAATTATAATAATTCAACTCAATCGTCTTTTAGGACTTCCATGACACACTCATACGTGTACCCATAACTCATTATAGCTGGATATTGTTATAAACAATCATTGGATGAAGTTTTTGTGATATCCGGAATAAGGTCGAGGTTAGTGTTATCCGCCGAGCCAAAGGCCGCGGCTGATAACACTTACCGAGACCTTGATTATTCCGGATATCACAAGAAGAAAAATAACGACAAACACACCATGGCATAGACGTAGTTTGATATTGCTCTTCAATAAATCATGCACTGCGCACGTAGCCTACAGATTAGTTATTAGTCGCGCTGATTTCCAAAATGAACTGTAGGCTTTTAGCCAATGAGAAGATAGAGATCGAGTACAATGTGTAATAATCTGGATAATCTACGTTTGCTGTAGGCATTATGTGACATAACCACTGTCTACTGTACTCCCCCGCATCCCAAGTTATCAATATTAAGCCACCATGTGATCGTAGCTCAAGTAGAAAGAAAGAGATTACTCTCAATCTTGTCGAGTTTCCAGACAGCCTTGTTCACAACCGTTCAGAACCCTATATAGAAGAACTACAGACCTGGTGAAACATCCACGCAACTAATCTTCTGCTCGTGTCCTGTGAGGGTTTTGAGCGGCGCCCATCCTGGATGGGACCACACCTGAAGATAAAACAGTCTCTGTCAGTTAACCCTCGGAAGAAAAGGAGAGAAACATTATGCTATATCATGTACGTGAGGAGGCACCAGAATATCGCACACCCTCCGAAGTCTTCATAATTCTCCATATCAAACGAAAGCCGAATCCACAAAGTGTTTCATTATTCATTGAATTCATTCATTCATTTCCAACTTCAAAAAATGCTTACCTCGATCAAGGTCAAGGTAAAGTTCCTCTATTCATGACGCGGCAAATTCATGACATAATATAAAGGGATATTTAGTCTAGCAGGGCCCAGTTGTTCGAAGGCCGGTTGGCGCTTAACCCGGAGTTAAATTTAACCTGGGTTTCTTTTTCTTGTGTTCTGAAGCATCTTCGAGGATAATTTTCTCTGTCATTTTTAGCGCTTCCAATCATCATCTTGTAGACAAAAAGAATTAAAACTGAAATGCTTTTTAAGCTTTCAAATCTGAATTAAAATCTCGCGCTAACCCTGGGTTATCTTGACCCAGCTTTGAACAACTCAGCCAAGATGTTCTTCAAATGACAGTCGCAATCCGTCAGGTATTATATTTGACGTTCTTGCTAAAATTTTAGGTAGCAGTTTGGTTTCAAACCTAGTATATGGCCTCGCTCTCCATGAGTTCTCCGTAGCTCAAGTGAATAGAGCACCTATCGGTGTTTGGGAAATCATAGGCTCGAATCCTGTCAGGGACTCAGATTTTTTTTCTTTGTCCCACGCTCGTGACATGCTGATCATTTCATTTTCACAGTTTGTTTCTTCTTTTCTATTAAAACAGCTGAGCTACCAGTACAATAGAACATTTTCGATATATTAAAATTCATACTTGGCTTCGATGCTCGGGGGAATAAAACAAAAGAAATGTATTATTCATTGCTGAGCCTCAAGATGATTTCTTTTGTTTTATTCTCCCAAGCCTTGGTGCCAAGTCCGGCAACGCACTATCTTTCAGTTTGAGTGTTCCGCAATTATCTGCAACACTAAGGAGCGCGTGATGATCCTTGATTTTAAACCAACAAGACGTGAACAAGTAATCAAGTACACAGTAACAACCTTCGACTTCTACCTACGCACAAAGCGATCAAGTTTTTTAAAATCTCATTTCGCCACTAACTAGCAATCTATCATAAAACAAACATCTTTCCACGCTCTACATTCGACTTTTCAGTTAGCAAATTGCTACTAAGGACCAGTAACGCGAGACCAAAGCAAAGAAACAATTACTATGACAATCAATATAACAAACTGCGCTATGAATGCAGCGGGCTGCCTATCAATGTTCACCTTAATGGTTGTGTCATAGGACGCCGATATCAAGTAATCATCTGTTAAAAGAAACAAAAACAACTCAATTTCAGATCGTTGCGTCTAAAACTTACGCCACTGTTCTAAGTTCTACCCTAAGGAGACTCAAACATGAAAAGGACGGTGATACTCGTCGGAAAATTAGAATTAATCCCTTGAAGGAGAGTTATCGAGGTTTACCAATAAAGGGTCTGAGCGGTTTATAAGTTTGAGTCGAAAGAATTGAGTCGCCGTAATAACGGCATGGCCGTATGAACGGGAGGGTTACAAGCCCTTCAGATTCCAAGGGTGCTTTCCGAAAGTCAGAACTGAAACGGCCGGACCACGGTCGGACCTGTCATTTCGACGAAGAAAATAATAAGCTTTTTCCAAGAGTTTTTGATGAAAACCATCTCCGTCGTACAAACTATTTAGAATTTGACTGATCCGGCTGGATAGTCTTGATTAAAAGTGAAAATAGTCTTGATTAAAAGTGAAATCTCAATGCAACGGGAATGGACTGGCCGCCCAGTTCTGACAAATGGAAAGCGCCCTAACACAAGGACGACTACGCGGACGAGATTTTCTCAACACTATAAACTAGTGCGCGCGCGTGAATCAGCGTCATTTTGGCGGGAAAACGTGATAGCCGTCGTCATTCTACTATGAGTTTTAGCGAGAATGTCACAGTGACAGAAACAAGTTTTCAAATGTTACAATTTCAGTCATTTAGCGATCAGGAGAGAGATTAACCTCGTTGTATAAGAATAATCGTATAAACCTTTCTGGTGAGAAAAATTAAATGAAGCTTTCCGCGGAGAATGTTTTGAGAATACGTGATAAAAGAGACCTTTAGATTCTAAGACGAGAACGACTACGAGTACGAGATTTTCTCAATAAAAGGGAGTGCTCGCGCGTGAACCAGCGTCATTTTGGCGGGAAAACGTGGTAGCCGTCGTCACTCTACTACGAGTTTTAGCGAGAGTGTCGGTGTGGCGGGAACAAGTTATCAAATGTAAGAAGTTTCAAAATTTTGCAATCGGGAGAGGGCTCAACCTCCTTCAATATATAACGATAACAGTGCTAACTTTTCGGGTGAAAAAAAGTACAATGAAGAATCCCGGGGTGTCTATTTTTTGACAATACGCGAAAAAACTTTAAATAAAATCTCGTACTCGTAGTCGTTCTCGTCCCCGAATGTAAAGGTCTCTAAAGAAATACGTACTTCATTCAAATCTCGTCCTCGTCCTTCAATCTGAAGGTCATGTTACACAGGACAATTCGCAACGACGATTTTTTGCGTAACACAGCGTTGCAACACTGTTGCAACGTTGTTTCGAGTTCTAACAACATTGTTCTAACATTGCAACGCTGTGTTGCCCTTAAAATCGTCGTTGCGAATCGTCCCGTGTAACATCACCTTAAAGGTCTCTAACAAATGTGTATAGCAAGGGAAAATCGGTAGAGGAGTCTGGCAAAATACCAACCCACCCCTCCCCAAAGCAAACATTTTGCCCTAGGCAAGTAGTTAGTGTTGACGTTGAGTTTGTGGAGGAGTAGAAACCTGATCGGAAAATACTCCCTTTAGAAGAATTCGCTACCATTTTCAATAAACGTTTACCGTAAAACTTGACATGTGATATAAGGTTTGTGTGTGCTGGTACGGTATATACACTCTGTCTCTTTCTCAAATCCCATATCATGATCTTTTGATCCTCGCTGCCCGTAGCAATACGATATCTGAAACGAGGATTTACTTATATTAAACCTATGGGTAACGTTCCTGGACCTATCTTGAATGCTTGTCTCCTGATTCACATTTTAAGGGTGAAGTTGCAAAATGTTTGGAAGGTCGCGCGTAAACGTAGAAGTTGAACCTCGCTCAGCTTACGTATCATACATCGCCTTTTTTGTCGCTCGTAAATTTTACGCGCGTATGCACGTAAAAATTACGCTACAGTGGAAATCCACTTTAACATGAAGGCGCGAGACTACCACTTCACGCTATTCGTAATAAAGCTTAGGGTCTAACGTAGCCGAAATGATAGGATAAGGATAAAACCCGTTTGTTTTCGACAACAAACGGGCCACTCTTCAGTTTGCTTCCATAAACGGCAAACGGCGTCAAACGAGTTGAAACGTCGACAACCTACTGTACTACCGAAAACACAGAAGAGTTCTGACACCCTAGATTTTACAAATCTTGCTAACGGGGGTACGAAAAATTTGGTAAAAACTTCCGGAAACTGCTGGATGATATAAAAATTTCCTCACCATATGTGACAGCTGAGTGTTATTCTCTATGCATACAGCGCTATGCTAGGGAACAGGGGAGTGGGGTACTCCCATATATAAGCCATATAGATGTGCCGCCCCAAAGGGTATGGTTTTTGCGCCGTTTCAGTCTGAAAACGGGTATACACTTTGCCCATTTTGGTCTGGAATTGGGTATGGTTTTCGAGGGAACTACGGGAGCGTATGAACGTATTTGTCGTTTAAATTCCAAATGAATAAGAAAGAAATAGCAACGTGCGAATTCGAATTGGACTTTAAGAAAGCTTTTTGTTGGTGTTCTAATCTAAGTAGTGATGACATAATTTCTTGGAGGCCAGGTCTGAAAAGGGGTATGGACCTTAGAGGACACTACTTGAAACGGGTGTGAAAAATGAAATTTGTTGGTCGGAAATAAGGTCATGCAGGATTTGGAGAACCGGGCGGCACACTCTCACCAAGAAACCAAGGAGGCTAGGTAATGACCAAGGTGTAACTTGACTCACCCATCACGAGCAAAATCTATTCCAAGAACTTTCTTCAAGTGTCCATCAAGGGACATAACACACTGACCCGTTCTGAGGTCCCACACCAGTCCTCTACCGTCAAGTCCACTACAATGAGCAAAAGATCTATAGTTACTTCTTGTATGACAACTAAATGTAACAAAAACCCTAAATGTAATACTAACCGCAAATGGAATAAACTTTAACTGCCCTCCAACTCCTCCCCTAAGCCAATATTAACACTTACTTCTCACTTAAGGCAAAATGTTGGCTTAGGGGAGGGGTAGGTGGGCAGTTTCCCAGAAACGCATAATGATCCGTCTAGGATCACTAATTCGGTATCTAAGCATACTCATGATAAACAGTAACTTACAAAAATTGAACTATTGAAAGTCCAGCCTTTAATTTTGTGGGATTTCAGGCTACGTACTCAGGGCACCGGACATACACGGAACCGTTCAATATTTTCGCTCTGTTCACACGGAACTGACGGGTTGAATTTTTAAAAACCTTTTCTTTGGCTTTACCATCTGCCCATGAGCAAAGCGCTACTTTAGAAATTCCAAAACGGCGTCTCCCAGCTGAGTTACCGTGCAACACGTCGGTCAAAGTTTTAACCGTACCAGTAGCCTGCGTGGCAGGCGTTCGAAAGGGAAGGGAAAGAAGATTTCGGGAGCACAAGAAGAGCGAGGGGCGCGCGAAGAAGGAGGGAAAAGAACGCCTGCAAGGATCGCTATTCACCAGGCCCCAGTTGTTCAAAAGCTGGATAGCGCTATCCAACGGATAAATCACTATTCAGTGGATACGTATTAGGGAAACCAATTGCACTATCCACTGGAAAGAGATTTATCCCCTGGATAGCGCTATCCGCGTTTTGAAAAACTGGGGCCAGACGTTCCCCTTCTCCCTTCTCCCTTTCCCTGCCCCTTCCCTTTCGAACGCCTGCCACGCACGCTACCGTACCGGCTAAAACTGACCTCGATTTTAGTGTTCAAATTTTTGAACGCATAGGCGCCTAAATTTTGTGCCATTAAGGTTGTTTTGTGTAAATGAAACACCTGAACGCATGAATTTAGTTTTAGGATTCTCATAACGGTCCTATCACTATCAGCACAAGAACTGACTGGGGTACCCTGTGAATTAGAGTTTTTTTTCTTTATGTTTTGGATACGTCGTTATTACAGACCTTTAGATTCTAAGACGAGGACAACTACGAGGGAGAGATTTTCTCAATACTAAGTAGTGCGCACGCGTGAACCAGCGTCATTTTGGCGGGAAGACGAGGCAGCCGTCGTCATTCTTCTACGAGTTTTAGCGAGTGGCCGCATTGGCCGTCGTAGTTCCGGAAACAAGTTATCAAACGTTAAACGTTTTCTCATTTTGCAAACGGGAGAGGACTTAGCCTCGTTCAATAAAGATAACGGTCTTTATGGGTGAAAAAAATTTCCATAAAGCTTTCCAGGGTCTCTATTTTTGAGAATACACGAAAAAAACCTTAAAATTCAAATCTCGTACTCGTAGTAGTCCTTGTCCTCCAATCTACAGGTCTCTACTGTTTTTCTGTTGTTACCATGTTGCTGCAAGTGAGCCATCAATCTGAAATGCGATATTATACACCTCTCTTGAATGACCCTCCTATAAACAACACAAACAAAGAAGTATACAACACCTTCCTTTCAACGGTACTGCCAATGTACAGCACCGAAATTTTCAAAACCGTCATGAAATATTTCCTCAAGCATTACGGGGCTCAAATCTCTTTTTAATTCTTAAGAGGTAATTTGAGCCCTTAAATGCGTAAGGGAAAGATTTAACGACAGTTTAAAAATTTAGAATTTACAAGGATTTGTATGGAAAACCATGCAATTGTGATTGGGTGGCAAAAGTTGTTTTTCTCATACAAATGTTTCTAACTTTCGGCGGCCGTTGCAATATACAGCTGAAAATTCTCAGGTCTCTAATTTTAATATGCTCTTTCAGCTTGTGCTAACAAAATATTTCCAAAGTGAACTGTTTTCGTGTTTACCGAAAGTTGATCTCGTGATCAAGTCATGCAAAGAGCCAAAGGGCGGAGAAACCTGGTCTACAAATCGGCTTAACGCTTTGAATAAGTCTCGCCGCATTAGCGCAATGTTTTCTGCGTTTATTCAAAAAGAGATGAGTAAAAGTATTTTACCTGATGTAGAACTTCTTTGAGCTGTTCTAAATCCCACAGTCGCCAAGAGTAGTCAAAACTGCGGGCAAAAACAAACTTCATCAGAGAACAAAATAACAATTTCACTTGGGCCAAGACATCAAATTCACGAACAATCCAGGCGAAGGCTAGGATGGTCACGCCATATGATCTAACAAACGCGATGACATGATAGCCTGCATAGTAAGCGTTCCCGCCGAGTTACTGCGCGAAAACTTGGAGCGAGTGCAAAATCTACCCCTCCCACTTTTTCTATTTTTTTTGCTCTCGTTCCAGCTTTCGCGCATTAACTCGAGCGAAAACGCTTACTGCGGAGACTAGTGATGACACCGTGTATGCTAATATAAACTAATTTGATATTATCAACCAATCCCGTGAAATAATGAAGTTACTTACCAACAAGAAGCTAGAAATCGTCCAGAAGGGTGATACGCCACACGAGATACACGTTTTTCGTGTCCCTCTATATTTGCAAGAGGAGTATCCCTAAAAAATATCATGAACATAATGTTCAGAAACGTTGCTAATATCAGTTACCCAACTCCAAACCAATTTCGTCCCTGTTTTTTTTTCCCTTTAATTTTTTCACTCTGTTAGAGCGATCTTCATATGACCTTGAAATGAAAACGCGTGAACAAAACAGAAACAACAAACGAACGGAAATAGAGCGATTTGATTGGTTTGTCGAACGGATACAAACGTGCGTAGCTTTTCGTTGGGTGAGCGAACGCTCGGCTGAAAAAACTTCACGCCCGAGAACTTTCTAGAAATCAAAGGATACTTCGCTTTAACGTCATACTGCAACACGATTAGCCAATCGAACAATGCCTTCTCCATATTAGGGTTTTCTTTGGTGGGAAAACGAAGAGTCCATGTTTTGGTCTTTTCATCCATTGGCTGATAAAATAAATCACGAACACTTACCGAAACCATTTTTCAGATAATACGAAAATCGCTCTATCCTGAAGGTGACACGCGAGGGAAACAGAGAAAATAAGCGACTTCAGATTAAGGGCCCTCTTTATAAGGAAAAAAAGTTGTCCCGGGAAAATGGGTCACCCTCCAAGCCAAGTCAACTTTAGAGAGCGCTTATATGAGGGAAAATTAGATTCCTTTGCCCAAGCCAAGAGCTGACATCGGCGCTTGTGTACGCTCTGATTGTCTCGCCTTGACCCAGTTGACCCGACTGGGCGAGCCAAAGGGCCAATTATTTAGTCGGAGTTTAGCCCGTGTTTAACAAAACCGCGTTCTAAGCCATTTTCAGTTTGCCTAACGCTCTCATCTAAACACCATCGTTCATGAACAATTTGAATAAAGCTGTACATGTAGCGTAGTCTGGAAAAGCACCTACTTTCTTAAATTAACCCCTTAAGCAGACGATCTGGAAGTCTAATGATTTCTTAAACCGCGGCCTAAATTAGACTTCGTTTTAAGTGTTTATATGGAGAAAAGCTGGCTTGGCTAGGTGGGTGACCCGCTTAGCCTAGCCAATGTTTTTGTTTCTCATTTAAAGGGTTTGCCGAGTTTTGTGAGGAAATGTTGGCTCACCCAGGGTAGTTCGGTTTGGTGAGAGACCCCTCTACCGGGCCAAGTTTTCTCCGTATAAACAGGACATACGATCAGGCGTTTGGCCTTACAGTGTACGAGTCGCCCTCATACCAGACAACTTCGATTGGCTCCTCCTTAGCGATCTGTCGAAAATGTGCCATTTTCAGATGCGTTGGAGCATTTCCCTCGCTTTAATACCGCGCGAGAAAATGACGGACTACTCATGAGATAGTCCTGTTCACGTTCATGTAGCCTGAGTAAATAGCCGACATTTTGTGACGCCACTACCGGTTTCCCCGCGAAATGACGTCTGAGAAACAAGCGCAGAAATTCCATACTGATGACGTGTCACTACCCAGATCTGGGTAGTGCTTCTGACTGGCTGAAGCAATTTTCTCTCACGACACGACCAATCAGAAGAACAACCCAGATCTGGGTAGTGATGCGTCGTGAGTATGGAATTAATCCACTTGTTCCTCAGACGTTAGTTTGAAAATGAAGGGAAAGAGGGTTTTAGGCGAGAGAGAATAGGGGCGCGCCCCTCGCGTTTCTCTCGTGCCTAAAACTCCGTTTGCCTTCCCTTTCAAACGCCTGTCACGCACGCTACTCAGCAACCTCGTTCCCAGGTTCTCTCTCTTCTACCCCTCTCTCTCTCTCCCCTTCTATTATAAGAATTGTAATGTAGAGCGCATTAGATCATATACCAATGTATTTTGCGCTATATAAATAATAAAGTTATGTTATGTTATGTCTCTCTCACTCCATAGGGACTGGTAGGACAGAACCCTGGGAACGAGGTTGGCTACTCAGGCGTCAATTTGAGGGGAAACCAGAGGTGGCGTCGCAAAATGTCACTGTTTTCTCAGACTACTCTTCACGTAGTACCAGCTATTTGAACACCAGGAATGGGTTCTTCCACATAAAACAACAAAAATGACTGGTTGTACAGGAGACTACTTACATGTTAAGAGACCAGAGAAGAACTACTCCATCGGCATCACAGGACGCCAAACATGGACCAGTTTCATCTAATGACAAAGTTGCTTGGGGGTGAAACACTATTGATCCAACACGTTCATTATGACCTGTAACCATTAGTACAAAAGATCCAGATCTTAACCTGACATGTACGTTATTTCTTTTTGTACAATCTCAGTGATTTTGTTACCTCTGCTTCCTGCGTCCCTGACGCATTAAAATTCCCTCAGACGCAAAATGATTTGTGGCATGCGTCCCACAGGACGCAAAGATCAAACTGAAGATGTTTTTTGGTAGAATATCCTGTTTGTGTGATTTCCCTGGCTGTTCTCGTGGCTGTTGTTAAACGACGCTTATTCCTTTTAGTCTTTGTTGTGCTTTACAATAGAAGGAGTATATTTTTATTTCAGTAAACTGTTATACAGAGTTTTGAAGTCTGTCTTCAGATTAACTGTGTGGTTACAAAAGACCCTGGGACTCACTGTTTTTTGAACTGGAATTCAATGGTTCTGGACTGGGACTCACGATTTTTCACAAGGTAAGTTCCAGGACTCAACATAACTATTTGTAACAAAATCACTGCAATCTTAACAAATAAATACCACTATGCAAACTTTCTACTGAAGAGGTTTCATTAGAATGGTAACACCATAGGAAGTCTCCCAGAGACTAAAAAAACTAGAAAAAAAAATTAAAATTATCTCTCCATAAATAAATTAGTCTGGGAGCAAAAGGGTCAAAATTAATTGTGAAGTCAAACAATTCTGAGATCCAAAACAAAATAAAGGTCCATACTTTTCTGCATGGTGTGTTTACCTCGAAGAACTGCTATTGGTTCACAATCTGGAATTGACCACAGTTTACATAAGCCACTCCTAAAACAAAAAGTGGCAAATAATAATACAAAGCTGCAAATGCCAGACCAATACCCTGGGTCTTAAAATAATTTATCTAAACAGTAAGGTACAATGTTAGCCGTGTGAATGGCTGGACCTCCATTGGGCTTGCCATTGAAGGACCCTGAAGAAAAGAATTGCATTTCTGCTAGCAAACGTCCTCGGTTTCTTGCTTTGTGCTAAATACATCTGACAATTAAATTACTTTTGTGCATGTGATTATAAGACATTGTACTACTGGAACAGATATTTTACAATAGAATCATGAAACATGTTCATCAGACATGGTACAAGACAATAAACAAGGACACATAATAAGCCTACCAGGATGCAGTAGCTAGTATTTTTGAATCTGGAGAAAACTGACAAAAGGACAGTGGTCTGTCATCACCAATCTGACTGCAGAAATTGTTTAGACTCTGAAAAGATGAGGAAAAAATTCTTTGAGGTCTGCCTGCAAAGTATGTCAGTGACAGAAATCCAGTGGTTGTTTAAAAGACGATTGTCATCACACTCTGACCCCAAATAAGGCCAGAAATGAAACAACTAGAACTCTAAGAAGTATGAAGAAACCAGTTTAACAAATTTTCTTGCTGAACATTAAGCTTTTTACCGCCTTGGTAATACCAACACCTCTGTAATGCAAACTGTTGGGTCTGTCTCTCTCATATTCATATTAAAGAAGTTAAAGTTTCTACCTGTGGTGTAAAAAAACAAGTGATGCATGCACTGTATCTGATCCTTTCTTCACATTCCACCCAACAGAGCTACACAAAAAATTTGAAACAAACCCTTAGTTTGCGATGTAACTCTTGCATCTTTGCAGCCTTCTCAGGATCAGGTCTGGCTTGCTGGATGCGCATTTCTTTTAACCTTTCACATGCCCTAGAAATAATGAGATCCATGTTAGTGAACACAGCTTGTGAACAAAATACAGCAAAATCTTTCCCGTGTAACTATGTCCAATTGTTGCCATGACCAACTTAATGACTACCTGATGAACTTAATAAGCGAGTGACTAAATGAATGGCTAAATTACTGACTGACTGACTAAAAGTAGCTCCGTAGCTGAAAAAAATCACAACTACACCATAATGTATCATAAAAGACATAACTAACTGACAGAGTGACCGATCAGAGTTTAAATAATCACCATAATGATGAACTGACTAAATGATTAAGCTACTGAACACATGATTCATTCTTTCATTCACAGATTACTTGCCCAAAAGGAACATCAACAAGTCCCAGACTACCGAACAGGACTTTTCGAGATTTGCTCTGGACAAGCTGTCATCAAATTTACTTGTCCAAGGCAGTTGCAGGCTTGTCTAAGTTTACATTTAGTTAAAATAATGGATTTTCCCCTGACCTTGCCCATTGGGTAAAATATGAGAATAAAAAGCTACATATACTTCCAGCAAGGAGAATCTATTTTCCCCAGGTTGCTAGACGGGACTTTTCTCAAGCCCTGTCAAGAACTTGGTATCGTCTACTCAGTTGGTTACAGTAGGAGAACTGGAGTCCACTAAGAGATTAAGGTGCTAACATTTCAACTGCTAACCCTAAACCACAAAGAAGTTGCTCTGACAAAGGCTAGTGCTCAAAACGTCTGCTCTTAGAACTGTAAATCTCTTTAATGGTGGCCGATCCACCTTATCCAAGCCAACTTTAGCAGGGTGCACTGATGCTGGTTTAACAGATTTATTATAATACCCGTATATATACTTTTAATTTATTAACTTCACACCTTGGTAGAGAGTATTTAGCAATCCAGAGGCGGGCTACTTTCAGCTCCGGAGAACCCTCATGATACCAGACTTCCTCTTCTAATTCCTGAAGTAATAAAAGGTTGAGAGCAGAAATAATTTTTATTGATGCTAGAGAGTTTGATAACTTTATAACGAGTAAGTTATAAATAAAATAATGAAACAAGACATCAAAAAACACTAAATTGCATTTTAATCACCAACATTTGAATGACCGAAAAATGGTTTAACTCACTTCAAAGAGAATGTTTTTACAGGGAGGTAGAAGAGGGGTTTAAGGTCCAGCAGTCACAAGATAAAGTGGAATAAGAAGATAACACGATTCAATAGAGCAAAGATCTACAAAGGACATACCGGTTCCTGTTTCTCTTTCTCTTCCTCTTCCTTTTTAGGAACATCTTCACCTTTAAGCCAGACAACAGTATAACATCAAATCAGTGATACACAGTCTTATACTGATTAGAAATACAGTCCCACCTCTACTAACTGCAGTCTGCTACCTCTCCACAATGGCCACCTTTCTACAATGGCCACTTTCTTTTGAAGACAGTCCATACACTGATTCTTGTTTAAACCTCTCTGGCCATTGTGGAGAGGTATATTCTTTTGATTGGCAATACTTAGCATTTTCTGGATATTGCAAATGTCTTCCAAATTTGGTCAACAGTAGCTGGTTGTAAAGAATAGGCCATTTCTGGGTTCCCCGGGCCTTTGTATCAAAACAAGTTAAGTGCTGAGCCTTTGATATGGAAATGATTTTTCATTCTCATGCAAATAAAACTCATTTTCACAAGGAAGTTTGTGCAATTGGCCTCTTTGTGAAAGTGAGGGTTTTTGGAACTCAGAAGTGGCCTATTAGTCATGGAATTTGAGCCAATCAGAGAAGGGGAAATATTTTGACTGAATAACAAAAAACCTTTATTACATAGACAAACTACTGCTAATTAACTTAAATCTATACATGTAACAAATATCACTTACCTAATTCTGACAATAATTTTCTCAATCTGTCTCTTCTTTCTGGTGGACCTTCCCCAAACAAAGCTGTGACAAAGATTGACATTTTTTAACCAAAAAACAACAGTTAAGTATTGAAAGTAATTTACAGACGTCTTACACCAAAAAATGACCCTATTTAATGGAATTCTCATTTTTGTTTAAAAGTAAATAACTTACTTATTGGTTCTCCGAGTTCGCGCAGTCTTGCCTTCACTGATGCATCACCTGTTGGTACAGTGATTGCTCGAGCCTATTGACAATATTTTAAAAATAAATGTCATTTTATTGCTTCACATTGTTCATATAAGCTGACAATTTGCTGTTGCAAGTGATACACAGTATACATATTCACATATGACACAAACCCTATCCCTTTGAAAGCTACAGCTGTTTGGCACTTACATTTACATGTATATGTAACATGCTTGCTGTAAATTATGAGAGCTCAGTGCTTTCAAGAAACTTGGAAGTACTAGTTATGAGGACTTCCAAGAACGGGGTATGCTTTCGCTTTGTCGGTCATTTCTGAGACTGCCTGTCCCCTGGTAGCTTAGGAAAAGATGTTGCAGATGCATTTTAGCTAAGATGAAAATGTTGCTGTCGGTTTGGCATAAATTTTCACGATACTAAATTTGGAATTTACAGCTGTACAGCTATATGGCAGACATGGTTCCTGAAAGAATTTAAAAAACCTTCCTCCCTCCTGGGACCATTCTTGAACAATACCTTAGAAAATGTTTCAAGAAAATAACAGGGTGAAATAACAGAAAATGTTTGGAAATAACAGAGGAGAGTTTGTTATTTCATTGCAGAAACAGCCAACATCCAAAAGTTAACAGATGCTCCTTTAACTACTTAAAAAATGGATTGTTGCTGTCACAATTCTCTCCTCCTTCTGCAGAAGCTTTGTGCTTTGTGAGTGCCAGGTTGCCAGATTTCAAAGCTATGTTCCCTGTCACTTCTGCCCTTTGCAAGGCCTGAGTTATAGCTGCATCTAGGTGCCTAACCCTTTATATTGACAGCCCTGCTAGAAAGTGGTCAGAAAATTCAGAATGCACTGAATTTTGAAATAAAACAGGTACAAGTGTTACATACAGCAGCTGTAAACCTACAGTGTACTACCTTTTTCCTTCTCTCAAATTCTGCTAAAAGTTCCTGATGTCTTTCACTGGTTTGGTCTTCAGATAACTCCAGGTATTCTCCTAATATGACATTTATAATAATATAGATTTAACTTAAGTTAAATTATCTTATCTTACTACTTAATTTATTACTTCATTATAGCACCCCCAAATATTAAGGGTGTGCTGAATTCAAGTTGAAATTTTTTTGGAGGACGCCA
Source organism: Porites rus (assembly GCA_964035705.1). Taxonomy (NCBI): domain Eukaryota; kingdom Metazoa; phylum Cnidaria; class Anthozoa; order Scleractinia; family Poritidae; genus Porites; species Porites rus. The sequence continues at coordinate 28,978,838 of OZ037994.1, read as the reverse complement.
TTCATGGTAAAAATTGTTTCTTGGGTCAAATGAATATTCTGGTTCAGGACTCAGGGTATATTTTTCACCACTCAAAGAGAGATTTTGTATCTCTGCACAGCCACTTAATATCCTCTAATCTTTCAGTAGTTGCTCCAGAGAGTGGTAGGAAAGGTTTCTAAACAGCCCTTATACATTTACTATGCATGTGCACAGCAACCTCATGATAAAAAGTTGCAGATGAAATCATGAATACGAGTCTCGACACAGGCAGACCACTCTGTGTTAGTGGGACCATTGTTGATTGAAATCTGAGCATCGATCTTTTGTTATTTATGGAAGAAGGACAGATGAACAATGCGGTAAATTCTCGACCAAAGGTACTTGAGGTATGCGCGTCGATCCAAATCCACCAATCAGCATATCGGGACTGTTGTCAGTTCAGAACCCCAAACCTGCCTTGCACAGGTTTTTACATTGACTGGTTGATTTGGATTGAGGCGCATACCTTAAATGCCTAATTGTTCGAGAATTTTGCACCGATCATGTTGAGAAAGCTGGTCTTGCAACTTCAGGATCACTTTTCTGAACAAAAATTTTGGAAGGATTGAGCTCTCACTCAATGCAGCCATGGAGACATATCCAGTGGATCAGCAGCCGGTATTTTTGAGGTAAGAATTTAAATAGTTTGGTGTCAGTTCCAGCTTAAAGTGGACTAGGTCATGCGCCAGCAGCTGATCGCAGCCTGCTTTGTCTTCTTCTTTAGTTCCAACCGCCGAGGTCAAATGCTGATCTGCCAAAATGGCACTTAAAACACCACGGATGGCAAAAAAAAAAAAACGTGACTCAGTTAACATTTTCTTCCAAGCTTCTGTTGAAACATTTGCGTTAAAATCTGCATTTTGGAACAAATTATAGCCACCGTAATGTTGCTTCATATTTCTTCTATACATAACAAAAGATCGATGCTCAGATTTCAAACAATAACGGCCCACTAACAGAGGGTGGTCTGCCTGTGGTCTGGACATGTATGCATGATTGTATGGGGTTGTATGGAAATTTTATCATCGAAACTTTCAGCTTACCACTACTGATATTTATATTTCCCGCTCTTATCCCAGCAAGAACCGCCGCCGACACTCCATTTTCTTCCTCTTCTTGCTCATCGTCATTCTCATTCTCTTCCTTAATTTCTTTGGACACGGGTCCAGCAGCCGCCAGGCGTTCTCTCTCGACAGCTTCAAGGCTTCCAAAGTGGATTCTTTGTTTTTTAACCACAGGAGCGGCATCTTCATCGTCAGACATTATGATATATCATAAAGTTATTTTCATACTTGACAGAACGAGCACGAGGCTGAATTGGGGAGTCACGTAGTTTAAGCTTTCTTATAGTGTCCTTTCATATTCAAAACGCCCTTCATGTAATAATGAACATCAAGTACTATCAAGATCAAACTTGTCAAATTGCTTTTCTATTTACATCCAAGCGACAAAGAGAGTTCTGAATAAATGAAAGGACTAGTGCCACCAAAAGATCGTACAAGTGTCTTGAACAACCTGATTTGCTGACATTACTTTTTGGCTTTCATGAAGTACTTGGAAGCTGACTAACCTTGGTAACCGTGCTATTGGCGATTTTAACTTGGTATCCAAGCCTTCTTAATGTTGTTTACGCGATTTCTTCTGCTGACTAATCAAGTTAGAGATGTAAGGAAGTGATTGTGTAGAAAGCACAGGTTATGTTGGAAAATGTCCCAAAATCTGTGGTTTTCTTGAAGACAACATAAGCAAATGTCGGTCCTCCGACTTGGCCGTTCCTTGTTCCGCTCGCTTTTAAAGCGACTTCCGGATTTAAAAGGTAGGTTTTTATACTATGTTTTACAACCAAGCTTATTTCCTTCAAGTGTGTTGATTTGTAGAATACGTCATACCCTTGTGAAACAGCCATTTGCGACGCAAGTAGTGTTTCTTCCCACAATAAAAGAGTGTCTCTCAACAAATTGAATTTGCAGTTTGTGCAGTGTCTCAATGCAGATTAAACACTACTCCCCACGTTCAATTTGAGTTCCAATGTAGATCGTCCAGTCTTTATACGCTATCTTAACAGAAAAAAAGACTAGGTAGTATTGAATTGCATTTAAATTGCTAGCTAACCGATAGACTAGTTCAGGTACATTGTATCAAAACACCGCATGCAATATTATCACATAATATACCTGTTAACTTTTCCAAAGGCAAATGCATGTGATTTTACGTATTTTTATTACCTAAAGTTCCGAAAAATTCCAACCACCTCGAGGGCTGTCAACCCCCCACGTATTCAAATATTGAGAATTGATGGGGAAGGGATGGTAAATGACATTATAACATAAGGCACAATGCGTCATTTGTGCATAAAATACTCTCTGATCATCATGAATGTTAAAAAAGGAAAATAGCTCAAACAATACAAAATAGTTGAAATTTTATAGTCAGAAAGTCGAGTCTACTGAAGAAATGGCAAACTTCAGTGATTATCCAGGAGATTTCATATTCAAATCTGGAGACCGGGAGATACCCTCCAAAATCTGGGATCTCCTGGATTAAGTGGGGGAGTTGACATCCCTGCACTTCTGGACTGTGCAGAATGCTTGCTGACAACATTACTGAAGATTCCTGAAGATGTTCCAGTGATTTCCAAAGATTGCCACACATAGGGGTGCAAATCTTGGTATCATCTTGCTGAGATTAAGCCCTTTTGCCGAGGTCGTACATGTTACGGGTCAAATTTGATTTCTGGTTAAATTTTTTTAAGCTAGGTTGATTCTTTATTTTCTTTGCGTCCTAGCCCTAATTATTCATGAATTAGGGCTAGGAAACAAAGGAAATCGAGAATTAACCGAGGATAAATCAAAATTAACCCGAAATCAAATCTGACCGTCTGTAATATACATTTCTTGGCAAGATACAATGTAACCTGTTTACTCGTTTTTCACTGGTTACTGAACAAGTTGTCTTGAATTGTGAGTTATGCATGCAAAATTGTCTTGTATGCATGTGATCGACGTTTTTGATCTTCAGGCATATGACACATAACAATGCAAGTTGGCAGGTATAACATTTGCGGTACCCGATTTTTTGGTAGGAGTTGAGGTTTGTAGTGGGGACTTTTTAGCTTGGAAGGCTCTTTTGCACACCCAGTGTAAAAGTATTGTATGATTTTCACGATAATGGAGTACACTAAACTATGTCACTTTGATAAAAAAACATACAGTATCTAATGATCATGTTGATGCTCATAGTGGCTCTATGAGTATCAACATGATTTCAAGACTCACAGTCTTTTGTCGACTTGGAACTGAGCTCTATTATTGTCTATTATTGGATTGGCCACCAACATAGCCACTTGCAAACCAAATCAAGAATGCTAGGAAATACATACTTTAAGCTGCAAGATTGTCCATTTCTTCTTAATATTATTGCTCAAGTTGAACAATTTAATGGAACTGAACTTATTTCTAAGCATCAGGCAGAGCTCCTGTGAAGCCAGGCCTTGGCAATTATGGTGAAGTTCGAGAAAGTAGTAGCACTGCAGGTGTTCTCAGCACCCAACCATTGCTGAATAATGCCACTGTACTGTCAAGGCATGTGTGGAATGGGCTTACTTCTAGAGCAGGATTCCTGGCAAATACACAGGCAGCTCAGTTACGACGTAAGTGTTTTCGTTAGTCTTAAGGTGATTCCTCTAAAGTCGAACCTGCCATGAGATTTTTGTCAAACTTTGCCAATTGGTTGTTTATGTTGTAGAAACTTAAATTTTAAAATAAAATCTGGGTGTCTCCATACTCATTTTGGAGCAGGTGGGAGCAACTTGTTTATACACACTGCTTCCTTATAATACCAATAAGATTATACTTACAGGTACATGCTTTGATCACATTTCTGACAATTACTCATTTCATTTTGTGCATTGGGAATTAGTCTATTTTCTCTAGAGACAGAACGTTACTGTTTAAATAAATGATGTCACCACACTTGTTTAAGAGAAATGGAAGATTTACCCCTCTGAGGAGCTCCATCTTTAAGGCAAAAGCCACCATGTTTTATTGTGTACATGCTAATCATACATCAAATTATGCACAGGAACAATGTGCAATGCAATAATAAAGAATATATAACTTTCCTATACACATCTTTGATTTGCTAAACTGTACACTATACATGTACTTGTTCTAGAATAACCTTTACATTGTACATGTTTACTTCTATGATTTTTGGTATCAACATTGTACAGTCAAGTTAATGGTCTTGACAGGGTACCTTTGTAAAGTTTGATACAAAAATGTTTGCCCAAAGTTGAAAAAAGTATTTTTACAAAAATATACAAATATTTATTTTATTGACAGGGATGGCAGCTTCACGACTTCTGAGAGTTTGTGGCCCTAGAGCTCCTATGTTTGCCTTCCTTGGGTTTGCATATGCTGGTAAGATTTTACTCAAGCTTGTTACAATGTCATATTTCACAGCTACAGCTACGGAATTTCACCTAAGTGTCAAGGGAAAAAAATGACTTAACAGTATACCAGATACTCCTTCTTCCAGGTTATTGGTCAGTAAGAATCCTCAAAAACTTTAGTAAATATCAAACTGCTGAGCAGTTATAACACACTAAAACCTTGTGTTTTAAAACTAACAAATTGTAAGCACAGGAATCTCAAAGTTTACAGAAACACCACTATTTGCTTTGCGACAACAACTATTGGAGATACTGTCAAAATAAAAATATGGAAAAGGAAGCTGGAAAGGGTATGACATACCCTCTTTGACACCCTGGGGTTGATTCAGAAGTTCTAACAGTCTGTGACTGAAATGTATTTTACTTGCATTGTTATATATAGGTTGCAATGTGAAGCCTCCAAAAGATGTGCATGAAAAAGAGCAGTTTAAGAATCTACGCCAGTGGGTTCAAGAAGCTCTGGGTAATGCAAATATAGCTGCACAGGTTAGTCTTACTCTGTGGTCACTTCAAATGTTACATGAACCATTGTTACATTCAATAAGAATATTTTCACATACATTTTGTTCTTGGAAGCTTTTAATAAGTAAACATATGATATAGTAGTTATCAAATCTCCATGTGCAACCACCTTCCATAATAATAAACATTATTGACCAGCTATGAACCTTTTGTAAGTGGCCACAAGGCATCCTGTGGTCTGATTTCTATGTTTTGCTGTTTATTCTTGTTTTATGCTACTCTGAGTAAAAGAAGCGCTTTGCTATTGAAACAACTTAGAAAATAAATGCAGCAAATTCTCTTCTAAAAATAAATGTGTCAAGAACTCTTCTCACTCTGACTGTGGTTTCACTCCTATATGTGACCACCGGCTCTTTGCATTTTGGGCTGGTCGCTTATGGGAAGTTTGACTGTCGCAGAAAAATTTATAGTTTTGATAGTTAGAATAAAATTATTGTAGTGACTGGAGTGTCCATGGTGAAGATACTTGTATTATCTACTGTTACTGGGTTTGGCCTTGATGTTATAAACCAAGACTAAAGCTACACAGGTTTATATTGTAGGCATGTTTGTAGAACTAAATAAAGTGCCAAGTACATTTAATATAGGGAAGTGTCTGCTTTAAGCGTGTTGCTGTAATACATATCTGCATTCAAGAAAGTTCACTGATCATTTTTACTTTTATTAATCCCTTATCCACAGAATCAAGAAGGAGTTGAACATGCAGCTCTCTCTCAGCTTAAGCTGAAGGATTACGAGCTCGGTGAAAGGCTTGGAGAAGGGTCTTCAAATGGTGCAGTTTATGCAGCTAAATACAATGAACATGAGGTAGGTAAATATTTTATAGTGACTTTTTTACATACTTCTATCAAATTGTTCCTCTTGGCCAGCAGTTTTGTAAGCTTCTTGACTGTCCTTAGACGCATATGTTGTAGTTAATTCTTTATTTCAGTTAATTTTTATTTTTCCATTGTTTTTGGGTATGTAGTGTATCCTAATGAATTTTAAACAAAGGAAAAACAGAAATTAAGTGAAATAAAAAAATTAACTGCAACGCATATACATGTACCTATCATGCACACCAGCATATGTTATTAGGGATAAGGAAACAGTGATGATGTCTATTGTATTGATATGTTATAAAGAGTTACTATTACATGAATTTTATGGGGCTGCATTCTTACAGTAAAATGCATAATAATTGTAATGTCCCTTAAGGGACAACAGTGTTACTTAGCTACCATCAATTTGTATTCACTTAACAGTATGCTGTTAAGATGCTGTTTAACTTTGGGGCAAGTTCCAGGAGTAGCTCACTGCACAAGGTGAGTTGTATTGGTTACAAAGGCTAAGTACGTGCAAAAACAATTGCCTCTGATGACTCTAAGCCACTACCATGTGAGTGGAAACCCATTAAGGGGCCTCTGCTGGGTACAAAGTAGCGTGAACTCCAGATTAAATTTATAGTAAAGAACTTCTGCACAGTAGTGCACAACTCCTTCTACTAGATTCCAAACAAAGTAGCAGGATTTTAGAAGTTACCTGTGGTTTGGCTTTTTCACAACAGTATTGTTTATTTGTGTAACATTATGCTCTTATTGGCTAAGAAAATAATTTGCCTAAAAGAGTGACCAGAAAGAAAATGAAAAGCTGATAACTTGTGAGACCAAATTTTACAGTAGTACATACATTTCTATGCCAAATTCTCACCAGCACAATACTGATGAAAGTAGAAGAGAAATATTAGGTCCCGGTAATAGAGAGATTTAAAGTCACATTTACATGTACGGCAAACTGCAAAACAACAGATTCAAGTAGAGAAATTCTAGAAATAGAAAATGAGCACATAAAAACAGCTCAAAATAATTCTTATGGATAATAATGGTCTTAACCCATTCGCTCCTGGAGATTTTGCCAAAAACCGCGTTTTAAAGGTACTCGAGTGGTTTTCTGGTCACTGTCCTGCTATACAGAGTTAAAACTTACCACAAACCGGTCTACAGGTCGTACACTTCAGGGCCCTCTGATCCAGATGCAAAATATCAGCTTGCGAAGTTCGGGCATGCGCAAAAAACAAAATTTCGAGATTCCCCTCTTTTCTCGCTTTTCTTGCCTCATTTTTTTTTTCCCTTGCTGGGCATTTAGTAGGCTTCATTGTGGTGGGAATAGTTTTTATGAAAGCTTTTAGGATCTTAGGATTAGGTGAAAGGAATGGAATGGAACAAGATTTTCATGGAGATTTTCAGGTCAATGTTACATGGTTTTTTGCCTCTTTCTCCGGTGTCCTTGACTGAATTGTGCTCATTCTGGTATGGTTTGAAAGATCTCTTCACTCTGCACAAGTTAGCGGACAAAGTTGTCCTTGACCGTTAAAACTGATAACGTCACAAAGGGTAGAAAGGATGTGGATCCACACGGGTGGTTACGGGCGGTTCAGGGGTGAATGGGTTAAACTACTAATTTCTGTGTAGAAGCAATGAAGAGCAAACAGCAAGCAAAGGGAAAACTTGGTCACATGTTTGCTGTAAACATGACTCTATAATTCTCTCCATTGTCTCCCAGTGGCAGAACATTTAATACTAACAAGGAATGTTTAAATTCAGCAAAATAAGATTATTAATTTACAATATTGGAAAGGGTTGCCCCTCTTACAGTTGCCTCCCCTGTTAAGGTCGGGTTTGGAGGAGAGGTAGTTCATTGTTCTGCAAGCTGTAATCTTCAGCCATAACTAGATAGTTGTGCAGTTATGACACATTGTACGTGGGGCCATATTTCTGGTAACATGATCAAATGGGCACTGTTTTTGTAGGTGTTTGCCAAAGAGTCCCAGGTTCTTTCTGTGGAAAAACAGCAAAATACTTCAGGAACAGGTAAATGTTACTTATTTTCTGGGCAGATGTTATTGTATTATAGATGTAGTTCACGTCAGTGAGTGAAAGACACTATTAGTGAGTTTACAGACAGGCCCTATGCATTGCATATGTGTTTGTGTAACACTAAGTTGGGTGCCTTGTGAAAATACCAAATACCATGCTAAATTATTTGTTTAAATGCAAGCTAAATTCCAAATTAAGTGTCTGGCATATTGTGGGAAGAAATATGGTGCTCCATACTTGTTAATATCACATTTTATTATATGGAGGAGAGTGTTTTAGTGGGAACTAAACCACTCGTAGATTCCATACGCCACTTCATCCGGGACCCGAGTGGCGTATTTTCCGTATGTCACCTTTGTGAATGTCGTATCGTTCAATGACGTCACGATTCCCACCTTTTGCTTTTGTTGAATTGGTTTCTCCATATAATAAAAAGAACATTACACGTTGGCTCGAAGATATAAATTTTATGTTCGAGTGGCAAGAACAATATCTCACGAGTGAGCGAAGCGAACGAGTGAGATATTGTTCTTGCCACGAGAACATAAAATTCATATCTTCTCGCCACCGTGTAATATCCTCTATTTATGTGAATAAGTCCTAAGTATACAGTAAACATCTAACAATTTTAATGACTACCAATAAACCTAAAAAGAAAGATACAGGATTTTGTTGTGTTCAATTATTTTTTACAAAACTCTTCAGGGATGATGGCCAATGCAAAATTTGTTTAGCAAGTAATAATTGCACATTTTCTTTTTCCCTGACATTAGTTCTGACATTCTTTTTCATTGTGACTTCTGCCACCTAAGGTGACTGTTTAGTAGTAATGCATGTTCATTTTAATCTAATGGTCACCCTATTAAACAGAAACATTTTTCCTGTAGGTCCATCATTCACAAGCCTGCCACCCCATCCTAACATCATGCATGTCCTGGGATCCTTTTGTGATGATATTCCTCTTCTACCTGATGCCACACGTAGCTATCCTGCAGCATTACCTTCAAAATATGGCGATGGGGGGTTTTCTAGAAATCGTACAAAGTTCCTTGTCATGCCAAGGTCAGTAAAACATGTTATTACTAATTACTGTTATTGCTAATTACTCCTTAATTTTGGCGCGAAATTTCAGCGTTAATTTGTAATTTCACATGTGAAATTACAAAATTGCCATGGCAACCCTTCCGTATGCCTCAGTGTCAAGATGGCGACGAAGTTTTAAAATGCCGTGAATGAAGATGTCAGGGCACAAAAAGACGCTTTAGAAAACCTGAACACACAAGAACTTCAAAAAGGATTCTAACAGGTATTTTGCCGAAAAAGTCTGAAAAATTCTGAACTTTATAAGCCAAATTTAAGGTCTAAACATTTGAGAGAGTGGAGTTCTTGATCGATACGTTCCAGGATAAACATGTCAAAAATCCAAGATTACTAACGTAATTCGTCACCCATGATATTAATAGGTAATCAAATGGTATACTCGTGAAATTAGGAAGTAATTTCACTTGCGTTTTGTCCAAATTCTAATAATTTCCCTTGCCTTCACAAAATGCGCATGAAATTATTCTCTAATTTCACTCGTCACCATTTGATTACACATACTAATACACCTGTGAATCAGTTGAAACACAAACTAATTTGACCAGAAAATGTAATGAAACTTTGAAATAATGGATGAAATATACTTTGAGGTAACACTCAGAAACAATCTGGAGGTAAAGTCATCTCTTTGTTACAGGTTCAATTTAATTATGCTTGTGTTGTAAATTGTAGTCTATATTCAAAGCTAAAGTTCTTGATACACCATGTGCCATGAGCTATTTGAAATGGTAGCATTGCTTTTTTGGAACTTGTTTTATAATGGGATTGTAAATCACATGGTTTATATTAGTCAAGATTCCTGGCATTCCATAAAATAACTTCCAGTCATGTTTTTTTACTCCAGGTACAACAGGACTGTTTATGAGTACACAGCATCAAATGTAACACAAGACCCACGAGTAGCCACACTACTATTGATTCAGCTTTTAGAAGGCATAACACACCTAACCAGACATGGAGTTGCACACAGAGACCTCAAGACTGATAACTTACTCTTGGATGAAAGCGCTAGTGACTTGTGCCCCCACCTGGTTATTGCTGACTTTGGTTGTTGCCTTGCTGATCAACAATGGGGACTGACACTACCATTTATCACAGAGGAAATTGATCGGGGAGGAAACAGTGCCCTTATGGCTCCAGAGGTAATTTTTTGTTGTTGTCGTTGTTTGTTTGTTTTTTTCTTTAGGCCGTGATCCTTTTTGAAGAATAATATTTTATAATAATATTTTTTATTTTTAATTTTACAAGCTGCCAATGTTCTACTCTGTTTTTTGCTCTTTGGCCTCTACACTGGCAGATCCAGACCTTCAGATAGGGGGGGGGGGGGTATCCAGACCCTGAGATAAAGGGGGGGGGCGGTCTCAAAAAAATTTTTTTCGGCCCTTTGGGCCTCAGTCGTTTGGTCTAAAAATAAGGGGGAGCCAACCCCCCTGGGTCCCTCCCCTAGATCCGCCACTGCTCTACTCTAAAATGGCATTTGTGTTTTTACAGATTGCCACTGCTGTCCCTGGCGAGCATGCCGTCCTTGACTACACTAAATCTGATGGTAAGCTTCCAATGATGATCCTGCACCAGTGATGTCTTTCTTTGTTTAGCTTGTTCCAGGCTCCAAGATAGTATGTGCAGCTATCATGATAACTGGTGCAAAAAACACTTTCCTTCCTCTTTTCCCAAGTCAGGCAAATCATATTTTGAACTGTTGACCTTGTTTTCTCCACATCCCTACCAACTGACATCCTGGAACAGGCTAACATTTGTTACGAGTAACAAGTAGAACAAATTTAACCTCTTATGATTAAAATCACTCAACTGTTATACTGACTTCAGTGTGTGACAGAGAGGATGCTGTACTCTGTAGAAAAAAAATAATATACCAGTATATGAGTGGCACTTGTTATGTTCAAGGTCTGAAAAGGAGACAGACACCCAGTATGATTTTGTTTTGATCAGCTGTTTAGCTTCAGTCATTTTTCACTGCCTGATATTTTGCAATAAGCCTGGTCACCTGCCAACTCGAGGAGGCATCACAGGGTGCAACAGAACACCGTCTGATAGCCCTGGACTAGTGGAATGACCTGTCTGGCAGTTTTGAATTGTCTGATGGGCAAGTAACATTTGCTGAGATAACATAAATGTTAGTGAAGTAAGAGGTTTGGTTGATACGTAGGCCTGCTACTTCAGAAGGGCAAGTGATTTTTTTTAAATTTTCATCTTCACAATGAACCTGTACTTCTTGAATTCAATTTCGATGCAGAATGGTGTTAAAAAATATTCTCTTCTCTATTAGCATGGGCAGCTGGAGCCATCAGTTATGAACTTTTTGGTAGAAAAAATCCTTTTGGTAAGAATGGATTGAACAGCAGGACATACAAAGATGAACAACTTCCCCCACTTAGCCAGTAAGTAAAATGTAAACAACGGTAGTTATGATCTAGTAATCTTCATCTCCTACTGTGGCTTTTTTGCCTTCTGTTGGTTGACTACCTTTTTAACAACAGCTTTTCAGGGAGCATTTCTTTCACTTTATTATAGTAAAAAATGATGTGCACTGTAGATACAATGCAAGCTGTAAATCTACCACCCCTTGCTGAATAACTTCAATTCTACAGTTTAGGTCCCTTAGTAGAACAGCTCGCTTAGCATAAATGATGTGTCTAGTCATTTGTAATGTCCTCCCACCCACCCCCTCCCAAACCAGCTGAATTGATTTCTGCTCTATCTTATGCACTTGTCAGGGCCCCAGCAGGGGTGGCGACAGTAGTGTCTCTTCTCCTCAAAAGAGACCCTTCTGAGAGAATATCTGCTGACAAAGCACTGACAATGTTAGCCTTGGTGTTATGGGCCCCTGCTTCCTGGTTACAAGGCAAATGCGTCTCAGCTGTTGATGTTGATAGGTGAGTACCACAGGCTAATTTCATCTCCATTGATTGACCGTAGTTATTATTTTTACTTTAAACCAATCAAGGTATTGGAAGGTAGGTGCTGTGATGGTTGCGAAAGAGGAGAGCAACAATCTCCTCAGCAGTTAGGAGGTAACCATAGCAATGCAGAAACCATATAGTTTTAGGAACCAGTGTGTGAACCTAACGACACAAATATGGGAGGGAGGGGACAATCAGAAAGCATACCAGCAACCGTTGGTCCGACGCATGATCGAATCACATTTACCCTGCCCAACCCTTTCCCCCACCCTCCACCCACCTACACACACACACACACCCATACCGGTAACAAAAGTCTTTTTGACGGCCTAAAACTATCATACAGTATCCGTTCCTTGTACAATTTAGGTGGCTTATAAACCAGATGCTTGTCGGGAAAAGAACGTGTCCAGTTGAGGATAAGGTCAGTTTTGTTTAAACTTTTAAAAAACCCTATCTCAAAATGGTTATTCTTACGTCCTAATATCTGGTAAAAACAAACTTGCTCAGGGAGATGTGCCCTAAAGTACCCGGATGTACAACAACGAAAGGCATCCCCGCCCTTTTATTATCGGAGTTTTCACCTCCGTCGCCATCACCAGGAACTGTAATTATTCCTGGTTCCAGTTAGGGCTCCAACTTTCAGGTGTAAGTTTTTACTACGATACCCTCTTTTCCCATTAGATTATGCGCCGATTCTTGTGTTGTATCACGGAAGAAGAAGTCTTGGACGCTCTTGAACTGTTGAACGTGAACGTGGAACAAACCAATAACTTAGCTGCAGTAGGGTAATTCGGAAGTAAACAGGATTTCACAATGTAAAGATATCAGATGTAGAAAAGTGGATTCAGATGTAGAAAAGTGGATTCGATTGTTTTCAGAAATGGTTAAGGTTTCTCATTAGTGCAAATATGCGAATGTATAGGAAAGACTTCTCGCGACTTCTTAACTCAGAAAAGGGAGGCAAGTTTAGTAGCCTGTAAGCAGGCTGGCTTGTTTAGGGTAGCATGAGACCCGCCAGCGCGAGCGAGAAGAATGTGGTAAGGGAAAGTGTCCTTGCCCCATTTTTTCCCGCCAGCGCGATACCCTAAACAAACAAGCGAGCCCTTCTTGCTCGCAGGCTGTAGGAAAGGAATGTAGAATAGCACATAATGTTTGAATTACAAAGTCCTCCACGGTCGGTAGCCACGGTTAGAGTCAGCAAATGCAAATGCGCTTACAGTAAGCGGAGTTGTAACATGGACAAGCACGTGATTCCACTGTACAGTTTAGTTATGAAAAACTTTTAATTTGAAACATAGAACAGGGGACGTTATCATCAAGATAAGTAGCATGGATCCTACTCGTCCATTGTTCAAGTAGAGATAATTATAATATAAAATGTTGCATTACGGCCGAGGAAGAAAGTGTTTTTCGGGGGGGGGGGGGGCATTTTATCCCAAAGCGGAGAGAGGGAGCTGAACATGGTCTACCAAAGAAGGTCTTTACTCCTGGAGTAGGATAGCATCTCTAGAGGACAGACGCATAGATCAATGTGAAAAACTGTTTGATTCTATTGTATCTAATCAAGATCATAAGCTGCATCATTTTCTCCCTCCCAAGAACTATTGTCATTATAACCTCAGAAGATAACGCCACTATGCAAATCCAGTCATGCGTATCAAGCGTTTTTCTAGCACATTTCTGCCATCTATGTGCAGGCATTAGCAGTTTTTGTATAAAGTTTAATTCATCTAAAGTATAATTTTTGTAAATAAGAATTCTAAAGTTTAATTTTGTAGAATTTTTTGGGTTTTTTTAATTAGTACATTTTTATATTTTAAGTTTTGTATCAATTCATGTCAATTGTATTTGTAAATTCATGCAATTCAGCCTTGGAGGGCTGCCATATGATTTGAATTAAATCTATCTATCTATCTATCTATCCATAGTTGTGCTTCACGTCGTGGTTGCAAGTCTCCTGACCACTCAAACTGAAATACAGTGCCTATACAATTTCTATTCTTGAGTTTTTCGCAGCTCTTCAAATTCGCTTCCCTATCCAGACAGTTTTATTTTCCATTCTATGCTTCAAATTTCTTTACATTATCTAGTAATCCTACGCTGCCAAAACTATCACGAAATGGGGTGGGCTAGGCTCAACACATCCATTTAGAGACCCAGCTAGGGGAACTGGGGTCGAGAGTACTAGTCGGGGGGACGGGACAGTTTTTCCTTGCCCAGTCGTCTCGACTAGCCGTCCTTGGGCCTCCGGAAGGAAGGCTATCAAAACAGACTAATAGGTGTGAAGTAGAGGTTGTTTTCAATGAGAGAACTATTAGACACGAAAATCGACTGGGGGCTTTTGGTGAAAGAGAGACTTGGGACTCGTTTCCGTGCACAGGTGCATTTGCCTGTTTACATTCAAGATCTGAGAGACTATAATACTATCAACAAACGAAACAAAATCACTGTTTCTTAGATCTAATAAACCTTTTTTAAGACGAACAGTAGCACGATTTAAAATGAAATTTGATTTCCAGTTTTGTTGGGGCCCGAGAGAAACCCGTTTTTTTGACCGAATGATCTCCCTACCTACCCGGATGTGTAACAGCGTATGGTTTTCGCGCCACTTTGTGCAAGCAATACAGTACTTCACTCACTCAAAGAAGATCAAGTGAACGTTCCTTCGGGTGCACGTTTATCTCTTATTCAAGCTTTTTGAATTTTTAAAATCTCAATGAACCGACAGGCGTGGAAGTAAAGTGAACATTTTCACGGTCCAGCAAAATAAGCTACGTTAAGCTTCGTTACCAATCTCTGCTTTTCATTTGGACCGGAGAAACAATACTGAAGGTGAGAAACGCAAAGTAGTGTACCACTAATAAGCGAAACTATTTTTTTGCTAGTTTTTACAGAACCTTTTACGGAGAACAAATTGAACGGCGACATAACCATATGCGTACACTACCGAAAAAAGTGAAAAAAGTTCACAAAAAAAAGGTAAAAGAAATACGCCTGACGGGCCACAGAAACATGTCACTTTAGCAACTATGTCCAGACTAATTCGCTAGAAAAGCTTTTCGAGTCTTTTTTCAGTTCCCAGTTGGTAGAAAGAAAGGTTAACGACTCCAGAAAACATCAGCCTTGGTAAACTTAAGCTTAAGCTTGAGCTTATTAGCATGAAAATACACACCAAATAGAGAAATAATGTAATATTTCGGTCCTTATTATAAGATCGATTTGTCGGCGCGTAAAGCTTGTTGAAAGCCGCAATCGCCTTTAATTTGTGCTCGTTTTCCCTGGTTCCTCGGAAATCACGGGAAGGCTTCCCAGAAAGTAAAAAAGGCAAAGTAATTAGGCTCATAAGGATCAGGGTAGACTAAATGTTACTCACAGCGACCTCAGTACATCTTTTCTTTTTATTTCTGACTGAATAGTCCCTTCCATTGACTATATAAGCTCATGTCGTGAAACAGCTATTGGAAATGTATGGACACTTCTGAAACTGACCAACTGAATGGTAAAAGATTGCTGCCGTTGTTTAATAGTTCAAACAAATGATTGAATATCGTGTATCAAATGTAACATGAACGGAGCAACCCCGGACATTTGACTGGAGGTTAGCTCCGTTCAGTGGGGAATTTGACTTTCGTGTCAAACCGTTGGTGAGCGGTCTCAAGGAAAAGGATTTTTAAAAAAAACGGAACATGTCTAGATTAAAATTAATTGTAGAAAAACGGTTACAGCACAGCTTTGATCTACGAAATATTTTAGAAAAGAAAAAGGTTGCCTCGCCTCCGAGTCGCACTGAAGTGTTACAAACATTTCGAAAAAACCGTGGAACGCAAATATTCGTTTAATAGCAACTGAAAGATGCACGCGCATTGTAACGTTCAAATACAATTCAAAACAAAGACGTAACGTTACATGGGCGCGCTAACTTTGAGAGGCTCAAACGAAAGTAAAGTTAACGTTTAGTCCAGGTGGGACTAGAGTCCGGTTGCTGAATACCATTCTCCATTTGAATATCATTCGGATTTGATGACATAAATCACGTTTTTGCAGACACGAGGAACGGTTCGCTGAGCATGATGGTATTGGAACGTCGAGGTGTTATTGTGATGTTTCAAGATGGCGATTGTGGTTAAAAATCCTGCTGCATCGTGGGTAGAAATCGAAAATTTTTGGCCCTGTACGGATTAGGTCTGACGCCTTGCCCGCTCACTTCAGGCTCGCTCGCGCGGCAGCAATTATTTTTCTTGCCAAATTTAAGGTAATTCCTGCGCATCGCCTATTGCGCACAACATTGCGACTTCAAAGGTGGCGGTGATTTTCACCGGTCGCCTAAAGAGAGATAACAAAGGCCCTCCTGTTTTACAAATGGTTTTAAATAGCGATTTTGATAACTCTTCCGGGCTAAAATAAGGTGTTGGTCCTTAAACTCGCCCCAGTCCCTTTGCGCAAAATGATCATTTGAAAACGATGTGTCACTTTCTAGTCTTTTTGCGATTAAACGAGAACGGTGACCCCCCTTTTTTATTGGTTACTACACGAAAAGTATACCATGTATCTTAAGGAGAAAAACATCTGAATTGTAGGAGTTGTATTATGATACGACTAACTTGAAACTCCGCTTTTAGAGCCACAGAGAATTATGAGATAATGTCAATCAAAATTGCTTTTTGACCATAAGTTGACATTTCGATATGACAAACTCTGGAGGAAACTAACGATAATTTACAGTAAGAGTAATATAGAAAGTTTTGTGTCAACCGAAGCAAAAGATAAGGACTTAGATAGGGAGGCTATTCGTTACGAGTCCCGCAGAGCTCCATGTTAAGCGAAAGCGCAAAACACGAAGTAAGGGGGTGGCCAATTTTGAAATTAAAGACTACGAGCAAAAAATACTTAATTCAAGATACACAGCAGCGTACAGCTAGTCACCTTAGAGTGTTGCAGTGTGGATGAAAATGCTTGTCAAGTGACTTTTTGAAGCGCAAACCCCAGCCGAGGCCACTGACTAACCCTAACTGTTGAACTAACTCACTTGGAGGTCAAAGCACCAATACTTATTTTGTAATCCTAACAAAGCCCCTTGGTAAGAGTTCAGCTGAGCCTTACATTTCTGGGAGTGTCAAATTTCTAAGGCACGTGATGCAAATCGTTCCAATAAAAATTGTCCACTTCCTTACACTTTCAAAGTTTACAAGATCAAGAAATTCTTGAAGTCCCTCGGTACTGCACCATTGAAAGCCTTAAAAACTCAATGCAACATTTTGAACCAATTACAACCCGACTGTGGATCTCTGTTGGAGGAGTATGAGTCAAATTGCTATAATAACAAATCTCGGGTTTAAAAGATGGCATTCTGCTTCCGTCATTTGAGCAAAAAGTTTGGAAATGAACCTCGACATAACGTATCCTTAACCCGCATTATAGAGATATGGGGAGCGCAAAAATACCATAATGATTACATCATGGTTCCACTGTATAACGTGACCTGGGAGATGGGGTCCTTCTGGGGCCCGTTTCTCTTAACCGCGTCCTGGTAACTTTTCGGCTCCGAAATCAAATATTCAAATCAAAATCTAAAGACTGAAAAACAGCGCGGGTCCTGGCCGACAAACTAGTCCATTTTGCTTTGTTAACTTATAGTTTTATCGTGTTATCTGCAACACCATTGAAACCTCGATCTTGAATGTAAACAAAAACAGCTTTCAAGCCCTGTAAATACCGGGACTGTCGAGAAAGGGGCCGCACTGAAACCGTTAGGACAGTCGGAAAGCGTGAGTGCTAGTCACAATATCTCCAAATCAATTGAAACCTCGATCTTAAATGTAAACATATGGCAGCTTTCCGGCCTCGATAATTTATAACGGGACCTTCGAGAAACGGACCCCTGGTCACTCCAAGATGTTCCCGCATCTTACTCTTTGAGCTCTAGCCCTTTAGTACCCTCGAAACTCACAACTTATCATGCTTATCGATTTCATAAATTGTCGATAAAGACAAGAATTTGAATTAACTGAATTGGACAGAATCAAATGATACCATTTTTTCCAGTTTTCTTTATTAAGGAAAGTTTTCTAAAAATTGAAATTACAGCCGAAGAGTTCATATTGTCTAATATCAAAGAGGTAGCTCACTAAGATAACATGCAAATGAGAAGTTCACTGCATGCCACAGTCAACTGTGGAGGTATAAATTAATGTAGTTTCAATTTTTGACTTGCAGACCAAAATTTAACCGAAGGAGACCCCATTAGGTATTACATACTTGAAATATTACAAACTGACATTTTGAATCAGTTTCTTTTGGTAAAAGCCTAAGATAATTTATGCGAGGAAGGAACTGAATGCGCCGATACGAATAATTCTGCCACCTTTTTAGACATTTTAATACTGTCGTGGGGATCCCATATTGCCATTCAGCTCTATTACAAGTTAAATTTCACTTCAGCTAAAGCTCTAAAATTTATTTATCTTGTAATTTGCTTTATGGCTGATGTAAAGGGCTGCTTAGATGCTTAATGCGTCGTGTTAAAAAGGCTGTGTTTTGGATAATGGACGATTCACAAAGAAAACCCGACAATTCATAGTATAAACAAATTAACAAGGTTTGGAAACACATAACTTTTTCATTTAGGTAATTATGGCTAACACATGCCGACTAATTGCTAATTATTTTCATATGCCGGTGAATGAATTATTTCAAATGACATAACCAAGTTCCTATCAATATTACAGACCATTAGAAGGAAATGTCCATGGAGGGGCTCCAAGATGTGTTAGATTGTATTAAAGTAAATGACGCAATCCACTATAAGAAACTACAGCTTTTTTAGCGTTCGTGGCAAAGAAAACTCTGTCGTTTAATTTCACACTCCAAAGCCTCAGAGAAATAAAATACTTTAACTTCTCTTTAGATCTATTTTCATGTAGCATTCCTTTTTTGAGATCTGAATTGTTTTGTTTTTGATCTGATCGTTGCTTAGTCGGCGTTTTGAATCTAAACAACTTCTAATGCCTCTGAAATGAGAATTCAATTAGCGAATTCTACTGCTTCTTGAATTAAAAGCCCGTGTCTTACGGAACGGCAACGTTGGCTTAACTCACCGCAGTTGTCAGTGAAAGGAAAAAGACGAGAAAGTGAAAAAAAAAGTAGAAATAGGAGGGAACTGTTAATAAACGAAACGTTGCAACAACTAGAAGCCAAATATCTTTCTGTTTTAAACGAAAATCGCGCATAAGATAGAATACAGTCATAGTTAGAGCAAGAAATTTTCTTTAAAAATGCCCCCGGCACTACGTTTACTCTGTTGATTCTTTTGTTTCCTTACCTCTTCCTGTCATGGTTATAACAGTTTTCGTAAATCGGTATTTCGTTCAGGAAGTTATAAAATTGATAGTAAATAAATTACAAACGTCGTGTAAAAAGCGTTTTCCATATAAAGGTATTAAAAGTCAGATATTATATACGAACAAACTGATGATGTTTGACATTTATTAGGTGACTTTTTTTCAGTGACGGTTAGATTAGTTATTGTGACAGCATGCATCTTGTATTATAACTTCGAGGATCATTAAAAGAAGTTGAAAATTACATTTTTCAGTTGCTAAAGAAACACCGGTAAAATAAAAAAAACAACAAAATATTAAGAATTTAAATTTGCATTATTTGCAGACTGTGATGTTTTTTATTTTGGATTTTGTTCTTCCAGTGAAGACTTTATAATGTCTTTACCAAGTCAAACTTCATTTTCGGGCTGATTAGCGCCTGATTTATACTATTACTACGATGAATATTTTTTGTGGCTGCTCGTTTTAGAGGGTAGCCTAAAAGCGGTGCAGAAAGAAGTCGCAGCCTTAATCACAAGCCAAGGTGAAACTGATTGAAAGTCGTTATCCCTGTATGTTCATGTTTGACCTTAAAGCTTTAAGTGGCTAACGCAGACAGTCGAGGAGAAAAGCGAATTCATAATCTCACACTCAAAGCGGCAGGAACAAGAAAAGCAATTAGATGACTTTCTTTTTTCCCACCCACCATGCAGCCAGCGAGACGCTAGTCTCATTTTCTCGTAATTAAAGTTTAAAAAAAACTAAACGTTTCTGTCGTAATTAAAAGTGAATTTATAATACAACTGACCGACCTGAATCGCACGGCGAACTATAAGAGACATTTATGTTATGGTCTAATCTTGAAAATACAGGTCTTTTTAGGGACAAGTATGAGATATTTTTTAAGCCTCACGCATAGTTGTTGTAAACCATTTTACTGTAAAATAAAGTTCAAGATGGTCTCCTCTGTCAATTAAGACTGCAAGCGCCCCGCCATCACCCCACACATCCGGTATCGCATGCTATAGGTACCCATTTGTTTGGACAGGTTACAGACACTAAGTTACCAAGGGAGAAAGAAAGGAAGAGCTAGTATTCAATGTTTAATCGCCGACCGGTTCTGGCGATCTTTTGTTTTTAGTTTGTGCCTTCTTCTTTTCCCGTGACGTAAACAATAATAATTACCAGTTTTCTCCAAAACACACCAGCAATCATTTTCTTTAATTCAAAAATGTCTGCAACAGATAGACTATCAGCCGCGCAAATTTTCCTTCCGTTATTAAATTTTAACAAGAAAGGTGAAACCAGTGAAAATTATAAACAATATCACAGGCATAAATAAAAAATACAAATTGTCGTTAGCAGTTTGGAGAAAGGTTTTAGAATTAGTAGTTATATCAAGGAAGACACCTGCACATTTCTAAAAGAAAGGCACGTCTGAGCTTCAAATACGTAAACATCATTTTATAGTTTTTTTTCCTAATGCGTAAAATGTAAGCTACAAGTGATTTAAATTCAGAGATTCCACGCTTCTTTTTTCAGTCTTCTTTATCGCTTTAGGTCTGGATAAAGCAAGTCTAAAACATAAGTGTATTTTGCTTGCATCGAAAATATAGGTTGAGCAATTATGCAAATGATGATCGCTGATGAAGCAAACCACAATAGAAAATAACTCAGTGTCGTGCTCGTATAATTCATCTTCATCTTTATCACAAAACTTTGTTTCGGAAACAACAGGAATTTAAAAAGGTCTTTGAGATGATGAGATAGCTCATTGAAAGGGCAGTCATAAAAGTTTCAAATATAAAGTCCTCGTAATTTTACAGCCGAACGCTTTAACAAGGCGAGAGATGGGTAAGCTTTCTGACAAAGGACAAACGAAAATTGGAACTAAAATTGATCTCAACATCGCACCACATTAGAAAAAAAAATCATAAAGCGTATTAAGCGGGAAACTAAATTAACGTGGTAAAAATTGAACCGAGCTGTGGATGGTAATCTATCCTGTTATAACTTGTGGCTGTTTTGTCAATTTATCAAGATTTTTAAAGTCGCCTTTATATCTCAAAATGTTAGCTTTAGTTCGTTGTGGCATCTACACTGACACTGGGGGCCGTTTCACTTACGTTTTCCTTTTTTTCTGACATCATGAAAGTGATACGACCAAAATGAATTTATATGCAGCAATTAAAGAATAAGGCTGCATTTGGAAGAAAATGTGCTTTTCCCTCTTTTTTATTTTCTTTCTTTAGTTTCGTCTGCCTACAATTCAGATTCAAGTCAAGAGAGGCTTTTAACTTGTTACAGTCTTCTTCCGTTAGCAGAGAACAAAAGATAATCATGAAGAAGCGAAATACAAAGATTCGCTTTCAGCAAACTGTTTCCATTTCACGGCAATTATTTCCTTTTTAAACGTACCTAGCCTAGACTCTGTTGAATTGAACACGGAAACTCCGTGTATATTTGAAGCGCACAAGATTTAAGAGAACGTTCTTCAATCTGGGGCCCGTAAATGAAAATCGAAATAACTGAACTGAGATGAGGAGAACAAAAGATAATCATCGTAAATCAAAATAAAAAAGATTCGCCCTTGGCATACTGTGGCATTTTGATGAAAATTTTTCTCTTTCCTACATAACGTAACCTATGTTTTGTTGAATTTAACTGGAAAGAAAACTGCGGTAGACGTTACGAGTTACCACTAGCTGCGCTAAATATGCCTTCAAAACTTTGTTCTTGTTAACCCACCAAAATGGAAATGAAAATTCGAAGATTAGGCACACTAAGACTGACGTTTCAGCTATAAAACGTTCTTAGTCAACTGCTGGGCAGAAATTAATCAAAGATTGAGTGACAAAACGGACGTTTGAAATATATTCGGTTCTGGTTAGCCCTACTTCTTTCCCGACGTTGTTTGAATTATTACTATTAACGATTGTTAAACTGTATCAAGAGAAAGCGAAACAGTTTTCACTTTCACTCATCGGTTTATTTGTCAATATGTGTTTAATTACTTAAGAATCTTCTATCGTTTAGTGAATTTTGCCATTATCAACTTTTCGTGCGGTGGACCCTAAAATGCAAAATGTAAAATGTTTAATTTTCTTTTATTGTGAAATTTCGTCTAATGGATGTATTTCGCTAAAGTTTGTAAAGTGTCTTTCTTATTTTATTTTAAAGCAATAAAAAGTGGCAACATAGAGTGAAGGACTCGAGCCCTTTTTTGAACAATGCATACTGTGTATTATTTTATCTACAATCGGAGTTAGACGCCCCCAGTTCATGCTGTTTTTCCTTTTTGTCCAACAGATGAATTTACGAAGGATAATAAATTATTTAACTCATAAAAACAAACCTGGACTATGCAGACCAAATTTTGCTTTACTACATGGCTTATACCTTTTCTCTACTAAAATCCGGTTAACCTGCAAGTTTATATCCCAGTTTACATAGATTCTCGTTAATACACTAACCTACAAATCAGTAATACTCTTCGTATTGATTTGTGCAACCGTGTTAATGTTGATTGAAAGTCTTCGTAATGTGTACCATTATTGAAATTACGACTTGGGAATGCGCTTTAGATATGTTTGCACCTCAGGCCACAGAAGGCAAGGCAAAAACCAAAAAGGCTATTGAGTATTCACACGTTCATTAACGATCCTACCATTACGGTCTCTCAAAAGAAAACTTGCTAATTGCATAAATAAACATTAACGTTCACGTTAAAAAGAACGCAAGCTTTCATAAAGGACTAGACTTAAATGTTCTTAGTACATATTCCAAATTAATATCACTAACATTTATGTAATATAAAAGCCTAATGGAACTACTGAAAACTGCAGCAATTTATTCTCTGCTTTTCTATATTCGTGTCTGTACTTTTAGACTTCGCTTTATCTGGAGAGAGCGCACAAATAGCTTAAAACGAACAAAGCACTCTGACCAAAGTACGACTGAAGATTTTTCTTCTTTCTGTTCTCTTTCTTGACCTCAGGAACAAAATCCTATCATCTTTATTACCACTTCAGTAACGCATTCTAATATGTATAAAGAGGTCTTTAAACAATGGGATCCTTAGCGTTGACAGTCTGCACGGTTCTTTTCACATCTCTTTTCCCTCCTACCTACTTGCCATCCTCAAAGTCGGTTTAATGATAAGAAGGCACGAACTCGAACGCAGACATGGACGACGCGTGCGACTTGGCCTTCATTCTAAGGGCCTCAAGCGCCATCTTGGGTTGCTCAGCATGACTTGAAAAGGCAGCACTTTGACATGGCCAGATCGCGCCGTTGTGCATTGGTATCTGTGAGGAGGACATATAACTAGAATTTGTAGCGTTAAGTGAAGTCAGTATTCCTGGATAGGTGTGATGATGAGCGCTTACAGGAACACCACCAGGTAGACCGAGGAAATAGTTAGGAGGTGCACAAGGAATGCCTGGTCGAGGAGCGATAGGCAGGTGTGGGCCAAGCTTGTCGCTTGGATATCTCATTTTCTTCGCTAAGCTCTGATTTGGATTTTGTCTTTTTCGCCATTTTGCTCGTCTGTTTTGGAACCAAACCTTGAAAGGGAAAAATACAAACATCATTCATTTGAAAACGCCAAATCGCTTCCCAGTTTGTAATTAATGGAACGCACGCGTTCCCCAGATTAGTCTTTCTCTTCGTGTCAAGGCTTTTAGATGGCAAATATTAGGTTTGACGATAAAAAATCACTTTGGGTAGAGAAGAATGCTCAAAGATGTATGTTTTAAATTTTTGAACGTGTATTTTTTGTTATTTGTGTACCTGAATATCTTACAGCATTTATGTTATGTTACGGATGTGAATGTTATTCTCTGCCATCAGTCCCTAGTCAATCGCTCTGCCGCATGGCATTTCGTCCCGGACGATCAGGTGTTTACAACTTTTACTTTTATCACGGAAAAGCCCTGATACGTATGGAACGATTCTGTGAAAAAGAGCTTTTAAGGAAAAAAAATGTTACTTCTAGGTTAACAAATGTTGACAGTAAAAACTTCCGGTATTTGAAATAAGGACTGTTTTGTATCGGCGTTATTTGTGATTTTAAGAATATTGATCTTCCGTTTATATTCTTTCATAATTTACGGATAAATTTCTTTGAACTAAACACGCGAAATCAGCAGAAAGGTTATGAAAATTTTGTTCTCCGTTAATCGTAGCAGTGTGAATGACATGTTTTTTTCCTTTTTATCAAACCTTCACTTCGTAGAAACCTCAGAAAAGTAGTATCTATTCGTACTGTTTCATTATTGGCAATATCCCCCCACTTTTAAAGGTGGAAAAAAGGAAATTCAATTACGGCGAATTCACTGAGCTTGAAGGTATATCGACGATCACACAATTTTCACTAGTAATATAATATTGCTTGGTGTTTTAATACAATTACGATCCCACTATTACACAAGGCTATCGCTAACGACCACACCCGATCAATTTTTAAATTATTTTTTACAACATCACGATTTCGGCAGACTACCTTCATTGCTCGTTTCTGCACTTTCCATAAACTGCCCAGCTTTAAAACGCTAGAGATGATGCGTTTAATGATTATTAGTTACCTGGATTCGAGCCTCACTAATGTTGATTTTGGCAGCGAGGTCTTCTCGGAGAGCGATATCAGGGTAGTGCTTTTTCTCAAAGACTTTCTCCAGCTCCTGGAGCTGCTGTTTTGTAAATGTAGTACGGTTCCGGCGCTGTTTTCTCCGCACTGTCGCAGGACTTTCTCCGTCTCCTCCTTCGTTTTCAGGAGGAGGGGGAAGATCTGACGAGTGAGTTTGATAACTTCTGTAAACCAGTGAAGGATCTATTGAGGCAGGTAATTTAGTAGCACTGTTAGAGTAACTCAGTCTGTATAATTTGACATGCTTCGTTGCAATGCATGCAAAGTAATTTTTTTTGCCGAAGAGAAGCATTTCCAACAAAACTACAAATGTAACATACTGAACTTACACTTTGAGGAATTGTTCAAGGTCTCTATTCCTAATACATCGCTGACTACATACTGGCTGTGAGGCTTTCCCATCCCAAGAGATTGATCCATTGTATTTATCTTGCTTTAGTTTTTGGCCTCTGCTGGATCTTCTGAGCTTGTTCAGTGGCGATTGATGTCAGTGCTGGACTAATCTTTCCAACTCGCTCCCTTTGAACTTATTAGCTGCCCGAGCTGATTAGGGCCTCGGCGCTAATTGTTTTTTAGCCGCACATGCAGCTGCAGTGAAAATTTACCCTCATAGCAAAGCGCTGGAGCAAATTGAAAATTAATATAAGCCCTGTTTGAATGAATACAATGGTAAATTTCATTACTAATGCCAAAACTAGGACTCGAGGCACCTGCCATCCACACGCGTGCAGGCTACGAAATACCCTTGAAGGTTATTTGTACCCATCAAACATAAAGGCCACATCAATATCAATGCTAATGTTCTTTGAATAATAAGACAATTTTACTAATGATAAAACGACCGGTTATAAGATATCTTAACACTCTTTTGCGCACCTCGTATATAACAACTAACAAGCTGCCTTTTTTCGTCCTCGGCAACCTTAAACAAATACTTGTAGCACTCGCAGAGGAAGTGCCGAATAAACAGGAATGTGCGAGAAAATTCAGTTCTCCACTTTACCTCACCTCACAACCGAATGGCTCCTATAATTTTTAATTAATCAGTATGAATATTGTTTAGAGCCATGCACTCAATTTGATTTGGTTTTCAGATGTAGCTCACAGCTAAATTGGGGTAGTTCGGCAAACATGATCGATAAACACGAACTGTCAAGAATCAGAACAATTTTAGCTTCCCTACTAATGCGCATTGTAATTTGTGAAATTAAAAAGAGCATCATTTCATTTATTAAAATAGTTTCTACTTTGTCTTGAGATCATTAAAACCGTTAATAGAGCTGCGAAAAATGAAATTGCATGGCGGTTCATTTTCAAATCTCACTGTCATTATGATGAAATTTAAAAAAAGCATGAATAGGAATATTCCAATTTCGGCGCCAAATAATTTAAGTCTGTTAAGGGATAAAAACAATTTTTAAAATGCCATTAAAATATGTTGAATATCGTTGAAAAAAACAACCCACTTTCGGGTGATGAGACAAGAAAAGGATTAAAAATACGAAGCCGTATTTTTTTCCAAGCTTCAGGTGTTCCCTGAATAACAAACGTTTACAAAAATGCCAATCATGAAAAAAGAGAACGTGAGATCGCAAGCAAGTTTAAGGGTCGTTTTAGATGAAAGCGCCCCCATGACAAGAAAAGCAGATGTTTGCCGCTATTTTTTTTAATTTGTTGTGAGTAGCTTGTAGGTAAAACCTAGCCCTCCTCTTTACTAAGACCTGTCTTGGTTATCTTTCAGGCGGAAATCTTGTATTCGCGCGGTTTTGATGAGCACGGTAACGCTTATATATAGTGAACCAGTACAAATAGTTAAAACAGCGATTAAGCTTGGTTTAAAATTCGACATTAAAATATTTACCTTAAGTAAATAAGAAATCTATAATATAACAAGTCGTATGTTAAAAAATCGAAATTGAATGGTTTAGTTAAGGGCAGTTTAAAATTTCGTATAAACGTCCAGTGTGTGATAGATTATGTCAAAATTTTCTAAATTAATGAACCACTACCTCAAAAAAACTTCATATAACTTTCTCTGTTTTTCAGGCCACCCGGCCTAGTAGAAGGTCATCTCAAAATTACTCCCAAACAATACTAAACCAATTCGAAGCCAATCAACGACACTTTGATAAATAATTTACAGGTTCATGTAGCTCTTTGTTAAGAACAGAAGGTATTCATGCAACTATTAAAATAACCAGCCAATGGTCCATAGAGACGCGGTCACTGTTAACTCCCATTTGTCATGATTGGTAAAAAAGTTAACCTTATTTATTTTAAAAGCCGTAGATATTAGATTGGACTAACTACGATTAAATGCTTTTGTGGGGAATGTTTTCTTCTCAACGTGAAATTGTAGATCATAATTAAACTTTCGCTAGATTATCTGGTTTATTATGTTTGGGCCTAGCACAGGTGATTGATGATCACCTCTAACATGTTTTGACTCGATCACTAAAAAGACTAAAACGGTTGCCGATATCATCCACGATGAGAATCTTGTACCATTTACCACGACTTTGTTTCTTACATGAACACGCGACAGAAACATTACACACCATTCTTATCAGTCGCAAAGATAAAATTTTTATCTTTTTGGCTAAAGAAAACAATCGAACTGCTAATATTTACCAATGGAACTCTGAACAGTAGAAGGGCTCCGCCGGTTGTACATTACCAGCCTTATTTTTGATCTTCAGTTAAAGCAAAAAAAGAGAAAAAGAAAAAGAAATCCATTTAATTTGTTTAACCTGAGGCGAGTTTAGAAACATTCTGCGATCTTTTCATCCTCACATAAACACGACTTTTAACACGTTGTGAAGCATATCCACCCTCGACACTTGTTTTCCTGACTAACTTAATGTGTGTTTTTGAAAATTGAGTACGTAAGAATTGCCCATTGGAGAAATACAACCAAAGGTTAATATGCGAAACAAAGCGCTTTCAATAAAGTCACTGATTAAATGCGTGTTCGATTTCAAAACTACTTTATACTCCATTTCCAACGAGGTTCCTTCCTCGACTTCGTGTTACGAGTTTAACGAAGTGTACGGATCCTACTACTGGGCAAACTACATTAGCACTTTTAACTCTGCTTGACAACGAAACTTTTAGACTGTCATTATGAGAAGTCGCGACTATTTAACACCAGTTTCCAGCGATTCCTTAATTATCAAGGTCTTTTGTCCGAGTAATGTTTTCGCTTTTATTGTTAATAAACACAGCATTTTTATTAACGTCAGTGGAACACGTCAAGAATAATAAAAAGCTTTTGTTTTTTTTATTCCGTGAGGGTTCCAACAGAGTTGGCGGGCGGATTGTTAGAAAAAAAAAAAACAAAACAAGGAAATCTCACTTTGAAACTAGGTTAATCTTTATTTTATGAGCCGAAGAGATAATAAAAGGATTTAAGTTCGTGGACTTAAGCTTTAGCAGATGCTTGACTGTTTAAGGCTTTTGCTCATGAACTCACTGCATTTTCACCCTCGTCCGGGACAAGGCAAGAACTCGTTTCTCAACGGAGACGGCTCACATGACAGTGTTAACAACAAGGAGCTAGGAACTGACTATAAGACTGAATTGCTGAGGACTCATGATCTTCAACGTACAAACTGTTCTCTTCTTTACCACCCACGCGAGGACACGTTCATCAGTCAGGTGTCTAACGGAGTATAAGACGGATAACTTACAGATAAGATCTGCTATTTTGTGGTTGGTTTACTGACTTTGCTATAAGCGCAATCATTCTTTGTTAAACAAACTTGTCTTGTGATAACGTCGCGTTTTAATGTCGCAGTAAACGTATTTCTTGATAGTGCGAGCATCAACAATTGCAGAGCCTTGTACGACACCCGCTCTACGTCATAAAAAGGTTATCTGAATTCTACTGAGTTTTAAATTTCAATAGTTCTATTTAAATCGGAGGGTTGGACCGTCATATATTTAACATGTACAGTCATTGTTCAAGTTCTTTTGGGATTAAACAATTAGATTTTTAATGAGATAACTTATGTACAGTGAACTTCGCGTGAACTCGAGATATGTTTTCGACGGGTACTGGAATTTAAAACACAATCTATAGTATCTGATAATTATCTAAAGAAGGAAATTCATCATTACATGCACTTGCTTGTAGGTGAAATAAGTGATTTTTTGCCATAAAGAAGAACGCCGTATAAAACTAATTGGAGTAAGCATAAAAGAAATTATTTCTGATTATAGTATTTCTATTGAAAGCCATTGAAGTGAATGTCATTTTTACTCAGTTAATTACTTAGCTTCTCGAGAAGACATTCCTAAATTCTTTTTAATTTTAACGTGCATCGACCTGCGTCTCAGTCATGGATAGAGGAGAGTTGTTTTCGAAAGGAACTCCACAAAATCTTAAATCTGATTAACGTTAAAGTTTGAACAAAACCACAAAATATACACATCTGAAAGTAAAAAAGCATCTTTTCTTTCACTTATCATCTCCATTCATCAATATCATAATACACTATATGCTGTTAACTTGCAAAACACTTTAAAACATAAAGAATTGCCGGTGGTTGTAGTTAAGAACCTGCGTCGTCCGTTAGTGACATGAGTCTGTTAGTGACATCAAAATCTTAGTTTCTCTTGATAAAAACAAGCATCTGATTACTCCAAACAAGAACTGAAAGTAGCAGTGGCAAGTTGATATATGCCACTTTCATTATGATCTTCCTGAAGATTATAACTTCCTGGGGAAGTTGTAACTATTTTAAAGAAAAAGCAATGCAACGAAAACTGTGGGGCAAACTTGAAATTCACTAAACTAGCAAAACACGTTAAAAAATGATGATCCTTTGGTACGAGCTTAAGCCAAAAGATCCTCAAAATTTTTTTCCTTGGTCAATCAGATATACACGCGTATGCTTTCTTGATCGTTGCAAGCAGTTCATTGTGGCTTTTGTAGAATAACAGTCAACCGTCTGTACATTACCCCGTGAAAGCACCAAACACAAATTGTTGTACTACTGATGTAGTAATAAAAGTGACAATTCATTTAAAAAGACTATTTTAGAAGACAGCGAATTTCAGTAGTCGTCCAGCAGTTTCTGGAAAACACCTAGCGCGCCGATGGAGATAAGAAGCACGTGCCGGCTCTCTTATCTTAGGTTAAGTCACCTCCATTGTTAGTAACGGCGAACATTCAAGCATACTTCTTTACAGAGAGATAAGCTGGGTAGTATGAAAGATACGCACAAAACCTTTCAAACTAACAAACAAATGTTTTCTACGGAAAGCACTTGTGCCTAATCATTATCGAAAGAACGGAAGAAGAGTTTTTCTACTAAAACCGACACCAAAGGAACAACACAAAGGAAAGCTCTGCTAAATAACTTGTATCTGAATTTTCTTTTAGTTTGTATTTATCGACAGACCGATCATTAGACTCATTAATAAATCCTTCACAAGACTTGGCTTTTGACTTTTATTCCTAATAGCGAGTATCCTTTCTTTTCTGAGAACTTTTTATCTTTTGATTAAAACGTCAATTCGCAAAGACTTACGCACGCTTTTCAGGGCCTGAAGATGAGATACATACTGTCACCGTTATTACTCCTTGCACGTATCGCAAGAATTCTCCCTTATGTTTTGCAAAATGCACTAGAATTGTGAAGAACACTCGCTAATGTAAAAATTGGGCAGAGGAAAAGGAGAAAGGCAACGAGACTCTCGTGGTTTTCAAGTTGGGAGTAAACCTTAATCAATTGCAATCAAACTCAAAACTGACGCCTGTGCCAAGTGCTTACATATTGTGTTAAAAGGTGCCCGTATTTGTACAAACGATTTCGGAGTTGTGTTAATTAAACTTAACTCCATATATTTCAGGACCGTTGAAGTTGAACTTTACAAGCAAATGACAACCTGTTCAACATTGGTTGAGCAAGAACAATACCTAGTAGATTTTACTACAATCTTCAAGCTATCTCGGAACAACACTGACAAATAAAAAGTTTCACAGATGACGTGATTGTACCAGAACTTTCGTATTAGTAAGAGTTCGCCCGGTTCTCTCATTTTTGTGCATACATGTATACGTGAAACATGCAAAACTATCAAACCAGCACGGATTGGAAGTTTAGACCAAGTTCATTTAGCATTGTTTTTTTGTGACGCGCTGTAAGGTCATGCGATAAGGCAAGCGTAATCGGACTAACGGACGCCGTATCAGGACAGTATTGATTTTTTGTTTGGAAAATACGACAGGGGGGAAAGTCCTCCCTTTTGTGACCTCTCTTGGCCTCTGAATTACGATAGGTGCCAGGAAGTAAATTTCGAAATGAGAATTCTGCATTAAAATGAATCACAAGAGAACCAGCAAAAAAATAAATACCACAACATTCCCAAATCGACGTTAAAAATTACGGGAGCGGGTGTTGTCCTCAGCGGTTAGCATCAGTCGTTTTAGTCAAAGGGGTCTCAGGTCTTAGGTCTTCGTTTTAGTAACACCCCCTTTGGGGACACAGAAAAAATCTAAGCCCCAGATCGGATTCGAACCCACGACCCTCCGTGTTATACCGAAGCATTTTTTCAAACCTGACTAAGGCCCCGTCCACACGTATCCGCTTTTACTTGAAAACGGATATTTTTTCTCCGGTTTGGCCTACCGTCCACACGTATCTGGTGAAAACAGTCACCTAAAACGCATCTTTTCAAAAACGCCCTCCAGAGTGAAGATTTTTGAATACGTCGGCTTTTCTTTTACGAGTGGACGGACGAAAACGAAAACGTTTTCGAATACCATGATGTCATACATCATTGAATACATAATATACTTCTAGCATGACGCATGCTCAATAAGGGATGCTATCGTATTTCCATCGTTTTAGCGTTTTCGCGTGGACGGGGCTTAAGACTTATGTAATCCTCATGGAATTTTCCGGCTCAGACAGAAAAATACGGAATGAAATGAAAGGCGGATTTTGCGTTATCTGCGAAGGTCGACCTAAGTATGACATGTGGTGTGGATGAAAGAGAAAGAACACACAAAATGCATTGCTTGTGGCCCCCTCTTTAGGTTTTGATTTAGGCTCGGGGCAGAATACAGCGTGACCATTTTAGAGGCGGGTTTCTCATCCTTGACGAGACTGGCCGCGCGGTACGTTAACAGGGAATTTTATTGTCCAACCATTGTGAGAGCACGTGATGTCACGACACGCTACGTCACAACGGTTAACCCTCCATCCCGACTACCAACCAACCAAACCACTTCAATAACATTCTTGTTTATTTAGCAAGCATTCAGTATTTACAACTAATTACAAAAAAACTAAAAGTGTACAACACATTTGCGTCAATAATCTTAAGATAATATTTGCTCAATTCTGTATCGGTTTTATCTAGAAAACAAACAATATTGAACAACATAACGAAAATTGAATGATAACCTTATAGGTATCAGGAATTTGCCTTCACTGAAAAGGAAACGGAACTAAACGTAAAAAATATAATGAATCAAAACTATTTTAAGAAGGTTAGCCACCTCAAATAATCATTTTTATGAAGTCAGGAAAGTATCACGAATAAACCAACAATGCACAAAGAACCCTGATTTACAGTGACACTGTCACAACAACGGTGCTTAAGGAATAAAAAATACGTTTTAAAAAAAGTATTTCAATTTTCATTATTTACAATCAAACAACACTAACCAAAAAACATTGAAAATTCAAGCATTTTACAGTTACACCTTCAGCCTTAAAACCATAAAAATCTTTAAGACCCACCATTTTCACCAGACAATTTTTTCGCGGTGCTATTTATCATTTTGTGTAACTTTTCAGTCTGAGGATGAAACTTTCAACTTCACTTGTTGACCGTAAAAAGCTCAAGATTTCCCTTCCAGATGTGAGTCGACGTTTATTCTAGCGGTCTCACGTTCCAGCCACCTAACTAAACGCGACACTCCCGGCCTCGGTTGGAAATAATAAAAAAGAATTAGATCGAAGTTTTATAGTGCCGAAGTGACCAAAACTTCTATAACTGCTTCTTGTAACTGTTCACTATGTTGGAGCCGAAAAAGTTTATACCTGATTTAATCAAAATCTTCAACTACAACCAATTTTACCAACGAGAGAAACATTTGTCAGCAATCAGTAAAGAACAACAACTGGTTCGGAATTGAAAGGGATATTAAGCCTCTATATAAGTTCTTTAGACCTTGCTGTGCTGTCCTTCAAAAATACATGTTTAGTCATCCTCAGCAAAATAAATGTCGGTGTAGAGATTTTCGTGACGTGCATTCATGATGATGTTGGGGTTCTTACTGGTTCATCGCTTTTCCAGTCATTCGAACGCAGCACAAACTTACGATCTACGACTGCTTGGCGCACACGAAACTTACGTTGAGGTCCTTCTTTACACACCAGCGGACGAGACTGCAGAGTTTTCTGCACTTTCAGAAAGCCACTGTAGCAAGGTTTTTAGTTTAGTTGTTCGGTTAGATGGATCAGGGCCCAATCCCAGTACATTCCCAACGTTCACTTTTTCTTGAAAATACTCAAAAAGTAGAGTATTCACTACATACTCTCTTGTTTTCAGACGAGAAATAGCTTCTTGGCGGAACTCTTCTAGCTGCTGTGTGAGAGCACGACCGGAGGCCAAGTGTGCTAAAATGACCTCTAAACCGAGGTCCACTTCGGCGTGTGCCCAGTCGTGTAAAATTTCATCCGGGGTCATTTCCATGTATCTAACTAAAGGGACGATATAGGGAAGGCACACTCCAGGGAAAGGACTGGGAGCACCAGAGCTCAAAAGACCAGCCAAGGGCTTGAGGGTGCTGTGGTAGAGAATAGCCGTGGAGCAGCACCGGTGGTGAAGGCACGACCACGTGTGGTGAAGACGCGTTACCTTACGAAGAAAGAAGACTACAGTTAGACGTTTTGCACGAAAGTAATTATTCCAAAATAAGTTGCACGTATTGGCATACCGTATTTTCTCAAATAAGTACCGCACTTGGAGAAAAAACGTTACTAAGCGCCGCCCGAATAAGCCCCACGGCCCTGATATCAAACTCAAAAGACGTTAATTCTGTTAAATTGGGAAAAGAAAAATACCGTAGTTAAAACAATTCTTTTTCGCGTCCAACTTTCAATAACGTCGCCCTCGAATAAGCACCGCTTTTGAGGCAACAAAAATTTAGTAAGTATCGCGGCGCTTATTCGAGTAAATACGGTAACCCCACAGCAAAAGAAGAACGTATGCTACCAAATAATTTTTTATTTCGTGAAGTGACTTTACTTTGGTCCAGACTTAAGCCATATACTTGGCTCACTGTTTCACTAAAAGAAAGAGATATGAGCTGGTAGCTACGAAAACTGTGTAGTTAACAACGTAACTGTGAGAAACTACTCTGGAAATCACTCTTATACAGAAGGTACATGAACTTGTGAAAATCTTCCAGACCTGACCCACGGAATAAATGAAAGCGCTCATCGTTTCACATAACGAGCTTGGTTACGGTAAATCCGACGCCCTTTTGTTCACTAACGTGTTTTTTATCTCATCGTCAACTCCGGTAAATAGATATACGACGAGACTGGACACTTTCTACCGAGATTAGACTTCGACTAACACATTTTAGTAAAATCCAACTAGTGGTCTATTATCAATGCTGCGTTCAGATTGGTTGAGCTACTACTACGCTATATGTTATAGCCCGCTAGTAGCGAAAAGCGCGGTTTTTTTGGCGGCAAAAAAGGGTTAAAGTCTAGCTTTAATCAGCTATTTTTTTTATTCTCGATATTTTAGACAAACTAGTTGGATTTTACTAAAACAATTATTCCTCTCGCCCTTATGGCCTCAGAGTCAATAGCCCATGAGGCCGATTGACTCAGAGCCCATTCGGGCTCGAGGAATAATTGTTAATGAGTCGAACTTCACGCTTATCGCATAATTACACACACAGAAGTGTTAATGTATTTCAAACACTTACCTGTGGTAAGGCAAGACCCTCCATGACGGCCATAAATGAGATAAGGTTACCCAGCTTATCGCTTAATATATCAGCCAATTCGATGAGCTTACTAAGCACTTTCTCTCTTGTACCTAAATCACCTGCTGCCACCACCAAAGTTGCCACCCAATGAGAAAGATTAGCGAATCTATAAACCAATTTAATATAAGAGATAAGGTTAAAAAACTGTAAGCTCAGACGAGTCACTGTTAGATCTGTAAGCCTCACTGAGTAGGGCCTGTAACCCCGATCTGTGAGTCTTTCAGTCAGTAAAGATAAGCCTCGCCCTACTAAGAGACAGTACACAACCAAAAATCCTTAAGTATAGTGCTGCATATGGTCAAAGAACTTTTTTATAGAGCACTAGGATTTGGAAGTCCTTAAATAAGACAATTAAAACGTTGAAAACTTTTAAAAAGTCATGAGAAAGACTCGCCACAGAAATTTATTTTCTTTAAATTACGTTATATTTTTCTGATTGTGACATGTTAATTAAGATAGAATAGTACGCGTGGAAATGTTCACAAGTTTGTTTGGGTGAAGCCCGATAAAGAGAGCACCCCAAGAAACTGTATGGAGGATAGAAGTACCGTCGCAAAAAATGATACTCGATGTTCAGCTTTCTTGGAAATCAAAGACTTAAAGATATATGTACGAAGTTTGAGTTTGGATTATGGCAGAAGAGGAGCGAAAAAAGATATTCCAAAAAAGTACGGCCACCTTACTGCTCACCTTTGTAGTAACTCGGATCTTTTCTCTCTTCCTTGAGGAAGCGTCAATATTTCCAATCCTTTGGCTCCTCCAGTGCCATCCTCAATGCTCCACGAGCAACGATGAGGCTCTTCACCCCACACTAAAACAAGGTCCACGCGGGTTATGTGCCGAGCAAGGGTCAGGCAGTCGGTCTCTAAGAAAGGGGTGAGGAGTTTCTCACCAATTTTCTTCATCACACTTAAAAATATTCCTTTTTTATCCAGGGGCTTTGGCGATTCAGGCTGCAATCTTGTGGCTGTCTCTTCTGACTTGAAAGCGCTGTCATAGGCTGAGACTGATTTGGAACGTGGGCTGTCGTAAAAATCCTGCTTTGAATGCGGGCTTTGTTCGGATTTTGATCTTGAAAGAGATGGACGCTGTGGTTTTTTCGGTGGCGTAGAGTAACGCAGCTTGGATTCAGCCCCAGTTGGTTTGTGAGATGTACTATTGACTCCCTCAGATGACACGCCTTTGATCTGAGCCGCCGTCAAATTATCTCCTGAATGCCTTTTGTCGGAAAAAACACCATCCTCGATTTTAGACTGCACAGCAAGCAATCCTTCACCAGGGCAGGAGGGTGAAGAAGGCGCGCTAGACCTTGACACAAGCTTTGGTCTAGACAGCACCTCTTTGTCGGACAATGTTGGGTCTGATTTTCGAAATGACACCACTCTCTTGGGTCTTGGAGGAGGTTTGTCATACAAATCGTCTCGGCTTCCTTTAGGACTGTCATACAACCCCTCCGTGCTGGCTCTAGGCTTGTCATAGACATCTTCTGGACTTTGGTTTGCACTATCATTTGACTGGTTACCCAAGCTGTTTTGGCTACCTACGCTCGGAGGCCTGTCATTCATCGCTTGAGAATAATTCTCGAGCGATGGTTCGTTATAAAAACTTTCTCCAACTTGCGTTTGATGGGGATTGACACTAAAACTTTCCTCACTTTCGAGAACGCAGTTTTCCTCTCTGGTCCTTTTTATTGTCGAATTTTTGGGTTCGGTTGGCTTGTCATAAAAATTGTCTGAATCAACTTTTAAGTCAGGTTTTTCATAATAATGGTAAGGGTCTTCCGCGATTGTTCCTTCAATGTTTGTTTCATTTTCTCCAAATGGCGCCTCATAGAACCTATCTGATATGTTCTCTTCTTTGGAAGCCTTCTCAAGGAACTGCCCTGGGATCTTTTGTCTTTGTTTTGACTGAACTGTACCTATTACGTTGCCTGAGGCTACATGGACACCATTAAGTTTCTCAGACAAAACGTTATTCCCGTTGTTAACATTAAAATGCAATCCAGGGTCACTATTCTTTCGTGTATATTTGTCCAATTTCTTTTGCCGTAAAGGACCAGTTCCTGGGGCTTTTGGTGGACACCCGTTGGAAGGGCTTGCATTGAAAACATATCTGTTATGGAAGTCATCAGTTGATAACAGAGTGGCATCACGGCTCACGGCGTGCGTTATAACAGCTTGAGTCTTTGGGGACAACGGTTTTCCTTCCGAAACGTAATAGTTGATGAGTTCGGGTATTGAGTCAAAGCTATTTTCAGAATCCTCAGTTCTAAACTTGATCCTCGTCCCTTTGGACGAGTTCACTTTACAGAGAGGCACATGAATGGATTCTCGCTTGTGCCGCACCACTATAAAGCAGCTTCCAGGCTTAGCAGGATCCTCCCGCACCAAAAAGTGCCCGTCACGACGCAAGTAACGCTCAGCAAAATCTGCCGTTATCTTGCCATGAAACCACGCTTGCTTCTCCAATGGCAATTTATTGAATGAATCAGCATCCCCCTTTCCTCGCTTCTTTTTTCTTTTTAGGATATCTGCTAATCTGCAAAACAAAACAAACAAACATATCTGTAAACGCCCCACGAGCATTCCACTGTTCTGCAAAAGGCTCACACAGACAACAAGGTCGTACATATTTAACATCTCTCGCTAAAGGTTTGTTTCGAAACTGCTAACAAGTGTTTGGAGCTACAAGTTAAACGCAATGGTAACAACTTATTGAACATATTGTATGCACATTGTTTTACGTAACCTGTTCCAGGCTCTCAGATAGTGGAGCCTGGAACAGGCTATGTTTTACGTCGAAGTAAAATAAACACGACTAATGTCCTTGTAAATATAACTCTTTATGTCTCGAGCATGATACATCAATGAAAACGCACGCGAACATCAGCACTCTCTGTCTTTCGCCATAAACGCTACTTTCGATCCATCACGAAGTTTTAACCTTTGAATGGGGTGATACAAACTACTTTGTAATCGAACACTGGGAAATGTACCTGATTTACGCGCTTAATTATTTACATATACTGTTTCTGCTACGTGGTGAACAATTTATCACAGCTGGGGCATAACTGACTTCAAGGGGGCAAGAATTTACGAGACGAAAAGTATCCCCGTATTAGAGCAATTACAACGACTGAACTAAATTCTACACAGAACACACAAACACCAGTGTTACCTTCTCATGGGTGATCGTGGCCTAGGTATTGTGTCTTGTCCAATCTTTTGCTCAATCTTCACTCTTGCAGGAAGAGTCCTACTTCTACTCCTAAAGTTCTGCGTCTCAGTCGACATAGCTGTTTTCCTTTTTCTTTTCACCAGTTGACAGTTACCACAAACGGATCTACATAATAAGCTTAAAACGGAAAAATATCATCATTGAGATAGACGAACTTAGTCGAAATTCCCGTTGAACAAAAGCTGTCCGTGTTAAACACACTGAAAGCGGATGAACTGTACACGTCAATCGCCATAAAAATGCTTTGTACTAAATGACGTTTCAAGTGATATTGCTCTCAAGTTACGGGCTTGCAACAAAGAACAATACAGCGAAAAATGTTTTTTCTTTAGCAGAAAAAACTCGTTTAAGAACGGCCTATGTTGCTTTTCTTGCATCATGTTTTTTTTTTTTGACTTTTTTTTCTAATCCAATAATGTGTCCTCATTTTTTTCTAGTAACACGTACTAGAGAT
This sequence comes from Porites rus, assembly GCA_964035705.1. NCBI lineage: Eukaryota > Metazoa > Cnidaria > Anthozoa > Scleractinia > Poritidae > Porites > Porites rus. The sequence continues at coordinate 28,940,284 of OZ037994.1, read as the reverse complement.
TATAAGATTTTTTTCATTAATTAACACTAAGTTCTTAAAATACAATAAGATGATATACCTATATTCTTTTTATATCTAAACGTTCTTGATGCTTCATACATTGCCGTGTAGACGTCGACAGAAGGGAAATGAAGATGAGACGCTAAATGGCAAGGAGACAGTGTCTCGTCTATCCTTACGGTCAAGAACTCCTTAGAATTAGTAATACTTTGAACCAAGAGTTTTAAAACTTAAGCTCTACAGATCGGCTGTGCGCGATTTTAAAAGTCTTTTCTTATGTTAAGACTCCTATACAAAGAACGCTTTTGTTTTCACACCATGAACATATCTTTCCTAATCCTGACCTGATGCGCAAAGATTGCGTTGCATCGCTGTAAGGACCTTAGAGGAAATTTAATTTTAGTCATTTTAGTCAAATGACCGACAGCTTCGACAAACCGGCATGATTGATTGAAATTCTAGATCTACAAACGAGTGGCCTAAGGAAGATGACGTCACAATCAAGAAAAGAACTCCGTGCCTTCCTTCTTTTTTCAGATTCACCCTCAACTAACTTCTAAGGGCCACAAAAACCGGTCAAAATAGTCAGTGTTTTTGCATTTTTTGATGTTGGCATCTTATAATTTCTGACTAAAGTTATTCAGAGTTTCCGCCATTATGCAAACAAGTCCTTAGTCTTTTCCGATCCTCCAGAATCCGACAAAGAAAAATCAACACCATGACTTTGTAAAATGACGCGCGGTAAAATTACTTCCTAACAACGACTGATACACTGTAGAAAGACTGTAAAAATGTGTATCTTGACTCTACAATCATACTGCCCGTTGCTAACCACGACAATAATTCTAACATAAAAATACGTGAAGGTGTTTCATCCCTTCCGAATCTTCTTATAAAATATACGGTATGGATCGCTAATCTAGCGAAAAATTGACGTGACAGGAGTTCTTTGATTGTATAATTCGCTGACAAATTATCACTCCACGAGACATAAACCCTTTGATTTGCCACAAACAATGAGGGTACAAGTTCGCCTTTTTCCTACCCGGCTATTTGTTTATAAGGTTCTCTTACTCTTATACATTTAGTGATACTTCCAAACCAAACTTGTTCTTCTAATGAGACACATGTCGGAAGTCGGTAAAATCCGCAGATATTCGAAAAAATTGCCCCGAGGTTATGTTTTTGGTGAATTAGTCTCGTCTAGACTTACGCTGCAAATTTCACAACAAAAGTGGGAATTTTTTAATCTTTCTAAACTTTTTCTTTTCTTTTCTTTCACAACCGGAAGTGACGTATTAGAGCTTCTTTTCAGGTTTACTTTCACTTGCAAATGAAGTATATTTGATACAGGGTTCGCCGAAATGTGCTGAAGCAAGACAGACTCATACCCAACACGATACAATTCTTGAAGCTGAAGAATTCTGCAATTGTAAAGCAGGCCAAGATTTTGCCCTACCCTCTTCTCTAATTACTTCTTATCATACGTAGCATTTCAAGTAGTCAATCAACGGATTCGATTGGTGACCGAATGACCTGTTGATTTCCTACCATTTTAATAACACAGTGTAGTTTTTTAAACGAATTTACAAGTTATTATGGTCTTAAATTTTCCTCGCTAGAATCAGCGGTGCTTTTTGTGAATCAAAATACGCATAAAAAACTGATCATTCTATTTGATTAATGGTTTGCGGTAATTTGCATTCTAAAATCGCCAACAGAGCGCGATGTCTTGTGTTTACCGAACTTTTTGTTTTCCACTGAGAAATCAAAAAATCATCGGACTGGTCTGTAACCTTTTTCTGACAACGTAATGATGAATTATTCACCTAATAACGATGAACATTAGTTAATAGTTTCACAACAATGATGGCGTCCAGAAAACGAAATGGAATCAATTAGACAATGAATATAGCAGGCTAAAGTACACAATCAACGAAAGAAGTCAACGCCGCATATAACGGAGCACTGTGTACACATTGAAACGCGTATTTAGGAAGCCCAAGTATTAGAAAAGATCGCAACCGCAATTCGGTGTCGAGGATTAACAATCAAATATGGGTAGGGGTAAGAATATTGAGGTTATTATTCTTGACATGAACGACTGGGTGCCGTTTCCAATGTTGGCAACACGTTATATTCATAAAGAGAGCTAAAACCTTTCGAGTTACACGAACGAGATATTTAAGTCTCTAATGTGTCCGGGCATATACTGTCTAAAATTTCTTTCATGGGTTTTGGAACTGTTAACAGATAACACGAAACATCCTGAGGAGATTAAAACCGGTAGTAATAGTCAGAAACGACAGTACACGCTACGCAAAATTTCGGGAATAATGGACTCCTGAACTCCACTACAATGTCACAACAACCGATATCAAAGACAAAAGAAACAACAAATCTTACAAGAATCGTCCCAAAAGTTTCTGCTTTGGAAAAAGGAAGTGTAAAAAGAGTGATTCTCACCTTATTCATCCAACATTGCCATGAGCCGTCTATTCGATCTCTTTACCATCTAATAAACATGCAGAAACGCTTCACTGACCCTGCGAGAACGGTTACGTGTTAATAATAGAACAATGGTGATTGGTGCAATAAAGTACGGCGTTGTCACTCAGCAGTGATTGATGAAATACAATACTTCTTTCTTCAGTCAACCTTCAAGTGTGGAATCTTCCAGAGCTGTCGTCATCACCGTAGAATTGTCCAAATCCCGCAAAAACGTAGGTGTAGTGTACGGGTAGAACCATCCCGGCTTGTCAACGTCCCAATTAATCCAACCTAGGAATTTTAAGGGTGCGGTACGTAACATTACATTACTGCGCGAGTCATGTTAACTCATGGTCTGTTAGACTGTTCACGGCCTTTGATACAGTTTGGCGTTTTTCTAACCTTTTGTTTCAAAAGTTCAATCCTCGGGGTTTAGTCTCTTAGTCTTGTGAGACTGACAGGAAGGAAATCGGTAGTGCTGTTCATAATTTCTAAAAATGGCTCAATGACTGAGCCTGAACGTTATGACTACACAAGCAGGGGGTCTTGTTTAGAAAGATTGAACTGGTTCTATGTTGTGGTCATGTCAGTCATGCTTTTTTTTTACTAAAAACAAAAAGAGAAAAAATCACAGGGTTTAACGGGTGTTCACTGTAGAAATTTTTAATCTAAACATTTTCGTCAACTGAGAACTGACTGGCATGTGACTGGTGTCCATACAAATTCTGTCCTACTTTATTGTTCGGCCCAGTCTGCTGGTAGCCGGGTCAAGCGGTCTTCTTGGTGATATTGTGGGGGAGAGTCTATTTTAAGATATAAAAAATCTAGCTAAAACTCTAGGAGATTGATACAGTTGCTCTTTTCCCATATTTCCGGTGCCCCGACCTGTACAAAAAAAAAAAACAACAAGTGCCAATAAACAAACTCATCTTGTTAACTAGGCGTCTTCAGTTACATAATCCATTCTCAGAATCTTTAGATTCTTTGGACTCGTTTTGGGATTATTCGTTTGTGGTGTGTGTCACGTGTATCAGAATGTTAAACTCTATATATTTTTACAAAGGCGAGAAGTGTTTCATAAAGTTGTATAAACGTTCTCGTTTAGTTCACGGTAAACGTATCTTATCGGAAACTTTTGCACAAATTCTTACCCTCGATATGGTCTGATAATTTTACACTTTAATGTGAAAATAAAATCACGTTTTTAGGAACTTGCATGAGCGGACCGTGACCGGGTCAAGGGGAGTCATGGTTAATGGTCCGTTTAGAAACTAGAAGACCGCCGACTCGACGACTCTTCAATCAAGTCAACTAACAATTTTACATGATTTATACCGCCTTTCTGTACGCCAAAACGACTAGATCTAACAATGTGTCTGAGTGGAAGTTTTTTTGAGGCCTACCGCAAAGGGCTCTGTCGGCAAACTCACGGTCCAATACTGCTGCTCTTATGGGTAAAAAAAAAAACACATAAACAACGATAATCGTGAAAGTGTGCGTTTTGTTCTGATCAACCTAGAAAAGCTGGTCGGGTGCCACGAAGAATAGAATCCAACACAAAACCACCAAGCAAAAAATATTGAGAGCTACTGGCTTCGTAGGGCTTATCCGTAGACTAGCTGACTGGCCAGATCAGAACCGACTTTCATTGAAGTATTCATCTAGCACAAAAAACAGTTTGTCTTCTAAGCTTCAACCGCTTTCCACTTAGTTCTCACCTCAGGAATACTGGCATACCACTTAAGGTTCCATTGCGCTACTTAAATCTAGGGGGGGAAAACGCTCCCCGGGAACCTTCATCCTGCCTTTTATAGCTGAGCCAGCCAGGGAAGTCAAATTCTTAATTTTCACCTTTCATAGAAGTAGGTTTTCAGTAATCTCTGTTTATTATGAAGCTTTAGCTGGGGACTCGGTGGAGATTTTAGCTGTTGATGAGTCCAGTGGAGCTCTGTTAGGTTATTTGCGTCATTTTGGTGTCTTGGGAAAGTAATATCAGCCTTGCCGACTTGTTGGTCACCCAAATTAGTCTGGTTTAGACTCGCTGCTGGCACAGGCGAAAAGCAAATGGACACGGAGGACAGAAAAAGTCGACAAAAAAATGGAAAGAAAAGTTGAAAGGAGTGGGACGCACATCTTTTCGCCTCGTTCTTCCCAGTCCTCGCCCGCTTCATGGCGCTAGCGCTCGCTCGTCGCGACTTCCTGAAAGCACAGCCTGGAACATGGCCAAGAGAGAATAGCTCATTCTCTCTTGACATGGTACATTCAAACAGAATTTCGAAACTCCACTATATTCCGCCCTTGTTTATTTATAATCGCTTGGTAAATAAAAGGGAAAAAAAAGCAACAAAACAAGGCAAAAAATAGAGCGAGCGTTATCGCACGCTTGAGACGAGAAGCGTGAGTGAAAGACGCCGCAAGGCAGGGGTAGGAAGGGAATTACGCACCACCGGAGGGTTAGGCGCCAAAGGATTAATTAAAAGGGAGTGACTTTCGCGCCCTTTCCTTTTCTTATTTTTAGGATATAATCTTATAACGCCCGGATCAGATGGACTTATCTAGTGCATGTATTGTGGTTACCCACTATTAGCCTGTTCCAGGAGCTCAGATAGTAGGGACGGCGCAAAGTAAAGTGAGCAGGAAAAAAAAAAAAATAATAATGGTTTATTAACAGATCCACTGGGTGGCTCTTTTTGGCCCTGTTAAATTACATCAATTACAATTAAAAAATAAATCTAATTAAGTTACTAACAAATTATGCAATATACAATTAAAAGTAGAAGCAGGATTAACAGAATCCAATTACAGTAAAACTAACTAATCACTCTGTACTCTATTACTTAAAAAATTCCTTGAAAGTCTTAAAAAGGTTCTGTAATCTTTACGGTTTCTAATAATTTCTGGTAGATTATTTTAAAATAGCTTCGACGCATTATTGGAACTGTGCCCTTTTCGGTCGGGACCGTTAATCTAATTGAATTGCTTGAACACAGTTCCTTAGGGCATTCCTGTTTTATTACTTTAAGATAATCTGGCCAAGTCTCAGTGTTATGCAAAGCTTTAAAGCATGATTTCAGGAGGTTCAAATCTCTTCTCTCATTGATTGGAAGCCATACGATTTTAAGTACATCCCGAAAGTTCTTAACATAGTGACCGAGTACAAAACTTGCGGCAGCAAATTGAACCTGGTGCAAACGGCGAAGTAAGAATTGTGGTAGAGGGTAAAAAACCAGATCGGCATAGTCTAGTTTTGACAAAATCAATGTTTCTGCTAGTTGCTTTCTAAGCTCGTATTTGGCGAGATATTTCAGTTTTCTTAGTATTGATAGAGTGGCGTAGCACCGCTGATACCGTGTGCTTGATGTGATCATCGCACTTAAGATGTTCATTGATATGAACTCCAAGCAGTTTGCAAGCTTTAATAGAGCGAGGGGGTGTATTCTTTCTCTTTCTTCCGCTTTTTCCTCCAGTACGCTCTCTATTTCGCGCCACTATCCACTATCTGAACGCCTGGAACAGTCTAATCCCCTGACTACTATAAAGAGGAGCGGGCTCCTGCTATATCACATTATTCGGCTCTAATCCTCTTTACTGATAATTCGAAGAGAGATGCTTTGTGCATCAGTGATGTTGAGGCATATGTAACAGCGGATTACTAAGTAAATTAAGGGTAATGAGAAAATCAGAACACTCCAGTGAAGGTTGAAGTGGTGGAGAAAAACGAAATTTTGGAGGTCAGGATAAGTTTTCAACAAGTCACGGGGAAAATAAGGTAATTCTTGGCTAAAACGTACGAGAAAAGTGTGAGGCTGCCATGGCCGAGGTTTCGTGGAGATTATAAACAAAATTTTCATTCGAACAAAAAATATTTTATAATTGATCGATCTTAACGTAAAAACTTCTTGATGAGATTAAAGATGAAGAGAAAATATTCATTGCAAATAAACTGAAGCTGAAGATAATGTAAGGGCAAGTTAGAATAATTTTCAGGTATGAAGGGAAGAGTCAGGGAGCTTTTTCGTTCCACTTGGTGCCGTTTCTAAAGGTGTCCATCGTAGGGAGAGTTGACTCTACACAAAACAGGCATTAGACAGGTTTTTTCTGATGGCATGGAAACTGTTTTAACGTGAGAGTCAGTACCAGTAGAACTGAGAAGCTGGTAGGCAAATGTTCAAAGGGGTAGAGGGAACACACAACAAACTCATTACCCACCGAAACGACGGAGACGCTGCTGTCACCAGCTGAACGGTCTTTTTTATGTCATATGGCCTTAGGATCATATTGGTAACTTTTGAAGTGGGAAAAAAGTGGCCGTCAAATTGTCGAGGAATTTTAAATGCATCGGTATCATTATCTTGGTTTACAGTTCAACACTTACGGGTATAACCTACTCTCCAGTCAAATTGCTCTCATGCAGATGACAGTTTTTGTCAGGGTCGGCTGAGGGTATGGTAATACAACATTACGCCCGAACTAATTAACCTAGTGTACCTAAAATTGCCCCCTCCCAACTCTTCTCAATATATTCGATCCTAAAGGAAACTTGGCTTACCGCATACACGAAATCATGTTTCTTTAAGGTGAAAGATACCGTATGCCAAATTTAAAATGTTAAAACCCCCGTATACCTCGAAACCCTGGCCGCCGGAACTAATGCAGCGTAGGATAAGCTTTTGGGAGGAGTGCCAACCGCAGCCTCAAATCGGATTTAGTTATTATCTTATCGCAAATTCCCATTGCACTATCTTAAAACCACAATTACAATTGAATGGGTGTTAAAGTACTTATGTTGTTTACGATTTGCCAAAATGCTAAATTTGCGGAAAAACTTAGTTCCAAGGGAACAATAAAGCTTGAAACTGGTAAGGAAGACGGAATGAACTGTAAACATGGTGGCCTTTGATTCGCAATAACCAATCGGGCAAACCGGGAAGATAGGCTTGATTTCCGCCACTCTCTTGGTCCTCCACGGGATCAAGTTGGGGAAGGGGGGAGGTTAACTAACCGGACAGCGGCTAGTAATCGAGCCTAAGGGGAAGACCTCTGCCGACTTGGAAATTTTCCATTGGGAATCATGCACCATTTGCATTCCAGCCCGGCAAAACATTTTTGTAGCCGGTGTTGTTTAAGTTTCTGAATCGGCCTGATTCTTTGGTAACAGAATTTTATAAACCAATAACGTCAATAACAAGTGGTTTCAATACTCCATGGTGAAGTGAATACGAATGTGGGTTCAAGCCTTACATAATCTGATTTCTTCTTTCAGTTACTACCTTAAGCTTCATGGCTTTTATCTTTTTTTTGGACCTAATTTTTGTCCAAACCGTACCCATTCTAGTCACAACCCCCTATAATGATCAGTAGTCAAAGTGCACACGCATACTAACAAAAGCCATTGCAGTGTCGAACAATTTTATTAGTCTACTTTTACACTACTGAATTAAGGCCTAATAGCCAGAACAGCTTGGGTACGTGCCTAGCTAGCTATGATTATATTCCATACTCAACTGTCATTCGTTCATTAGTTCACTAGCGCTTACTATAGTTTCTTCTTTAAAAATTATAGCATTTTAGTTTGGAGAAAAAACACTTAATAAAGAAATAAGAAACCTGAAGCTAACAATAACAAAACACAAAAGCTATAAAGAATTAAATTTTGTGTTCTATATTTAAGCTTTGGTAATAAAATTGTCAATCTCTCTTATTTATGGTGCTGTATTTCACCACAACTTCCAGCGCTGGTACTCCTACAGAGGGACCTTAATAGGCAGATAATTTAACAAAACTTCAACAGTCACATCAGGAAAATGTTGAGTTGACCATATCACATAACCCTATAACGTTAACAATAGCAACATCACTGGTCGCGTGTAAATCCTGGAGAAATAGAATGTTCTCGCTACAGTTAGAAACGTAAGTAAAGTTTAGGTTCGATACAGAAGGGAACAATTCATACGAAGAGAAAAAAGAAATTTAGAGCTGTACTAGCTTCCTTTTTTTTCAATCCACGCTATAGATTAAAAGGAATGGGAGGGATAGTGTGCGCAGCCGCTCGTTCAGGAGTAACGCAATGCCGGGACGCAATGGCATTGCGTGACTCCTGCCCGATCGACTGCGAAGGAATACAAGAATGGTCAAATTGATAAAAATTAAACTTATTCATTGTTGAAACTTATTTAACCACCGAAATCATCATTTTCACCCATCCTCACGGCTACATTTAAGAACCAAGTAACGACCCAGTATTCCCTACGCGTTCAAAAGCACGCTTTCGTGGGGTCAATACTGCTTTGTCAACAGAGCCAGGAAGAGCCAACATTATTGGGGGATGGTGAAGTTGAACACACTAACTATGGATAACTTATAAGAGGTGGAGGGCAAGTTTCGCTGCAAACCCACTAGATGAACTTTGTAGCCGTTACTTTGGTGGTAAAACTTTCAGCTTTATAACGTGAGGTAGTTAATTACATCCTGGTCTGATGGACAATCCCCTAGATCAACTTCTGTGCACTCTACGTTTTGACTTTCATGTTATCTTTGTCGGTTTCAAAATGGCTGAGGAACCAAGACAAGATATCGACGATTCACCAACCAAACAAACTCGGCCAGTTTTCTTTTTTTTAGTTATTTCCGTTGGATGAAACTTTAATAAATGAAGCAAAAATAGCCCTAATTCAAACCGTAAATTTTCCATATCTCCTTACATACTTTTTGCTGGAAAAAACTTTCCACATCTTTAATTTTCTTTTCGATATTATAACTTCGGTTCTTTATCACCTGAAAGACAGTTTAATGCGTTATTTTCAGGAGTAACACTGCACCAAGGACTGAGAGCAAGGGGTTTTAGGCATAATACTCGGCACCTTATACACAAATAACAGAGGAATGTTTCCACTCATTTCACCCACTCACTACCAGAGCCAGAGCATCTAAATGCGTTGTTTAAACTCTTGACTCTGTGACTTTTTCATATGAAACTTCTCCATCATACGATACTACTGATTTGTTTTCCGAAATCTTACAAATATTATTTTGAAATTTTGACTTGGGACACTTATTTCTGTAAATGGAACAAACTATTTTTGTTGTATACCAGTAACCCCCTTGCCGACCCTAAAGTCCTCTATACGTCTATGTATGGCTAATCTTTACAATTTCAACGCATTTGTCCTGCAACGGCTAACACTTAGTCGAGGACAGTACATATTTAGCCATTAGAAGTATTCTCATAAAATTTCTTACAATTAAAGGTGTGTTTATATCACTTCTATGTAGCTGGAAGGAACAAAGCCTTCCTCGTCGTTTTTCATCACTTTGGTCCAGCCGCTACCGTCGAGGTCATGCTCCACTATCACTAGCACATCTCCTTCATTTATCGTAAGTTCGCCGTCATTGGAACCTGGCAAATTTAACAGATCGATAACAATTTTCCATGGTCTGTACTCTCATCAACTGCACTCTGTGCTCTTATTAAAAGGAATGAATGAACACTTTAATTTCACTAGGGTGCATGATTACAGACCAACTGTACTCTCCCCTAAAAGATGAACTAGAGAGCAGCCATAAAGTATTTAGTACAAGCTGTAACAACTGAGAGAGCATGAGCTATAAGAAACATGGGTTTTGACTAAATAAAGGCTAAATTTTTATTTAATTACTCGTTGAATTACTCGTTTTGGTCATTTTGCATTAGAATTCGGAAACTATAACTAACTAACCCCAAAAGCATTACCTTGGAAATCATAAAGTACTTTACATTGCTCTTCGTTTTCATACTCTTCGTCTTCGCCCCACTCATCATCGACAGGCTCTTCAACAGGAGGTACCAGCATGCCAGGGGGAGGGGGAGGGGTGGGAGCTGGTGGGGGAGCAGTCCCGTCGGTATTACTCGTGACTGGTCCCGGGGGTGGTTGGGCTTTAGTAGCCTTTGAATATTTTTCAGGAGCTGGTGGTGCCTCTTTGTTTTCCAAAGCTGCTAGATAACACTGTTTAGGAATAAAACATCAGTAATAAACGGGTTAAAAATAGGCAAGTCAAATAAAAATCAAGGCATGAGCCGCTACGAGCTGCTACGAGAGATTATAACGTTTTACAGACGAGGATACTTTGTTTACAACTTTTTTCCCCGACGTCAGTTATTTGACACAAACATGTACAGTGAGAGCCCGGCTTTATGGACACCTCATTATTACGGACAGTTTGCTTTGCCCCTGGGGAAAGAAAGCCCTTTCATTTTCTCTTATTTCAACCCGACACCCCGTAAATACTGACATTGCACCAGCTTAACTCAATCCACAAAATGTTACGTCATGAACATTCAAACGAAACCTTTTCGGCCATACTTTCGCTTATATAACCACTGCTCGAAGAGTAAAAAACAAAATTTTCATTGTCCTATACCTAACCTGGTATTTGTAAAGGTCATCACTCAAGGCGTCCAGTTCTTTAGCATTTTCAGCAAGTTGTTGTTCAATGGTATTTGGATCACCTAAGGAAGGGTTCTGTCTGTAGACATCTACCATTTTCTCCATTCCCTCCCTAGAAGAAAATAATAACAGTAAAGGGCTATTGATGCAATAGAACCCGTATAACTAGACCACAATCGTAATAAAGAGTTGAGCCATACTCAGTACAGTAGGCTCCAGTTTTCCTTTCCAATGTTCAGACTGGCCTGCCACAGGCCAGTTCTTGGCAAAAGGAAACAGGTGGCCGGAAAACCGGTGAGGAAGCAAGGGATCTTGAAGACTCAGAAATGGGCAAGGGTGTAACGAAATAACTTTGGGAAACATAAACAACACCCGAAACTACTTAGGGAAATCTAAAATTCTACACAGAATTACGAAGTATGAAAAATTTCAACCACATAAGCGAAGGAAGTCTATAGACTCCTGCTTAACCATTTCATTCTTCACTAGGCGAGATGATTTAGCACTCTAGCTTTTACATTTGTGGACAAAATCCTATCTTGTTACATGTACGGTTGTCAGAGTGAGGAATGGAGAAGAAAAACAAGGAAATGAACTTGATGCAGGTGTACGCTAAATACAGGTTTGTCTTTTAGAAAATATGAGAAAAAAGTGCGGGATTTACTGACGCTCATTATTTTCTCCACATTCCTTTCAACAATGGCTACACATGGAAAAAGATAAAAAATACTGAGATCCAAACCATGAAGCTTTGTTTTGACTCTGGCTCTTGCAAACAGTTTTTTGTGAAAAGATTTTTTAAAGAAGTAATTATTTTAACGAAAAGAGAGTTCAAGAATCATTCAAGAACAATTCAAAGACTTTTCAAGGAATCCTCATAAAATTTAAGTAATTACAAGCCTGAATCAAAAAGTGGTATAAGACTGCAACAGAGGTATTATCAGCATGATACTTAACTATAATTACCTGGAGTTCTTTAACTGAGCCACTTGTGCCTCTAATTGTGATACTTTCTTTTTAGATGTTCGAATCTTTTGTCCAGGTGTTGAAAACTGATCTTTACCATCATCAAATTCACCATGCTGAAGAAAAAAAATTAGAAAATGATCACCCACCACAAAACAATCCTTTCACGAGGAATTACCACTGTTACAGCTAGTTTATATCAATTTGTACTACACCCTCAAAAACAGATACAATTAGTCAGCAAAAATACCTCATATTTTTAGAGAAACAAATAAGAACTTGCTCACAATCAGTAGATAATAATACAACGTAGGTGGAATAATTATGATTGTCAAGGTGAATTATTGTAGTCCCAAAAAGGACTGTTGCATGTACAGAAGCCATCTTCGAAGGCAAAGTGAGTTCAGTTTTATCTTGTTGGTTAATGGTAGTTAACTCTGGTTCGATGGTGTATGCACGCCATAATGGTTGCCACATCTTTAGGCCTCCACAATTTTATTAATTTCTTGTTTTTGCTTTCATATCTTGTAATTGTAAATAATGATTATTTTTCTTTACGTATTTTTTATACATTTTTATCATTGTAAACCTTATTGTAATTCAGCCTGCTGGTGGCAAGTTTTTAAGGTGAATACACTATCTATCTACCTATCTACGTATATGACCAGATTGGTCAATTCAGTCATGGTGTTATTGGCCTTCTGTAAATTAAGCTATTGTGAGTGGTGTGTTTTTATTTTACTTTTAGCTTTTGCAAGCTAATGTACATCCAGGGGTGAGGGTGGGGAATACTCCCTGTAATGGTCTATAAAGGTAGGCTCCGCCCGAAAATAGGTACCTTTTTCAGGCTTCAGGTAAATGAAAGGGCAGGGACTTCACTAGTTGACGTATATAAAAGGGTACAGAAATCTGCCATTTCGGTCTGTAGAAAGACCCAAGAGGGCTAAAAGATGCATATTATGGTCGTGATAAAGCTGAGAAGATGTTGTCGTTTTTGATTTATTCATATTTTATAGAAAGTGCATTGACAGCAGTTAAAATGGATGCAAAGTTCTAAACAAGGAATAATGTGAAAGAGGTACCATAAGTCAATGGAACGAAAGGAGTACCTTTTCTGTCAAACTTGTACATAAAAGGGTAAGGACCTCGGGGAAGAGCCTCCTTGTATAAAATGTTGTTGAGTACAACCCCCCCCTCCCCCCCGAAGAACATGCCCTTCACAAATTTCAATTTTTGGTCCACCAAGGGGCAGAGATTAATGTTTACAAATTATGGCATATTATCACTGGTGATCATTTGCTTTATTCTACAAGACCTCTCAAAAGAGTATTCTATCAAGCAGCCAATAGCCACAAGGCATTAATATAAGTATTCCTTCTATCCAAGGACAATATTTTAGAATGGAACAAACTCCCAAAGAAAATTGTATTATCTGTATTATCCAGCTCACTCGCTCCTTTTAAAAACAAAATAATTTATAAAAATCTATCAACATTTTATTGTTTGGCACTTTTTGTTGTTGTTATTATTGTTAATATTTTAGAGCAGACTAAAATACAGTTGCACCTCCATAAAGAGTCCAGCTATTATGCGACCACCCTCAAATAATAATCAAAGTCCCAAAATCATTGCAGTAAAGAATGGGAAATTACACCTCTATTAAGCGGCCCCAGTCACCTTTTGGCCATCCTAACAAACGGTATCCTATTGTTGTCACCTCTGTTAAGCCGCCATCAAGCACTTGATACTCTTAGTTTGGCTTTATTTTATGATGAAGGAAAATACAGTCCAAGATATATAGGTGGCAACCACTTGTGGACCAGTAATGCATTTCCCGTAACGTGTTTGTTATAAAAAGAGTAATGTTTCTGTTAATGGTTAACGATTATGCTTATTATTTATAACAAACCTCTATTGAGCGGCCAACCTCCATTAAGCGGCCACCTACCGGCACCCGGAGGGTGGCCGCTTAATAGAGGATCAACTGGACTCAGTATTTAGCAACAAACCTAACTGGTATAAAAAAACATTTTGCAAGTCAAACCTTTTTATTTTTCTTGGTGCCACCGAACCATCCAGGTTTTTTACCTTTCTTCTTTTCTACGCTTTGTGGGGCTCTGTTAAGTGTTTGTCCCTTTCCGGATTCCTCAAATGGGATATCGCCCGGTGGTTGATATGCTGTTTTGTTTTGTTCTATCAGTATTTTACTATCCTATATTAAAGGTAAAAACCCTCTTATTAGTGTCAATAGGGAGCTTAAGATCCGATGACGGCAACGTCAACGGGAACGCCACAAAAACAATAGGTTTAATTAGCAAAACAACAATTTTGCACGTGCAAAAAGGCACAAAGTAATGACTTTTGCACAGAATTGACCTAAAATAGCAATATCCTCAAGTCATAGTCCCTTTAACTGACCAATCTTGCCACAAACCTAGGGTAACACTTCAGGCCGTGTCCACGCTCATTTGGATATTTTTGAATCCACAACTTTTTCTTTCCGGATACAGCTCCTGTCCACACGTATCCCGTGAATCCAGCATATGCATACTGCATTCTGCAACTTTTTGAATCTGCTATTCAGAGTGGAAATTTTTGAATACGCTATGAATCCGGAATCATGTGGATGCTAAATCCGGATATTTTTTATCTGGTGACGTAACAAGATTGAGCCCGGTTCATTACCGTGAAGACTGTCTTCAAGATGGCAACCTCATTCCCAGCATCTCTCTCTTACCCATCAATGCTAATTGCAAGATGCACATTTTGTGCGCTTAACAATGCATGCTCTGTTGCCAATATTCCCAGGGGAGTCCTGGGTACTAGAGTGAATCTGGATATGTGTCAGTTACGTGTGGACAGGAATATTCAATTTGAATACGGATATGATTGGACCCGGAAATTTTTTAATCCAGAAAGAAAAAGTTGCGGATTCAAAATATGGACAGGGCCACAGTCTCCTTCCTGAAAGGGGGTAATACAAAAAGAGCTAATGGTATGGCTTCTTAAGGGTGTTCAAAGGACGTGAATTCAAGTTTTGGGGGTAAATTTCAGTGACTTTTTGATCAAGGACAAGGAAATTCAGTTTGAGTTAGAGAGGGATTTGAGTTATCTGAGTAAAAATGACTGAAAGGTGGGGTGAAATTTAAGGGAAATGGGACTTGGCTTGAGTTAGAGAGGAGTTTGAGTTATTGAAGTTCTACTGTATGTAGTACTACCTCTTGTCCATTTACAGACTTTCCATTATCCTTGATATTGTCCAGGCATTTTTGTATTATAGGGATTACTTTTGTCTCTACGTTAGCATATTCTGTCAGTAATTCACCAGTTCTCTGTATCCTGCGTTCATCCATTTTCTGTAGTTCCTGCAAACAAGGAAGGAAAAACAATAACTACTTAGGTAATATTGAAATGAATGAAAACAATTTACAAACTCAAGCCAGAGGTTTCTGAAATTCCCTGAATTTTCCCCGACTTTTTCTGGACAAATGTAAAATTTCCCTGACCAACTGAGTTAACAATTTCACAAATTAGTCTGGGTAATGAATTCACCGCTCCCCTCACAGCCATCCCCTCTAGCCATTTTTTTATTTATGCTTTCAGAAGGTCACGTGCAATGTAAATGAATTGATAGTTCCTCAATATAGTGTCGAAAAGGATTGATTTCTTTGAAACCCCCACCCCCCCTTAAAAAAAAAAATATTCTACCAATACTACACGATTCACGTCCGTAAAATGTACAAATGTACTCTTATAATTTTACTTTTTCAAAGACTTAAATTTTCCCTGAGTCCAAGTGAAATTACCAGAATTTTCCCTGACATTGAAGAACTTTTATTTTCCTTGACCATTTCCCTTCCTGTGGCAACAATGTCAATGGGCCCTCCTTGCCTTATTCCCAAATGCAGTTATATAAAGCTTTCTTTGCGACCACTCTCATAAGCGATTAGCTCTAGTAACAACCACCTTGGCGAATCACTGTTTGAACTGTGACTTTGTAGCAGAAAGCTCTCATAAGCGACAGCTCTCGTAGCGACCGCAACCACTTTGGGATTACCTGACTGGACTTTTCTTTTGTTTTTCAGCTCTCGTAAGCGACCACTCAGCAACCAATCAGAGTGTTATTCATATAAATCAACACATCAATTAAACTGCACACTGTGCTAATGGTCTCAAAAAACTGGATGTTAAATAAAGTTTAGCCATGTCTATACTGTGGTTCAATTGTATTCTTGGTTTGAATTTTATTTTCCCTTGTTTTGGGGTATGGCAATGTATGATAATGAATTTGAAACAAAGGAAGATAAAACTTAAACCAAGGATACAATTGAACTACAACATCTATATTAGACTGATATGAAGACACTCGTTAATTTGTTTTGTTTTTTCGTTATGAATTATTAATGATTTTCTGAAGCTCTCGTAAGCAACCATCCTCTAATATTTTATCAGATTTTTTACCAGAGCTCATTCCTTAAGCGACCAGTTCCAGTTACAACCACTTTTACATATATCCGAGGTGGTCGCTCACGAAAGCTTCAACTGTATTCACTGTCCTATTGGTTGTGATTTATGGTGTTGTCATTACAACGTTTCTCCCAAAAAATAAATATACAGTTGGATTCTTACATCAAATACTGCTGGCATCTCATTGGTATAATGTAAAGTTTGTTTGCTATTGGTCACTTCCAACTGATTCCTGTATTCTTCTCTAGCTTTTTCACAAGCCTGGCCTTTCTCCATTGACGTAGTCTTGTACTAAACAACAAAATTCAAGCAGAAGATAGAATTACACTGTGGTGTTTACAAAGAGCAAAGCATCAGGAGGAATAAAAGCAATAAAATGGTTTACTTAGTTTCCTTAATTAAGTGACACCTGTGTATCAGGTGAACAACCTGTATACCTGAGCATCAGAGGGTATCAAACTTTTCCTCCCATTTGAAGACCGATTTTACATATCTCAGAGCAAAATTATAGTTTCTAAAAAACAAACCTGCATTAAGTGGACCTTCACACTGGTATGCAAGGGCCATACACCAAATTAGTTTACCTTCTCAATCACTAATCTAGAGTTGGCCATGTCTTGATCTGCTTTCTGGAAAGCCTGTAATGCCGCATCAGCTTCTTCACTGGCCTTCATAAATGCCTTTTTACTCTAGGGAAATAACAATAAACAACGAACAGGAAAAACGTAAAGCAACGTATAAATTGGACAAGTGAAATTTTCTCTCCTTCACAAGGACGGTAAGCAAAATTGGTAAATGCCCACAAGTGTACCTGTAGGCAACAGGCAGCAGTAGTCAAGACAGCTCATGAGTAACTGGCAGTTTTAAAGAGTTCAGATTTTACAAGCACAAAAACATACATGGGAAGGTTGATGCATTTTACAAGAAAACAAGTATAAGAGTTGAGAGCAAAATATTAATGTCAGAGGGAAAATTCAAAACAAATTATAGAAGAAAATTTCCACTGTGCACAGAAATGTTCTATTTCTGCTCCATAGAATTTCTTTAAAATCACAGTGTATTTTCCTTTTTTTAAAGCCAAACGCTATTGTCTGAAAAAAGTGGGGGTCACCAGTTTCATTTTCTAGTTATCATCCTTTAGATATGCCACTATGCATATGCTTATCACTTACAGAGAAATAACAATTTTAAGGGAATGAGAGTGCTACTATGGCTTTGGTTTGCTTTATTGTTCTTTTCTTTCAAAGTTTTTACTGTCAAAAAAGTGAAAACTTTTACAAGCGACCTTAACCTTTTTGAGCTTAGAGTTCTTGAAACAACAAACAAGTCAAAAGTCATTATAATGTGAACTTTTCACCCACAATATACCCAAATTTCAGTTGTGACCAATGCTGATATAATTATATCAACTTACAGTGCAATTACCAAAAAATACTACTTACAACTTCTAAGGCTTTCACTGAATGCTCTAAAGCATCTTGAACTTTTTTACCCTCACTGAGGTGCTGGAATGAAAGAAGACACTTGTTATGTTAATATTATTAGGAACATATGATAAACCCTGATGAGTTATTGACAAAAAGTACATGTCCACCAGCAAAACAAAAATAATAACCCAAACAAAGAAGAGAAAGGCAATTGAGACAGTAAGGGGCTATAAAAGTTCAAAGTAAGTTAATAGAGTGGCCATCACTGTTGTCAGTGACGTTTTCGAATACTTTATTTCAAAAAAATATTCCTAATCCTTGGGGTTTTTTTTAGCACCCCATTTGACATGGCAACGTTAATTTTATGCAACATTTTTTGCCAAATTGCGAAAGTCCCGCAAAGCCACGCTCTAAAATAAACCCTGTTAGGAAAATAACTGACACTGGTCACTCATGGGACTTACATGAAAATGGTTGAGCCAACTCTTGAGGAACCTATTGACCACATCACCAGGGAAAATTACTCTAAATCCTACCTTTCTTCTTTCAGTCTTTAGCTCAGTGTGCAGTAAATGGAATTCCTTGTATACTTTTTCAGTCAAACTCTCCACTATTAACTCATGCTGACCAGCTAAATCATCTGTCTCTTTTACAACACCAATAAAGGCCTTTTGGAATGAAAATCTGAACATTTCAAAAAAATAATAAATAAATAAATAAATAAATAAATGATTAGCCTGACAAAACAGATGGCATTTCATGATGCCACCACTGGTTTCCCTGTGAAATGAAATCAGAGCATAGAAATTCCATATTGATGATGAATCACCACCAGGATCTGGGCAGTGCTTCTGATTGGTTGAAGTAAATTTCCTATAAGGCACGACCAATCAGAAGCATGCAACATCAGTATGGAGTTTCTGCACTCGTTTTCCAGACGTCATTTCATGGGGAAACCAGTGCTGGCATTGCAAAATGTTGGCTGTCAGGCTAATAAATGTTTCTTTAACTGTAGCATGTACAAAAGCCTGTGAAATCCAGACTGGTAGCATTGTTTACAAACATAGCCCACCAAAGGTTCTTTCTGGGCTAAAATCTTTTCATGCTAAAAAATCAACATATAAATTAAACACACTGACAAATCAACTGACAATAAATACTACATTCAGTGGCTAAAACATCTAAATTCTAAACAAAAAGGTCTTGCTGTGCATGTGTTGGACAGCTTGATGTGAAAATTTATTTGTCCAGTTCTGAACTGCTCACATACATGTAGCTGCATACATCATCCGAGAAAAAAACTCTTTGATTCCTACTTTGTTCACTAAGAAAGAAGTCTATTTTCAAAATATCAAAACAACCAACAAGATAATATCTTGTTATTCAGTTGGTCCCCAGTTGACTATTTTACAGGTTGTGGGCTTAGTACCCTAGCCTTCGGGTGAATGTGAGGCAGGCAGTGACCTTGTTTTGATACAAACCTCCTTTACTTTGTTATGGAAATTGTCCTTGAAAAATACTAGTTAGCATAAGAACAACTTGATTTATATCACAAAGCAGGGAGGTTTGTATCAAAACAAGGTCACCATCAGGCTCGCTTCCATCCACAACTGTAAAATGGCCTATTACTTGACAAACTTACATTTGTTCTTCCTCTTCTTTTTTCTTTGGAAGAAATGACTTAACTAATTTCCTGACAAAAAAGAAAAATCCTATCAATGAGTTGCATATACCTTTAGGTTAGCAGAAATGAACATCTTTTAGAGCCTAAAGAAATATTATAATTCAGCAAGATCATGACTGGAGTGTGTAATCATAAGAATTTGCTGTTTTTAATATTTTGTGATAATACTAATACTAATACTAATACTAATGCTGAGTCACCGTTGTGTAAAATGTGTGGAAAAAGAGGGGACAGACCGTGAGTAACCTTGTGAGTCAGTGTAAAAGGTGGGTTCAAAGGGAATATAAAAGAGAGCACGATATTTGGCAAATATTGTACATTGGATTAAGTTATCTGAGTTATAACTGCTGGAACAGAAGGTTAAATGGTATGAACAAGTACCAGGTTGTGGAGAATAATGAAGTAAAGCTTCTTTGGGATAAGAACATCCAATGTGATAAATATGTTATTGAGGCAAGAAGACCTGAAATTTATAGAAGTGAGTAAGAAGGAGAACATATGTTATTGCGTTATTCCTGGAGGTAGTAGGATAATTTGAAGAGAGAAAATAGAAGAATGTGGGGTATAAAAACGTGGATGAACAATTAGTGTAGTGTAGTACAGCTGTACCGCTTGTCGTAGGGAGACTCTTGGAAATGTTACTAAAAATTTTGGACAACAGATTGAAATACTGGGAATTGGGATTAGAAATGGTCTACTACAGAAACCTACGCTATTAGAAACAGCCAGGATTCTGAAGAGGGTCCTTGATTTCTAAGTACCAGGAGAGTTTTCCTACAGGAACCTGGTAATTTGATATGACTGGCTCTAATAGGATGAATGTTGGCACAAGAACAGCCAGAGCTCAGAGCTTAATAGATAATAATAGTAACAATAATAATAATAACAATAAAAATCCCACATGTGAACACCTACCCTTTTTTTATTGGCACCTACTTAACATAATAATAATAACATAATTTCAATTTCGTTCACAACTTATTTTGGTTTCTAGCTTTCCTTAAAATGTTTTAAAACAGTTGGAAACTGAATCATTTTCAGTTTTTTTCATTGTGACAAATTCATGTCATATAAGAGTGCAACAAGTTCTCAGGTGTCAAACTAATTTGGGAGCAAGCATCTTTGACATTTAACTGCATTATCAACTTAAATGGACCTGTGGGTAAGCTGAGTTGCTCCCCTTAAAAGAAATAAATTTTTGATCACCTCGTTAGAGCACTGAACAATAACACCTGGAGGGAACAAATGACCTTTAGCAACTCACAAGGAGTAGTTTCTTTGCTGAATGCTAACTGGCTAGAAGACTTATGTGTAGCATACAAGTAGTATTAATTTGCAACAGAAACCACTGCTCACCAGTCAGGCACACTGTAGAGGCAGCGTGGCCGAGTGGTTAAAGCGCTGGACTTGCAAATCAGATGCGCCGAGTTCAAGTCCTGCTCTGACCACTAGCTGGATTTGTTCATGGTAGTCCCGAGTTCAAATCCTCGGCCATGCTTGTAAATAGCCAACCGTTTTGCCTCTGGCCAGTTGGGATTCTGTTAAGTTTGATTTCAATTATTTGTCTTAGGTATTTGCTCAGCCCCACTAGCATCAGTGCTATAAATACTGCTAAGGGTAAATATTGAAATTATTATTATTATTATTATTAATGATTTAATTTTATTTTGCCCTGATTACTTCAACCCTATGTCATTTTGTTTCCCCTTAATGGGTACCTGTGGATGTCAATTTTGTCACCCATTTTTCATCAAATCATCGGGTTTTTCGATGAAATCCTCACATACACCCTGTAAAGCTACTAGCAAGTTCAAGCAACTACAACAATAATGATGGAAACAAAATAAGAATAAAAGCGACAGGTTTAAGAAGCAAAGCACTTTTGGGCAGATTTCTACTCCGTCTTTGCACGACTAACATTGTCAAAATTGATCAGAAGGGTAATACAATAAATATTATTGTCGCCTTAATCTCTAAGACCATTGCTTCTTGAAGAATGACTGTCACCACTTCAATTTTGGAAATACCCATATAGAGTTTTCCCACTGTCACCAAAACGCACATACAAAAAACTACATAATTAGAAAACAAAATTTCCAGAATTGTGGATAATTTTAAATGAATGCCTATTTTCTGTTTTTCCTATTAAGGGTATTGAGGATTGGTAAGTAACAAAAATGAGGGAGGAAACAAGGTCTAAAGCATTCTAATCATCATCATCATCATCATCATCATTGCTCCTTGTGCCAGGGTGAGCATAACTTACTAGTTAACCCTCAAAATAATATCGACATGAAAAAAAGAACAGGCTTTAATTAATGGTGCATAAAATTTGCATGCGATAATTTAAAATTTGAAACAATATAATTTATCAGCCATTTAAACACCTGGGTCATGCAAGGAGGAAATAAACTGTGAGAAGTACAAATTGTGTTTAGCCTTATCATATTAAGAGGTGTAACATGAGGAAACATGTATTTAATCACTTGCTGAAGGTCAAAGAAATACTTGGGAGTAGCTGCTTGTAAATTCGGAACCATTTTACTATGCACACAATATATCTTTAGACATCATATTCTTGACATGCTATAGCAATTCCTTTACACTGCTAAAAAAATTCCCAAATGTTTACTTCGTCTTTGCTTGTCACATTGGTTGGTTTTTTGGAAAATAATTTTTAGCTTTTCTCCTTAAATAAGCATGAAAATCAGTAGTTTCTGAATCACAACACAGCAAAATTTTTGTGTTAGATGAAATATGATAGCTGAAAATATTACTTATCAACAATAAAATTGGGCTAATTGTTTGTTTCCAAAAGCTCGATCCATCGCACATGGCTTCCCTTGTTAGATACAGAAATCGCAAATACTATATTAAATTACGAAAAAACAAAGATAATATTTCTAAAGAGTACTTAAGTAAACTAAGTGAAAAAAAGCATGCGTGAAAACTTCAATAATATTTATTGATAGTAAAGTAATGACCCAGACCAATCAGCTGTGTGTGAGAAAACATGCTCATGTAAAACAATGGCAAAATCAAATATGAACATAAAAGATGAAGAAAGATTCTCACCACTTCATTAAGTCTTAAAAGTCAAAAAATCGGCGAGGAGGGAAAACGGCAGCTGTTCTTAATGGCGTATGACTTATTTCGATTTTGAGGAGACGTAAACTGAAATTCCGCCAGCCCTGTACTCACCGTAAATCCTTCGCATATCGTGTCTCGATTTCGCATCTCTCCTTCACGAATTTTGAAATCTTTTCCACAAAATCGATTCCAGCGTTTGTGTGGTTAGCTATGAGATCAAATTGGTCCTAGAAGCGAAAAGTAAGCAATGGCGATATTACAACACTTTACTGACAAATTATGGATATCGCGCAGCCGATGAAGTCGGATAAAAGCCAGAAACAAGCTGTGGGAGAAACAAGCGAGCAGTCGGCGATACGACTACTTACCCAAAGCTCTTTACCCCAGGTCATTTTGACGATCACAACAACACTGCTTCAGGCATTAAAAGAAAACTACAGATCTAGAAATGAGGCCAGATTCCCTCGCTCATGATCAAAACGTATTTCTTCCAGAATGTCAGGATGCGATGGCACTTCATTTGCATGCGAGGAACCGGAGGTGCAAGAATGCGCGGGCTCATACGGTAAGTCAGAGGTGGGGCCAGGACCCCGGAAAAGAGGTCCTCCCACTCGCGCGATTTCACGTCTGCATTGTTCTTGACAAATCCTGTCACGTTTCATAACAAAATATATTGATCGCACTTTCGATATACTTGCGTCAACTAAGTAGTAATGACAAGTTTATTTCCGGTAAGTACACCGGAAGCAATATACATTTGAAAAAGACACGGGAAATAGTATTGAGTTGATAACATTGAAACTATGAGGGAATTTTTAACAACAGGAGAAAAGTCTAAGAGAAAGGGCCACAACTTCTGCAATTTAATGACAGTAATTATTATTTTATCTATGTCTAATTTGTTGAGTACTCAAAGGACTCTAAAATGTTTTGATGTGCATGCCGACGTACTTAAGTAAAAATACTCTACATTAAAACAGCAATGTGTTTCTTCCGTGAATGTCTGGCATTTTCGAAAGGAAAATTGAGAACCCACAGTAAAAAGTATTCATATCATACTCTTTTGGCCTGATGCTAGGAAAAAGTCTTTTACTATCTACATGGAGGAAAACGAGAATTTCAGTCATCAGACTTCCGGGCACTTTCTTCCGCCATTTCGGAAACCAAGAAGACACTGGGGACGAGGTTGGAAATAGACCTCTTTAGCTTGCATGTCTTATTTCACAACAGAGATCCCAGCGGAACTTGACCCTTTGTCTTTTCATAAATTATGCATACATGCATATGCACGTCAATAAAATGAAATTTGAAAGAAATAGTTCTCTAGAGTATTATCACATGACCTGTATTGGGAAAACAAAACATACATGCTGAAGAGGTCTTCCTCTGCTGTGCTGCAGGGTAAGTGCATGGACAGGTTTAAACAAGTTCCTGAGAACCCTTAAGTACTTATCGTGGGAAAACAAATCATGATTTACTAATTTTGTTTACAAGTGCACGTCAAAATACCAGTTTTCATGATTCAAACTATTTTGTCTAATTATCTGCAGGTCTGAACAGAGGAAGGAATTCTACATTCACAAGAGTGCTAGATTAAACCACCAAAAAAATATTTTTTTGACCCAAACCTTTTAGAGGGCACTTCAAGTAAGTCATTAATCTGCAAAGCAGGGATAAAGTGGTAAAAGCAGACTATTATTTTTTGACCTTTATTGCATAATTTAACCTTTATTTGTATAATTTAGTCACTGGGAGCAAAACATAGAATTTTAAGGTAAATATAAAGAAATAGAGAGGGTTATAAATAACAAAACAAATACAAAAGATGGAGAGAATGGGCAAGATTGAGGAAAATTAAAACGGACTGCAATTACTGGAATTTTTGAAAATTGTTAGTTGCACAGTCTTCAAAGTCACCTCTAATTTTGTCGATAACTGTTGCAAAATATTTTGTAGCTAGTTATATTCATTTTGAATAATTTAGTAATTTGTAAAGGGCCACCTCAGCCTGTGCCAGACTGCTCCCATTCTATTTTATTGACCTCTTCACAAACATTATAAAGTATGTATATGGTTTCAAACTGACTAGATTCTCTTTTAACTGTGCAATTTCCTTTTTTCAGCTCAGAGACACTTCACTCTGAGAATGCTTTCACATTATGAATCAGCTTTTAAGTGATCAGTGTTTCAGACAAGTGTTACTCCCAATCCCCACAGAATGAAAAGACTTCTTCATAGCTACCAAATTTGATCATCTTTTGTCATGACATGACCACACTAAAAGAAGTAACAAACAGCTTTTCTCATTCAAAAGACAAAAGAAATAACAACTTGCAATGACACAGCCTTCATAGCAAGCATAATCTAACCCCAGATAGTAGCATCTACAAAGCAATGCCCTTGTTCAGGGCCACCAATGAACTAGACAAATCACTGGAATTCACTTCAAACTTATTGGCAAATTGACAGTGGCATTTTTGACAGACCAATCATGGCACATACTCAAACCCTGGTACACAGGTGGGGGCTCCGATTAAGGATTTTGGCGGATTTTCGAAGATGGACTTAACCAGAACTTACGTAAGTTCTGTCTGTGGCGCAGGCTACTATTATGACATTGATCAGTTACATAAATGCTGCATAGCCATACTATGTTATACCTGACAATATTGAGTAGGTAACTATGGAATTATTCATCCCAAAAACTTCCTAACAGTAATTTGTCAACATGTTGTATCTAACTGTGAGACACACTGGACTTCTGGCAAAGCACCCAGTTTTTCAGTGCTTGTATTCCACTTGCTGTGAGCTCACAATATTTCTCCACAAAATCATCTGGAAGTGGCTTTTTAAGACCACAGGCCTCACTGGCCTTCAATGCAACACTTCCGTCAAAGTTGACAAAACATAACCGCACAGTCAGCTCTTCTACTGGTCTAAGAAAGGACGGACCTCCAGGCATTAGTGCAACAGCCACCTCCTCAAAAACTGTGTCACACATCTGCTGAGCGGTGGTTATTCCACGCTTGGCCAAGGCACATCTGACTACCTCAAAATCAGGGAACATGTAGAACCCGCCACTTGGTTTTACAGCCTTGACACCAACTTCTGTAAGGTGATGATGACAGTAGCTTCCTACAGCTGCCAAAATGCGGCGTAGATGGGAAATATAAGCTTTTGTCTCATCATTGACTCTCAAATAAGAAACAGCAGCATATTGTATGGGTGCAGATGCACATGAATAGGTATGGCTTGCAGCACTTTTAACAGCATCTAATAAAGATCTTAACACTGGTGGGTAGATGTGATAGCCTAGACGCCACCCTCCAGCGCTTGCCCATTTTGAAAGCCCTGAGCTCAGTATTGTGCCTTCTGGGTAAAACTTGGCCAGCGAGCAGTGGTTTCCCGAGAAATTCAAGCAGCCATAAATCTCATCAGATAAAACTATCACACTGTGTTTTCTAAGCACTTCCACCAATTCTTTCCAGTGATCTTCAGAGTAAACAGTACCAGTTGGATTATCTGGATTCACCAAGATTAGAACTTTATTTTTGGCCGACGATTTGTTGAGCGCGCGTTCCAGATTGTCTGAGGTCACCCTCCAGTCATGGCGATATTCTGTTGTTATAACAGTAGGTTCATGCCCAGCAAGCCGAGCTTGTGGTAGGAATGTGATCCATGTGGGAGACAAAACAAAGACGTCGCCATTAAACACACAAAGAAAAAGAAAAAATAATTCCTTGGTACCAGGACCAACAATAACATCTTCAGCCTTGACATCAAGACCGTCAAACTCGCGGTGAAATTCGCAAATCGCTTTTCTTAGTTCCTTGATCCCAGCCACGGGTAGATAATCCGTTTTGTCAGCGTTTTGGGAAAGACTACATTTAGCCAACTCCGTAATGGGAAACGGAGATTGACCGAAAGCAAGATGGTACACGGTCTTACCAGAGGCCATGAGCTCTTTGATCTTCTCGTTCAACATCAAGTTAGCAGCTGGAGCATAACCGCAAAGATTCGAACGGATAAGATCTTCGTTTTTCAGTGCCATGTTAGAGAAAATTTTCGGTACAACAGCCGTGTAGCAATGGGACTTACTACAAACCGTCACGCGCTGGCGATCAAGCAGCGAGAATATTAAATTTTCGCTTGTTGCGAAACAAAGGAAATATTAAACCACGGAAAATAAATTAGCATTTGAAAGTTTGTTTGTCCTCTGTCTAACAGTCTGAACAGTCTGAACTGAGTAGCCTGCGTGGCAGGCGTTTGAAAGGGAAGAAAAAGGGCACCTAAAACTCCCTTTATCTTCCCTTTCAAACACCTGCCACGGAGGCTAGAACTGAGCGGCACTAGGAGTGGAGTTGGGTGGGGGACGCCTGTACACAGGCTACGCAATGGGCTATTGACACCCCCCACCGCTAAGGACCGGGTTAAACCCAGGGTTTGTGCGAAATTTGAATTCAGATTTAAAAGTTTACACAGCTCTTTTTGTTTACAATTTGGTGATTGGATACCCTAAAAGAAGAGAGAAAATTCTCCTATTAAAGGCTTTTGATAAAAGGAAAAAGAAACCCGGGTTAAAATCTAACCAAGTCCTTGGGACAGTACTGCAATATTCTTTTTTTCTGTTATTTCTCGGTTCCCTCTTAAAGCAGTGCAACGTTATCGAAATTTTCTTGCAGTTCTCCCTCCCCCACCCTATACAAAGTTGAAACTCGGGAAAAATTCTGGATACCAGCGTCCAACATTGTTTGTGGGGTGAGGGGAGGGGTTGGTACGGAGCCCAGTTAGTGCCATCTAATTTTTCTCATCAAGTTTCTTTTTCACGACGTCAGTTTTCTCTGGCACGACTGTTTTTTTTCGGCACGACCTTTTGTTTTGGCACGACTTTTTTTTTCGGCACGCCTTTATCTTTTTGGCACGACTCTTTTTTTTTCGGCACGACTTTTTTTTTTCGGCATGACTTTTTTTTTTGGCACGCCTTTTTTTTTCAGCACGACTTTTTTTTTTGGCACGACTTTTTTTTTCGGCGCCATTTTCTTTCGGCACGACCAGGGGTAGGTACTTCATATATGATTATTATTATTATGTACCTAAACATACCTATTATATCTTATCATATAATATTATTATACTATAATATACCTAGAAGTATCACCATACACCCCTATATATTAACCTCTGTACATCACCATATACCTATACACCACCATACATCTCTATACATCACCATACACCCCTATACATCCCCATATACCCCTATACAACACCATATACCCCTATACATCACCATACACCCCTATACAACACCATACACCTCTATACGCGAAGTTCTTGGAAGGATAAACAAATGGGTTTTGAATAACAATATCTATGCCTATTCTTTGGTGTTTGCTCATTCATAACATTAATTCAAAATAAGATCATGAGGCTACAGAATCCATGTGGCATTTAAATTTTCGATGCTTTTACAGCTGTTTTTTGGATAATACCCAACCTGCGATGCCAAAAACGTCTTTGGATTTTGTGTTTTTTCTGCGACGTCAATTAAATCTGAATTGAAGAAGCGGCGCTTTCTTCGCTTTCTTGCCTTTACATTTTAGCGAACCTCCTAGGAAACGAAAGGCCGTGGTTTGTGATTTGTGATTGGTGGATTTCGATCTGTTTTGTGTGTTTCTGTGTTTCAAGGCTTGTTGCTTTGTTTTTGAAAAGCACCGTAAGTTTTACCTTAGTTCTAAGTAATTTAACTTCTTTATACTGAAACGTGGCAAGTTTAGATTTCAAAGGTGAAATTGTTCCTATAGAGCTTCCAAATCCAGAGGAAACACAGATACAGAAGGGTGAAAACGAACTGGTTCGTTCCCGCTAACATTTACATTTGCTGACTACCACAGTGGATGCTACGGTAACGGTTTGATTGACGTCGCAGAATAATTTGAATTTGATTCGATTGAGCTTTTTAAGTCACTGTATCAGTTTGGAATTTAAGCAACCATGGGTAACCATGCTATGCAGGCGCACCACTAGTGGCGAGCTTTGACAAGAATTAATGCTAAATGTGCTTTGCTGAACGTAAAGCATTTAGAAATTAAATGGGACAATGACACACATAAAAAGCAGAACTATATAGGATCGTATGGTGATGTATAGGGTTGTATGGTGATATTTCTAGGTATATTATAGTATAATAATAATATATGATAAGATATAATAGGTATGTTTAAGTATATAATAATAATCATATATGAAGTACCTACCCCTGGTCGTGCCGAAAAAAAAATGATGCCGAAAACAAAAAGTCGTGCCAAAGAAAAAGTCGTGCCGAAAAGAAAAAAGTCGTGCCAAAAAGAAAAAGTCGTGCCGAAAAAAAAGTCGTGCCAAAAAAAAAAGAGTCGTGCCAAAAAAAAAAGTCGTGCCGAAAAAAAAAGTCGTGCCGAAAAAAAAAAGTCGTGCCAGAGAAAACTGACGTCGTGAAAAAGAAACTTGATGAGAAAAATTAGGTGGCACTAACTGGGCTCCGTAGGTTGGATCTGTGTGAATTGGAAAACGCCCCAGAAACGCAAAAGTGTCCCAAGACTTTTGTCCTCCATGATTGTCTGAAAAAGAGGTGGGAAGAAAAAAGGCAATTTTGAGGGCTTTTCAAGCCTGTAAAAGTTTGATTTCGGGATTTTGATGAAAGATCGTAATTTTTTTTTTTAATATATATTTAATATGTCTGTTTATTTCCTATAAAACTACAATTACACAGTGCATACTTACTATTACACTAATAATACTAAAATAAACTTACTTACACACTTACGCAGTAACCAAAGCATAAAAATTACACAGTGCCTACTTACTAAAATAAACTTACTTACACACTTACGCAGTAACCATAGCATAACAATTACACAGTGCCTACTTACTAGTACACAGTATCTTAAAGTAACAATATAATGCAAAGACAATTATAATAATACTAAACCTAACTTACAGAAGCACAGAGCCAGAGGTTATCGCCCATTTCCTAGTAAATTTTTCTATTGTATTGTTTTTAATACATATATTTCTCTGTCTCATATTTATTTTTGACCTTTAGTGAAAGATCGTAATTGAACAAATTGATTTCGGGATTTTGATGAAAGATCGTAATTTTTTTTTTATATATATATTTAATATGTCTGTTTATTTCCTATAAAACTACAATTACACAGTGCATACTTACTATTACACTAATAATACTAAAATAAACTTACTTACACACTTACGCAGTAACCAAAGCATAAAAATTACACAGTGCCTACTTACTAAAATAAACTTACTTACAAACTTACGCAGTAACCATAGCATAACAATTACACAGTGCCTACTTACTAGTACACAGTATCTTAAAGTAACAATATAATGCAAAGACAATTATAATAATACTAAACCTAACTTATAGAAGCACAGAGCCAGAGGTTATCGCCCATTTCCCAGTAAATTTTTCTATTGTATTGTTTTTAATACATATATATTTCTCTGTCTCATATTTATTTTTGACCTTTAGTGAAAGATCGTAATTGAACAAACCTTTTGTCAGCTTTTCGGAGTTTTCTGAACGTGTTTTAAGAATTCTTTCGAAACAAATGATATACACCAGAAATTGTGGAATCTTATAGCGCGAGGTTTATTCCAAAGGATTAGCGCAGTAGTCTGTCTCAAAATAACTGTTCTTTAGGCAACATTTTGCTGGCTGAGAGATTTTGAAAAAATAATATCTCCTTGGAAGGAAAGTGTTGCCGGGAAAAAGAGAAACTAAGGGTGTAAGCGGGTTTGATGTCTAAACTAGCTGCTATGTGCTATTTCTCAGAAACCTCTTTACATTTATTTGCAGACCAAAAGAATCAAACTGAATTTACTTTTTAAGCTTTTATATCTGAATTCAAAATTCGCACTAATCCTGGGTTATCTTATCCCTGCTTGGAACAACCCGGCTGCAGCTGATCACAGGTTACTGTCTGTAGTCAAAGGCTCAAACCACGTAGACCTGAATAAACGTCGAAAATACCAAAATATACTTGAATGATAAACTTTTTTCCCAGTAACATTTCCTGATCTGCCCACTGATTTACTATTGACTTGAATATCAGTGGTCTTAGCTGTAACATTCTGTTGTTACAGTGCCTCTACCTGCTCCAAGGTTTACTTTGTGGCAGCCGGTGGAATTAACCGATGCACAATAGCGGTATTAAATAAAAGCCTAATCATTGTTTAACATGATCTGGGCATTTTCTTGGCATAAAAATGTGACATAGAAACAATATAATTTCCAAAAAACACAACAAATTTTAGCTTTGTGTGCTCATAGATCACAAACGAAAATTTTGTGCTCCCATCTTTTGTTGTCGAATTGTAATAACCGTGTTTGAATACAATCTTTTGTTAATTTAAAAAATTGTGGAGGCAGATTTAGTGCCATCTTAATTCATGGGAAACTTAGGGTGGTTCTGAAGGAAACTGCTATGAAAAGTTGAATCTTGATAAGCCAATTTAATTTGGTTTTTTTAAAAGAGGGGTGATCGACCTCATTTTTTAACTATAAGCAGTAAAGCTCAGACTAAGGGTGTTTTTAACAGATTATACTGATGGTTTAGTATCTTTTTAGACCAAAAAATGACCATAAATTGTTCACCAGTGGCCAAGCATTTGCTTGTTGCCTAACTGAGTGAGAAATCGTGGTAATACTGATGATAAAGTGCTAATAAAATATGGAAACTATTGTCAGCCATCTCAATTGAGGCTATTCACCACTTCTGAAAATGCCCAAGCATGGTATACGTACTAACGGTACACTTAAGAACGTTATAATAATTACTGAGCGGTTTAATATGAGGTTAAGGTAATTTTACGCGGTAAACAGCACTACCCATCCACTCACGGTACGGATTGTTCGAAGTTGCTCTCGATCAATGCAAGAAAAACGTAATTAACCAGGGCATGAAATTAACGTTTTTGTTGGAGCCACTTGGCAACTTAATATTTCAAAGTGGTGGACAATTCCACAAAAAACAAATCCAAACTAAAAAACTAGAACAAAAACCAAAAGAACGAGAAAACGGCATGATTTAGACCCTGGAAAATTACTATAGTTTTTCACCTAAATGATTAGAGTAAATTGAACAAAGGGGATAAACCTAAAAGCCTACACGTTAACTTATTGCTGGGAAAAGAAAACAAGTAAAATTTCCTTTGGTATCCTGATTTGTGTCTTTTTCTGATGTGAGCTTGGGCTGGCAGGGATGCTTGTAACTGAACCACTTTTTTCCTTGAATGGGTTGGGTTTATATCACCGGAGTAGAACCGCAACAAATTTAATATTCTCTTGCTGCGTGTATTCTGTGTAAACACGAATATACTTTGGGCGTTAGATTTTATCATATTTTGCGCCCTCCAGACAAAAAAAATTCTTCGACTATATGAGGACCCTGTTCCGTACTTACACCTATAGTAACAAGAGGAACAACCTTTGACAGGAGCCCATCCTGCCTTTGAAAAAAAATAACCAAACTCGGACTACCGTAGTGCGTGGGTAGGCGGCATTTTTTTGTTAAGTTGTCTTGAATGTGAAGAGCCTTTTTGGTGATGAATAATGATGTAATAATGGTCAATAATATTTGTAACGATTATTCTTGCTCATAAAACCGTGAAGTGTTCGTCATCCAAGCATGTTACCACTGGCGACCCAACGCATCATCGATAAACAGCTCTGTCCCAACAAAAGACACAGAATAGAGCATGTGACACGTATCGACCAATGGGACGAGCGGAAGAAAAATTTACGTGAGCTTTTTCCCAGTGAGGTCTTCGGTCGATGCATGATACATGCCGAATTTTATGACGAGGGTTATGAAGTGCATTTTCCTTCTTTGTAATTGTTCGTAAATATTAAAGGAGGACGCTCCTGTACTTTAGGTACAGGTTAGTTTAAACCAGTGATGGGTTGCTGCGGAAAAAACAGCGACGATGGTGGAAGAAGCGATAACATGGAGATGGATGGAGCAAAAGGAGGGAAAAATGGTGGTGGAAAGTGGGGTAAGCTGTTTGTTCATGCTTGTGATTTGAAGGTTCATGAGTAGCATAGAGAAATCTGTGTGAATCTGTTTAAGAGGCGTCGGTCTTATTTACATATTTCAACTTAGGTCTGCTAAAGTTCTTTAACCGCTATTTTTCGAACAAAAATATACTTAAGCTCAGATCAGGGAAACCTTTTGGACGTTAAGCAAATAAAAGTTAAAAATGTTGTGACGCTTTGCTTTTTAACTTAATTTTTTATCCACGAAATATCCTGTAAAGCGCCTGTTTTTCCCTGTTTTGCTTCGCGTCATCTTGTTTGTGTTAGGCCTTGTTTGTTTGCTTTGAAGTATGAATCGCACTAGCCTGTGTGCAAGCCCTCTAGAAAACTTCCTTGTTTAGCAATATTTGTTGATAAGATAAACTTTCACGTACGCCATATTGGTGAGTGGGAGCAAACAGCCCATCGAAAAGACAAGTTTAATATCGTGATTTATGTAGCGATTCCTGTTTTGAGAGCGATTTTAAGTGAAGGTAAAATATCAGCAATGTGCAAATTTACAAAGATTTGGTGTAAAAATATATGATTAGAGTTTTTTGATTTAAATGTATGACAACTTTTTTACATGAAGCGTGTCTAGTAACGTAACTATCTTGTTTGCATCTGTTGTAGGAAAACCTAAACCATTCGATCCTACATTTAATGGTCCAATAAAAAACAGGTAAAGTGCTTGGTTAATATAAAAATGATTTTCTGCAAAAACTGAGTCGTTACAACACTTATTTATTTGTATTTAATATTAGTCTAATTGTTGTTATAATTAGTCTTATTTTATTTAGTATCAGCCAGGCTACTTAGGGAAAACTAAGAAAGGTATTTCTACAATGTCAAAAGCATCCTGACAACAGAGACTTTACAATACACCATTTCTGGTGCTGGTGTTACCCTTAACATGGGTAGACTGCTTCTTAGCCTGGCTTAGCCTGCATAGCAGGCACTTGGTAGTAATGGGGGTAAAAAAGACCAGGGTGCGTGGGGGAGACATGCAAGGGGGGAGGGAGTGTCTGCCCGAGAGGCTCATGAAAATCATTTCTACTTGCTTTCTGAGAATGCGGAAGGTTGCTATTGGTTAAGAGGCTCCCGAGAGGATAAGTGTTCACATTAGGTGAGAATACTGTCAACCAAAGAAAACACGAGATTGCTTGTACACATGTAGTACATGGACGGATAAGGCACTGAAGGTCCCGGTGGGGGGGGGCACTTGGGTATTTTTTGGGTGGGTACGTGCCGCCCGGGACTCCAAATTGGCACCCCGTTCCAAAAAAAAATTCCCCTAAAATTGATACCCTGTCCTAGAATTCGCCTAAGAACTGATACCCTGTTCTAGAAATGGGCCAATTTTTTATACTCTGTTCTAGGGTGCAGAGAGTACAACAGTTTGCTTGTTAACGCATTGAACTTATTTTTAAAAGCAAATATCTGTCCTTGAATAATTTCAAATGGCTGCTTACAAAACTGGAGCTTTCGTGCGTTCAAAATATTA
The DNA here is from genome assembly GCA_964035705.1 of Porites rus. NCBI lineage: Eukaryota > Metazoa > Cnidaria > Anthozoa > Scleractinia > Poritidae > Porites > Porites rus. The sequence continues at coordinate 28,906,158 of OZ037994.1, read as the reverse complement.
TACCCCGTTCTAGAAAACGCCTCCGAAATGGATACCCCATTTTAAATCAGGAGCTTCAAAATCACGACTCCGTTGGGCGGCACATACCCGTATAGGTAATGTATGGGGGTACCCCCCCCCCCCCCCCTTGGGGTGAAGGTCTGTTATTTCACCACTAAATGTTATAAGCAAAGTTCAGTTCTTGGAGGTCACTTCATTGGGACTATGTGGCTGTAATCTAAAAGAATGTTCAAATGGTACTCACAAAGGAGCGATTTGACATCAAATACGCATTAGCAGAAGTGGTGACAGACAAAAGATGTGTTGAATCGTTGAAGTGAAGATCAGAGGAAAGATTAATTATATGAAGGAAGATCATCACAGTTATATATGCAAATTTTGCAGTTGCAAGAGTTATACCAGTGCAACGCTCTACCAATAATGATTGTTCAATTCTTTGTTCATTAAAGAACTTGGCAGCTTGCATTGTTGATGGGACTCATACCATCAAGACCTGGACAGGATTGATGAAATGAAACACTTTCCACCGAGGGGAATGAATTTGAAAAACCTTTCGCTATTGTTATTATTTGCTCGGAAGCATCCTGATGTCTGATGATAATGTCTCGTTATTGCAGCCTATAAAAACGTGTCAGTACAGTTTGTGTTCTAAAGTTTAGGTCCGCTTAGTAAGACATGTCTGCTCCAAAAACACTAAAAACAATGGTCATTTTCCATGTCATTGTGATCTTTAGTGTCTGTACAGTTGTGATTTTGTAATCTCAGAGAACAATATTTAGCTTTTTATAAACACAGCATGCATTGTTTAAAAAATATCCATTTTGACTCTGTTTTTTCGTATTTATTGTGTCATTGGTCAACAATGATTTAATGCTATGTGTTTATCGTTAGTTTATTGCTCCATTGCTCTATAATCAGATAACCTAGCTGATCTTTGGAACAGATATATTTAGACTGAGGATATAAATGTACAATGCTCTGGTACACTTTGCTAGTGTGAGGTCAATCATTTAAATTTTGACAGATCATGCAGCGGTTGCCAGATAATTGGATAGGGGGTGGGAAACTATTTTCATGGGCCTCTCATGCCGGCTCTCCCTCTCCCCTCCTGCCCCGTTCTTTCCTGCACCATAACAGTACATGTAATGATATGATCAAGACATTTTGAATTAAAAAGAATGAGTTCTAAGAGTCAAACTAATGAAACTGGCACAATATATTTTTGTTCTGTCATGCAAATATGACATGTCAGTTTCTTGAAACTTACATTGTACTTTACCTGCTGTAACAAGCTTAATGAACTGAGAATCTGTGTCTCGACGCTGAGGACTCGATGCATGACACCCAAAATGGGGATGCACAATGTGCAAACAAGCGACCATGTTTTGTTCATGCCTGGCATGACTTGCTGGCTGGTTGGCTGAGATATTTAACAATAATATTTTCTGAGCCCGGGCTATGAGTCAATAGCCCATGAGGCTGAAGGCCGAAACGGCTATTGACTCAGAGGCCATGAGGGCGAGAGGAATAATATTGTTTTAGTAACATCCAACTAGTTGGTAAAAAAATATCAAGCCAAAACAACTTTAGCTAGCAAAACGCAATTCAGCTGCCATTGTTTTGGTTTTCAAAGGCGGTGCTTTTTCCTACTAGTGGGCTCTAACATATAGCCTAGTATAAGTAGAGCAACCAATCAGAAGGCAGCATTGATAGTAGACCACTAGTTGGGTTTTAATAACGTATAATATACTCCCGCAAACAATGTACTCTTCAGCAATCAGCTTTGCAGATATATTTTGGAGGGAGCATGGCCAATCAGTCAGAGCACTGTTCTTGGTAGTTCTGAGTTCAAATCCTCGGCCACACCTGTAAAATAGTCAACTGGTTCTCCTCCTACCAGTTGGGATTTTTAACCATGTTATGTTCCATTTAAATTATTTGTTTCCTTATCCCTGAAAAGTCCCATAAGGGGAGAGGATAATATTACACTCTACATTGCTTTCATTATATTTAAGTTTCTGAGGTGTGTGATAGCTCTTACACTCTTTCCTTTTCTCACCCTTTACCTGGGGGTGAAAAGTTTGCTCATTGGTTTAACATATGTTTAAACTCATTGCTAATGATGAGCTTGGGAGCAGGTGCCTTAAAGGTTAGTAGGGGGTCAAATGCAACAAGCAGAGAGGAGGTATCCATGGCAACCCTGGAAGCGGGAACCACTCCAAGAGCGGCCAGTAACCGGCACCATCTCACTAAATAAATTCAGTGGAGATACTTACCTAAGAGAATACTTATGTGAGAAAATACTTGTGAAACCACCAGGCAGGCAGGGAGGAGAGAGGGAGCAAGAATCCGCAATGATTTGCAAGAAGGCAAAAATTGATGCGCTACGATCAGCAAGTAAAGCTACAGTGTAATGCAACACTAGCAAAAAAAGCAACACACAAGGAGCCCTGCAATTCTCTGCGGGCTGCCCTGTAGGTCACGTACTGGAGTGGGCTAAGACCGCTGGCCAACTCACTCAAGTTTAACTTTGCCTAAATGATATTTAGCCACGTTAATTTTATACTCTGTATATTTTTTTAGGAGTTGCACAGACATTATCTGTTGTATTCTCTTTGTCCTATACATTGTTGGGATGGTTGTCCTGGGCATCTTTGGTAAGTCATTCCTACACTCATTTACTTTTTTTGTCCTTTTCCAGGCTGGTGATGTTTTTTCTTTCACTCATGTCCCTTCAAGGGCACCCAGTGACTGTTTTCTTTAAAATATCTGTTTGAAGGAGCACATGTTACCTAGAATTTTCTATAACATAAGAAAGACAAAAAATTTTATTTTATTGATCCATTCATCTAAGCCATTCAGAGTTTTTCTTCTAACTTTCCTCCAATTTTCAAAAGTCAATTTTTCTCGTTTATTCCCAAGATTTGGCAATCATTGGAAAAAAAGGTCACCTGAAAATAATTTCGCTATAAAAAAAATGTCCCCGGATGTGTTGTAATGAAAGTACATGGTTACTCCATGTCCTCACAATTTCGACAAAATTAAGGCTTGTTGGGACAGCCTAAAATTTCAAGATGGCCAAAGCACCCCTAAAACATTTAAACAGATAGATAGCATTTAGGGCAGCTCCAAATTAATAAAACAAAATTATTTATTTCTAAAGCATAGAGAAATCCATTATTAGACATTTCTGACTTGTTCGTAAAGATTCGTTTGTGGGGTGCCCCTGTCCCTTTTATACCAAGTAAGAATCAAAATATATTTTACATCATTCAACTGTCTTTGTTTCCTACAGCTTACATTAAAGGCAATCCTTACAAGCTGCTTAATTCAGTTGATTCTGATGGTAAGTACATGTAACTAGTTTGTTATTGATAAGCTCATACACTTGCAAAATAATGGGTTAGATCAACATACTGGTAATATTATTTTGTTTCATATGTGGCTAAATGAATTTAGGCCAGGGTTCAATTTAATAAAACTTTACAAGACTTAGTGTAATTTACAAGTGCAGCTTTTGTTTTCAGACTTTGAAACAAAGGCTGCGCTTGTAAATTACACTTGTTAAAGGGTTATTAATTTGTTCCCAGGTTAAATTTGAGACAATGCTAGCCAGTAGTCTTTTGCATGAAATTATTGGGTGTGTACTAATACAATGTAGCTTTGCAGGGGCTGTTGGGTCTTTACAGCTTCTCTGTTGTGCAGGGTTCGACATCTCTAGTAGCCTGGTAGCCCGAGGCGAGTAAAAATGATATCGGGCTATTAAATTGTCTCCTTTACTAGCCCATGGGCTAGTTGAAATTTGAACGAATTGAGTAATTTGATTGGACATTCTTTTAAATTGATAATAATGGCAAAAAAAGTTGTAGGGATAATAATAGAAGGAAGTACAAAAACGACCACCAGTCCATGGCCTCTCTCATGCAGGGTGCAAAGAAAGTCAGTTTTACAGCCTGCTATTCGGGCAAGCCGTAGCTAGCATGTATTAGCCCACAAGTCATTTCAACTAGCCCAAAAACCCTTTTTGATTAGCAGGATTGATTACAATCCTTCTGTTATTTGAATTTCGCCAAAAACAGCACTTGCCCGTTGGGCAAGTTAAGAACAAAAATCACTAGCCCGATACCAAAATCCACTTGCCGTGGGCTATCGGACACGACTTTCTTTGCACGCTGTTCATGTCTCTTGTATTGAAGTTTGTTGAGTCCATCGTGAATATCACTGGGACCCAGAGCAGTCTGCTTTTTGTATGCGTGACAATGCCTTGCACTTGATGCGATTGCTAAGAAGATCAGGCAAAATTATGGAGCAATTTCTAACAAATTTTCAGCCCCTGCAGTGCAAAAAGGCAAAGGGAAAAGAAAACAAATTGGAGAAGAGTAGAAAGTTTGAAAAGAAGATTTAACCTGCCCTGGAAAGAAAGTTTTGGGTGGCTAGAATATCATGTCGTAAACAAGGAGGGGAAGATGTTTTGCAACACTTGCTGAAAGTATGATCGTTCTTGCTCATTTTCTGTTGAGAGATGAGGAAAAGAAAGCCCACAAGTTACTTACTTCCATCTTTTAATTATTACACATCACTTTAGAAAACTGGTTTATCAACTTAGAATAAATGCCACTTAATCATAGTGAACAGTTACCGGCACTGTACAAACAACTCATTGACAAAATCAAGGCAAACTAACTATGAGAGAATGACTGGACAACTGATAATTTGACTAACAATAGACGACTGTTTGACTGTGACAATAGATGGATCGAAACGCACCAATTACATTTACGAGTCTTCATAGCCAATAACATCACGGCTTAACTGACAGATGACCAATAACATCGCGACCTAATTGACCAATCAGATCAATAACCAGAGTATAAATTATACCATCAACTGACGTGATACAACTCACTTTGACAAGTTTGTCGAAACGGCAGTCACTGTCAACAACAACAGTCTTTTTCTGGACTATGTTCATGCAGACGATCAAACTCAACCTACTTTTGAAATGACTCCTGGGTTCAAACCTTTCACAATATTAAAATATATCCTCTTGTTTGCTCTAGGGAATATATGTGGTTATGATTCAAGTGTCAGGTATGTCTTCACTTGTTTGAATTTGAGAATGAATAATTTACAGGAAAAAATAACGATTCCCATTTTTGGATATTTTAGGGTATTTAAAGAAATACCCATAAAAATCCCAAATTTGGCAAAGTGAGACAAGTCCCAACCAGGGAATTCCCAACCAAGTTCCCTGATTGGGAATGGTCTCACTCTTCAAAATTTGGGTTTTTTGTGGGTATTCTTTAAATACCCTAAAATATCCAAAAATGGGAATCCGTTATGTTTTCCTGTGAATGGGTGTTGAAGTAAATTGTATTTAAGAGACAAAAGCTGTGAATTCCAACAAAATTTAAGGAATTAAATACCAATACATTTATATGTTCTCGGCTGTGCTGATATTTGTTTTCAAGTACAATGTGGAAGCAAAAGTCAGTTTTGCAGGATGTACAGCTTTTATACAAGTGTTAAAAATTAGATCAATTGATAATATTATTTTTTTTAAATAAAATACGTGTAAGCTGATTTGCTGTTTTTATTTCATGCTGATGCAGATCACTGCGAAGTGAGCATGTGGCAGGTTCCCTTGGTAACCGGTCGTTCCAATAAAAAGTCGATTTGATACAAGTCATTTTTATGCGAACTCAAGCAGTGAAATTGCACAAAAATTTCAATCACTTCAAGTATACTTTTTGTGTGAACAAGAAAAACATTTTTGGTGATTTTGTTTTTGTTCTTTAAGCAAGGTACATGAAACTATTTGCAACTTGACTAAATAAACTAGTATCGAAACAACTGGTAACCCTTCTCTTTGCTTTTTAAAATTAACGTATCCCCTAGGAAAGAAAAGAGTGAAATATCTTGCTGCCAGTCTAATCTGTAACTTTAACATGCTCTTTTACAGAGATCTGCCCAAACTAGTGTTCTTTGACTTGACAGAGTGCATAGCTTCAGTAACAGAAGTTTCAACAAAATTGTTTGGGGCATCCTGCCCAACAAAACAGGTCAGATTTTAAAATCTCTGATACGTACTGTACTGGTTAAAAGTGTGTTTTTCAACATTTGCTTTTCATGAGGTCGGTGTAGGCTAGGCTAACTATTTACCTTAAAAGTTTTGGGACTAAATTTGGGTTGCTCCACTAGGGAGAAAAAGATCAGTTGTAACACAATAAATGATGTATTTTTGTATAAGCTATGATTTGTCTAATAAAGTATGTTGTGGCTCAAGTTTTTCCTATTTTTACCTTTTGTTTCAAGGACACCTGCATGTTAAGAAAATATATTGTTCAACTTTTGATTACCGGTAGCTCTTTGATAAAAGGTCGGTTTAGAAATTTTTCCTGCAAAGAACTCAAGTAAAATAAACCTGTCCAAATATCTTAAAGTGCTCAGTTTGAATATGTTTGTTTGTTTCCAACTTTTTCTACTAACTGAAATGGTTTTATTATTTTAGCGCTGTGCAAAGCAGTGTCCAGACCAGAATGCATTAGGATATAACGTGAATGTATCGGATCTTGTCTGTGATTATGACCTCAACTTTGCTGGTCGTACCCCAAGCACACTGGTAATTTTGTCATTTACGTTTTGTTTATTTACAACAGTGCATGGTCACATTTTCTATCACAGGGTTTTTGCAGTTCATGGAAATCTTGAAAGTCATGAAATCTAAGAAAATCATTTTCCAGGCCTGGAAAGTCATGGAATTTATTGTTGGTCCTGAAAAGTCATGAAAAATTTAAGTTATGTTTCGTACAGCTGTAGGCTAGTTACCAGTTGCAGATGTCAAAGCAAGGACAATGTAGGATAGAGGTGAAAAATTTAACAGCATGAATGGCACACATATTGGTGGACACCAGAATTTGTGTCTCTTGAACTGAGTTAGGTCAAAAAATACCCTAAAACAAGGAAGGTCTTGAAAATTTTCGAAAATTAACAGCTAAACATAAGGCCATGGAAAACTTGGAAACGTTGTGCAAAAATTCATGGAATAAAGTCATAAAATTTGAAGAGCTTAATTAAAGAGTATGAACCCTCTATGATCATCTGGTTAATCTAATGGTTGATGGGATATTTATGGACAAAAGTTACGTTGCATGTATGTAGCCAGCATTCGTTTGGACTTCCACTGGGAATGAATGAAATGCCGACAACGCAATTTGATCACGCGCATTTGGACCTTCTATCACTCGTAATCTGATCATGTGTGTTTTGACCTTCTGTTGGGTGAAACTTACACAGAGCACATTGTTGGAGCAAAAATGTTTTGACCTTCATTGTTGCCTGCACTCCATAACCTTTGGTTATTACTAGTTACATTTTGTTGATATTCTAATTATTTATATGAGGCTGCTATTTGGATATACTTATCTTCTTATTGTGGCGTTAACAGGAATTAATTGAGTTGATCAGGAACAAGAGATGTGCCCCTTACTATCTCAAGAGCTCTGATGGTATGTCCTTTGTTACTTTAAGATATATGAGGATAAAAATCTGCATTTGTGTGCACCCTAACTCAAGAGCTGTCAAATTTGACATCAGGAACAAAATTAGTAAACAATTTGGGCAGTTTTGGTCCTTTTTGACTAGACAGTGACTAGAAAAGGGCTTGGCTAGCTTCAAATGGCATTTTTGGCAAAATTTCCGGTGACAAATCAATAATGTCTGGAAGTTTTACATTAGTGTGAGTTGCATTGGTAGCTATTATTTTACGTGTATCTCTAGAAAAAGCTCTTTTGCTCCCAGTTTCTCAAATCTTTGGTTTTTCTGAAATTCCTGATAATTCAAACCAAACCTAATTTCTCTTCACCAGTCAAACACTGTAATTTTACCCCCCCCCCCTCAGTTTTCAAACATGATAATTCAAACCAATTTGCTTTTCCGAAGGTGATTCAAAAATCTGGATTCTACTGCATAAATATGATGTTACAAATAACAACAAGTGACATGGAGCTACAATTAGTGACAAAAAAAATCTGTACATTTTGCTTTGAATAAAACCACACTGATTTCTCTTCTCTTTTGTCAGTTCTCAATCGCTGTATACCAACAGTTGTTGGAGATGCGATAACTTCAAGCCTTCAAACTGCATCTGGGCAAAATGTATCTGCTGCTGATGTTGAGGAAGGGTCACTGTAAGTTGTAACGGTCTGTCAGAGTAGTAAAACGTAAATTTATTGTTTATTTTTCTCATAACATTTTATGGCGCTGTACAAAACAAGTACAGTAATTATTAGGATTCGTATCAGGCAACAGTGGTGGCTGAAACAGATTGCAAATTGGAATTTTTAAAATTGCTCAGCCTAACTACTTTTTAAACCTTGTCCCTGCTGTTTAGTGCTAGAGTTAATAAAATGCCTAGGAGGCATTTCCAATGATGCAGTGATTCTGTCATTTAGAAGAAACTTCTTCACTTAATGACAATGTTAAGTTTTAAATGAAGGATGATCATCGCAGTTACATAGTATTACACAACTTTTGCAGTTTTGAAAAGAAAGCCCCCCAAAAAATCAGGCTTGTACGGATTCAAACCCTTGACCTCTGCGATACTGGTGCAGCGCTCTACCAATTAAGCTAGCAAGCCAACTGGGAGCAAGTCGTTGAATTGGTTCGTTATAAATCCGTGAAAGGATGATGATGAAGTTTTGAATATATGAAAATCATGTCTAATCATATAATGTTAAGTTTTATAGCAAGTAATTCACAATGCTCAAAGATGGACTAAATTCCCAGTTTAGCCCTACATTTTTTTTCTTAATATTTCCCAACTAGAGCTGTGCAAGCATTACTCAACCTGCAGAATGTTGGCCAAAAGGTTAGTCGTTAAAAAATGCTTTAGCCCTACCACACACTACTTGTGATCGAGGGCCAATTGGAATTCACTGCTGTCAAACAACATGCAACTTGTTCTTTGCTTGTTTTTTGCTAGGTAATAGCAGATGTGCAGGAATCATGGTACTGGATTCTGGCGTAAGTAACAATGTACTGGAATGTAGTTTTCTTAAAAGCGTTTGGCTTACAGGGGTTGTTGATGGTCATCGCATATTTTATTTACTAGTGAAAGGGCTAAACACCAAAAAAATGCTGCTTCGTTGAAGTACAAAATCGGCATCAAAATGTGAACTTTGTTCCAACTCCAAACAAACTTATCACTATTTGGTTTTAAGAGGGCAGACCATAGGTAATATAGCACTTTGTTGTATACATGTCACTAACAGAGAATACTCACTTGTGTAAATTTGTGCTGAAACAGGGCTATGGGGATTGCCATGGTTGCTTCATTCTTATACATCATTGTCATGAGGTATGTACTAGATGATAGTCCTCCTAGACTACTGGCAGTAATCTTTCCACCTACTCTCACCTACAGTAAATTGATTGTCATTCTTCACCTAAATTATCACGGTTCATTTTTCTTGTCATCAAGCAGTTTGCGACTTTCATGTTCCTCATGATGCAAATTGTTATCCCCACAAAATGTTGGATAAGTACACTGTTTTTTATTTCCCTTGGGACTGACAATTGTCCTTTGAGAAATTGAGTGTTCACAAAATTTACACAAAACTATGTTTTTTGATATTTATTTTCAATAATTTCCATCATTTGTCTCCTCATTTGTTTCAGGTGGATTGCTGGACTTCTTGTTTGGGTATCAATATATGCCATTCTGACAGCACTTGGATTCTGTAAGTTGTTTTCAACTTTCTTAAAACATGAAGTACTAGTACAGTTCATACCTTCTTATTGGTTGAAGCAAATTTTCAACCAATCTAAGGCACCACCCAGATTTGGGTAGTGACACATCATCACTATGGCATATCTGTGCTTGTTCCTCAGACATCATTTTGCAGGGAAACCACTGGGGGTGAGGAGGGAGGAGGCGGTGTGGGGTACTAACTTTTGCTGGGTATGTGCTGCTGGTCTCTCAGAGCCCCTAGCCCATTGTAGTCTATTCTGTGGCTAATTATAGACCCCATCTTATTCACTTTTGGGCAAATATGTAATTTTCACAATCCCAACTTAGTCACTTTCTATTTATGCTTTTGTAAGAAAATAAAAGACCTTGAATAGTTAATAATATGTGAAATGCAGGAGGCAGGAACCGGGTAGTTAGAGCACTCGACTTTATTCAGAGGCACTGAGTTCAAGTCTCGCCCTGATGGCTTTAAGCTGGATTTGGACACAGTAGTCCCAAGTTCAAATTCGCGGCTATTCTTTTAAATAGCCAGCCAGCTGGTTTGCCTTTGGCCAGTTGGGATTCTTAACCCTGTGGTTGAATTAAAATTTACATTATTTGTTTCATGCATTTGCTCAGCCTCACTAGCATCAGTGCTTTAAATACTGCCAAGGGTAAATATCGGAATTATTACTATTAAATGAGCCTGGAATCAGGCTCCTTTGTATCTTGCGATAGTTAGCCCCTTCTCCCGGAATGGAGAGCCTGTTCAAGAAGTTGCAATTGGTGAAAAGTCAGGATTGTCTTTTTCTCTGTTCTGTGTGGAAGAGCTGTTCATTTCTTTAATTTTATTGCTCTCAAGTGATAATAAACTAAGATTCTCTTTCTCTTTTTGTAGTATCTTTGCATTTTTGTACAATTTATTATCCTTTTTCAGCTATATACTACAGTTGGACCAAGTACAAGGAGATTTCAACCCAAGGGGAAAATGCTACAAGTATATTTTTGACTGTTTCCTTTGGCCTTGACAGTGTTGCCAACAGTGAAAAAACATGGTTCTGGCTAAGTATGTATAATGTTTTTTTATATTGTAGAGTAGTTAAATAAATAATGTAGGTAATAGCATATACTCATGTGGGAATACTGAAATAAAGTTGTTGTTGTAGAGTAGTTATTGTGCTTTGAAGGCTGGAGGGGCATAACCAAACTTTTCTGGCTGTACAGGCAACATCATTTTGGGTATATCTATAATACAACCCTGTAATATTACTCCACGAATAGCCTGTAAACAGATGTTGTTTTATTTTTCTTTTCGGTCTTTTCAATTTTCTTCTTTCCCCACCCCTACCCCCTTGCACTGGCAGTCAATAAATCTCCCGCGGTTTATATTTTATCACTCACGCTCAACGGACTTTGAAGAGGAAATAGAGGGTCTGTGAACAGGCTACTTCATGAATACAAAAAAAAAAAACAGAATCAAGTGAAAAAATTCTTGTTGCTTCAAAAACAAGTGGTTCCCAGTTTTTTGCATTTTAAAAACCATTGCTTCTGGATTTGCTAAATGCTTATATTCAACACAACTTTTTGACCTCTCAAAGGTCATTTTCAAGTGTGGGTAAAAATATAAAGAGGAGCATAAATATATTACGAATGGTTAAAAATGGTTTAATAGGTAAGAATGCATTGAACAATAAAAAAAATGCGATAAAATATGTCAATGATAAGTGATGAAATATTTATACAATTGAAAAAAGAATTAAATAACACAGCAAAGTAATAATAAGGCTAATCAAAACCGATCTAGACAAATAATTTTGAGCAGATGGAATCGCACTGTTTGTTTAGTATTGGTTTCAGTTCTTTGATTAAAAAAGTATTTCAAAAATAAGGCAATCAAGTTTGCTCTGGCACTTTCTTAAAATTTTCAAATTCTGCACAATGTCATTTGGGAATACATTGTGCTGATCCCTCAGGTTGTTTGTTGATTGCAGTTCCCTTGTGCTCTTTAATTCGCTGGGGAAGGTGTCATTGCGACGTTTTATCACTAATATTAAAGTTTCATTTTTTTATTACAGCCATCATCCTTAGCGTAATTCTGGCAATTTTGGTTTTAATCCTTCTTGCCTTGTACAAGAGAATCTCCATTGCTATTCAAATTATCAAAGAAGGCAGCAGGTGAGCTTGTAATATCTAACCTTTATCATGATCTTCATCTAGATTTGGCGTCGTCAGGACACCATTAACAAGTTGAAGCATCATCCAATTTTAGTGTTGTTTTTTACTGTTTGTGTACAAGAAAATCACTGTCCCTTTTTCACTTACCCAATCAGTGTATACTTCTTTACATGGAGGAGACATTTTTAATATTCAAGGCTGTACTCTAAGAATAAAAATCTTAAGGGGGCTCAATGCTCTGAATCTGTAAAAATCAGGTTGCCCAGCATGTGATTTCTATGCAAAAACTAAGATTTCCTAGTTGCCCAAGAGCAAAAGTTAGGCATCAGGCTAGGGGCCATCGGGCGCTGCTACAGCACAGCCCTGGTATTCGGTTTATCATCCTATGTCATTTATTATCATGTCAAGGGGTTTATAAACCTACATGCAGTTGGACGCAACAACTCCCAACTTTGTTGGCATTGCTAAAAGTTTGACCAGTTTCAAACTTTGCGCAACAAGTCCCAACAACATTCAACAGGGTGTGCAAACGGAGGCAACATATAGCATCCAACAATGTTAGGTTCGTTTGCATGGGGCTTAGTACATGTATTGAGTTAGACATACACGTCAGTCCGATTTAAGTCTTGAAAGTGTCGCTTAAACCTGGATTTTGTTTTGGTGAAAGCATTTGAGCCTTCTATGTCCTACATCAACAGTGCAGTGCACATTCATACGTAGACTTGCACATGGACTTTTGGCAGCATACACGTGTACATAATCCCTCTCTTATTAATAGGCCACCCTGAGTTTGAATTCAAAATTGTCAACAGTGTCATTGTTGTTTGTTTGTTTGTTTTTGTTAGGGCTATATCTTCAATTCCCTTCGCACTTTTCTTCCCTGTTATTCCGTGGTTGCTTCAGATCTTGCTCTTTGGCTGGTTTGTTGGCGTTTTAGCGTATCCTTTGTCTCTTGATGTGAATTTATATTGTAGTTAGTTTTCCCTTCCCCTGTGCTCCCTACGATAAAAATGTTTTGTACGCTGTCATAAAAGAGGCCTTTGTGGAGAAGCCAGAGTGTTTATTTGTTACAACTCTTTAAGTAAATAATGAAATGAGGTGCATGTAACCAGAACAAATTGCTGTTCGATGATTATGTAGCTGTTAATCAAATGTTGTATTTAGCAAAATTTGACCTTCTGTTACCCTCTTTTACCTTTTACTTTCCCCCCCTACGTTTTCGTTGGACTTTTGCAAGACATCATTCCTGTAGAAAACTGACGTAATACAACTAGCTTTGACTCTGAAGATGACTACCGCACAGGTTATCGAAACGTCAGTGAATGTCAACAACAGGCCTGTTAAGGAGAACACTCATGTGGATAATCATACTCCACCTACTTAATATGAAATGACTTCTGGACCCAGTTGTTCGAAGGCAGATTAGTGCTAACCTGTGATTAAATTTTAATCCGGGTTTCCTTTTCTTTCGTACACAAGCATTTTCTCGAAAAATGTTCTTTTTTGAGCTTCCATCATCAAATTGTGGACACAGAGAAATTAACTGAATTTGCCTTTTAATCTTTCAAATTTGAATTTATATTTTGCACTAATCCAGGGTTATCTCAACCCAGCTTTGAACAACCCGGCCTTAGGTTCAAACCTTTCATTCCAAAAGTTTTCTTAACACCACATAAGCTTCCTTGTCACTGCGGGAGAACCTCAGTTTCAAGTGGTCTCCAATGATACACAGAATGGACAAGTGTGTGATGATGTAAGAATCATCTGCTTATTGTTTTTTTTATAAAATAACTAAGATAGTACACGCGTTCTGATTGGTTAAAAACCTGTGGTTTATTGTGCCGGTGAACTCATAGAAAATTAAAACATGCTCTAAAGTTATTTTATAAAAGCATTAGACCACACTTTCTGTGGGTTTACCGGCGTGATAACCCACTTAGGATCTCGTGTTCTCCCAACATCCCGCGTGGGTTATCACGCTGGTAAACCCATAGAAAGTGTGGTCTATTGCTTAAATATTTCATTTGCATGAAGGCAATATTGACTAGCCGCAGCATCATGGACTGTATTACCTAGAATTTTCTATTGCTTGAGGAAGGCTAAAAATTTATAGATGACCGTTCCATTCACGTACAAATTTCGAAGCTAATTTAATAAATTCCCTACGATGTTCTTAAGTTGGATTTTCACATTTCAGACTCCAGGTTAGGCTATTTTTTTCGTAGGAAAAAGGAAACCTAAAATTTCAGATTAAAAAATGTGATGGAGAGAGAAATCAAAAAAGTTTTCTTTTTCGTAATGCGCTAAATTGCATCTAAAATTTTAGGGAAAGTAATACTGAAGCCCTTGTAATTTCGAAAAGACTCAAGTTCTCCTAGGATGACCGAATAGATACAAATTTTATAGCGCCACTTAGAATGCATTTCTAGAGGTCTAAAAATACTCTGGATAGCCTAAAAAGTGTTTTAAATGAATTTGGGTGGAAACCGTCGTTGGGTGCCCCTGAAACGTCCTCGGACAATCATATTGAATCCACGTTTTAAATAAGCTTAATGTATAGTTGTATTATACAAAACTAAATCGACGTTGTGTTGTTAGTAAAAGCAATATCGGGACTGTTTTCTTTGTTTGATTATAGCAACTAAGGTCTCAACTTGACAGTGTCAGTTCTGGCTTAAGCAACAAAACATGTAATTTTGTGGATTTTACCAGCGATGAGTGAGTATCAACTTTTGAAATATATCAGGATTTATTAGTTCAGTTCAGTTCGGTCCATTTTTATGTATCCAAAATATTATACAATACAGGAAGACATCTAGGAATTGCCCCAAGCCAAGCAAGATTTTCTTACTTTCTTGTACTGAGCGGTTCAATTCCCCTACAAAACATTCCACCCTCATGCTGTATCATGACAGGGTTCACTAAAATAATGACGAGGACACCCTTCCTTTAGATTACTCGATAGATTAATTTATTACTGTCATCCCGACCCCCCGGAGGTGGGGGGGGGGGTAGGGTACTTGACAAAATTTTTTACGCGGAGGCTCCGCCACGAGGTCCAACCCTTAAAGTTTTATATGCCATTTTTGACCGAAAAAGGTTTCCCTTTCGTATACCTTCTATAGACCCTTTGCATCCCTGTTAACTGCTGTAAATTCCATGTCTTTTAAATGTGAATAAATCAGAAAACCGGAACGTTTTCTTTACTTTTTCACAGCCATAAAATTCATCTGTTAATCCTTTTAGGCGTTTTTCAGACCGAAATGACAGATTTCCCAGTAAGTCGCGAAAGATTTGGTTCGCCAGTTTTGCGGCTTGCGCCTTGTGCGATCCTCAACGTCAGGAAGCCCTCATAACTTTTGCGAGGCATTCTGCGTGTTCCGTTCGTAACGACTATCTCGAATTCCGCCTCCCTAGCTTTCTCCTCAGAATCCCTAATGCCCACCTTTAATGAGGTGATCTCGGATATCGAAAAACCCTTTCAGTTTGGGCTCCTTCTATGTCAGATATTCATGGGTTGATGGCCGTTTTGTTTTTAATTCCCTGTTTGTAAACAGACATTTGTTCCGCATGCAAGTTTACCATTTGTTTGGCTGGTTCTGGGTCATGAATTTCATCATCGCTCTTGGTCAGTGTGTGCTTGCCGGTGCATTTGCTTCCTACTATTGGGCCTGGGACAAGAAAACTGTAAGTGCTGGATTAGGGTGCCTTCCCAAAGACTTCAGTGATAATAATATAATAATAAAATATTTATATAGCGCTTATACTTTTCAGTTCTAAGCGCTTGACTTCAGTGAAGTTCTGTAATAAACTAGTAAAGACGAAAAAAGAAAATAAAGTTGCCCTTTTTGTAGGGTCTGTGGACGAAATCCTTTTTAAGTGGTACTTTTGTGTGGTACTATTTGTTAGCATTTTCAGAGTTATGTTTCAAGTTATGTTTTAACAATTAATTTGGTTATTTATGGTAGTGAAGGGGGTTAATTAAAGTTATTATATAGCCGCGACTAATTTAGTTTTATTATTAAGATGTTAAATGGTGTTTACTCCCAACGCCGCTTTTCTGCTCTTTCCTTTTTTTTGAGCTCGTGTACCTGACTAATTCTAGCGTGTGATAATTTAAGGCAATCTATGCCAGACATTTGCTTCATAACTAATTGCAATTATTGTTGTTCTTTTATTAGGACATTCCGAAATTTGCAGTGACAGCATCATTTTTCCGCACATTAAGGTACTGCTGTTTGTTTTCCACTTCATCCATTCATGTGTTCTTTTCTGCTACTCACCCACCTAGCCTGAGTATCAGGTGTTTCTTTGGGGAGGGTGATGAAGGAAAAGGGAGAAGCAAAAAGGAGTGACAGCCTCTTCCCCATTTAAAATCTCCTCTCCTCTAACCCATAGGCTACACCCACTTGACTATACGTACCTACTTTCTTACCAACCTACCCCTCTTTTCGCCAGTACTTGAATTCAATTTTTTTTTTATTTAAACCTATTTTTATGTTCTAGGTACCATACTGGCTCACTTGCTTTTGGATCACTCATCATTGCCATTGTGCAGCTGATCAGAGCTGGTCTAGAATACCTGGATCATAAGCTTAATGGAGGTAACATCACTCTAAGACTGCGGCAAGCCTCTTATTTTTCTTTTGAATCACATTAATTTGCTCAATTTTACTTGGCGAGCGTAGCTCTGAGGGAAGAAGGACGACTTTTTGCGATCTACATCACCCTGTATGCTCTTATTTTTTACTGGTTAGCAGGCGTTACTGAAACGTACCGAGCGCAAGGCGAGAGACAGTGTTGATCCCAAAGGGGTAGGGTACTCGGCAAGGGGGGGAAGCGGGGGACGGTTGAGAGGACGGAAAGTGGGGAATAGGAAAGTAGTCAAAGTAGTTATTGTCCCTTTCTCCTCGCGTTTCTGCGGTCTCGATCTACTGTTTGATTGGCTTTGCACTCAAGTAAATTCCTTTGGTATTGCAGGGTATTGACCTACACGTTTGGTTTCTTTCACCAGGTCCACCCGGACAGCAAAGCCAGATCGCTAAATACCTTGTCAAGTAAGCAGAAGCGGCATTCATGTTTTTATCAGCTGGGATTCCACTAAATCCTTACCATCTAAGGCTAGGGGTAACGGGGCGCTTCCACCTTTCTTTATGCTTACCGTCTCCTGACTTAATTGAAACCAGTAAGCACCACAAGCACCACACCTAGAGTAAAGCGAGGCTTTTTGTTTCAAGCGCAAGGTTGCTTTGTGATTAAGTAATCCCTTGTTATTTTGCAGATGCCTTAAATGCTGCTTCTGGTGTTTGGAGAAGTTTCTGAAATTTCTTAACAAGAATGCCTACATTATGGTCAGTACTTTTTTGTTCCCTCTTCATCTCATAAGATCCACAGTATTGGTGAATAATCCCCAAATCATGGTTCGCACCATGACGATTGTGTTTCAAAGATTCCATAGTTAATCATACATTTCTAGACCTCAATTGACACCCGGCGTAAAGGGATGAAATTTGCTGGTTGTGGTACTACTCTCTGTCAGACCCAACTGGAAACCCGATATAACAGGGAAATGGCTAAATGCATTCGTTACAACGGGGATATTTTATATCAGGATCGAGGGAAGGATCTTATCCGCTACATTGGCTTTGTCTTGTTTTCCTCAGGATGCGTGACAGGCGATTAAGAAATACGGGACGCGAGATAAACGATGTGCGCCCCAAGTTTCTCATTCGCTGGCTACGCAGGCTATGTTTTTTCTTGCTGGAATCGTCCACCAGCGTCGACCATGGGGTAGTACTTCAGTGCATAAGAAGTGATATTCTTCGCCCCAGTTACAGTCAAATGTAGAGGATAACACCTCGATAATAGTTATGTATTCCTGTTATAAGGAACGCATTTTACCCTTTCCCTGTTAAATCGGGGTTCTTCGCCCTAGCTGCAGTAAAATTAGTGGGACAACACCCCAATACTATGATTTACCCCTGTTACAACGACCCCATTTTTCCATTTTCCTACCGTTTCGGAAGGGATGGGGGTCCACCTTGTGTCTGCTAGAGGGTGCTAGTACTGTATTCTTCGTCCTAGTTGCAGTAGAGTGCATGGGATAAGACCCCAAGGTAACCTATTCCCATTGTACGAACGCATTTTCCTAGTCCCCTGTTGCTACGGGGTTTCGCAATATGTGTCACCGACTGCCAATCGTAAGCTGAGTTGGAATGCTTATTGTTACACCTTTATTAGATTGCCATTCACGGGAAGAACTTCTGTGTCTCTGCTAAGGATGCATTTTTCCTTCTGATGAGGAACATCGTCAGGTAAGCTTGACGTCCTTATCGATATGACTTAAATGTTTTTTATTATTTAAGTTTTAATTTATTTGTCAATGCTTTTGACAATCTGCTGGTTTTTGGTGTTGGTTAAATTTTGAAATTCCCTCCAGTTCCAATCGACCATTGTTATCGAGCTTAGAACAGTTAACATTGTAATCTTCGATTTGTTTCCCGATAGAGCACTCCTCAAACATTAATTTGATTTGGGCGTACTCAATGATAAAGATAAAACACTCCCAAGGACGAACGAAAGGAGAATTCCAAATAATAATTCACTCCTGCCCGAGAGAGGTCAAATTTCATGAAATTACCCGGATTATCTGTTTATCGATTTTCGCAGCCTACTTTCAGCAGCAGCAAAGGAAATAGGAGACGTCTGCACCTAGGCTTCTCCTGAAACCGTACTTTATTCCCCCTCACTGGCTCAGAGACGAGGATGAGTACGGGGAGGGTCCCCAATACGGTTCTTCAATCCTTTAATCCTGACCAGAAATTTCGTGCAATCCCGTAATCCCGATGGTTATTTTTGGTGTCCTACCTCGCCCGCATACTTTCATTCCCGAATCTCGCCGCCATTTTGCATCAAAATCCCGAATCCCGAGCTTCAATTGAGAGAAATCCCGGATCCCGTTAAACCTATTGGGGACCCTCTACTGGCTCATGTTCCCGGACAGCGGCTGGTAATCCAGCCTATTTTTCTTATCACCAAAGCGCTTGATCATGAAACGGATATTGGTTTCCGGACAGTTTAAAAGAATACTGAATCCCCCTAATAATAGGGATGGTAAAGATATACCCGACAGTAATGAAGAACAATGACTGGTCGTTATCCTCATTTCCGTCTATCTTTTAAACTTTTAAATTCCTTCATTGCTTTCCCGGCTCTTCATTTGCTTATTATGAATATAGGGCGGGAGAAGGAGGAATATATGCAAATTGTTTTCACATGACGTTTGTTTTTTCTCAGGGTTGTTGTACTGGATAAAGTGACGGATTTCATTCTCTTCCTCGGACAGCTGACCATCACGGCTGGTTTGGGTGAGTCGCATGTTTACCTGTTAAATAGTTTTGCCATCATTTATGTTGTTTTACCCGGCTGTTTTTATTGATGTGCGATGATCTAGCAAAAAGCTCTTTCAAGTAATCGCGTAATTTCGCTAGACAAGATACTGCGTTGCAGATTGACTCTCTCCACTTCAGCTCAGATATGTATAAATAGGTACCAGTGATTTATCGGTGTGAATGGCAACCCTTCGATGGACCAACATCCTAACGTTTTGGCGTTAGGGAGAGTAGAAGCAGAGTACTCTCAGGCACTTCTTGTAGCCTGCGTGGCAGGTTCTAGATAGGGGAGGGGGAGGTAGGATAATAGGGAGCTTAAGCATCGACGACAGCGACGGCAACGAGAACGGCAAAAAAGCAATAGGTTTAGGGAGCTTTCCATTTGTCAGAATTGACCGGCCAGCCCATTCCCATCGTAATGAGAATTTCATTGTTAATCAAAACTAACCATCCAGATCTGTCAAATCCTAAATATTATGCACAAAGGGGATGGTTTTCAGCAAAACGTCTTGGAAAAAGCCTATTTCATTGCCAAAATGTCTGGTCTTACCATGGTCTGGCGAGCGAGTTCTGACTTTTGGAAAGCGCCCTTAGATTAGCAAAACAACAACTTTGCACGTGCATCACGCGTTTTTGTACACTTCTTTGCCGTCGTTGCACGATTACGACCTGAAAAGTCCTAATTTCACGTTTTGTGGAGGTCTGACCACAAGAGAGCAATTTTCTTTTTCTTGTCCAGAACTTCAATACAGTACTTTAGAATTCAACTCCAGAAAAATTTGCCATTATGTGCCGAATTGAACGAGATGGAATAAGCGCGGTAAAGTTTGAAGCAGCGCGAATTCACTTTTTAAGTGACGTTTTTATAGCCGTCGCCGTCGTTGCTGCTTAAGCTCCCTTGGATTCGTGAGAACGCCAGCTGCCTCTCTACATTGCGCTCTCGCCTCACTTCTGGCGCTTCACCTCTCCTATATCTCCCTTATACCCCCGCGGCGCAGGGTAAAATGTACAGCGCTGGGAATGTGGACTCTCCCTCAGCTGCATCACGTGGTTGTTTTGTAATGTATTGACCGGTGTTTTTTTTGGCGCCATTTTTCTTCAGCCGTTGGAAGCTTTTATTGGTTTGAACGACAAGACAATCTTAACTACTATCTGGCTCCAGTCATTGTAAGTTTGTTTGACTTTGCTTAGTTTTGCTATGACAAGTATAACCTGTCACAGACCCAGTGCTAAGGGTATCTTTATTTTTCGTGACAGATCATCACTGTTGGTGCTTACGTTATCGCCAGCGCATTTTTCAGCGTGTACAGTATGGCCATCGACACCATATTCCTGTCATTCTGTAAGTTCTGTTGTTAATTGTTTTGCTGTAGCCTCCTGGGCCGAGTTGTTCAAAGCTGGGTTAAGATAACCCAGGGTTAGTTCGAAATTTGAATTCAGATATGAAAGCTTAAAGAGCAAATTCAGTTTAATTCTTTTTGTCAACAATTTGATGATTGGCTACTCTAAAAAGAATAGAGAAAATTGTCCGAGAAAATGCTTTTGATGAAAAGAAAAAGAGACTCGGGTTAAAATTTAACCCTGGGTTAGCGCTAATCGACCTTCGAACAACTGGGCCCTGTTTAAATACAGTCGCCTCTCATAACCGCTCCACCCCGCTCTGACTTTTCGCGGAACGTCCTAACGCCGGGGACAGACATAAGAGGCGACTGTATTCGCAGGCTAATTTTGCGCCAGTTGGAATAAGCTCTGTATAATTCCAGTGACGAGGATCCCACATACGAATACCGGGCTGAATTGATCCTCAACGATATGGTCTGAGAAGGCGACATGAGTATTCATATGTAGCCATAACCTGTTCCAGGTTCCGAGATAATCGGGTCCGCGAAAGCGCGAACGCAAAAATGAAACGGGAGGAAACTGGGGAGAGGAAGTGCACGCGCTCATATTTTCGCGCGCCTTTTACTTACGCGTCATCCCTACTACTGTATCTGAGAACCTGGAACAGGCTCATGTAGCCACTACAAAAAAGGGGAGTCTCGCAAAACTGACCAAATTGAGGAAGTGATATTTCTAAGTGATGCTCACTGACCATAAGTCGCTCAGTTACGTCATAACTTTGTTGTTTTGTTTGCAGTGGAGGATTCTGAACGAAATGACGGGTCACCGGAGAAGCCTTATTACATGTCTAAGTCACTGAGAAAGATCCTTGGCAAGAAAAACAAGAAGGAGTCGGACGAAGATTAAATCCCGCATACTTTTTAAAACAGAGCTCAGGGATAATTTCAAACTGGGAAAGACTTCTGGGATGTTTATTATGTTGTGACGTTCGTATAGCAAGAGTTTAATTTCGACAAAAATAAAAAAACTAACAAGAGCCGTTCAAGGAGGTTGAATGCGTTGGCTTCTCTATTCACTTCTTACTAATCGTGATGCATATTAATCATCCCAGGAATTTTTCTTCCGATTTTGTACTCTTCAAAAAGTCTGTAACTGTACTCAGTTTATTTGTGTAGATTTATATTTTCGCTGGTCGAAATAACCGTACATACAATTTTCATCGTTATTTTATTGAATTTTGCGCTACTTTCCTCCGTTTCTATTCTATTGGAGGAGTCAACACAAATAATTCTTAGCGCTTGGATAGACAAAATGGTTTGCTAACAAGTGCGCGTTCGATTAGCCGAATGGTAGAATGAGAATACAGTGAAAACTGTCGTAATGTGGACATGAGCCTCAGTGAGTCAAACCTTTACTTTCCATATTTTCTGTAAAATGGTGGAAGCTGTACTTATCGGACAGCTATACTATGTGGACTCATGTAAGGCACCCAGTTTCTCTGTAATCAGGTTGATTAATTCCAGAATTGCTTTAGTTATTCAAACAACGCCAACCATTGTAACATCTTCTGTTGTGTCTGATACACAATATTCAGATGTACAGTGATCTATGAAGCATTTACGTGATGCCAAAACTATAGGACTTATCTGAAAAAAAAACTTTTAAGATATATAGCATATTCACTCTTTTGCCTGGATACGGCCAATGGAACGCGCATGAGACAACAAAGGCCGTTATTGTGGTGTTTTTTCAGTTTTCTATGAGGGGTGGTTTTTTTAAGCGAAGTTTAAATTGGGATAAAAGGAAGGCCTTTAAATTTTTTGCCATTTGGAGAGAATTCACCAGGTTTATCAAAACCCTTCACATTTTAATGAATGTGAGTGATCTTAGTGTTCGAAAGGACGTTTTAATGTATATTTCATTGTATTTAAAGTTGAAGTTTATGGATGTGCAAAGCATATTCCATTTCATTGAAACTATTTTTTAAATAAGCTATGTAACTTTCCCCTCGTTTATTGTAGCTTTGAAACTAAAGTTTAGCTTGTATACTTTTAGTCTGCTACACAGCCGTTTTTAGTGTCGTCACGCAACGCTCCTCCCCAGTGGGGAAGAGCGTTGCGTGACGACTCTAAAAACGGCTGTGTAGCAGACTAGTATACTTTCTAACAGGTAAACTTTTAGGGATCAAAATCAGAAAAAGCTTTTTAACACAGTAAGAGGTAGTGTTTTATACCTTATGTAAGGTATTTGAAGTTGTACTGATATGCACTATAAAATGAGTGTTTTTTGAAAGGGTTTTTGAAAGGGTCAGTTAGTTCACCTGTTTTTAGTATCGCGTGAAGAGGCAAGAGGCAATCGTGCAATAACTTGTCTTCATAGAATTTTCTTGCTAGTAGTAAGTGCGCTATTGCACTTAAAACTGTTGATGGGTGTTTGTGGAAGGGAATGGCCTGGATTGAAATGCCTTGAAGCAAAAATTAATTGTTCCAGTCCTTACTTCGCGTCTTTTAGGTCAAGCCGTATTTTCGTTTCACTTGGCAAATGCAACTCCGGCGGGCAATGAGGCGATTTTAACGCGACCACGTAAGACAGCCTTACATAGGAGAGCTGATAAAGTTGGGCCTGGTCTCAGGTTAATGATATGGCTATGTTTCTTTTCCCTTCAGAACGAATGCTGTTTTATTCTCCCGTCAGGTTGAAACTAAATGATTTCAACATTAAAGTTCCTTTTGAGTCATTTTAGTTAGGCTGCGTAAGTTATTTTAATGTAAAGTGTGTATCATATTACACCGTTTTCACACTGTGTAGGCTGTTATATTTAATAATATTTAAATAAAAGTTGGAATTGTGCCAGACTTTTTAAATTCTGTCTTGTCAAAAGCCATAAAAGGACGCCGCGAAAGTCGCTCCCCCCAGACACACACCTACCCGAGAGAGAATGACAAATTTAGGTTATGCTCTCTACGCTTTTTTATATTTTACGTTTGAAAAGAAAAAGGAAAACTGTTTGGAATGTTTGAGATTCCAGCGAAATATTAAGGTTCTGCTTACTGGCATTTCTTTTCACCTTTCAATGTAGAGAAGACTTTTTCTGCCTGTCTCTCACCTAAACTAATTCATGGTTATTTGTAATATACTTGAATGAACTATATCGAAACTATATTGGGTATTTGGTGCACCTCAGTCCTAAATGGAGGCAAATTCATTATTCTTTTGTCTTCATGATAATGGAGAGGAGAAGTCTTTTACGTCACGTTGCCATGGTAGCAAAATTTCTGGCAAACAACAAAGCGGAAAACGTCACTTAAAAAGTGAATTTGCACTGTTTCAAACTCATCGATCTTATTCAGTTTCATTTAATTTGGAAAATCTCGGCGAAATTGTCTGGGGTTGAATCCGAGATTAAAGAAAATTCTTGTGCTGTGTTCACCAACTCCATAAGAGCATGATGCACATGCAAAGTTGTTGTTTTGCTAATATAAACCGATTGCTTTTTTGCCCTTCTCGTTGCCGTCGACGTCGCTGTTGCTTAAGCTCGCCATTGTTGTGATCCAGAAATGTTGTTACCCTGTTAACGTGACGTCACACCTCTCTATTGGCCCTTAGGGTTCCTTAGGATATGTTCACACTATTTAACAATTATTCCTCGAGCCCGAATGGGCTCTGAGTCAATTACCCATGAGGCCTGCTAAGAGGCCATAAGGGCGAGAGGAATAATTGTTTTAGTAAAATCCAACTAGTTGGTCAAAAATATCGAG
Organism: Porites rus; assembly: GCA_964035705.1. NCBI lineage: Eukaryota > Metazoa > Cnidaria > Anthozoa > Scleractinia > Poritidae > Porites > Porites rus. The sequence continues at coordinate 28,881,763 of OZ037994.1, read as the reverse complement.
AATAAAAAAAATTTAGCTAGTTAAAGCTAGACTTTAATCCTTTTTTGCCGCCAAAAAGCCAGTAGCTTTTCGCTACTAGTGGGCTATAACATATAGCCTAGAGTGGTAGCTCAACCAGTCAGAATGCACCATTGATAATAGAGCACTACTTGGATTTTACTAATACCAGATAGCTTTTCGTGCCGACACAAAAAGCTATCTAGTACAGAATGAACGGCAACGTGGAAGAGAAAATAATCTCTCTTGTAACGACATAGAACTGAAACAAGTAGCGGTTGGTCGAGAGGATCCTCAGCTTAGTCCCCTAGGCGTTCCCCCGTTGTCCGTGCGAAGAATGGGCGAGTCTCCCGAGAACAGCACATTCTCGGCAATAGTTGACGTCGTACTTCCTCCTTCTCAGAGTTCTTTGCGCCCGAGGTGGGGATACTCGACAAAGTTTTATACGGGGACGCTCCGTCCCGAGGTCCAACTTCTTATTACCCTTTCATATATATTTTTGACGGAAAAGGTACCCCTTTCATATATCTAGTATTTGTATTACAGCTAGTGTAGAACTTAGCATCCTTTTTAACTGCTGTGAATGCGCTGTCTTTGAAATATGAATAGGCTCTTTCCATGACTTGATCACGTGATCAACTTTCGGTAAACACGAAAACAGTTCACTTTTTAGCCTGCGAGCAAGCTCTCCATTTGGGGATATCGTGAAAAGCAGACGCGCGAGAGGCACGCGAGAGAAGACCAGAAAGCGGCGGGTGGGGAAGAGAATTCCTCGGCCCCTCTTGGCTTTGCCGCTCGCTCGCGCGTTCTCGGCGCTTCGCTCGCCCAAACAGGAGAGCTTGTTCGCAGTTTGAAGTCGCGAATCGAGCTCAATGAACGGTTACATTATACGCCCTTAGTTCCGTTAATAGTCCTCCTACTACAGTAGACTCCCGATAATTCGAACCTTCAAGGGAAATAGAAAAAAGTTCGAGTTATCGGGAGTTCGAGTTATCGAGGGTAAAATTATATAGAAAATACGGTGAGTCTAAAGGGATATGAAAATTGCTTTGAGTTAGCGGGAGGTTCGAGTTATAGAGGGTTCGAGTTATCGGGAGTCGACTGTAGTCCGTTCACCACTGTCCTCACAGGTAGCCCAAGCTTGAAATGTGAGCATCGGCGAGCATCGGCATTGTTGCGTAACATTCAATGATATAAGGATTTGTATGGGAAAAAAACCTATCGTTTCTGTAAACTACGATAATGAAAGGATTTCAATAAAAAAACAGCTTACCTTACTTAAAATGTGTGTTACGTCTCTCCTGTGTGGTCTCCTGTTATGGGTTTGTATGTAGACGGTTTTCTCTCTCTATAAAGGTTTAATAAATCGGCCCGTGGACCACACAGGAGAGGCGTAACACAAATTTTAAGTAAGGTAAGCTGTTTTTTATTGAAATCCTTTCATTTTCGTAGGTTACAGAAACGATAGGTTTTTTCCCATACAAATCTTTATATTTTGAATGTTACGCAACAATGCAATGCTCGCCGATGCTCATAGTTCGAGCTTGGGCTGCCTGTGCTTGTCCTATATGCAAATCAAGTCCCTCTTTTTTAGAGTGTTAACGCTCATTTCGCATCTAATTATCCTACATCAAGTCCCTTGAGACCCACTCTACACTCAGGCTATTCACTTTTGAAAAATTTTGTCAACACAAGCTGAAAGAGCAGTAAAAAATTAAGTAACCTGACAATTTTCAGCCATGTATCTCAAAAGTAGCGACTGTGACGGCCGCTGAAAGTTAGAAGCATTTGTATGAGAGAAACAACTTTTTCCACCCAGTCACGCTTGCATGGGTTCCATACAAATCCTTGTAAATTCTAAAATTTTAAACTGTCGTTATATCTTTCCCTTAAGCATTTAAGGGCTCAAATTGCCTGTTATGAATTAAAAGGAGATTTGAGCCCTGTAATGCTTAAGGAAATACTTGATGAAATTGAAAATTTCGAAATTTCAAGGATTTGTATGGAAAACACAAACCCGAAGCACAACCTTCCTGCACGTCGTTTTCCCAGAAGATGTCACACAATACGCATTCTTTTCGACCGCTCGATCGATGTTTACGGAAGGGCCTGAAACCAAGTAACTTCTCAAAGTTTCTGAAATGGCGGAAAAATTAGACGCGGAGAACATATTATTGATCACAGACTCTTATAAAGTAAGATGGTAATTTCTGTAGATTAGAATGAATGTTTCATCACTTAGTGTTGTACTCTTTTGCAAACTAATTTGATTCAACTCAGTGTAAGCCACTTTTCAACGTTCACGGCGCTTCCTCTTTATAGCTGTTTAAGGTTCGATAAAGCTACTACTTTGTAATATGCTGACCTTTTCTTACAAACAGGTCTCACATCATAAACAATATCCATCCGGGACAACCATTGTATTTTCTTACTTTGAAAGCAGAGGAGGGAAATTTCCAGAAGTCTGTTTCTTTGGTTTGCAGTACTTAATCAAGGTAGGTGCGGTCTGCTTTCACTTTCGTTTCTATAAACAAACTATTCAATGTTTTGTCGATTGTAAGTTTAAATTAAATGGCCTGCTCTGAAAGAGAAGTTATAAAGAAGTCCGTTAGTCATTTATTTGTGGGATAACATTCGCATTCGCGGTTTAAGGTCGAAGTACACGCCTGTCAAGAAAAAAGAATAAAACGCTTTCAGCCCTTTGTTAAAGAATAATGGACACGAATTAAAACAAATGCCGGGACCAGGCTGATTTTCCGGAATTAAGCTTTAACTTTGGGTGCGTGTAATTATAAGCTTAATTGACAAAATGCGGTTACTTCGATCGGTAACCTTGGCTTATAGCTAGATCAGATGCACTTTGTTCAGTCGAGATCAGTGCAGGGATCAGTGTGTTGTCAGTGTTTATTAGGCCCGGTTCAGACGCCGATCTTTTTATGAGTCGAACCTAATTTACATTGAATTAAGTACATGAAAAGTTTGGTGTCTGAATCAGTTAGGAATGCCTATTAATTTGGAATGGCTCAGCCGCTCTGCATGCCTAGCCCGGCTGGGAATTTCGACTGTAGAACCACTTTGGAATGGTTTTGATTCAGACGGCGAACTTTTCATTTACCAACCTAAGGCATAAATAATGTATTTTGCAAGCAGTTTGACCAAAATGAACATTTTTCTCCATTTGAATTTAGTTTGGCTGGAATTAAGATTGGTGTCTGAATCAATTCAGGTGATCTAAATAGTTTGGGTCGGTTATGTAACAGTTGAACAAAGCTATATAGCAAGGTCAAAACTGATAGAATCTTGAAAAATGAACTTTGCGATAAAAGAATTGGATAAAAAAAATTGTTACCGTATGTCTTGTTTTGGTAAATTTTAAGTAATTTAAGTACCATGGACAAGTACATGTGATTCATGCCCAATATTAGACACAATGGAGTAGATATAAAAGTTTAATAACATACATGCTCACATATTATAGCATTTTTACTTTACTTCAGTGTTAGGGGTTTTGATTTTATTTCTCCCCCATACTTTCTCTGTAACCTAACTATTGTCTTGCACCCTGTGATTTTTACTGTCCCACTACCAGTTCTTTGTTTTACTCATGAGTTTGACAGGTGATAGCCCACATCAGGCTTTCTTAAGAGGAAAAAGTATGTAACTTGCACAAGTCCTTGGAGTTAGCTGTTTTTTTGTTATTTCTTAGAGGTGGCTGGTGGGTCAAGTTGTAACCGAGGAAAAAATTCGACAGGCAAAAGATTTTTACAAGCTTCATTTTGGGTATAGTCTTTTTAATGAGGAAGGTCAGTGCCACTTGGTAACATCTCTGCAATGATTATTTTTTTTCACTCTTTGTACACCTGCCAATACTTAATGTGTTGTAAGTTGAAATGAAAAATTGACTTTAACATGGTTTCAACTTACTGGAGTTTGATTCCCAGTTTCCTTTGCCTCCTAGCCATGAATAATTAGTGATAAGAAACAAAACAAGAAAATTTAAAATCAAACTAGGTTGAAACCATTTTAAACTGAATTTTATTTTGACCTTTGACAGCTACTTGACTTCACAGTCAAGGCAGGTCAAGCGTACCCTCCAGGATTCTATTAATGAATTGATTATTTGAAAAATGAAGCCGTTAGTCTAAAGTTCCTGTAACTACTGTCAAATTCAAAATGCGTAATGAGTAGTGAATATTTTATGATAACTTCTCTGTATTTGGTCAGATTGAAAATATTTCAATGGATAAAATTTCTTCAAAGAGATTAACATCATATTCAGGGAAACTGGGCTGGTAGAAATTTCATAACTGCCTCTTGTGTGAATTCAGAGCTCATTGTGCATGCAAGAATGCAGAGATGAATCTGAAATCTACAACTACAAACGTATTCAACTTTTGAATAATAAATTGATTAACATAATCTTGGGGGGTATGGTTGACCTGGCTTGACTGTAAGAGATGGGGATATTGATGGCTTCTTCATAGGGGGCGAATTTGACTTTTGAGGGGGGGTATGGGTTATATATTTGGTTTGTGTATTAAGAATTTTTTCCCCAAACTTTTGGTGATAGAATTGAAAAAAACACAAAAAATAAAGATAAGATATTATCTTCAGAAATGCAAAAGTCAGACTGCCATGTAAAAAATAGGTATTAAAATGATCGTGTAGCTATAGGCATTTTAGTTGAAGAAGACTTTCTGTTTTTATTTAGATAGCTCTGTTAGTTTGAAGACTGAACAAAAGCCTTGGCAAGCATGCAGTTACGCACAAAGCTATCTGCCATGTTCCTCGTACCAGGTCACTTCAAAATGTCGGTGATTTTGTTCATCCTCACACAGTCTATGCTTTTAGATTTTCGACCTTACCTTCGTTTTTGATGTAAATTATTTTCTGTGAAGATTAAAAACTTCAACAAGGCTAAATCAAATGCGAAATTTTTCCATCTAAAACAAAATTAATTCCTTGAATACTGCTTCAAACCATATTGACAAGGCCACAAAATGTTAGTCACTTGCTGGTGACTGTAGCCTTGAATTTCTTGTCGCCAAAACTAAATTTTCAGTTGCATTGGCAACCAGCTGGTAGCAATTTCAGACTCCTGGGTGTGGGGTGAAAGTGGCCCCGAACATGGCTATGTTGGTGTCATATAAACATACGAAGAAAAAGTCAACATGAGAACCCAGCGATTCGTAGAAAATAATTTTTTGTAAGGACGTAGGATAATTAAACTGTACCTAAATTTGTTTGATAAAAGCAAGTGTGATAATAATAAAGGTTAAAATTCTTGCCCATCTGTTAGCTCAAAATGCACTAAGTTCTCTCTTAAGAAAAAAATTAGTCTTAAAATTGTCCCTGGGGAGTCCCCGTAACCCCTTGAATAAGGGGGATAGATGCCCCTTTCCACACCTACCCCCACACATGAGCACATTTCCACGTAATGTATTACCGCCTACATAACTTTTTTCTCCTTCTTCTTTAAATTTTCTGCAGAACCCTCCCAATTATATAATAATAATTTAGTTACCTAGTACATGGTTACAGTTATTATACTAGTTCTCAACAAAGTTTTCAAGTCCAGTTTTAAAATCACTAGCTTGCAGCTTATAATCTGCAGAAAGTCATACTGTGAGGTATTAATCCAAAGTCACTTTAACTGTTTTGTTCCAGGATGGCAGTATATTTTGAAAGCCCATGGTGGAAAATTACCACTCAGGATTAGGGCTGTGCCAGAAGGGTTAGTGGTTCCTGTGAAAAATGGTGAGATGAATAATAATATGCTCAAACCTATGCTTCAATTGACTTGCTTAGTCTCCCTACCCATTGTTTTTTCTTGTTGATAATTATTATTAATTCTTGTTTTGTAATACTGTATTTTCTTGTGTTTTCTAGTCTTGTTTACAGTTCAAAACACAGATCCACAGTGTCCCTGGCTAACAAACTGGGTTGAGGTGAGATATCTGCTGCACTTTCTTGAATTAAATCACTTGAAATAGCACCATGACACTTGATATGTAACTTGCATTTGTAACAGTGTAGTACATTTTGGAGGCATTGATTGCTTTCATCTGCAGTTATTCAAGTTTGAGGCTTAATAAATCACATAAAAAAATATGAACTAGTAATTAGTAATAAATGAAAAAATAGATTATTAACTTCAAGGGGAGTATGTACAGTACATTCATTCCTTGCTTTATTGTACAGACGTTACTTGTTCAGTGCTGGTACCCAATGACAGTGGCTACAAATTCAAGAGCACAAAAGCAAATTATAGCTGAGGTAAGTGCCAGTAAGATCACATGTACTTTTTGTACGGGAGGGTATAAAAGTTATCATTTGCTCCTATAATCGTGCTGAAATCCTTCCAATAAATTTCTCTTTAGCAGGTTAATTCATTACAGTCGAACCAAGTAAAGCGTACCCCCCAAGATTTTATCAGTGAATTGATTATTTGAAAAATGAATCCGTTAGTCGTTCCCGTAACTGGTGTCAAATTTAAAGCAGCATTTCTGCATGCATAATGAGCAGTGAATATTTTACGAGAACTTCTCTGTATTTGGTCAGATTGGAAATCTTTGAATGAATTAAGGTTCTTAGAAGACATTTACATCAATTTCAGGAAAATGGAGCTGGTAGAAATTTCATAACTGCCTCGCCTGTGAATTCACGGCTCATTACACATACAAGAATGCAGAGATCAATCTGAAATCTACAACTAGCAGCGGATTCAACATTTGAATAATAAATTCATTAATAGATTTTTGGGGGGTACGCTTGACCTGATTTGACTGTAAGTCTAACTCTAAACTGTGTGACAGCCAAAAAAATAATACCATATGTGTTCTCAATATTAAATATCTTTGCCACAGTCCTTTCATACATCAGCTGGGTAGTATTGTATGAACTAACAAGGTATAATGGAAAGAAGGCATTAAAACCATTTCATAAAACCCTTTCTTAAATCGTAGCAGGCCTGAACGAAATAAAGAAGACAAATTCTAAAATTTAGCTTGTAGTGTACATTGATCAACAACATCTGCACCGACAGTTTTTGAGTACAGTGAAACCTCCCCTTTAGGACACCTCCATTCAGGGGACACAAAATTTGGTCCTGGAAAAATGTTCACATAATCTTTATATTTGTTACCTCCACTGAAGGGACACCACTAATCAGGGGAAAGGGACACTTTTTCTGGGTCCTGAAACCCGGGTTTAACCTCCATTCAGGGGACAGCTAATAAGCATTGCCAATCAATAAGTGACTGGCCACAAAAGGTGTTCACTAGACACAATAGTGACACCTTTCAATATGAATTAACTCACTTAAATTGATGTACTGCGCTTGTTGGAATTCAACACACATCATTGCATAGATAAATAAAAAGTTAATTGGGATTTTTTATACATTATCTAGCTGCTTCAAATAATGACTGCAGCCGATTCTGTAGCCTGCAAGAGGAGACCACTTTTTGGGCTCTGATAAAAATATTTTATTTGGTAGTTGATTATTAACAAACCCCAGCCCAACCTCCATTCAGGGGACACTTTCCTTGGTCCTGAGGGTGTCCCCTGAATAGAGGTTCCACTGTACTTCTCTTATGCATAAAATTATCATAATATTGATTTTTATTTTAACCTTGTTATATTGACCCTTGTAGGGCTGTCATTTAAATTTCAAGTTGCTGGAATAAGTAGATGAGGAATCCAACAACTAGGGATTTTGTTTGGTTCTATTTTTCTTCTATTTTCCTACAAAAGTAGGTAGGGGTCAAGTTCATTAAATAGCCAGGGAAAATTCCTGGCCCCCGGCCCTTAATGACAGCCCTGCCCTTGGGTGCAAACCATTTTGCTATAATTGCTTTCAGTAATGTAACACACAGTCATTCACTTAAATCTTCAGTACCTTGTTGAAACAGCTGGAAATTTAGATGGACTTCCATTTAAACTTCACGACTTTGGTTTCCGCGGGAGCACATCAGTTGAGGTTAGAATATTGTTGCTAATATATTACATTGTGATTCTCATTTTAGGAAAAAAAACATAGCATTTTCAATTCTTTTAAGTGCGCGATTACTTAATATCTAATAATATGGCATGCATGGTTCTCACGTAAAACGTTTTCATGTAGATAGCTGGGATATAAACAAGGCAGCTTGGCAATTGAGTTCAGAAGGCAATTCTAAGTGTCACTCTCTCACCCTACCCTTTTTCCACTTTTTCAAGAAAATGTGACATCGATAAAAGGCAATAAATAAATTGTTTTCCTTTATTTCAGAGTTAAAATTAGTCTACTATATGTAGCTGTAGCCATACCTCCTCCTCCTTATTTCTCCGCAGAGAGACTTGCGACCGCATTTCAGATCCTTGACCACAAAATTAATGATCCTATACCCGCAAATGATCCCCCAAAAAAGGCCGCAAATGATCCCCAAATGGAAATTATCTCCGACTGCAAACATTTAGGCTAGACTGAACAAAACTCCAACATGCTGTAGTTGACATAGATGACATTTCTCAGTTCAATGAGCCTCCTGCTTAGCAATGTCCTCCCTATCTTAAATGTTCACAGCAAAAAAATATCAATGCTAAAAAGAAAGGAAAACCAATTGCCTAATTAGAAGCAGAACAGTCATTTATCGTTTTAATATCCATTTCTTTGTGTTACGCATTGGTCAAGTGCCCAACACCATTCACCATTACTCTATGCGTAAAATCCATTCCATTCCTGTACTCTTCAAGGGATCATTTGGTGTCAGGGATCTTGTGCGGCACTATGCAGTTCCAATTTGATGATGGTAATTTTAATAAAGTGAAGTTTTGTGTCCTTTGTCCATGCCAGTCACCTAAACTCCCTGTCTCTGTCTCTCTCCCTTTTTTTTCAGTCAGCATCTCTGGGTGGGGCAGCTCATCTTGTCAATTTCTGTGGGACTGACACTGTGGCAGGCATGGTTTTAGCCAGGTGAGGTTTTTTTCCTAGGCATTACGTAGTTTTGATTGTTCTGCTAGTGATGAGTATACAGTGACCCCCGCTGAACTAGGCCAACCCCTGAACCTCCTAGAAATTTACTCCAGTTCAACAGCCCTTTTAATAATTTCTCTTGTACTTGGTTTTAATTTATTTCTGGTGCTCAAGTGCTGCAAATTATCAACAGAATTTATTTTTCCAGTAAGGCTAACTCTTTATGAATACATACATGTAACACAATAGAACTGTACTATAATATTGAGCACTTAAATTTACTATAGGTGAGTATGTGCCATGCAATCCTAACACTACAATCATGGACAAAAGTGCTTGGGACAATACTGCAGTATTCATATTTTTCTGTCATTTCTTGGTGCCCTCATAAAACAGTACACCCTTTTGAAATTTTCTTGCAGTTTCCCCCCACCACCCTATACAAAGTTGAAACTCGAAAAAAAATTCTGGATACACGCGTCCAACATTGTTTGTGGGGTGAGGGGAGGGGTTGGACCTGTGTGAATTGGAAAATGACCCAGAAATGTCCCAAGACTTTTGTCCAGCAGGATTGTAGTTTAAGTGCTTTTGCAAAAAGAGGTTTACAAACTCTTTCTGTTCTAGTGTAATTGACGAGGGTCATAAACATTATCAATTCTTTTTCAGGAATTATTATGGATGTGAAATTGCTGGTTTCTCAATCCCAGCTGCCGAGCACAGGTACACTTTTTAAAGAGTAACGATTTGAGTTTTTAATATAACAATATAATATCTGATTGGTTATTAATTTTTATGATGAATTATGTTTCTTTACTGAATACAGTACTATTACGACCTGGGGAAAAGAAGGAGAAAAGGAAGCATTTCAGAATATGTTGGAGCAGGTGTGTTTGAAAAATAATAATGATAATATATAAACAATTACTATTCTTGAAGATATTCATGTAATAAATTTGTTCTGAAAGATGATTTCCATGGTTGCATAATTTTACATACAATGCGTAAATAAAAGGCCGTGTATAAATGTTAAAGTTGAACCGCGCTGAACTTCTACGTGTACGATTAGCCTTTCATACATCATCTCTATTTTATTTAGGTGCAAAAATGTTACATGAGTAAGTATGTAAAAATTGCACAGCAGTGGTAATCCACCCTTAAGGTAAACCAGTTTGATGTCATATACCTCCACCTTGATCTCCAAAATCTGGTTATTGGTTGTTAAGGGAGTTACATCCCCATGTTACTGCTACCCAACTACTACCTTACCTTCATCATACAAATGTGCTGATCTCTTGGAAAATTTTGAGTTTGTACATGAGGCTGGGTTACTGGGTTGACATTATGATGTTGAATATTGCACTGTTGAGATCATGCTAGCTGTGATTAAAACCTCTTCTCAGTTCAGGTGATCATGTCATTGGGTGGTGACATTATACCACTGGCCTTGTCTCCTTCATCCTTCATTCTTACACAGGAAGTAAAAGAACCAGTGACAATGTTTGAAAAGAGTAGACAGTGTAGGCCTTTTAAGGGTCATAGACTCTCTGATTTGTGCTGTCATTGGTCTTTGGTGATTGAGGTGGGATAAAACATGGATTGAAGTGGCAGCAAAGTGCATCTTCACATGCTGAGTATAATCTAACCTTTCTTCAGCTACTGGCTTCAAGTGAGGAAAAAATGGGGCCATTGTCATACAGTGGAACTTTCCTTCCTTACTCACCTCATGACCAGTAGATGGCAGCTTGTAGTAAAAACTGCTTAAGTTAAAATACCTACAGAAAAGTGCTCCTGAAGAATTTTACCACTAAATACTTTTTATGAAATGGTTGGTGATGGATTTTTAGAAACATCTCCAATCTATCAGTAAAATGATATTTTTCTTCTACTCCTCCTTTAGTTTCCCACGGGCCTGGTTGCTTGTGTCAGTGATAGTTATAACATCTGGTGAGTGAGGGTCGATTTTTATTAAAGCTATTCTGTAACAATAAATTCAAACACATAAAGAACTCTAAAGTATGTAGGATATTTGTCACTTAAACCTAGAATCCTGGAAAAAAGTCCTTGGGACAGGTATGCAGTATTCGTGATTTTCTGTAATTTCTGGGTGCCCTCATAAAACAGTGCAACCTCTTTGAGAACATCTTGTAGTTCTCACTCACTCCACCCTATACAGAGTTGAAAAATCCAGATACACGCGTCCAACCTTGTATTTGGGGTACAGGAAGGTGTTGGGCATGTGCTATTTAAAGAAAGCCCCAGAAATGCAAATGTGTCCCAGGACTTTTGTCAATGATTGTAGTTTAATAAATTAGTGTCCTTTAGTTCCCATTAGTCTCTAACCAGTGCATGTAGGCATCTCCTTTTTCCTTTGTTGGTTGTTCCTTTTCCATGCGCAACAAAGGCTTCTGCCTGCAGGCTAGTGAGTCTCCTTTACAGATGTAGTTCAGTGGTAGAGCAGAATAACAGCTAGACAGGTCGTAGGTGTGACCCCTGTAGGCAGGAACTGAAATTTTTTTCGAATTTGTCCGTGTCACTTATGGAGAATAACATCACCCTCATGTCTGAACATATAGCAAAAGCTAGGTAACTGATAATAATGAAGGGCTCTGTGCAAAAACACCACTTAGATATTTGGCAACAATTTCAGTGTGCGCCAAACCAACCAAATTTGGTATTTTGGTATTTTTGAGTTATTTTCAGAGTAGTATGTGTTTCCGAATGCCTTTGACAATGCTCTTATTTAAAACATTTTATTTAAAATTTAATTGAAGTCAAATTTGTATGGTCTTTAAATTTGGAAATTTATTGCTGGAAATAATTTTTGTACATAATACATTATAGGGATGCCTGTGAGAAATACTGGGGAGAAGATTTGAAACAACTAGTCATTGATCGTGGAAAAAACAACAAAGGTAGGCAAAATAGTTAATGTGCAACTTGAGTAGCTAACCTGCCTTAGCTTAAGCCTGCGAGCAAGCTCTCCATTTGGGGAGTTGCAAGAGGTTAAAGAAATGGAGGGCTTGATTGCAGGCTACCTAAGCTTAGTCTAAAAATCAATAGCCCACGTTCGATTTGGGAACAAAATTGCAAATTTTTCAGGACTCCATGGTCTCGCAATTCCCAGAAGAGATTTGAGCACAAAGAAAACCAAACCAAATATAGAAAAAATGACCAGAAAGTCTCGGAGTCATCTTTGAAATTTAAAATGGATAATTCATAAATTTATAATCAAGAGCCCTCACTTAAATAAAAGTCCTTACTTCGAGCAGTCCCTCTTTTTTAATATATCTTAGTCCATTAAGTGAAATGCCTGACTGATAAAAAGGACGGGCGTTTGACGGAGGGTGCTCCAGCTGACACCCTCACCTGTCATGTCTGGCAGCTTGAGCGCTCATGTGTTATGCATGCAACTCCACTACTTTGAAGAAAAAAGAGACTGATCACAATGTAATAAACGCCCGTCAACTAGTTCAAAATTTGACTTAGTAACTTGCTCTTTAGTTGGCATACTGTCCATTCATCCCTTGGTTTATTATTTAGACATATTTGAACAGCTGTTTATGTATGAACTGTTATTTTTGTTTTGTACATTTGCAGGCGTACTTGTCATTCGGCCTGATTCTGGTAACCCTCCGGAAGTTGTGGTAAAAGTTTTAAATATTTTGGGTAAGTGAGCATACGTACCCAATGCCGTTTAGGTGGAATTCATTTATTGAAGAAGTTAATTTAAAACTTTCAACTTTCTTAAATTTAAGTCGTAGTTATTATTTTTCTCTTTTCACCAGGTCAGAAAGCCAGAAAATATTTATTTAGATTTTAGTTGCTTCAAAGGGCTGTATTTTGATTACAGTTTTTTATTGATGCACCTTGAAAGGTGCTGTTTAATATTTCCATTGAAAATTTATGTTATGCTAGGAGTGAACACTGTTTCAAGAATAGCAAGATCCACAAAATTTTATGGTCCGAGGAATGGGATTTTCGGTTTTGAACGTGCGAGAAATAAAACGAGAGCCAAAAACCGAAAGAGGGGGGAAGGAGAGGGCTCTTTTACTTGCGCCATTTTTCGCGCCGTCGTCGACTCTTGTTCCTCGTTCTTTGCTCCAAAACCGCACAGAAACGCTTGCTACGCCTTATTTTTAGACCAAGCTAGTCCGTTCTAACAAGAAAAAAATGAAGGTGGCCTTTCTGGATGACTGCCCCACTCCCCCTTATCTGAAGTTTGGATCCGCCACTGATTTTCACCCATGCTCGCTAATTTTGCTCACTGGCTTAGAAAAAGACTATTAGAATGGAAATTATCAGAATTATAAATAATCAATTTCCTTAAGGTATACACAGAGTGTTAAAAGCAATAACCTCTTAACCTCAAAGCTAAAATGCGGGGTTTATAAATTTTTCAGGTCGGAAGTTTGGTAGCGAGAAAAACTCTAAAGGATTCCATCTACTGCCTCCTTACCTCAGAATAATTCAAGTAAGAAAAAAATCTTTAATTAACAACGGATCCAAGATGTTGTTCTAGCCAAATCCACCATTGTTCGGTCAAGTAACATGTTAGATCTGTTTGAATGCATTGTTGGACGGTGTTGGATGTAGACGGATAACAACAGATCGGGTTCAACATGTTGAGAGTTTTCATCCAACATCATCCTGATCATTTCGGCCAAAACACCCCATGCGACATGCTGGACAGTGAATCATCCAACTTCCACCGGCCTAAATTCTCTTCGGGAAGGCACTGAGCCGGCCCTCTTGCGTGCGAGTCAAAGAAGTATTTTTCAGGTATAAAGTGGCTCTACATTAACAGTGCTATATGCTATGGATATAGTGATGTTTCGAGGCGTAATCACAGACAGCATGTCACAACCCTCTATTTCCTCTTTAGAGATCGTCGAGCGCGCGTATGAAAGTAAAAACTGCGTGGGTTTATTGACCGTTAGCGCGAGACGGTGGGGTGGGGAAAGATATGTTATGTTCCGCCCTCGTTCTCGCGCCTCGCGCTCGCCCACTCGCTTCGCTCGCGTTCTCGTCGATTTTCGAAAAGGAAAAGAAAATAACGTCTGTGTACAGGCTAGCACAGACATGCAATTTTGTTTGTTTTACTTTTCATTTGTAGGGAGACGGTATAAGTTATGAGACTCTATCAGAGATTCTAGAAAACATGAAGAGGCATAAGTGGAGTGCTGACAATATCGCATTTGGAAGTGGAGGTGTGCTGGAATTGTGTTCGCATTTTGTAAATACTGACGATTTTTCTTCTTCACGTTAAGCCAAATTTGCACAGTTTTCTGCTGCTTACTTAGGACACGTTCCCGGGGCACCAGAGCTTTTTTTCTCTCGTTCAGTGGGATGGTTCGGTGTCGCGGGAATCCGCCCATGAAAAGTGTCTTACACGCAGGGTATACGACGCCCAAGGAGAAAATAACTGCTGCTTAATTTTTGAAGCAACTTCCACGTGTGTAGGTTTTAAAAGCTTTCACCAAAGGTTCGAGCCTTCGACGTTTTATGGCAGAGGTTTCCTTACGTAAAGGGGTTATTCTGGACACTCGCTTTGCTCTACAAGGCTGTGCTCTAACAAAAAAAGGGGGGGCATGACGTTCTCTTACCCTGAGAAATCCAGGTTGCCCAGTATATGATTTGTGTGGGAAAAAAAGAGCTAAGATAGCCTAGTCGCCCAAGAGCAATTTAAGACGCCAGGGGCCACCGGACGCCGCTAGAACGCGACCCGCCTAGGACGGCAGTCATATTTTCACGGTATGTTGGTACGGTTTGCCCTGTCCTTCATCGTCACGGTCGGTTAAAATTAGACGTCCTCTCCGCTACCATAAAGTGATGAACTGATGCGAAATCGTTCTCGTCTTGCAGGGGCGCTGCTTCAAAAAATGGATCGCGATACGCAGAAGTGTGCTTACAAGTGTTGCTTTGCTGTTATAAATGACAAACCAGTACGTTGAGTTTCTGTTTGTGGTTGTGTTTGTAAATATGTTGTGGTGTGCTCTGGGATAGACCCAAGTGTTTGTCATTGTCAATCTCAACATGGCCATCTATCTCTCTGCAGGTAAACGTTTACAAACAGCCCATCACTGACTCATCAAAGCATTCCAAGAAGGGATTGTTGTCCCTTGAGAAGGATGAAAAGGGCAAGTATATAACAATTGAAGAGGGACGAGGCAACGCCGAGAAGGTTAGTTTTGCCTTTATATGGTGGGTGGCGTTATCTACCGACTTTAACGCTCTCTAGTAGACAGTTGATAGAGCGATTTTCGTATGACCTTGAAACGAAGACGCTCAAACAAAACAGAAACAACAAACGAACGAAAATAGAGAGATTTGATTGGTTTTTCGAACGGACAGAAACGCGCGTGGCTTTTGGTTGGTTAAGCGAACGCTCGGTTGAAAAAACTTCATGCCTGAGAACTTTCTAGAAACCAATCGATACTTCGCTTTGACGTCATACTGCTAAACGATTGGCCAATCGTACAATGCCTACGCCATAATAAGGTTTTCTTTGGCTGGAAAACATTGGCTGATAAAACAAATAACGAACACTTACCGAAACTCTTTTTCAAGGTCATACGAAAATCGCTGTAACTAAAGATTTACCTTCCTCATTTAGTTCATGGAGATGTAGCTGTTTGATATCACTTTTCTCCTTTTGAACAACCCTCTTATTCATAAGCTTAAATGGATTTGGCAGTATCACCACTGCAACTAGCGCTAGTTACTGTGGGCCCCTAGTAATCCCTTTCATCCCCGCACCCCTGCTCAACCTCGTTCCCAGGGTACGAGTAGGATAGAGCGCTGGGTACAAAGTTGACCTTACCCTGAAAGATACGTTTCACCCTCGCCGGGTTTCAAGCCAAGCGCCTGGTACCTTAAGCTCGGCTGACTAGAGCTCTACCAGCCGACTGGGCAGACTGAAGGTAAGTATAAACTTGGCTGGGACAATCTTCTCTACCAAAGTTAATTGTTTATGCCGAGTAAGGGAAGGTACTTAGGAAACTTTGTGCAGTTTGTAGAGTTACGACACAGGCTAATCGCTATTTTTTCTGTGAACAGGATCTTCTTGAGACTGTGTTTGAAGATGGCGTGCTTGTCAAGGAATACACCTTTGCACAAGTCAGAGAGAACGCCGAAATTCCACTGGTTAAAGAAGCGAAAACAAACTGCTCGAGCGAATAGACCCAGATGATGAATGATTTGACAATATAGTTCTAATTATCATGCACAATCGAACTGAAAGGCAATGTTGCATCACACAAGGAGGGGTATGGGTTGATTAGGACCCAAGGGAGACTAGTACCAACTGACGACCCAACACCGGCGCGAGGCTTGTTCCAGAGAATGACGTTCAACAATCGGCCACTTCCGAGTTCCAAAAACCCTCACTTTCAAAATCAGGCTAGGTGCACAGCCTTTCTTGTGAAAATGAGTTTTATTTGCATGAGAATGAAAAATGATTTCCATATCAAAGGCTGAACACCTACCTTCGTTTTGAAACAGAGGCCCGGGGGAACTCGGAAATGGCCTATGGCAAGTACAGCTGTTTTGAGCAGTTTGTATCTGAGCTGTGCTAGGGACAAAAAGTCAACCCCGCTGAACACTTTAGCTATATACTGCGGTCTTAGTCATCACCACGTGACCAGCAACGCTTACTCCATACTACATTGTAGCTCTTTTATCCCGACTCAGTAGTTTCCTGTCTTAAAACACAGCTGCTTTCTGGGCTAGTTAGTAAAGAACTATATTGTTCTTAACAGTTAATTTAGTTTAAAAACTGGTCATAGTAATGCAATGAAAAAAAAAAAAAAAAAGAAAAAGAAAATTTGATCCTCTTCAGTCAGCTGCTTAGGTTAAAACTATACTTGTTAAAGAGATACAAGACCTTGTTTCAAGTTCTTTCAGGCCGTATTCATACCGTCCTAGTAAAAAAGGAATTTTTTGTTCTTATCGTGCTGTGGATTTTTTGTTGATTTCGAAAGTATTAAAAATGATAAAAAAAGAAGTATGGGGAGAAGGTTCTGGGACGAATTTTTACCAGCAGCCTGATCTTAAACTGATATCGGAGATGAAACGATTGTTGTCCATTTTTGGAGTCATGTACTCTTAGGTTAATTTGTCAGTAGGGCCGATGGTGAGATCACAGGTGCTGGAACGCGATATATGTTCCCGCGATACGAGTGCTATCGATATTTGAACATAAAAAGACTAAAAGATGATATAGGTACATAGTGATGGGGGCTGTAGTAAGAGTTCATGCGTTAACGAGTTATTTCCGTGTCTGATTTGGCGTAAAAGTCAAATAAAGCACCTGTCTAGTGACTTAGTATAGTGAAATTCTTGTTCACTTTCTTTGGCAAAGGAATTTAACTCACTTGCGGCTTATATGTGGGTAAGACCAGGTAAGCTCTCTAACTTTTCAGAAGTCATCTGTTGACTTACGCATGTATGTTAAGCAAAGCAATGGGACTGCGTGTGCCATGCCCTTTTATTTTGGTACAATTGCTTACTCTGGTCTATGTAAACGGCCTTCCCTTCGCTCGCTTGCCTTCGGCAACAATAGTTACTGAAATAAGCATTACTAAATATTTTTTAAGGGTGATTTTTAATGATTTAGTTGGGAGATGCCCTGCATGGGACTTAATAGACTTTGGGATCTTTTTTTTCTGTCAGAACCATTAATTGAGGCACTGAGATATTTAGAACAATAAAGTTGTTAAAAAACAACAACAACAAAAACAAAACAACTCTGGGGATTGACTTGATGACTGAAAGGGTGAACTGTTTTGGGAGGAGGTGAGTACCCTGGCTCCGCTCCAGAGGTCCGTTCTGTTCTCTCAAATACTTAAGTTTGAAATAACCCGTGCAAACGCGCGGTTTGACAAGACTCCCGATGCGGAGTCTTTTTTCTCTCGGCGCTTCGCGCCTCGCTTCTCTGTTATTTCGAAACGATGAACAGAAAAGAATTTTATAGAGCCGCTTGGAAAGTATTTCTAGAGATCTGAAAGTACTCTGGGCAGCCTAAAAGAGTGTTTTTAATGTATTTTAGGAGGAAATCGTCACTGGGTGCCCCGGACACTTAAAACCTTAGCTTTTGAATCTCTTCAAAGTGACAACCGATCATCTCAGTCAGATTTAACTTAACTCTCACCGACTTAGCGTCAAAGTTGAACTCGATTGCAGAAGGAATTTTCTCTTGCGTTACCGCTTCTTTATTTTGTAAGGAACAAAATAGCATAGCTAGCGGTCCGGGGGGCGGGGGTACTCCCTCATCTGGCCTAAATGGGGATTTGCCCCTGGACAGGGTATAGGTTCCTACCTTTCTGTCTTCAGACATTATGAACAGGGTATTGCCTGCACGATCCATTTGATTTGCTGGATGAAATTTGTTTGTACCCTAAGTATCCAAACGCAATGGCTTTAAAACAAGACAGCAGGCATTAAGCAGGGTAATAAAATTGAGGGTGTTTTCTTAAACAGGGTATGTATTTTAGGATTTCTTTGTCCTAAACAGGGTCAGGGTTTCAAACCCTCAACGGCTCACCTACACCCAAATATTGGTCGAGAAACCCCCCCCCCCCCCCCGAGCTAGAGGTCTTCGCTATCTTTTCACTGGAGATTTCAAATATTTCAAATAAAAGTGGTGTGAACGACGCAAGGTCCGAATGAACGCATGTTGATCGCGCGTCACGCAATCCGATTATCTCGTCACGCCTTTGTGCATCTGATGCGCATTTACAAACAAGTGAACTGTTTACGTTTAGCATTCGCGCTTTTTGCTGATGTTTTTACGCGGTACTTGATAAACGTTTTATTAAAACTTCGAACTAGCAAATGACACAGTAAAATTTTTCTTGGAGGAAATGTTGAAATCGACATTTTAGCCACATCGTGGTGGTGAAAATGAAACTCGACTTCAGGATTCATTCGGCACAGATTACAGAGCGAAGTTCCTTGTTCATATGTTCATGGGGGCTGCAGAGAGTATCGAGGAGCAAACTGGTGTAGTAAGATTTGGGGATAATGAAAATGTCTGGCAGGATCAAGAAACGACAAGTGGTGGACAAGAACATTTATTCGATGACCTTAACACTGAAGCTAAAGGTAACGCAAGTTTGTTTTTAACGATTTAAAACGAAATACGCAGTTACAGATTCAACTCATACCTGTCATACTGCCCATTGCTCGAATTATTTCACCGTATGGTATACTTTCTAACTTTTAGTGATGTCCCAGCCAATTGACTGGTATCTACCTCAGGGCATCTGATCTACTATAACTGAGAACTACGTTTAATAAACGGAATAGAGACGACACACGGGAAAAACCACTTCGGTAGAAAAGTTTTTGTTCGTTCAAAAACTGTGTACAACATTGTTTCCTTAAACTATCAACTTCCTAATCTGAACGAACTAAAAATCGTTATTGTTATTAGTAGTAGCAGTATTGATTGAACGTTGAACGAGCTGATTATCACGAGCGTGTAGAAAATCACCATCAAAAGGCCAACTCAACATTGGAGCGTGCGCGATGGTCTCGCGCGTTGTCACCGTTTCAAGGTTACGTCAGACTTATTTGCGTTTCAGAAAAGTATCAATTGGTACATCTTTTTTTAAAAGCAAAATTGAATTTCTCGCTTCTAACACCATCGAGACCAAAGGCTTCAGGTTACAGAAAATACTACACTAGTAAAACGGGAACGTGTGATAGTCAGCTTCAGCTGACCCTTTTTTTTGCTTGCGCCGCCTGAGGCGCGCGCGCGCGAGGCAGGGTCTCCTTAATTTCCCTTCCAAGCCCCGCCACGCAGGCTTCTTATAGCAAACTGAAAACTACAACTTCTCCCGTTCCTCGAACACCTCCCTTATTCTGCCAAGGTAATAACTTTTTTCTTTGGTTTTGAATTTTCACTTTCTCGAGTTTCCGTCGACTCAGTTTTCGGTAAATTTCGTGTTGAGAAGAGTAGAATGGGGGTTGTCTGTGACCGTCTGTGGTCAAGCCTCTTCTTGTTTTTTGGCGTTAGTTGTGGAACGTGAACAAGCAGGTCAAGTGTCATCTCGAGCAGGTCCTCTTTTAGCGTGGAAAATCAGTACTGAAAATAGAGGACGGTCCCGAGGCACCTGCCGGACTACTGATGGTCCGATGACTGACAATGAACCTTGAACGATCAACGGGATTGTACATGTACGTTAAGGTGTTCTTGTTGTGGCTTAAGTTTTCACTGAACAAATATGTCTTCCCTCCTTGCGTTGCCAGATTGGATATCACATATCCCTAAAGTGGACGACTCTCATGGTATTGCCACGGTCGCTCCAGCCCATACAATGCAGCTCGAAGGAACGTACGAGGACTTCGAGATTCTTGGAGATACAGCTGTCAGACAAAGTTAGAATTGTCAAGGTTTTTTCTTTACTACTTATGCTCTGAGAATCCTTTTGAATGCATTAGAAACCTGAAAACCGCTTGGAATAGAAGTGCCTGGCCTACCCCTAGATGCTTATTAAACCAGAAGCCATGGAACCTCTGATTAGGGCTCCTGATTAAACCTCCCCGGCGAAGCACTTTTCTCTTGGAAATCCTTCAACGGCTATTAGTATTAGTTTCATATTTCTTTCTACTTCCCCTGCAGCTTAGAATTTATGCCATTTTATGGCGTTACTGTAGTGTTGTGCGTTTTTTTTTTTCAAGAATCCTATAAAAAAAATCTCTTCTTTCTGACCGCATGCATGTACCTTGGTCTCTTGCCCAAACAGCTAGTCAAACGGAATTTGAGACAGCAAGCGAAGCAGGTATCCAAACAGATCTCTCACACTCAGAGGAAACCCAATCTGCTGTGACGCAAGGACTAAAGTACAAACCTCCAAAGAGGACGTATATCAGGAAGAGAGCGAATAAACCCCAAGGTAAGACAAGGAAGACATGTCCTACGACCCTCTGATTTTCGTGTTAGCGCGTTCGCGTGCTCTATTTTTGACCAGCGGTAGTTTGCAAGAATGATTCAGTTTGTATGTATGTAAGTATGTATGCATGTTATCGTAACACTAGAACCCAGCCTCCCAAGATTAAGTAAAAGGAAGTTTCGATTTCCTATCACGGCTTGCGCTGAAAATTGAACTCTCTCCATCTAGTTTGCTAATCAGATAACGCATTTTAGGATGTTTGGATCGTCTCTTGATGACGATGAGGGAGATTTCATGTCAACAGCGACAAGAGGGTGAGCATATGTGCTCTTTGATCTCCATTTTTGCTTCGTTTTGTGATCAGGTCATCAAGATGGCGGTAAACCGAGCCCGCGTGACAACTTTCTGTGTGTCTTAAACAGTTCTTCAAAACTCGCGTCGCTGTTCGGTCAGGATAGAGCTTCATTTTCAGGAGGAAACGAATCCTTGACGTACACCGCACCTAAACAGCCCAAGAAAGAAAAACCAGGTATGAATTGGTGTTGAGTCATAAAGGTAACTAAAAATACTGAATTGTAGTTTGCCCGTACACACCTACTTATCATATCAATTAAGCATAATTCACTTGTTGTAAACACAGTACAGGTAAACTTTGATCTCATTTGCCTAATAGGTTATGTTCACACTGTAACTGAAAGCCTTTGTTTCATCTCAAAAACCATACTTAGCGCGATCTGTAGATTTGCAGTGTGACATTTGTGCTAGAGTGGCTACTGGCCCGGGATGCTAGTGAAAATGGTGTAGTTTTTATTAGATCAGTTTTCTGTTTTTTTTTGTTTTGGCTGTTGTCGCTGTTAACACTATACTTGACGGTGCTGTCACAAAAATTAATCCAGCATGGTGTGAACACAGCCTTCTTTGGTGTATCAAAGGCTCTAAAGTAATTTCACAGGGTTTGATGTTTGTTTTTCTTCATCCATTCTACTGTTTCATCATTTTTCTCCATGTGTCAACTATTAATTTTTGCCAATGTTATGCACCCATCAATGTTAATCTGGAGGGGTGGGGGTGGGGGGCACAAAGGCTGGGGTTTTGACAAAGGAAGATCACCCGTGGCGAGGACTTTTCATTATCACAAAGTCCTGGGGGTGAGGACTTTTGAATTTCCTCCGATTACGGACGACATCTTGGATTGGAAGCTGTGAAAGACCTGGTCACCAGTCGGTTATCAGTTGCATTAGAAGGGGTATTGATAACCAAAGATGGCGGCCATTGTTCCCACAAGGATTTGTTGGTATTTTTTATACACATGCGCAAGATGGTGGCTGAAAGAGAGCATGATGTGGCATCTGTTTTTATCCTCTGTATTCTTATTCAGATAAATACATCAGTTCATTTACGTTAAATTGTTTTAGGAAGTTAGACTTTTATTCAGTAAGACTGCATAATACAAATGTTTTGGCCGAGTTTGAAAGAAAGTAAATGTGCTTGTTAATTTAACAGCTGCAAATTCGTTACACCGTGTAGTTGGAAAACATTCCTTCATGATGCTGGTATTTCGCCAGAGCATTTTAATGACAATAATTATTGTTAAAGTACGTTGCTGCTTTCAATGAAACACATTTGACCTCTAGTCTTAATTGGTGGTGTTTCTTCTGACCAGTTATGATGGCCCTGGGGTAAGGCATTTGATCCCCATAAAAAATGCTTCGAGTTCAAATCCCAGCCTTTGCCCGGCTTCCCCGCCCCCTCCAAATTAACATTGATAGGTGGATTAGCAAGTTTGCATCTCATCATGTCCACCAGGAGATGGGTATGGGAATTGTATATGCTACCCAGGACCCTAAATTTGGATGCTGTTTTTGAATGATTTTGTTTATTTCCCATTCTCAAGAAGGGCCAAATTTTAATGCGCCTCTCTCTATTTCACTGCTGATAATATTGTGAAGCTTTTGTGCCCTAAAAGGAAATGCCTTGAACATACATATATGCTGTACATGTAGGTATCTTTTTTAGGACTGGGGATGTTAATTCATCTCCAGTTCAGGCATTCTGTATTCCACAGCTCCCTCTTCTTTTCTGAGCCAATAATCAGCCATGGCTAATCTGTAAGGGTCTGGGAATTAAGTCAATGGACAAAGACATGATGTAGTGGTAGTTTATGAGAATTTTGAAAGTAAATTTGAATTTAAAGGATAGTCACCTGAACCATTCAAAGCTGTTTTATATGGGTTAAAATGGTTTCACTTAGCTGCGTTGTGTTTGTTTTGTTGAATAGCAGCAGCTCAGTCAGGTGGAGACACATCTGTCCTATCTCCAACAGCTGTCCATGCCTACAAATAGTAAGTTCCTAACAAAGTCTATAACCTTAAATTTATGAAAGGGAGACCCCTTGGTAATAGGAAACTTCACCAACCTCGATGACAACTCCATTAAAAAAGAGTGATGCCAATTTGCAGAGTTGTTGTTTGGCTCATTAAGCCTGTTGATCAATATTTTGTGTTCTTATTCACTGTCAAAGGGATAACCTCCTAGACAACTTTCACCTTAAGGGTGGATGGTGCCACTCACTGGCACTAAATGTATGCCAGAGGTGATTAGTAACTTTGAATTATTTTAGCTAACAAGAAAGTCTCCATTCTTGAATGTACCGATTAAGTAGCTGTAGCATGGGATTGTATTTACTCAGTGACACCCTGAAAGAAAGTTTCTCATTGTATAAATAATTGTTAAAGTAGAAAACTGCGAGGGTTGACAGGCCACTTGATCACTATACTGGTGCAAAACCTTATGAAAACCTACTCTGTGTCTTTCCTTTTAACCTGTTATGGATAATTCTTGGTGGTATTCCCTATTGTCTCAGTGTCATCTTTCTCTCAACACCTTGAAGAAGAGATTTCATTGTTGGTGAATACCATTTCAAGGTTGTGCTCTGAACCTGTGATATTTAGGGTAACGTACCCAGCATAAAAGGTTTCTTGCCAAAATTAAGATTTCTTAGTCAACAAAGAGCTAAAGTTGAGTGCCAGAGGCAACTGTGCGCCATAAGATCACACAATCCTGCATGTACAGTGTACTGATAGCTCCAGCCTGTTTCTACACTGTAAGTTGGTAGAAACATTTTCGATTGATTTTAGTCTCACATCTTTGTTTTTATTAGCATCAATGGCCAGCATGCTAGCCAAGGGAAGCTAGGAGCAGCAGTTTTAGCAAATCATGCTGCAAATGATGTAAGCATTGACTGATGTTTGTCCTGTTTAAAGCTCATTTCAGTTCCTATGTACATGTAAGACCTGAAAGCATGGGAGAGTTGAAAATTGCTGATCAAACCTCAATATTATTATTCAGACATGGTTATTAGTTTGGATAATTAAGAGTCTGGATAACTGAAAATTTGAATATTTATGACATTTTTCTAGTCACTACTGTTATCGTTTCCTACACACGATTGTCCAGTGTAGTTGGGGAAGTCAGTTTTGGCATTCAGCTGGATGCACTTCATTGCTTACGATGTAACTACGTGTACTACTGCTTTGTCTTTAGAGGGAAAACAATGAACAAGAATCCTCTGCTCACTGTGAGCAGAGGTTTCTTTCTTGCATGGCTTTTGGCATTTATTTTTTAAAGGCATTGTCATGGTTTGTCAGTCACATAGCTGGTTTGTTTCAATACACCTGGAGAGAAACCTTTGCAGTGGCGGTCTGTGGTTTCTGTTACGCATATGTACACCAGGCCCCGGTTGCTCAGGCATGGTTAGTGCTAACCAGCGTTAAATACCATGGAAACCTATACAGTTTGATACCTCTTAACCAACGGTTAGCACTAACCAG
>OZ037994.1:28847086-28852086 GCA_964035705.1 Porites rus | reverse complement strand
CCTGTCCTTGAAATTCATCAGAAATTATCATTAGTACTTTTCTGCATGAGACTGTTTAAATGTATAATTAATAATTTTTGCTAGATTTAAGGAAAGCAAGGAACTATCTTCACACCTTGAGGATTATTTTCTTGTAGGTTCAAGGAAACAATTATGCAAGCTTTTATGATGACCAGAGACAAACATGGTCACTTTGTTTTGACTCAGAAAAGACAATTTCAGACTTTGCTAAGCAGGTAAAACAAACAGAATTGTATAGTATTAATTTAAAAGTGGAACAATGTTCTACAATGTTACTATTAGCTTTCATGTATACCATAATAATTCTTTAAACTGCATTTTGGGTGGTGCTTCATGTAAACCTTACTTTTGCAGTATTTTTTGTTTTTTGCACAAACTGCACATGCAGTATATGCAAATTTACAAGGTGCTCATGCATTGCACATGCAAATCGTGCAGACAACAAAAGATATTGCAAAAGTTGGGTTTACAAGAAGCACCACCCAAACACAAAATTGAAGAATATCATGGTATTTTCCGCTTTGGCCAATTATTTGTTTAATCAGGGAATTTATAGCAATAGCTACCGTACATTCCATCTTTTTTAAAAAAGGAAGCCTTTTCTCAAATATTTATTATTAGAATTTCATCCCTACTCCATGATAGTCAGCTATTTATTCTGCAGTAGTAATAGGGTTTGGTGTCTGCAAAAATGAAGAAATCAATGAATTATCACTGGTTTGGCCAAGGTGATTAACTTCTTAGGGGCTTATCTTGGTTTCTATCGAATTATTATAAACAAGTATTATTGTTAACTGCCATGTGATTAAAAATTTAATCTCAATTTAATTTATTTTGTTGAGAGTACTAAAAACCCATAGCTTTTCTGTAATGTACTGTAAATGACATGTGGTTGACCTTTTAAGGTGTATTATTAATTTTCTATGTGTGTAACTACCCTTCCTTAAAATTATGAATATGCGTTATTGACCAATCTTGTGGTCAAGATGCCTGGATAATTGTCCAAATTTTGTTTTTTGCGGTTATGGGGGTAGAGAGAAATTTGAGGTGTATAAAAACACAATAAAAAGAACAAGCCTGTTATCTATCCATCTCGACCAAACAGACTTGGTCGATGAGGGTTTATTACTTGGCCAAGAGAATTTTTTTTGTGTAGTATTAACCGGGAAATCCTGGGTGGACTAATTGATATTATTAATTTATTGCTTCACTTTCTTTTTTGAAAATTGCCTAATTTTTTTAGGTTGGATTGTCCAAGTTCAACTCTGCTCCTACAACTCTTTGCACTCAAGACCTTATTCCTGGTGATGGGCAGGTTATCGAATTTTTCTAGTTTTTTTTTTTTCATGTCGGTATTATTTTATGGTTTTGAATTAATTAATTTTTGTCACTTATTTTAAAAGTTATAAAGAAGAGTTTTGAGCGCTTTCCATTCAACAAAAATATTTCTGTTTTGAGATTTTAGAAATTTCAGGTGCCCAATGGAACAGTACATTCCGGTAGCACAGACCCAACCCGAGCCACCGTGCGTTTGTTATTGTTCTTGTAAGCAGGATACAAAAGAGCGGTACTGGGAACAACAATTTTGTCAAATGGAAAGGGACATTTCAGTCCGACCGACTGAAATGACGAGACTGGTCAAAGTGAACCACCTTCAAAACTGAATATTCCGGTTGGACCAAACCAAATTGGTCCATTCCATTTGATGTATCAACCAAAATTTCCGGAATTTTAGGTTGAATGGAAAGCGCCCTTTGTTTAAATGAACATGTGTATGATAATAACAAATAATACAAAATAATGTAATGATTATAATATAGCTAGTAAAATCTGTATTTTGCTGTTTGATTTTGTGGTTTTAGGCAATTGAACTAGGAGATGCTTTGGAAGTCAAATATACAGGGTGGTTATGGAAAAGTCATAATTTTGGAAATGTGAGTAGGAAGGAGAGAAAAATAATGATGATGTGCAACTAAAGTTTCCTCCTTTGAAACCTGCACACAATGCAAGAATTTGAATTACACAGTAGTTATACTCTTGGGTTTGAATGATTCATGTAAACTTTTTGGCCCAGATACCAGTCTTTTTGTTAGAAGACACATGCAGTGGAGCCTCAAAATAATCAAAGGGCCAAGGGACTGGCAAAATAATTATGTTTGCAATCAAAAGCTTTCACTATACTGAGAATTTTTTCGTATATTTTACTATTGCTGGGGCAAAGAATATCATTTGTTAAACTGAAGACGCCTTAAAAGGAAGTTCCACTTTACAAATGTTCATTGTTATGCATTATTTTTGGACGATAAACTTCATGTTTTATGAAAGCATAGGTCTATCACTAAGTATGAAAAGGCAGCAATGCTGACATCGTGGTCAGTCATGTGTACAAGCTCAAAAATGGTGGGAACTGATGAGAGTGACATACACCTGTACACATGGGAAGATCAATAACAATAATTAACACCGACACATAAATGTTTCACTGAGCAGATAATTACTGTATATTTTCAATGGCTCAAAAACAACAACAACATCTTATATTAAACACAATAAGTTTCCAGTGTAGCTGATGTGGTCGTGTATAATGTAACTCAAGCTGAATAAAAAATAGTAACAAAAAGATAACTAAAAACATTTTCCGGGCTGACTTTGCACAAAGTTATTTATATTTTACTATTCACAGGTTTCTATCTACAGTTTTTTATTTACAATTTTTCAGTTGTCACATCTCTATTTACAGTAATCTAATTGCAATTTACAATATAATTACATCTGCACCTTTTTAAACCCCTGCTTGAAGGCAACTAAAGCTTTGCTTTGCCCTGATCTCATTGGGCAGGCCATTCCATAGCTGCAAGTTATACCTGACTGAATTTATTAGAAAGTTTGAGGTAGGCTTGGAGAGGGCTCAGTTAAAAAACATTGAGAAAATTAATGATAACATGCTAGAAGCATAGATTTGCCCACAAGTCGACTTTTTCAAGTGCTGAAGTTCCAAAAATGATCTGTTGAACCAAAATAGACTTTAGCTAAAGTCTACTAAATGCTTAGCTTTTGACATGGTTTTGTTAAAACAAAAAAGGAGGTTTTTTTCAAGAATGCATTACTGGACAGGGCCTTGATCACTATTGAGTGAGTTATGATCAAAGAGACTTCTCAAGTGGCTTTCAGTTTTATGGGGTTGCTTATCTACTCATATAATTATTAAGCTGTGGTGGTTTGCCTTTTTAAAGGTATTTGATGGCAATACTGAGACTGATAAGACGTTTAAATTCAAGACAGGAAAGGGAAAGGTTATCAAGGTATTGTTGAATGTAATATTAACATATACTTTTCATGGCTGTGCATATTTCACATCAAGTCTTCAGAACATCTAATTTTCTTGATTTTCTCAATATTAAAAATTATAATAAAATTATTGTTTAAAATCTTGTTGCCTATTTCAGTAACTAGTTCTCCTTCCATATTTGTTATTAAAAAAAAATTCTGAAGGATTATCTAATTGAAAGTGGATCTGTTGCTTAGTTTTTATGTTTCTATACACTGCACCGAACCAGGTATTTAGTAATCTAGCCTAAGGAAGCCTACATGTATAAATATAATTTGTTATAGTTATGGTCTTGACTCTTCAACCGTTTTTCTTCAGCTTTTTAGGGTATACCACTTCCACAATAATAATATTGTAGTAATAATAATGATAATGATAATAAGCAATAAATTATTATTGGATGAAGCTTCATATCGTTATGGAGATCGAGGAGGATAACACCCTCCAAGACATCCACAATTCTTCAGATGGTACATAAGTTGAAGTCAATAATTGTTTTATTATTCATTCAAAATAATTCCTAGTTTAAAAACAAGCCAAACTATGCTTTTCTCCATCGATGTTAAGTTCATTTTCAATTGCCTGTTTATTGGAAAGTCAAGAAGATAAAGGGATGTTTAGTTCTGCAAATATTCCCCAAATAGCAGATGTCATCCTTCGAGTTATATTCTTGCTGTTCTTGCAATGTTTTTAGCCAGTAGTTTGCCTATTTCTTCTTCACAAAACGAGTGAAATGTTCCACCATTTTGCATTGCTCTACCAATCCAAATCAACCTCATCTCCAGGGCTTCTCAGTCAACTGTTTAGCCTTCTGGCAATTATGCTGGTAGTAGTATTGACATCATTTTTCACATATTTTAATCTTTTTCCAAATTTGGTCAACAGTCACTGGTTATGATGAGTTATCCATGGGATTTTGAGCTGATCAGAAACAGAGAAATATTTTGATATTTTTCATAATGATGATGATGATCATAATAATAATAATAATAATAATAGGTGCATTGGGTTCAGTGTCAAAGAAGCTGGCAGGCCACTTGGAGCAACTAGGAATTAAGAACCGAACAAGAACGATGCAAAAGTCGGCACTCCTCGGATCGGCACATATCCTCAGAAAAGTGCTGGAAGTCTGAGGTCTCGGGATGAAACTTGACTGGATATTTCTCCCCAAGGAAAATCCCTGTGCTAAATTTTACATAATAATAATAATGACAACAATAATAGTTGTTGATATATTTACATACCTGTATAAATTTCATTTATTTAAGGGATGGGAGCAAGGTGTAATAGGCATGAAGAAAGGTGGTAAAAGGCTAATCGCTATTCCTTCATCCCTGGCTTATGGTGAAAAGGTATGTGGTCAACATATTGCAAAGCTGTATGGTTTGTTCAGTAAGTGTTATTTATACACTGTACAAATTACTGATTCTTAAATAAATTTAGTTTGTAATAATTGATATTAATCCTGGGAATTTTGCACAAAAAACACCTTTTGAAGCTAGTCAAGCCATTTTCTGGTCACTCTCTGGCTATATAGGTGGTGGCCTTTTGCTCAACGTGCAAAATAGCACCTGGAGGATATTACTAGTGAGTAGAATCCAGCTGCATTGTGTATTGAAGTTCAGGCAACTTTTAAACGTAACTTTTACCT
>OZ037994.1:28762086-28839586 GCA_964035705.1 Porites rus | reverse complement strand
TACTGTGAATGAATTATTCCTTAGTATTCCTTACATTTTGTAGTCTCCTGGGAAAGGCACAGACAAAGCTCGTTTGCTTGCCAGAATGTCTAAAATGGGTAAGAATCCATTGTCTCTTCCTGGAGCAGTTGTGGCTGAACCAGAATATGATGCTTACATGGGCGAACCAGAGCAGGTACTCTTGAGAGTAACATAGGAACAGACTGGTTCCTGATTGTTCAAATGTTGGATAATGCTATCCACAGGATAAATCACTAGCCAGTGGATTATAAGTCTAAGTGAAACCAATAGAATTGAGTTATCCGTTGGACAGAGATTTATCTAGTGCATAACAGTGATAGTCATCCCAGGGGTGCTTATATCATATACACAAATCACCTGGCCTGTTTGACCAGTTTGAAATATCTGTTTCTGAAAATTCATTGTAGACTGCAATATATTTATTTTAACTACAATTGATTATTATAGTTTGTACAACGTACACTTACTGTTTACATTAATTGAATCACCCTTAAAATACCATAATGATTATTATACATTGTACTTACTATCTGTCTTCTCATTGGCTAAGATCCTACAGCTAATTTTGGAAATCGGTACAACCTACACTAATTTGTATGTTGCGTGCCCACTGCATGATTTCTAATAACAATATCAATTTAGGTTCCCTGCAATGTCATGTTTGTAGTTATTTTCATCAAAACAATGTATAATAAAATAATCATTAGATTCAGTTTTTGTGATATCCTAAATAGTCAAGATCTCGGTAAGTGCTATCAGCCTTGGCCTTCGGCTCAACTGATAACAATTACCTTGACCTTGATTTTTCCAGATATCAATAAAACCTCATCCAATAATTGGTTATAATTTCATTTGATTTAAGTTGCAGGAAAACATGCTAATCATTATTACAGATTAATCTTATAATGATGACAATAAATTCTATAGGAGGTGCCCCCCAGTCCAGAGCCAGCTGTTCGTGACACAAGATCAGAGAGTAACGCAACAAGCCCTCCAACTATCAACTCCAATCCACATCCCAGCCCACGGGCCAAGCCTCAACCACCCCCCAGACCTGTTCAAGTTCACCCTGAAGTCCATCAGACAATGCACAATCCAGCTCCAATTGCACAGACATTGCAGCAACCTGTAATCAACCCACAACCAGTAATGAATCCACAACCACTGATGCCCTCAGCCTTCACACCCCAACCACAACCACAACAGTCACTTGCTTTATATCAGGTACATTTCTCATACTTATTTTACATTTTATATTAACTGTACAAATTTGTAGAAACTCTCAGCATTTCATATTTTTTGCAGTATGAGGTCAGTAGTCGAGAGTTGTCTGTGGAAATGCCACAAATTTTGTGCTTTTTCTTGTGTCACGCGAATGCAAATGAATAGAGCACAAAAATATTTTGTATTGTTTGTACTCTTATAGATGTAACAAATGATGCCATAAATTAAATTGTTTTAAACTTTGCGGTGATAATTTTTGCTTTTACTGCTCAGAAAGCTCTTCTAACGTTTGGCTCAATAGATGTCATCTTTTTGTGCACTTGTAACCTTTAAAATAAAAGCCAGGGATGGAATACCTGGAGTGCTTACCATTTACACAAACAACCCGGATGGAAATCTTGTGCATTAACATATGGCTATTAAATTTGACTCGGTGGGAGAACGACCTGCCACAAAGTGTATCCAAGTCAGCTGATTCGCCTCAAATCACAGCCCATATTTTCTGAGGCTTCTAAAACGGAAAGGCGTGAACCATTTGATTTTCTAACCGGAGTTTCCGGTTTTCTTATGTAAATGGTAACTGTTCCAAAAGTACATTGTGAGTATTTTGCTTAAGATAATTTCCATCGTTAACGATTTTGCTAAGTGTACTTTCCATTCCTTGTGCCATTCTTTCAGCCTCCGGCTCCCAGTAGCATGGGATATCCCATGATGGGTCCCCAGCCACAGTTTATTACCCCTCCATACTCTGCACCCCCTCCACCACCCCCTCCGGCACAGCCCACTGCTAGTGATGCCATGGTCCCTGTACTTATGGCTGAGACTCGGCAACAGCAGGGAGAGATCCGCATGTCTATTGGCAAACTGTCTGACAAGATTGACGACCTTTCTAATAAGGTGAGTACAGTTTTACTGGGCCTACACTGTTTTAACATCTGCTCTATGTGAAAGACTCTATGTGTAGACTTAAGAAGTCCTTGATACATTCCTGCTAATGTAATGGTGGAGTTTGACCCCTCGCTGGCTTTGACTTTGAGAGTTTTGGGTTCTTCCAGCTTTGCTGCGTTTGAGTATCACCTGGAATCTTTGGCCATTTTGAGGCCTCGTTTGGGACTGGGCCAGTGTTTTTCGAATTGCACTGTGGGACTGTTTTGAGGGATGATTTTTGAGTCAGTTCTCTGCGCAACCTTGTAATAGCCAATAAAAGAAGCAATAAAGTCTGAGAATCCTATCACAGTGAAACCCTGCGCCTCACCACAAATAGGAATGAAATTGTCAATCTAATGAGCCGCCGCTTTTTTGTCAGATATTTGTAGAACTGTAGAACAGAGAATTAGCTCTAAAGTAAAAATTCGACTTCCTGGAAATAACCCATAAACCCCGCTGTGCGTTACCCTTAGTATAGGGAAATAGAGATCACAGGAGGCAAGTAAAAAGTCGATTGACTTTGGTGGGACTTGTTTCTGTAGGGTCGACTCCTTTCGGGAACTCGAATGTGGCATCTTTCTCAATGTTGTATTACAAATATCTTTACAGGTTGAACGTCATTTCCAAAGTTCATCTCAGTTAGCTGGACCCCTAGCTCCAGCTGGTCAGATAGGAATTGGTGCTTTTGGTAATCCACAAGCTGCATTAGAGGCTTCTGTTTTAGTTCACAATGTCACCAGAATAGCGCAGGTAATGTATAAGATCGCCGAGACAACCACTGACAGTACAAAGATACGATTTCATGGCTTTATATAAACTGAGCGGGAGCGTAGATCAGGGATGGACGGAAATGAATAAGTCAGAGTATTTGTATCCATTAACCATTTGACTCCCGAAAGAGCTCAAAATCCTAAACATTTAGCAAATGCCTTTAAGTTTTGGACCTTTTATTACAGGTTAGCCGCAGAAGAATGGCATAGACAGATTTAGGGGAGAGTTTTTTTGTCAGTCGCATCGAGAAACTTTTTAATCCGCCCTAATTTAAGTCATTTGTAAGCCGGTTTGAAGGAGTATCATGAAAGACGAAGTCGCCATGACACTTAATATTAGTGAAAGTTCTCCTACGCTTTCGAGCTCTCATTTAAATGCCGTCACCATAAAATTTCCTCCGCAGGTGGAAAGGTATGGTATTCGTGCATGCAATACTCTTACACTTAAGAGTTTAGGTTTACGAACAATTCGGTTCATTAAGAAGGGTGGTTTCCAAACATCAGTCCATTACTGTTCAGCGTAAAAAGTCATTTTGTTAATGCTTGTATTTCTAATGCCTTGTTAATAGGAAAACGAGAAATTCAAAGCTGAAAGTGCTGAGAAAACGAGGAAGATTGAGATGCTAAACGACAAGATTTCAGAGTTACTACAAAAAAATCAGAGGTATCTAACTGCAACTAAGTATCGTTCTTAGTAGACCTAGTAGTTTTGTTTTCCATTCATAAATCAGCTGATCATAAGCAACTGAAAAACTGAGATGCTGACCACCGTAAGACTATTGACGATGTGGATGGCAGTCATGGTATTGATATTGATAATGATTGGTGGTGAAGGTGATGATGATTATTGTTTTTCAGATTTGTGGAACAAAGCAATACGATGTTGGAACAGAGAAGTGACTCGCTACAAGTCAACACAGCGCAATCGCAAGCCCGAGTGTTGTCGTTAGAGCAAGAAAAGGTACAAAACAAAATAATAACCACTGATTTAATACCATTCCAGGTCACTGTGATCTCAAGGTGTCTTTCTTTAATAAAAGATTAGGGAAACTATCTCCTTTTAAGACTCAATTGATTCATAAACGAGGAGGGGGAAAAGGGAAACAACGGCTGCAATTTACACTTGGTAAGACAAGAGGCCGCTACTGTATCTTGCATTTTGTATTTATTTGGTCGGGAAAATTCTATTTTCATCAGAGAAAATTCAGGAAAGTCTGTAAACTGCATGATCTTTTTAGCAACCATGATAAAAAAGTTCAAGATAACATTGATGTTGTATTTAGGAATAAGCACATGCTGCGATTTTTTAGCAATCTATTTGGTTTTCACTTGTCGTGACTTTACGAAGTGGGCTTTTCGCATAATCTTCACACTTAAATTAGTACTTGATTTCCTTTGAAGATCTCAATGAGTGGTGAACTGACAACAGCTAAGACGCACTTGGCATCACTTCAGAATGAAGTCGCATCTCTTCGCCAGAGAGAAGCAGAGCTTAGCAGCCAGCTCAGCAAAGTGACTGCAGAATCGGACAAGTACAAAAACGAACTAACTCACACTAAAGACTCACACACAGGTTAGTTAGCTTCAGGGTGAAGCGGCGAGCTCTGGTGTTTTAGTTGTTAAATGTCAACATCAGATTGTCAAAGCAAATTTATTTACTTGCAAGCAAAGATCATTTCTGAGCATTTTAAATCACTTTTCTGTTCCCTAATATCGAGGTAATGTCTAAAAAAGTTGGGTCTGTAGTTTCCGGATCTTAGCCGCGTGCATTCCTTTTTCACCCCTTCCCGGTTTGTCCATTAGTTACATTAATACAAATCCTTGTGACGTGACTCAAGTAATTTCTCTCCAGTAAAACTAAACAAAACTGATGATGCTGAAACCACTCAGGGAATTGCATGTGTGTGAGGTATCCTAACGAGAAACAGTGATGACAGAGATTTGCAGTAGCAACTATCGTTTATATGATTATACCACTTTTTTAAGATGAAAAAATTGGTGGTGTTTCTGAGGAAACATTAACTTTAACAGGATAGTGGAAAACTATTTAGTATTCCTCAGTTTTGGATAGCTTGTTTGACTGTGAAATTTGTATGTACCGGCCAGTCGAATTGGTCTACAGTCAGGTAAGTGATTTGTAATTGAAATTTCTCTATCTATTTTAATTGTAGAAAGTACTGAGGAAACTGAGAAACTGAAGAAAACTCTTAAGGAAGAAAAGCAAGCAAAGAAAAGACTAGAAAGCAAAGTTGACCACATCGAAGAGGAACTCAACGATCTGAAACACGAAAAGGAGAGTTTAGAAAAGGTGAGAACATGGAACAGGTCCGACACTAGAGTAATTCCTTTCATTATATTGACGTACAAATAGTCATTCAGATGTTCTGTGGAACAAAGAGCTCACTCTTTGAGAGGGAAGTAGAAAACATCAGGACAAAGAGAAATATCAACCTCAAAGGTTTAGATCATTGTTCATAATATATTTACGTAACAAATGATTTTCCTGTTTCGAGCTGTTATAAATAGTATCTATCAATATCGACTTGATAATAAACAAGTAAAGTGCATGGACATTTAGTTGTTTTCTAGAGCGTGCACGAAAGAAAATCACTTTTAGTGTATGTATTAATCAATGTTGTTGTTGAGCAGACTCTGGGAGAGCGGAAAAAAAAACACGCAGCGGACAAGAAAAAGTTTGAAGAAGAGCTTGAGGAGCTACGGTCTCAGCAAGAGGTGAGTGGATGTGGTTTCTAAAGATGTTCATAGTATTTTTTTAATAGATAAGACTTAACGTTCTTTTTCATTTCCTCTGCCTTACTTCAAGGGGAAGTGTGAAACTACCGGTATATATACATTCACAGTCATGTTTTAAGTCATACATTTGGTTTTCATGTCAACTCAGGTAACAGGACCAGTTCTTTGTCTTTCACTCTCCAGCTGTCGTAACACCATTGTTCCCTTAGAAACTAACCTCTTTCGGGACGTTTTTGAACCCGCTTGTTGAAACTTCACCATCATTTCACGCAAGTTCTTTTCGAAAAATCTTGCCAAAGGGAGCATGGGAGGGGGCGTGGCATGGGTGGGAGTTAATCTAGGCAGGTGGTTATAAACCTTATGTATGATAACAGCCCTGATCTTTTCACGAGTGTAAGGATGAGGGGATAAATCCAATGTCATACGGTTTCTAAGAGAGCAAAATATAGATGGAGGTGATGATTGCCTCGTTTTGGGGGGTCATAATGATCCTAGATATCCCGATGTAAACCTTGACAGAACTCTATCTGTACATTTTGCGTGATTTAAACTTTTTTCTCTTTTTAAGGGAATAAACAAACTCTATCGTGATTGCTTGTATTGGCAGCTTTTATGTGTTATTTGCCCCCTCAGAGACCACGTGACATTTTTATTCCTTCAGTCCCTGATAAAGCAGTGCATCTTTTTACAAATGCCTTTCAGTTCCCCTTCCCCCACCCTATGCAATGTTGAAACTGAAGCAAAATTGTACATACACTTTGTATGCAGGGTTGGGGAGGGGGGAGGTGGTGACCAGTCATGTGTAGTTAAAAAAAGCGATTAAATAGGCTCTTTGTAGCTGGTCATTCACGTGGTACAAAACCGCCATACTGGAAAGCAAGATGCGCATTGGGAAAAGACAAACAAAAGGAAATTACCATTTTTAAAATGACGTAAAACTTTTTTGTCTTGTCCCATTGCGTCCCCTACACTCCAGCATGGTGGTCAGATTCAAGTTGAGAATTTCTCAAAGCAGAATGTGAGCAGATAAAAACAGCTCAAGACAATTCTTATGGAGTTAAAAATTAGGTGAAACTATTCATTCATGTGTAGAAAATGAACAGTAAACGGCAATTAATGGGGGAAACTTGGTCACGTGGTACAAATTCGCTTTTGCCGTTTGATGTAAACATGGTGCTTAACCTCTCTACTGTCAATACCTGCCTTAGGCAAATTTCCTTGATTTTGGCTAAAGCTTTATCTGAAAGAAGGTAACTAAAACGACTTCTAAACGACTTCTGACTTAAAACCATTTTCTCTAATTCTTTTGTTTTCCAACTATCCAGCTGATAAAATGAAGCAATAAATGCACATGTAATGGCTTGATATTCTTCATTTTTTCCTTCCAGTTTATAATTGCCTGCTTTTGTTGAAACGATTTCCTCGTGTTTCTTTAACAGGAGGAGATTATTTTCTTAAAAGAAAAACACAGAAAAGAGCAAAAAAGCAGCGGAACAGTGACAGCCCAACAGGTAAGAAACAAAATTTACATTGCCAATTTGTAGAGTGGTAGTTTAGAGTAAGCCGGTTGGCAATCGGCGAACTTAGAATTTACTCGCGTTTTTATATTTCTTCTCGAAATATCCCTGCTTTTCAAAGATAAAGTTGCTGTGAAGAAAGGAAATATTTCGAGAGACAAAAGGTTTTGATCTTGAAGCAAGTTCATTTGTAATACTAAAGGAAATGTATTGCCTGGAGAATTTGGCTTCATTTCAAGCCTAGTGGTTGAGATTCCTTTCCAACTGGGGAAGATTTTTCCTCAGCGAATTTTGGCCTCAGCTAATATGCTATTGGTTTAAAAACCTCTCACACACTCAAGTAAAGATGCATAAGCGAGTAATGGAAACGGGGGAGGCGGGTGAACAGGCGACACCTTCCTCAAGAGTATCTCACTGAGGACAGATTTCTTTCTTATGGATAGTCAAAGACTGGAATAGGAAAGAAATCAACCAACCTGCTTACCTCCCCACCCCTTCAAGCCCCTGACATACGTTTAGTTTAAAAAAACCTCTTCCACACTTAAGTCAGAATTTCACTTGAGGGCGGGTGAAACCTTCCTCAAGAGTAGCGCATCACTCATTCAAGGATCACTTGAGGCCAGTTAATACAGGCCTGTGTCTGTTGATGTGAGGACTCCTCTGTCTTTGAGGTTAATCTCCCAGTCCTAAGCGCTGTCTCCAGTGACTGCTACCATATCAAATTACGCTGTACTGGAATTACAAGTGGCCTTAAGCTATTCATCGAAAGGAACGTTACTCTTGAGGTATTCTATTGTGAAGAAAATGCAAAGGTGCGAGCTTTACTTTAAACAAGTGTTAGCGAATTGGAGGAGCTTACAAGCGTTGAACGACACTTTTTTTGTGAGAGATGATGAGAAAATGATCGCTGTTATTAACACTAACTCAAGACGTCTGAGATCCTGGAGGGAAGCCGGAAAAAAGGCTAAAACACCTTTGTTGACTGATATGTAGGTGGCCCAAGCTGAATCGGACCTTGAGAAAAGATGGACAGAGAAGGCAGATAAAATGGTTGCCCAAGCGGAGGAGAAATGGAAAAGAAGATCCCAGGAGGTTACAGATGAAAAAGAAGAGGCAAACATGAAACTTGCAGAGCTTCAAGGGAAGGTTAGCATTGCACTTTTGGTACAAGAAATTATAATTAAGACATGTTAAAAACGTGTTACCAGTATTCACATTCCTTTTGCCAAATGGAACATGATTTTATTTTATTTGGTTTTTGGTGAGGGACGAAACAGGCTTTGCCTCCCAGTTGATTCCAACCCCTTCTTTACACACCCAACTTACGAGTGATGGACCACACCACCAGTGTCTATGTCCTCTACTCTTTTTGCAAAGCATTGTGGGTTTTTTCACGTCACTCGAGAATCAGATCACTGAAAGTGCTGTGAGACCAGGGTGCGGTTTTTTCATCTTAATTCGAGAAGACTGAAATGTCTAACCAGCATTTGCAGATGTCAGCGCGAAGACAGCACATTCTTCTCACTTATTTCAACACCCTGAGCGTTGGTCCGGTCGGAAATCGAATCCGGGCCTACCGCTTCAAAGTCTGGTACCCAACCTGTTGATCTAACTAAACTAAACTACTTTGAAATCGACATCCCTTGATCTGTAATTCCTTCTTGCTTCCGCGATAGTATTCTACAGCAAAGGCGAGTGAAGACGCCAAAGATGAAAAGATTAAAGACCTCCAAGAAAAACTAGAAGATCTTGAAGGAATACAAGAAAAGGTTAGTTTTTTTTTTAGTGAAACACCAGCAGTTAAAAGGCGGGGCTTAAACTACATCGGGGAGGGGAACTTCATTTCGAAGTGGTGCTTACGGGATATTAGAAAGAGAACATGGTCTTCCAAGGGATACAGCAAAACAATGATACTATGAGGGTCATATTATCATGAGGCAATATTTTTTGTCTTCATAAGTAGGTGTAATATGATTGTACGGCTGAGTGTTGTCCTGAATAGAACTGTTGTTGACATTGACTGACGTTTCGACAATCTGTGCGGTAGTCATCTTCAACAGGACTACACTCACCCGGAAGATCATATTCCACCTACTTATGACATAACCCCTGGGTTCAAAGCATTCACTTTTTTATCTTATTTGTTTTTGTTCAACAGTATACACAGCTACAATCTTTGCAAGGTAATAAAGATTCTCAGTTGGAAGAACTAAAATCCTCAAAACAGGAGCTAGATGCACTTCAGTCTAAGGTTAGAATATTATTTTTTTTATCCCCGATTAAATAACGCGGACTTTCTGGCTTTTATTGTTCATTCAAAGTATTCCTCAGTTTATGATTGACTTAAGTCCCTGTGGCTAATTCTTCATAATCAGCTAGTGGTGACCAAATGTAAGTGATGCCTGCTGATATCAACATGATTGACGTCAAGTGTACTGATATTGGTAGAAAAAGGGACAGACGACGCGGTGGCTCAGCGGTTTTTGGCAGTGCAGAGCTGGAGAAAATAGCGGAAGATGTCACACTTTATGAGAAGACGAAATAACCGATTTACTGCCTCAAAAACATGGCAAGGAGAGACAAAAATACCACTCGACGGATGACAACCCCCATACAGTGAATTTCCGCTAGAATAAACAAGTCTTCATACACTGAAACTGATGAGGAAAATGCAAATTTTTTTAAAGGCGGGAACACAGCTATAAGCACGAGAGTGGAAACGTTTTGAAATGAGTAAAAAACAACTACATATCGTGCGCTTTTACGTTAATTTGCGGAAACATGATTTTGGTTTACACTCCTTCTTCTGTTGCGAAGAAGGGGCCCGCCAGATTTTTTCTTTGACTTGTGATTGATTCATGGATTGCCAGCTAAAGTGACTGCTTTATTTTTAGTTGGACTCACATGCAACTTAGATTCTCCATTGTCTTCTGTTTGATATCAACAGTATCAAGATGTGCGCTCCAGAACACTGAAAATGAAAGAACAATATGAGGAACAACTTGCGTCGGCTGAGGAGGTACTCTTACAACAACCCGGCTTTTCCTTTGTTTTTGGACCGATAACTGGAAAAAATCGAATCAATTTAGGTTTCAGGGAAACTGCCCACCTACCCCTCCCCTAAGCCAATGTTTTGCCCTAAGTGAGAAGTAAGTGTTAATGTTGGCTTAGGGGAGGGGTAGGTGGGCAGTTTCCTAGAAACCTAAATTAATCAAACATCAAAGATCCTAAGGGCCTGTTTACATGGAGGTGGGGGACCCCAGATAGGTTAGGTAACATGCGACGGGTTACTCCACCTATCATGTAAATAGGATTAAATTAAAATGGGAGATATATATGGACAGACGGGATACCCCACTTAAGCGGGTTACCTCACCTACCGGGGGTCCCCCACCTCCATGTAAACAGGCCCTAACTTTGACTGTGGACGCAATTATTTCAAGTAACACTAAGTTGAGACTATTTGAAATCCATGAACTTTGTGTGATCAGAATTCGTAGAGAAGAGAAAGCAAGGAGGTCGGTTTTTCAAATAACTTGCGTATGAATTTTTACTGCTTAGTTGGTTTGTTTTTGCTGGATCTGCGGTAGTTTTTCTTTCACCCACGCGATCCCCACATTTTGTTGTAACCTTACTCTGAGTATTTGGTTTTTTATGGTACCTAGGAAAAATTTAATTTGCTGTGCTCGACGTTTTACATCTTTTCACTTAGGAGCGCGAATCCGCTGTGTCAGAAGCTTACGCTAAAGGTTTGAAGGAAGGGAAAGAACAGGCGGGCGGCGATAAGCAACAAGCCCCTGTCAACGTGACTGATGAAGTAAGTCAGGGTTTTGTTTACTTTTGGACTAGACTGCACTTACAACAGAAGCAGACGTAGATATTTCAGGAATGCCTCTCTGGGATAGCTTGCGCTTTGTCACCTTCTCCTCACCCTATCCCCCTCAACAGAGATTCTCCAAAGGCTCTGTCTGGAATATTGTCGTAGAAAAACGCACTAATTATCAGCCAATTTCTGTTCGCCTGCACATTTGCTTGCGCTCATCCCTACGCCTTTTGTCTAAACCAGCGCTAAAAGAAACGCTCTTTAAATATTCCACGTATCAGAAGTTTCAGGCAAGTTTTAAAAGGGACTCTTTGATAAAGAGCGTGTCCAGGCTTCACTTTTTAGACATATTTTCAACTGGCGACCAGAAAACGTTTTGCCCAATCATAGCACTCAAAAACAGTCCCTTAAACCAATTAAAAACTCGCACCAGTCAATGTTACCGGTACCAAGTGCGGTCAAATCCATGGGAGGGAGTCCCAAGTGGTTTTTCTATGGCCAGTTCTCAGTTTGAAGGTATATTGCTGTTTTGTTTCAATTCTGTTCTGAAGTCATTACTTTGTGCCCTTACCCAAATACAAAATGCTCCTTTAGAATTATGAAGAAGATATCATGCAAATTTCATCAAGGGTCACTAAGCATAATAATGTTTATGGTGATTTTTGCAGGCATCACATTAGGGAGCTTTAGCATCGACGACGGCAACGGCAGCGACAACGTCAGTTTAAAATTGAATTTCCGTTTTTTCAATCTTTGTCGCGTTTATTCCAATTTGCTGAAAATGGCAAGTGTAGGCGAATATCCCTGGAGTTGATTTCTTGAGGACCGCACTCAAGTTTAGAGAGAGAAAAAGAGATTCGTCGTCGCTTGTTTGCGTCCTCCATAAAACTTGCAATTAGGCATTTTCACGTCGTAGTCGTGCAAGAACGGTAAAGAAATGTACAAAAAAGCTTGATGCACGTGCAAAGTTGTTGTTTTGCGTAATAAACCTATTGCTTTTTTTGAAGTCCTGGTTGCCGTCGCCGTCGTTGTTGCTAAAACTCCCTATTAACACCAACTTTTTTAAGTTTCAGTCCATTCCTATCCTTGCCATCCGTTGCACCAGACGACAGGAATCCGTTTCAATGACTAAATAAAGTCTTAAATAACAAAACTGGACCATGGTTTTTGGAATTCAGTTGATGCGAAAACAAGTTTTAGCTTTTAAAAAGAAAGCACTTGTAAGACATAGTCCCTTTAAAGAACCACGATAGTGACGTCAAAGAGAACATCGTTTGGTAAAGATTCAAGCTCTTTTTAATAACTTTGGAGCGGCTGTAATTCTTCTTATCTTATGTGGAGATATATTCCAAGGAATGAATTTGTGACGATAATTTGGTGTTCTTTGAGAGAAAAGATAACTAACAATTGCGCCTTCACGTTTGTCAGGAAAGCTCGCTTGTGAACAGCAGAACAGCAAAAAAATTGAAACTTTTTGTCTAACTAACATGTACCTGCTAGCATCGCCTGCTCGTATGCTTACTGGAAAACTCCGCGTCGTGAGAGGCTGAGTTGTGCCACGCAGTGCTGTTGTACAAGTTTAAAAACTCACAACTGGTTGAAAGATTCGGTTAGCGGTAGATCCCATCTGCCTGAAACCCCTTGGATGCCTTATGAAGTTTACACAACGTAGGATTTTCCTTATCGGTTCGGTTTCCCTTGTATTGTAGATATATAGACTTAGTGTGGAAGCAATAAGAAATACTACGTCGGGTAAACTTCATAAGATGTCCAAGGGGTTTTAGGCCGATAGGATCTAAAGCTAACCGAACAATGTTTGGGGATTTCTAGTACGAACGATTAACGATTGTGTTAATTCCTCAGGTGAAGCGTATAATGAATACAGTGTTCTACATGCTAAGGAACGAATTTGAGGCAGATGAAAGTTACACGGGCTCGGATATAATGGCAGTTGTACTGAAAACTATCAAGGTATGCTACTAGCTTGCATTTCTTTAGTTTGATAACAGGTTTATCTGACCTGGAGACTGAAGAATCCAATTGTATATGTTAAGCTCTTGAAGTCTGGGGACTGGGCTGGGGAGAAAACTCCCGCCCACATCCCTCGAATCAAGAACTTGCTCGCAAGCCATAATTCACCAAGATCATTTATCAGTAAAGTTCATTTCTTTTCGTTCTTATTGAGCGGGATGTTTTATGGTCAGATTAAGGCACTGTGAAAGGGCAAAGTGAGTAAACTGGCTTGGTCCCTCAGCGTGCTGCCCAGTTCACCAGCCCGAACAGTATTTTGAAATGCTTTTGTTTCGATAATCCTGTCAGGGGACTTTCTTTTTTTTAGCTTGTGATGTTACAAAGATAACATCCCCCCTAATTTATTCACTGACCATCTTTCATTGTTGTACAGCTGAAATGTTACCCGAAAAGCGTGCGTTACCATTGCTTGCTTCATGGTCACATGACATCTAACGATAAAACTTTTTCCCGCCAATAGTCTCTGAGCGGGCAAAATCTGCACACAGTGGCTACGAAAACGTTACTTAAAAAGTGAATTCGGCCTGCTTCCAACTTTATCGCGCTTATTCCATCTCGTTCAATTCGTCAAATGTTGACAATTTTTTCTGGACTTGAGACTGTATCGAAGTCTAGGAAAAGAAAAAGAAAGTCGTTGTCTTGTTCTCACGTCCTCCACAAAACGCTAAATTAGGCAGTTTCACATCGTAGTCGTGCAAAGAAATGTACCAAAAAGCGTGATGCACGTGCAAAGTTGTTGTTCTGCCAATCCAAATCTAATTGCTCTTTTGCCGACCTCGTTGACGTCGTTGTCGTCGTTGCTCAAGCTCCCGACGCGAATGCTGACCGCGCGCTGAGATGAACTTTCATAAATTTGAACACGTGGAAGTCACCCCTCTTGGGTTATAAAAGAAATGACTTAATGGCTGGTCTGTCTGAAAACTACTTCAAATTGTTAATGAAATACCCGGAAAGCAAAATTAACTGTTTCCCCTGGATTAAGTGTTTATTATTTATTGTTAATTGCTTGATTTTA
The DNA here is from genome assembly GCA_964035705.1 of Porites rus. Lineage (NCBI taxonomy): Eukaryota > Metazoa > Cnidaria > Anthozoa > Scleractinia > Poritidae > Porites > Porites rus. The sequence goes on along the minus strand of OZ037994.1, from coordinate 28,825,504 downwards.
TAGAGATTCTTGATTATTGTTTTTAACGGAAATCGCACTCATAATGCTGTTTGATGTTTCATTATGCAGGAGGTAACGATAAAACTTATGAGAGGAGAAACTGCGCAGAAAGAAGAGAGCGAAGAAGAAGAAGAAGAGGAGGAGGAGGAGGAGGAAGAGGAGGAGGAGGGAGAGGAGGAGCATAAAGAAGATGAGAAACTAGGAAGCGAACGGAAGAACCATAGCGAAGGAGAAGATGAAGACAAACTGGAAGTAACGGAGAAATATCCAGATGTTAAACAAGGCGTGGATGAAATCGACGACGAAGAAGAGGACGATGAAAAAGAAAGTAACAATGTGGGCGAAGTAGTTAATGATAAAACACAAATTGAAGGCACTGAGGAAGAAGATGGTGGAGAAAACAAAGACGAAGAAGACTCAATTGTACCGAAAGTGGATGAAGCAGAGGAAAAAGAACTTGAAGAACAGATAAAACAAGAAACCAAGTCAGTAGACGCTGATCTAGCTTTGGATGAATCAAATGAGGAAATACCGCAAAAACAAAACACTGATAATACAGACAATGTTTCCGAGGATGAATTTTTGCCAGGGAATCTTGTAGATGTACCTTCTCTAGAGGAACTTTCTGCTGAAGCAGATAAGGAGTCCTCTACAACTGAAGTAGATAAAACTAGCCCTGAAATTTCTGCACAACCGGTGCCGGACGAAAGTAAAGAGATATTTTCGTCTGCAATTTCAGAGGAAGAGGAAAAAAACAAAGTAGCTGAAGAAAAGGAAGAGCAAGTGACGAAAGAACAGGGAACCCAAGGTAAATAGATTTTGCAGCGTTTAGTAGTTCGATCAGTCTTTGCGGTAATGAACAGCTTGATTGAACGGGAGAATGAAACTCTTATTTGGGTAGAAACACTTCAGGTCATTCCCTGCCTTAAATAAAAGTTTACAAACCAATCACGTTTTTATAAGTGCTAACTTTTATTTCAGAAGTCCAAGAAGACACGAATCAAGGCATTAGTGAAGACAAATTGAAATCGTGAGTGTTTTGCACTGTAGCTTTGTTCAGTTTATTCTGATATTTTTTTCCTGTAAAATGAGGCCATATTTCAGCTTGTAGAATTTAGAGGTCTATGTGTGAAGAAAGTAACTTGTGGCTTCTCCGAACGAAAATGACATGACTTTTTGTTCGTGGCAGAAAAAAAATTTGTAGTGTTAACGGGGCGTTCTTAAGGCTTGAGGGGTTCACCGTAACCCGAGGGGTGTGAGAGTAGGATAACCCCAAGGAGGGAGGGAGGGGGGGTCAATTGAAGTGTCCAGGGTGAAATTTGAAACTCAAGGCCTCTCTCCGTTCTCATTACTCACTCACTAACTCACTCCTGTGCTGTCTTCGCTGGGCCTCATGACGCCTTCCCTTCTGATAATCTTCCTGCAGTAGGCCTTTCTGTCGTAAAAGTGCTTCAGGACATGTGTCGCAGGCCTTCACAGCTCTCCGTTGCCTGGGCGAAAAACATGTGCTTGAGAGAAGATCATTTGCCCAGGGGTTAATTCTAAGTTAATTCCCTGTCTCTTCAGGTTGAGGAGATCATTTGCAAGGGGTTAGTTCTAAGTCAATTCCTAGGGGTTAGTTCTAAGTCAATTCCCGGGGGTTAGTTCTAAATTAATTCCCTGTCTCTTCATGTTGAGAAGATTATTTACCAGGGGGTAATTCAACGTTAATTCCCTGTCTCTTTTCAGGTTGGAGAGATCATTTGCAAAGGGTTTGTTCTCAGTTAATTTTCTGTATGTTTTCAGGCTATTTGGTGATGACGATCATGACGATGTAGAAGCAACGTTTGGCTCATTGACGAAAAAGAAAGAAGAGGAAAAACCGGTGAGACGCTTTGTACCTTTCAGCCTAGCGGTCTCAAAAATGTAAAAATTGTTTCCCCTTTGTTAGATTCTTGTTTCGCTCTTTTTGTGGTAGTTTCATTTACATTTAACTATTTTTGACGTTTTGGCGATCATTATCACTCACCTTTTCACGCCAACCATAGCTATGACGTCAGTTAATGTGTGTAGAGTCGATCAACCTATTAGTGGAAAGTTGCTGCCTTAGTGTTGCAGTGTTGCTGGCTTTGAGGCTTCCAGTTACTGAAACCGCTGAATAAATTTTTATTTCAGTTGTCGTATTTCATCCTCAAATTAAGAACGTTTTTCAGTTGAGTGTCTTTAGTTTCGTTTGTTGTGCATCTGCAGCTCGGTACTTCTACACATTTTGATTCCTTGCTAATTAAAATCCCTCGCCTAATTCCGACAAAATACATTTCCCGCGCTTACTTCCCCGCGAATGGCGCCCGTTTATATGTTTGCTTCGATTTCTGATTGGCTTATGTGATTCAAAGTATCTCTTTTGATTGGTTAGATTAGCTTAGCTGTTGTAGGTGGTGCCCTCCACCCCTCGCCGAAAAAAAGACGGGCGAGAGCACGACAAGACTAAGGGCTCTATTCGACGAGTGAAATAGGTGTCATTTTGTTGGGAACCATTTTATAAGCTGCGTAAGCAAGATTCTCATTAAGGGGTTGTTGTTGTTGTTTTTTTAAATACAGGATTCTCCACCTCCACGAGCTGTCCCTCCGCCATTATTCGATGATGACGATGATGATGACCTTGACTGGTTCAAGTGAAATTTGTAGAACATGCGGTATCTCTTTTTACGAAGCCATTTTCGTTAAATGACATATATGTAGATACATTAGGCTATTGTTTTAATAGTACTACTTCTTAGCTTATATTGGCCACTCTGAATTATGCTGAGTCACGGAAGATCCATGTGAAGTTAAGTTAACGACAAGAAACCCGGACATGAAACCACACCTTCTACCTCTCCCCTTTTAAAACCCACAAGCTACAAGCAAGCAACATCTTAATAACGCATGGGAACCGTACTTTATGGCGCAGGAAATGGATGAAGAGTACGAGACGAAATTAACGTTCATTGGCCAACACCCTGGTCCCTGAGTCCACAGAAATTTTTAAATATCATAAAAATCGGCAATTATAATAAAAAATTAGCGAAGTTCTTTTCTATTCTGGCAACGACGTGGTCATCTCATCGCAGCATTGATGGACAGTAACTGAAACAGTTTATTTAGAATTGTGTTTTATTTGTTTTTCTTGATCATGCATTGTTTTTAAGTTTGATCACGTTTTCGAAAGACGTCAAGATACATGATTTATAGCACAAGGCTCTGATAAAACATGTGCTCGCATCGTTATTCCTAGTTCAAAGACTGCTTACAAAGCTGCTGCCTTTTCACAGAAAGAGTATAATAGTGGAAATATTTTTGTAATTAAACAGCTCACTTATTACGGTATGGTTCCTATTCCACTAAAGATCATCTGTATGCCTTCGGTGTTAAAAAAAATTAAAAACAGATCAATCGCATCGTTACCTAGTATTGGTTATCCGTAATTTCAAATTGTACTGGTCAGATGTATTATAATAGCAAAAGATTTTTAAAGAAAATAAAGCTGAAAAATTCAAAGTACTTTCAAAGGTTTATTTTCTTTTTATCCTGAGGCGACCAGGGTCGATGGATCTTTGTTTCTTTCTAGTCAGGACGCAACGTGGTGAATCAAATCACCTTTTGTGATTGAAAGGCAGGAAAATTGTAGTTACCTTGTTAATTAAACTTGCTCTTTTAAATTAGAAAACTTAACAAATTTTCGCAACTTATGCTTGTCAAATCCTTCTTTCTGGTAATCAGCTGATACTATACCCCTGAGGTGTTCATACACGTGTTCAAATAGATTGAAACTACTATGAGCTAAAATAGGACAAATGTATGATTATGTCATTTTACTACGACCACCAGAATTCCTCAGTTTTTTTTTCTTGTGCAAATTAGGGCTATTGTTTTTAAACCTCAGTGAGATTGACAAATTTAAATAAAAAAGCAAAAACGAAATAAATTCTGGTAGTTGTAGTCAAGTGTCGTCATCGTGAAAGTGGCCTGTTGCATTTTCGAAGCTCTTACTTTTTGCCACAGATAGTAGAGTGGACTGGGTCCCCTCTAGTATGTTTCTGCGTGCCTTCGACGTAAGGAGAGTGCAACATATTCTTGGTTGTCCTGTGCTACAGCGGTGATCTTTTTCGGCGCCTTTTGGAATTGAAAAAAATTGCGTGATGACCACAAATGGTTCGTGAGGTGAGGGGATATTTATAAAGTTTGCATGAGAAATGCCGATCGGTGAAGAGCGAGAAGTTGTCTACTTGTTCAAATGAAATTAGAAGTGTCATCGAATATATACTCTGGCATTTTCGCACTCATGCAATCAAGATACTACTACCTCGAACGCACTCTATAATCTACGAGTACTACTAGTCTAAAGATATTGATTAATTATAACGATTGTGGGTCAGTTATCGCTGTATTTTACCACTGTAAATGCACCTCTTTGTCGATATCGCCCTCACAGAATTTGTCTACGAATATCTATGACCGGCGGAGTAAAACAGATCGTGACGTCATTTCGTTGCCATGACAACTCTAATGTTGATATTTCACTTATCATAAATCATTTTGTCATATTTATCTGAATACAGCCATGGTAACAGTTTTTTTTTCTGTTAATGGTCTTGTAGGTAATGGTCAAACTTTAGAGATATTGCCCCCCCCCCCCCCCTTCCCCAAAACCTAGTGGAGCCACCTTGAGGGCAAGCCTAAACATATTATACTACCACGGATCCACCATCTAAAGTTGTAAATATCTTATTATCCACTCCCCACAGGGCTTTTCAGGGATAATTTACAACACTGGTTGGGGGACTTTGCCAGACTGCTTAAGGTGCAGTTTACAAGTACTGAAGGAATGAGTGATGATGCCCCCATACATGAGTGTGAAAGTAAGATAGACCACTACACCGGGCACTACGTGCCCTACTCTTTACGAAGAGTGTGTGGGTTCTTTAACGTCCCACAGATTTATTACATGTGCAAGGGCTTGTGAGACGGGGCCTACGGTTTATCGTCCTTATCCGAGAAGACTAGAAAGTCTAACCATTTGCAGATGTTATTACGAAGGCAGCACTTTCTCCTCAGTTATTTAAAGACCCTGAGTGTTGGTCCGGCCGGGGTTTGAACCTACGGCCTCCCGCTCAGCAGACCGGCGCTCTCCCAACTGAGCTAACCGGGCGGCGGTCAATCTATGATGCATCCAATACCGTAAAAGGGTGCGAAGAAATCTACAGATCCATAATCTCACTTATTCATTCACTGTCAACTATACCGTTGCTCCTAAATATTTTGGAAAATTTTAACGTGATAAGTAAATGAGAAAGATAAAAATTTTCTTCGTGAAACGAGCGCGTCAGTGCGGCCGTATTATGATGCCGTTTCCGCTTTAACTGGTTTTTCAACAATGGTTTTTCTCGCAAAGATGACGCGCTGATCGCAATCTTTTCGGCCTTTGACCCCGATACGAAACACCAAAGCACTCAGTAGAAGCTCAAGTATTCTGAAAATTGTTTGTATGAAGAACCATGGCCAGTGTTTAGCGTAGCGTTCGTCTGAGAAGACTCCAAATTCGCCAGCACTGACGTATAAAGACAGGGCAAACTTGGCAACACCGAAAACAGATGCCGCCCCCATGAGGAAAAACAGCCGCTTCAATCTTCGCGCATCACGAAGGAAGCATTGATCATGCCTGTGTGCGTAGCGAGCTTGTAACGTAGGCTTGAGATTTCTCCACATCCTTGAGCCTGCAACCAAATAACCCCCAGAAATAGCTAGACCCCAGAGAGAGAAAGTAATGTGGCACGTGAAAATCAGTACTTTAGTTTGGGGGTAGAAGCGTACAATCAGATTCGTCATGACCATATAAATGATATTCGAAAGCGTCATTATGGTTAAGAAAGTTAAGTTTCGTAGTGTCGGTGATCCCAGTTTGGTTTTGGTGGTTTGCAAGAAAATAAGAAGCATTATGCTTAATGCTGAAGTGATACATGCGGTAGCCACCCCCCAAGAAATCAACAGAAGTAGGTTTTGGGTGGCAAACGATGAGCGGCTAGAAAAGTAAGGATCCCAAAAGAGCCCGAGGGATCGCCCCAGTCCCGCGATAAACAATTCAAGATTGACAGTCAGTAAATGGATCCTCTGTCTCACGAAGGCAGCCTGGTAAAATCGATAAAGACGGTACAATGCGTATAACGTTAACAGAGCGAATAGAATTCCAAATCCAAAGATATGAGCTGGCCACATCCAGCCCCAATCATGAATGGCTTTTGGCCAATCTGGGAATGGCTCGGGCAAAACTTGCTCAGCTGAAACCATGTCTTTTTCTTGTAGATTATGCTTGTTAACTGGTAGTTTCTCACATCCTCTCTGTAGCGCGCTGATACAGTAGATTCAACAAATCTGCAATCAGGCCTTGCACAGGAGATCCTGGCTCAACTGAAACGTGAATAATATACCAAGATTAGGATGCAATTAAAATGCGCAATTCTTTTCTTTTTTTCTAAAGGCAGGTGTTGAAAACTGAATTTTATCTTCCTAGAGTTATGAACTCAAACTTATAGCTCGTTTTTGGAAAATTCGGCTGCCGCAGATGATTTTAGAACTGCTTATCAGAGGTTGACCTTGTTATTCTTGACTGATAAAAAAATAAACGCGCTTTGTTGTTGGCAGTAAAAGTCTTTGGCCTCACAAAGTAGGTTCTAGTGGTGAAGTCTATTCGGCGAGATGGAAATTGATCCAGATTTCTGACCAGGTCAGGTCTCTTAATGCAAAATATAGGCCGGATCGTTACAGACGTGACGAAAGTGTCAAATTTGGCACAGAACTTCCTTAGCACCTGCCGATTAATACTGGAGGGGGGTGCCCATTACAAATGGTCCTAATTACAGATTAAAGGGGGGTGGGGGGTAACTTTCACCTGTAATAGCAGATTGGGTTGACTGTGGTGAGTACTCTTCTTGTTTGATTTGGCTAAAAAACATTCGTTTCGAGTTTTTAAGTTTTCAATTTGGTAATGTTTAGTTGTTACACTATTCAAAATCGTCTTACATGTACATAATACTGACTAGTGCCCAGTCTCCACACGGTAAGTGTCGCCATATTCACTGTGCGGCTATCGCTGTCACTGCTAAGACTTGCCAGTGATAATATCATTACATATCAATTTAAACAGATCACAAAGCCAGCTTTCAAAGATGTCCTACAATAACATAAAACCCAAATGTATCTCATCCTGAACAACAGAATCGTTTAATTTTGACATGCCATTTGAACGACCTCATGAACTATAACTGACAACGCGCCCACTTTGTAATTGTGCAAATAAAATTAGATTATAATTTGCTTCGTTGGTAACCCTGTCCTTGAGATAATGATTAAAAAATGTCAACCTCGTCCTCAGGGGGAAAAGGAGGAGCAAGAGTGGCATAGTTGGTTAGTGCGCAGCTACGGTGCGCGAGGTCCCGAACTCGATCCCCGGTGTCAACACATCCTTATTTCAACTTCTCTCTTTTCTGTATAGCTTCTGAAAAGCTTTAAATACCCTTAAAACGTAATGGAGAGAGGGGGGTAAAAGGAGCGCACTGTCGACCTCAAGTTTATCAGTTGTTATTACTGTCAGGAGATATTGACGTGAAATATGGTCGCTTCACCTTTTTCTACCTTTTTATTAAGCCCTTGGGACGTTGTAAAACATGCCTCTCCAGGCATTTTTAACACTCTTTATTTTTAACACATTTGCATTTAAAAAGAAGTGTATGAGGTCCCTGCGTGCCTAAACACTGTAAGGAGCTCATTCACTTCAGAGCCGTCGCACCAGAGTGTTAATGGTAGGTCTATACCATATTTCAAAAAAAAAAGGAAGGTCGTCGCCTGCGTTACAATTTACAAACAAACTAGGATGAAAGTTACAGGAACAAGGCCCCTTTTAGCCAACCACTGATGCATCATTTATGAAAATGAATGTAATTTGTTTTATGCAATTAGGCGAATACCCCTTGGTTACGAAATCTTACGATCATGAATTCCCCAAGAGCAATTCAGTTACCAACTTTTCACAAAATAATTCTGTGGAAAATCAGGGGCACCCAACGAGAACATAGTTCAAAACCACTTAAGCATAGCATTGTTAAATGTATTTTAGTATTTAAACTGTAGATATAGGCATAATTTTCATCTGTTCGGATTTCCTAGGTGAAAGTCTAGTGATCCGAAAATTAAAGGGATCGAAACTTACCTATTCGAAAATTTCAGCCAGAGAAAAGGCTCCCGAAAATTCTAGGTGACCTCTTTAGGGTAAAAATCCGTTAAAAATGGGCAATTATACCTTTTTTTGGATGCTCGAAAATCCTAGGAGACGCAGGCAAGCAAGAAATTTTACAACAAATTTTCCCAAACTTCTAGATCTCAATTCGTCTTCCGAACAGATATTTTCCGAAAATTGACATTGGGTGCCCCTGGAAAATTACAGAAAATACCAAAAAAAGCAAGGGTCAACAATAACTATGGCCTGGTCCCTTACAATGATGGTGCGGTTATGATAAAGAAGCCCATCAGCCCCAACTTTGACCACTCAAACAGATTTCTGACAGATTACATACAGCAAAACTTTGCCTTCACTTATGCCTATGTTTCCACACCAGGAGCCTAGAAATCAGCTCCTGGCCACACCTTGCTTTTATTGCTGAATATCATTCTAAAGAGCTTTACGAAATATTTTGTGAGTGGGGGTGTTTTAAACATGATTGAAATTTAGAGATGGTGACAAAACCAAACACAAAAAAAAGCCACAAAACGTGACGCATGAAACAACCGCAATCTAATATTCGTGTTACACCGATATAATGGCTCTTTTGGCTGTGTGCTGACGTTTTTGAAGATGAAAGTAGTATCACAGCTAGTCCTGGGTTAAGTATACCGTTTATTACAGGTTTCACGGTTCCTGAGACTTGTGGCCTGTTAACATAAAGGTGGGGGACCCCAGGTAGGTGAGGTAACCTGCTTAGGTGGGGTAAAAAAATAACCCTCCTTTACATGCAATCTTACAACCCCGCCATCCTGGGGTGCACTTTCTCAAGATTATTGAATGGTCGCTAAGCACGTAAACAAGAAAAATGCTGGCAAACCACATCTACGCTCACTTGCTGCTCTTGCTGCAACCTTCAGCGTTATGGCTTTCTATTGTTACCTTTAATAATTATGTGAAGCCATCCGGCGCCAAAGAGAATTTTGTGCGAATTTGATGTATCACGAATCCGACCTCGACTTGCCTGGGTTACCTCACCTGGCAAAATTTGACTTCAGCTGAGAGGGTTACCCGGTGTGGCAGACCGGGCTACCCACCTTGAGAGGTCAGCCCACCTATCATCTAAACGTGATCAAATTAAAATGAGAGAATGTATGGACAGGCGGGTTACCCCACCTAAGTGGGTTACCATGCCTACCTGGGGTCCCCCTCCTCCATGTAAACAGGCCCTAAAAGTTAGCCTGTCCCCCTTTCTACAGTTTCAGCAGTTAAACCATTCACCATTTATCATTTGAGTCAATTTTGTACCACTTGAGTCTCACTTTTACGACTTGATAAGCTGTTATTATTTTTGGGCATGAGTGCTTCAGTGCCAAATGTATAGGCTTCATTATAAACTGTGCTGTTTTTTGAAGCTTGGGCTAACTTGTTTCTTTTTTTCATTTATGGGATCAGATTCTTTTTTGTTTGTTTTTGCTTTGTAACTGTGGGAATTGTAAATGATATGACTTGTTCCACGATGCTTGCTTCTCTGTCAAAACATACACGTGCATCCAGCAGATAAAGAGAGACTGAAAAGCATCCAGGCCAATGTTAAGCTTCAAAATTAATTAATTCCCCCTTTAGGGAAGAACTATTTTGGGTTCTGTCATTTCGTTATTTGCATTTTGCGTTATTTACATTTGAAAATGTGGGCGGACTGTGGACTTGCTTTAAGGGCACAGTAATAATCAACTTAATTATACAATCAATAAGCTAATAATGGATGGGAATGCCAGATGTTCGAGTGAAATTGTTGTTTACAACATGAGAAGAGTTTTCTCAGTGATTTAAGGTATTAAATAACAATTTTCAATCAAAACATCACAGGGACCCCAGCAGGTGAAATTTACAATAATTAAATCCTGTTTAGCACGCTTCAGTGGCATATTTGCATTGGGCGCCCCCTCTATGGTACTGCAATAAGCTATCGCTGTGCAAAGTTTGGTGCTTTTGTCAACTCTGTAACGATCCTGACCTTAAGAGACCTGACTTAATTTAAAAAATTGTTTGGAAAGGCGGGGGCACCATGTCTCCTATTCGATCGCTGGTTTATATCCGGGATTTTGAATAAATCGACTGTGTGAGTGAAGAAAAGTTTCCATGCGACTATGTGTGTGGAGAAAGCGAGATTTTTTCGGAGTAACTTGACGATGTTTCGCAAGTGTCAAATGTGGAAATATTATGAGTGGTTTTCGGAAGTGTTGTGATTGCCGCGAAAGTCATAGTGTGATTTACCGAAGGCGTTGACAGACGAAACTTATGTAGTTAATGTAGAACCATCAGAGGCTAGGATTCTGGAACTGGAGTTACTTGCCAATTTATCCCGTCAACCACACTAGAACTCAACTTTTGCCCAGAAAAATGTCGGAAGGAAAAATGAAAAAAGGAAAAAGCCAATGAGAGGAATTAATAAGGCTTATTAAAAAAATGACTCTAGGATGCATTCATTCGCAGCATAGGCGTTTTTAAGGTGTAAAAACAAATTTAAATACAACGTCTCTACGCGTTTGTTGCAAATGGGTGAACCCTATGCTGGTTTATTAGCAAGCACAATTCCTATTATACTTTCAGCTGTTATCTGCTTTTTGCCTTTTTGCGTTATTGCAATTGGTAAACGAAAAGTTTGCAATTCGCGCTTTTTGTTAAGAAAGGCCGGTTTCCATATCATCACCGCGTTCGCCGGCGTTCAGTGATCGCAGCTAGTACATGTAAATGGAAACCATCTTCAGCGATCGTAGACAGTCTTCAGTTCCCTTCTAACGCTTGTTCCCCTGTTATCAGAGCATGATCGTTCAGATCCCTGTGTCATTTTTGCAGCGCGGTCGTAGCCGGAAATCAGGCTATATAGCAATCTATTTCTATTTATATATTTCCCTACGTTTTTAATCATGACTTGCGTAACCTCTCTATTCCTGACGTTTTTACGTTGCACAGTTTTGTGAAATAATTTCTATATAACATTTTAAAATGCCACCTCGCGAAAAATACGACTTGAGCGTTTGTTTTGTTTGTGTGATATTGTAACTGTTGTAAGCCTTCCCGTTCGTACTTTCAAGACTTTTTGTTTACGAGATCAGAGGGAAAAAACAGTGGGTATCGACTAATATTTGAGCCAAGGTGTTTCAGTAGAATACATGTAATCAATAGAAGAATTCTTTATGGGATATCTGAAACAATGAGCAACTCAAAGTAAGATGCAATTAATGCACTTTATATTGGTGGTATAGTGTTGTGACAAGTCTTCGCAGTCCGTGATGATTATTTCAGCTGTTCAAACTTTGAAATTTTACTATTATCTTAGGGAGTCAGACATCGGGCCTTTATGACTCTTTCTCTTCTTAAAATAGGCTAGGTGACTTAGCGCCATTTTTTCGGCGAGGATTACTTATTGTATGTGAAACAAATGAAGAATACTTTAATAACTGAATAATAACAATATTATGAGCAATGTTTTACTCACCAAATGAGTTTTGTATCCTTGCTCGCCGCTCCCAGTCGTAAAAGTTGTCCACGCTTGAAATACAGACCTGCTTGAGATGTGGTTCGGCCGTTCTCACAACTTCCGAATGGAAATGGTTTGCACTACTGTAGAAGGTCTTAATGGACACTGACAGGTGCTGAGTCAGCTGTCCTAAGTCGATCGAGTTAAAATTTGCAGCTAAAATGTTTTGGTCAAGAATGACAAACTCGGTAAATGACATGTCACAGAGTCCATAAATCGGTTCTGAAACCATTCACAAAATCCTAGCCGCAACATATTTCTGGATATATGAACGAGGAGACGTTTTTTAGATATTCTAAGATATGTCCTACAGCAATCTAATTCACAAAATGCATAAATGAATTTAAGCCCATTCTATTTAAGGCAGGTGTACGTGACCTGTGGGTCTTCTGAGACTATTTTACCGATTGGCAGACAGGAAAGTCAACAGGAAAGTTTTGCAGGACTCGTTGCTATGAAAAGCAATGTTATACATGTTAATTAACCTTTGTCTTCTGCAAATTTTATATGATGGTCTGTCAAGAAAGAATAACAAGATCTTGGCGTAATATGGGGGCAATTAAATATTGCTCGAATAAATAGTCTTTTACACGAGCTCGGTCAGGCGGCAGGTGCGGGGTCTTTTTTGTCCCCATACCAAGTAAGTTTGCTACTTTGATTTAAAAAACTTGTTACATTGCTTTCTAAATGAAAAAAATTATATGGTAATTGAAAACACAATACGGCTTTCTGGTCCTTAAGTTATTAAATAACTCCCAATTACAACGAAGGGTGAGAACGCGTGACGAACCCCTAAGAACGTCTACGTGGGAGTTTGAGTCAGTCGAACCAGCCGTGCTCAGATAAGGGGGTTTTAATCTGCCTTTGCGTTACTTATTTTATAGTTATTGAATGAGACGGAGAAGGATTGGCCGAGATCTGCATAATTCTTCACGTCATACGAAAGCCGAGTTCAATAACTGTTTTATCATCTTCATTCAAAATATTCTTAGTTCTTAACAACCTTTTCTCCTCCTTGACTTTTCTTAAACATTTGCCTGTTTCTCGTCACAGTTTTAGGATCTAAATCAAGAGCCATTATGGCTCTTGTATAAATAGATCAGTTTTTTCTTGCAGATCAGCTCGTCAAAAAGTAGGTAACATCCATCGAGTGACATTTTTTTTGCGTATTCTTGCATTTCTTCCGTTCAAAAATTCGGCTCTTTCGTTTTCGGATAGCCGTGAACGCCATTATCTTTTTTTTTTTTTTTTTTTTCAGTTCATTCGGCATAAACAAAGGAGCTGCCTCGCAACGAAAGCGGTTATTGCCTGGAAAAATTATAATTATTGCCTAAATCTACGAATAGTCGAGAGAAAAATTATTTCAGTTTATCAGATTTATTACTTACAAAAAATAACTTCAGTCACATATGTTTTAACCCTTTAGACCCTAACATCAAAATTCAAATTCTCATTTGTTATCCCTATACGTTTTCAATAGCAGTAGTGGGGAGAATTTGTTGAAGTATCAATTAGATTCATCTTGTGTGATCATGTCCTTAATTCTCAAGACCACTGTGTTTTACAAAGCAGTGATATTACATGGAGAAATTTGACGCTGATCACTCTTAGGGCTTAAAGGGTTAAGCACGTGTTAGCCTAAACTTTACAACAAATTATGAGGTTCTTTTACTCCTTTTCCGTGGAGACTTTTGGGGGCTTTCCGTCAGCAAAACCCTCAGTCAGCTCTTAGTGTATACCGGCGGCTGTTTCATTGATCACTTCTTTGCTGAAAGAGAAAGAAAAAAATAATTTTGAAATTGAAGTTGGTGAAATAAAAAACTGAATTCTATTCCTCGACACCACCATGAATAAATGTTTATAACAGTCAGATCAAATTATGACCGTAGACAGGGTAAAGAAAACCAATTTCCCGTGGTTTTGGCGGACAGACATCATGGTATGTGGCACACTGCTGAGGAAAAAGTAATGACAGTTAGTCCCGGTATTCACGGCGTCCTGATGAGTCATATTTTTTTTAATCTTGGAAGAGGCGGGCACACACGCGTGTGAAAATGTTTCATTGTAATCGCGACTGACTGATTTTAACTCTGGATTTGATTGAGAACTGCAGTGTTACTTTGAAACTGATCAAACTTTTCTCTTACCTGGGTTGCAGCGTTGGACCCAATCCGGCATTTCAGATTGTGATTTGTCGCCTGGAATATAAAATCATAAAAACAGCCGTTACAGTGTCTACTGAACGCGAAAATCAAAGCTCCTTTTTGTGTTTGATCTGACCCTACACGAAGGTTTGACCTTTTAATGTTTTACTCCATTCTACTGTTTGCGGTAGAAGCCTTCTTTTCTCAGTTTTTGCGCCTGACTTAACTGCTACAGGCTTAGCACGGTTGTTAGACCACTGATTGTTTTAAAATATACATCTTCGAAAATCCCCGATAGGCACGGCAAACGCCACATTACATTTGGTTCTCTGCATTCTGTGTATTCGCTTGCCCTTACCAATGACTGCTTTTCGACATCACGTTAACAGTAACGTTAACTTCTTGTTATAAGGGATTCTATAATATAACAAACTGCGTTTGTTTTTTTCATTGTTAAAATACAAAAGTATTTTAAGGAGATTTGAGCATAGCATCTAAGCATGTAATACTTATAGACTAATGGTTCAGTTCCAAAGGGTATTGAAAATACTTACAGTCACTGGAAGTACATTTGTAGTTCTTGTCCTTTCCACAGCATTCGGAGCACAGGTCGACATTCCAGCAGGGGCAGCCGCTTTTTATGTCTTGGCAAGCTCCACAGATTTCAAGATCTGTGAACAAACGGTCAATGTGAAAAGTCTTACATTACACAAAAGATCCTTTCACGGCAACGCTGCTTGAGGCTGTGTCCCAATAAATATATGCATTTTTAGCGGTTATCTAGTTGCAATAATTCTTAGCCTTAATTTCATCCGATTACTTCGAGTCGTTATTACAGAGAGGAGAAAATGACTCGAAACAATCGGATGAAATTCAGGCTAAATAATTCTTTGCTTTTACCATCCTTGCAGTTATTTTTACTTCTTCAAGGGAACAGGGTAAATCTTGGCTTGTGTAATCTGACAAACTGCCTTGCCTTACTCCTTACTTCCCTATCTCCCTCCCAAGGTCTTTTCCTGACTCGAGACCAGTCGTTTCTTGCGCGCAGGTTATGATAGGAAGGAGGAGAGCACCTAGCCTCCCCGCAGACGTCCTTTGGGGTTCGTTTGTCACGCATTCATTTCTCCCCTGGGGGAGAACCGAACCCCAAAGGACGTCTGCGGGGAGGCTATAGAGCACCGTGCGCGCTAAGAAGACGACTGGGGACAAGTCAGGGTCTTTCCTTCACCCCTCTTCATCACTTTGCTTTATTCGGTCTCGTGAAAAACTTTCTGTAAACATGAAAACAATGCTCTTCGAAAAAACGCAGTTTTAGCTAACGTATAAATACAAACCCTCATAAATTTTGAAATTTCAAAACCGTCGTTAAATCTCTCCCTTTCGCCTTACAACCCTCAAAGTTTATGTCATAATCAATGATTTTATTTTTCCTAACTATAATGAAGAGCTTTTTTCTTTTGAAAGAGATTAAACTTTAATCGGAAGGCAAAGTCTTGTCATTCCATACAAAGCTCTATTACAGGTTGAAATTAAACCTGCTCAAGATATCACCATTTAGGACTGAAATGAAAAGTTGGAGTCCTTACTGAATGAAATTTTTGAAAATTATACAGCTCTAGTTTCAATTTTTTTATGTCAATTGGTCACGCGAAAAATTCCAAATAAGGAATAGATTGTAAAGACATACAAGACGTTACAATGTAATTGAATTTGTTTTCTTTGCATGAATCAGCGTTTCTGTAAAATTTAAGTCTCACTTACCGTCTCGTGTATGCGGCCTTGAGCGGTAAGCGTACCTCGCCGCTGAGCAGAACGTCAAGGCAACTCCAACTAGCAGTATGGCATAAATGACCTTCATCTTGCAAAACTGATCGCTGACTGTAGGAAATGAGGCAGAGACGAAGTAAATTTACAGGTTTGGTCTGTGCTTCACGAACATTACTGGCGTGTAGTCATTTTACTGAAATAAAATCCCATTGCTTCTTCTTTTTTAAAAATAATGCTGTTTTTTTGACTAATTTTATATTTGTCATTGATGTTTGATTTTGGGCACTATTGGAACTAAAACTCAGGGTCCTCACACTGTCTCTAGTGAAAACACAAATGGCGCGAAAACTTTAGTGATACAACCCAATCGTATAATCAATAAGTTCAGTAGAGATTTCAAACAGTTTCGCAGTAAAAAAAGTACGAGAAGCATAACACACCGCCGGTAAGTGATTGATATAAAAACTCATCTGAAAAGACTTCTCAGGACCTTTTGAGTTTCTCTGTAACTAGCTACCCTTTGCGCCTGTTGTGATTATCTAGCTGCATAATGTATCATTTTGGCGACAAAGTAAGCAAAAAATTTTGCCATAATAGAAAGTGTTTCTTTGTTGCTAACATAGAACTTCATGAGATATAAACTGAGTTAAAAAACTTCATAACTTACCTAATTTAACAAGTTTTGAGTAAGCTGTAACGTTCTTCAAAGCGAGACGCAGACGATAGCTCACTGATATATGAATTAACGACGATTCAGCAGAGTGTTTTATGCTACACAAATTTAACATGCATAATTGATGGTAATTTAGTAGAAATATCTACCCTATCAGTGACTTCTCCATGAGAACGGTATAATTAATTACTTATCTTAGTTTACCTCATTACATGTCTTCTAATCTTGACAGGAAGGCAGCGAGGCCCAAGGATTTAACTGGCGATGGATCAACCCCGTCGCAACAGTTTCAAATCCCGCTCGGGCCGATAACTGGGGCAGTTCTTGGTAGTCCCGAATTCAGCCTTGGTGACCTTGGTCATACTCATTTGTAAACAGTCAAATAGTTTGCCTTCGGCCACAAAGTAAACTTTGGCTTATAGATTGTTTTCACATGACGTCACGGCGGCCATATTTGCGTACAAAACAATGAATCGGCGGCAATGTTTGTGTACAAAAAAAAATCCTGTGGTGATTGAACTCTTTTTACATGTTAAAACTTTCTTTTGTTCCAAGTAATTTGCAAAGCTGCTGACCACGTGACTGAAAACGATCTATAGGTCACAAGTGTTTTGGTTACCCCTAAAAAAGTCATTCGATTCTATTCTTTTAGAGTTGTTTATACAATTTCGTACCAGTTTTGGTAAGAGGAAATCTTTCGTAATAACCTGGAGGTTTAGACATAATTATCATTTTAGGCGCAAAAGTAATTGTCAATCTGTCATGCAAGTCAAGCTTTGTGTCCAAAGGCAAATAAATGCTAACACGAAGGAATTTATGTTCCACTTCATTCGGCATCATATTTCATGCATGCATTAACCCCACTGTGAGCATCATTTGATGATCGTCTTTTCTTCAATCATTTTTCTGAGACTCCTCAAAGAGCATGACGCATGGAAAGTTGTGATACATGTTAAGCACGCTAAAATTATCACTTTTGTTGAAGACAAACTGACAATTGCGGCCTGTAAAGTACATAGGACCGGGGCGGATCTAGGGGGAGGATGCAGGGGGTGCGCACCCCACTCTGAGATGACCTGCGGTTTGCTAATACAACTGGTATTCTGCAAAAAAAAACTATGTGATTTATGGGTGTTGAAGTAGAGCAAGAGACGAGTGCACCCCCTCCTAAAAAAAAATCCTGGATCCGCCCCTGTAGGACTAAACAAAAAAGGCTTGGCAGGACCTATCTGCATTTCCTGACAAAAAATTTATTTTCCCGCCAACTTTACGTTTGACTAGCTAACTCGAGAACCGTGACTTTTACTTAAACAAAACTAATCGCCCTCGTGGGTGTAGATATATTTTTTTGAGTAAAGAAAAACAACATTTTGACAATTAAATTTGAATAAGCGCGAACCCTAATAAGACAACAATAAAATAGGGTCTTTTTTTACTGACGACTGAACATTCAAAGTAGGTAGTATATGCTGCCCGCGAGAATTATTCTTTGTCTTTAAAAATATGGGGAATTCGTTAGATATCACGCGGGGCTGTTCCGCTTCATTCAGAGTCAACGTAAATACATTGTAAAAAGCGCGCCGATATTAAAGAAGAACTTAAACAAAAATAAATTAAATAACATTAATAATACGAATAGAAGGATAGTCTGCGCATGTGTGCGTATCACGACGATGCTATTGTCTCTTGTTTTCTTGATCTCCATGACTAAACTTTGCGACAAAATGGGTAAAAAAGACTGGATTAATGGCAAGAGACACCGTTTTTATTATATTTTTTTATATATACACCTTTTATGGCCATTTCAGCTGGAGCCCGCATGCTGTTAGAAGGAGCAGTTCAAAGCAACTTCATACAAGCTGATACCCGATAGTTGATAGAGTGACGTGACGCCTTTTAGCCTATCAAGTTACAGGAAAACTATTACTAAAGTCAATGAGTCTAAAGTAGGTTCCAAAATCCATTTGAAGTGAGAAACGTAAGTGTGTAGAAGTTGCAACACGGGAAACTGAAATAAGCACGCAGTTCTGAAGTTCAGAAAGGAAATAGCAGGAGAACTCATCTTGAACAAAACCGTTCTCCATTTAAATGATGACTCCTATTGACTGAGTTTGGGCACAATAATCATCTAGATAGAGCCTTAAAGACTCCTAGCATCTCAACACTACAACCGTATCTAAACAGTTACTTAGTCCGAATTCTATTACCGAAAAGCAAACTCCATGGGCTCGAGAGGGACTGGGCTGACATACTCCCTTCAGTTGAACCAACTTCTGATCTTCTGAAACCAGTCGACTGAGAGCCGATAGAGCCTCGAACCCAGTCTCACCGTCGTCACGCTTGTTTTGTGATAGTTTGTTCTGAGGGACTATCAAGGGGAGCCAACAGTGGTGCCATTGACTTATCTCCTAAACATTTTGCGACTTAATTGTTGGAAAACAGCAATAAAACGCTAAGCGAATGGTCAAATAGAAATCTTTAAGGACTTTATGCAATGTTTCTCATTGTAGGGAAGAATTAATGTCCCATTAAGAAGACAGAGTGAACCCTTTCTACCGTAGCCCCATAAAACAACTGACATTACTGGTTTCCCCGCGAATGACGTCTGAGCAACGACTACAGAAAATCCATACTGATGGCGTGTGACTACCAAGATCTGGAAAGTGCTTCTGATTGGTCGAGCCGCGAGAGAAATTTGCTTCAACCAATCAAGAGCACAACCAAGATCTGGGTAGTGAGCGTCATCAGTATGGAATCTTTCCAGTCGTTTCTCAGACGTCATTTCGCAAAGAAACCAGTGAGGGCGTCGTGAAATGTCGGCTTTTTTTTTCACAGACTATTTTTAACGCCGGTCGTCCGGCACAACGTGTCCGTCGTTGAAAGGTGCCCTTACAAAGTTTTAATGTACCACATAGAGATTTGGAAGCGTTTTAAGGATCGACGATCGATTATGGGAAGAAACACACAGTTTTGAGAGAATTTCCACTTTTTAATAGCAACTTAAAATTGCATCAGTTGCACAGCTTGTACCTCTACCAAAGGAGGCGCGTTAATTTCTAGCCAGTGGACAAAATTTACACGTAGCTATTGCCTATAATGTACATTCATTTCTTGCATAGGAAAACGTTAAATATTATTTCTTTTTTCTTTGGGCACTATATTACAATGGTATGTGACATGCATTGAACAAAACATGGTACAGTCCTGTTTCCGCTAACAAGAACAACGTGGACCATGGCCATATCAAGCCAGATATTTTCTTTTTTATATAATTAACCCCGATCCAAGCTTTCTCTTCCTTCGCGGGCGAGAATTAAGTAAACAACGAAGCCTGGGAAGGAGATCAGTCTTTGTCGCACGAATTGGCGAAGAAAACAAACAAACAAACCAAAAACCAAAAAAAAAAAAAAAAAAAATACTATTGCCCCATTCACACCAAAGCCTAAACAAGTTTAAAAGTTAATTGGTTCAGTCTTTGTCGCACGAATTGGCGAAGAAAACAAACAAACAAACCAAAAACCAAAAAAAAAAAAAAAAAAAATACTATTGCCCCATTCACACCAAAGCCTAAACAAGTTTAAAAGTTAATTGGTTAAAGACAGTTTAAAACTGATTCCCCCATAAAAACTGCTTACGACCTAAGTTGATTGCAAATTTAGTGCAAATTACGAAACATGTTGAAGTTCATTTTACTCCTGTGTTAAAGGCTGTGTTCCAGTTCCCTAGTCTGATTTTCATTTTTTTAAAACCTTGTTTAATTAAACATGTTTATTTGGCGTGGATGGAGTATAACCGAGAAGGGTCTAAAAATTAGCTTATCGTTTCTGTACGTTTCAAGTAGAATTAATTTCCATTGACTGTTGAAAGCCAAACATGTTTGCCGCAGACCACCAAATCACGGGAAGATGTACTAGTTTCAGAACCAGATTATAAGACTGTTTTTTTTGTTGCAGTCTCTTGGCAGTCACGGTTTGTGGCTTGTTTTAAACCAGCTTAGGCTATATTTACACTATACCGGATTGGTTTTTGTGCCTACACGAAAAGATACCGATATAGTACATAACACTTTTCCGATATGTGACTCTCCACTTAAGAGATTGGCACGGTGCAACTTCGCTCCGTTACAGAAATCGCGCGGAAATCACCGCTCTTATATGTGAACAGAAGCCCTAGCAATCCGGTATGGTTATCATGCTGGCAAAAACTACCTGGTATAATGTGAGCATAGTCTGAGGGCCAATTAAGATTAGGGAGGTCTGAATCTTGTTTTTAAACCAGCTTAGTAACAGAGCCTATGCACTCAAGGCAGCTGACCCATTCTCTACTCCACATTTATATTTTGCATTGAACTCTTTGAATCCTAGCCCACAAGTTCTAGAATCGCTCAGAAGGAGTTGTTATTATGAAAGAAAGAAATAGAAAATGAAGCAAAGATTCTATTTTTGCCCTTTGCCTCTCTGCCCATGCCATCCGGTGCCAGCTCCGTTCTCTATTCTCGCTTGGCTGACGTAGGCTTGTAGTTTGTGATATATGTAGATGGCAATGGATTCGAACATTCTTTACAATCTGCAAACGAAAAGAGCGAACTGGGAATAAGCTACTGGAGAAACACAGAATATAAGGGGATGGCTGTTGTTTCTCAGTTCCAAATAACAGCGAGCGAGGGGAGCCTCAATAGGGGCGCGCGGCGACCGTACGAGTGACGAAGTCGAGCGCGTGGTCGACTTGTTTCACCTGAGTAGATTTGGATCATACTATGAATTCAGGCAGGAAAAAATGATTGACATGTGCTATGGCGGGAGTGGCGTCAAATATAACTCACTCTCCTATTAGTTATTTGTCATGACGTCACCGGTGGAATTTTCGACTGATGAATTTCGCGCCAAACAGGTAGAAATGGCATAACCAACTAGGAAAAAAAATAAAGGACTTTTAGAAGTCTATCGTAAGAGGTGAACGGTCATATTTCGCGGGTCAGTCGAAAGCTTAATTGCAGGGTGTGTATCCCAATTCAGCAGTCTCAGGACGCGTGACTGCGAGTCGACGAAACCTTACTGACAGCGGGTTAAACATAAGCTTATAAAGTAAAAGAATAATTATTATAATGAATCTAAGTAATGTTTTGTTGTTAAGACTACAAACGCTAAATAATAAGTACAGAGAAGATCATCACAGCTAAATATCCAACTTACGCAGTTGCGTAAAGGAAGGCTCAAAACCATTCAGGCTTAGCGGGATTAGAACCCAGACCTCTGCGATACCGGTACAGCGCTCTAACCAATTACAAACGTCCTTACCTAAATTACTGTCGCTAAAGATCAAAAGCTAGCCGAGCTCGGAGTTCGCGGGCTTGCTGTGAACAGCGGCGTTCCGTACTTCTTCTGCCTTGCGCGCGAGTTTTGAAACCAGACTTGTGTGACTCTTTTGCTGAGTCCCGTCAACTGCGCGATCCGCTCGAGGTCCTGCCCGTCCGGATTGGAGTCCACGTTAAAATTCGCTTGAAGGATCTGAAGCTGCTCTTCTGTAAATGTGGTCCGTACTCGTTTTGTTTTATTGCACTTTATGATTCCCCCACTCGATGGAGAGTCTTCGCTGTCTGCGTCTAAGGATAAACAAATCGTTCGTTACTCAGATCGTTCAATAACCGACAATGCAGGGAGTGAGGTTCACTTATTCAGCAAGCCTACGAGCAAGCTCTCCTTCTTAAGTGGAAAGCGAAGCGAACCTAACCGGGAGACAACGTGCGTGTCTCCCTCCACGTGCTCATCACGTGAGCTTGCTCGCAGGCTACCATAAACCAAATGGAATGATATTCGAACAAAATATAAAAAAGTGTCAAATGTTTTTAAGAAACACACGTTTCGGGTGTATAACCCTTCTTGAGTGTTAAGAAAAATTCATTGTGTCTTAAAAACATTCGACACTTTTTTATATTTTGCTGGAATATCACCCTATCAGCTGTCCAAGTCTCCCAACTTAGGAAAACATGGTTGAACCTAAAAAATTACAGTCGAACCTCAGTAATGCAGAGCACTGAGAGCGAACACACTGCAAGAGCATCCACATTAAATAGGCTAGCGATGAACGGACTGAAGAGCGCTTACATTCAGTCGTTTGATTATCAATTCCTTGAGACATTTTTCAGGGTCAAGGAACATTTTCTGTTGGTCAGTAACGCCTACATCATTGTTTTCAAAATCTTCTAAGAACACTTTTACGTGAGAAAAAAGGTCGTTATCAATCACCTTGTAGCGTGTCTTCAATCCCTCCATCATTTTGAGTGCAGAAAGAAAGGGCAACTAAGGAAGAGGACATAAAGAAGGACTATCAACCATAATTTCACCATGTTTAAAGCCGTGGGCCTGATGAGGCCCTCGCCTCGCGGTCTGTGGATGAAGTCCCATAATACCTTTCAAATCAAACTTCTCCAGCAAAACTTTCAACACCCTGTGAACAGAGCCTACTTTTGCTAGGAGGCTCTACCTGAATCGCGTCAAACCTTTGAGGCCGCGGCATCCCAAACTTCTAGACGGTTTACACTCGTTTCGCCTACGAGTCGTTTCTAACTTCTGAAGTCGTTTCTTGTACGTGTTGGGTTAGTTCCCAAACTGCTTTCGCCGGATGAGTGGCTGAAAGAACGAGATATATACATGCGTGTTGCACGTATTTGGATCATCATTGCTGAGAGAACGAAGTCTATACATGCGCAGCGCTCGTTTCGCTTCTTTAAGACGTTAGCGAAACGACGCATAGGCGAAACGACCGTTCACCCCAAAATCGAGCAAGCGAAAGAAAGGCTGTGCTGGCAGGGTGCACTTTAAAATGACACTTGAATTTAACGTTTGTGACTGTGTGGATGAAACCCGAACGAATTGCGTCGACTCAACTGAAGACAACTCACCAAGCAGAACTGTTCACTATAGCGATATGGTAGACAAGGAAGTTCTAACGTTCATGCGAGTAGCCCCAAAATTTGACCATTCTAGTAAAAGCCTTGAGTGGTTTTTTCTTGTGGTACTATTGACTACTTTCTCGTGCTGTTTTTGACGTCGATCAAGGCGGTTCTAACTTCCGATGCCATTATGGTGCATCTTAAAATCGTGAAAACTCAAATGAAGCCACCTATTAGTACTTTCCTGCTAGACATTTTTTTCATGATGCTCTGCAAGGTGGTTCTAACATTTGCGCGACTTACAGTGAATTAAATCATATAAGGTCAAACAACTCATTCCTTATTTTGCATTAAAAAAATGCAGGACTCTTTAATCTTTTTAACACCAAATTAATTTTATGTAGTTTAGGATTCAGGTCTGTTGAAAAAAAAAAACCGTCGCACAAGATTGTCCTTTTGAGTGGTTTTCTCAATACTAAGTAGTGTACGCGCGCCAACTAACGTCATTTTTGCGGGGAAAATGTAGTAGCTGTCTACTACGAGTTTTAGCGAGAATGTCGTAGTGGCGAAAACAAGTTATCAAATGTTAGAAATTTTATCATTTAGTGATCGGGGGAGGGCTCAATCTCCTTCAACGGAAATAAACGTGCTAACTTTGGT
Source organism: Porites rus (assembly GCA_964035705.1). Classification (NCBI taxonomy): domain Eukaryota; kingdom Metazoa; phylum Cnidaria; class Anthozoa; order Scleractinia; family Poritidae; genus Porites; species Porites rus. The sequence continues at coordinate 28,801,591 of OZ037994.1, read as the reverse complement.
GGTGAAAAAAAGCACAATGCAGCTTTCCGGAATTTCTATTTTAGAGAACAGGCGAGAAAGCTTAAAATTTAATGTCGCCCTCGTAGTCGTCCTCGAATCTAAAGATCTCTGACTAGTGAACAAGACATAGAATAGAACAGGGCTAGATAAAAATCCCATCTGATCGCTCTGGAAAAAAGGATTTTCCTGCCAGGAAAGAAATTTTTCCTGCTTTCTTGCCAATGCCCAAGGGATCAGGCAAGAAATCCAGTTTATACAAAATAGTCAAGCGATGGAAAACATGTGGCAAGTCGACAACTGACCTGTTCTAGCAAAATTTGAGCACACAGTACCGGAGGAGATGCACTCCTTTTACATTTTAAGAATTTGTTCAGATTCCACTTTGTGCACCTTATTAATAATGAGCACCACAGGAAAATGCTGCTCAGCAACTTTTATTCGAATGGCCATTTGGCATACTCACTTTAGGATTTCGTTAAGGCACCGAGCTGGACTGAAACCCCTTGTGCCGCATAAAAATACAGCACCAAGGAAAAGTACTGTTTAGCAGCTACACCTGTTTGGTTTCATTAGATTAGCACAACTTCGAACAAAAATTGATTGCGAATTACTCATGAAACATTCTCGGCCAGTATACAAGATAAGAAATAAAATCCTCCTACCTTCCTGAGAAGAGTTGTCGGGCAGGAACACCTCTAAACTCTCCATGTAGTGTAATTTGCAGAGAACATGTCCTTCTTTAAGCGCAAACTCCTCACCAGTAGAAAGCTGGCGTTTACACGCGTCGCACGCGAAACACGCAAGGTGATACACGCTGCTTCGCGCGCGTCGTACCCAGTCGTTCGCGTGGATGCTTCGAGCACATCGCGCACATTTGGTACCATACTGTCTGTGAGGAGATAAATAACAACATGGTTTATGTACTCTGATTTAGAAGCCGCATGGCGGTGAAGGGAGAGATGGCGCGTAAAACACGTTTTGTCACAAAAATAAGGAACGCCAGGCTCAATAATGGTAGAATCATGCATAAAGTAAGGGCGCTTACCATCTGTCAGAACTGGTCCGCCGGCCAGACCAGCCCATTCGTAAAGAAAATAGCCATAACACAGATCAGTAAATACCATGTACAGCGCAGATGGTTTTGGTGAAAACTCTCCGAAAGCCTATCTTATTTTCAAGGTGACCGGTCTGGCTACCTTGTTCTGACTTTTAGTAATTGCCCAAGATCGCTACTTAACAGAAACAGACAAAGACCAAAACAAAGCACAAACAACACTCGCATAAAAAGAAGGAATACAAGATCCCTTTGCGCACTTTCATATAATTTCTATAAAATCTAAACGAAAAAAAAACTCCGTCAAAACACCAAGAAAAAAGCTCTTGAGAACTTGCCTCAAGAACACAGGTGAATGAAGACACACGAAAGCGCATAATAACAGCCTGAACGCTGATAACTTACGAAGAAAAGCGCGTTATTAAACAGAAGATTTGCGTAAATATACTATCAAAATTAAACGCAATTACCAAAAGTGACAAAAACAAATTCATAGACACTATTCGATCGCCAGGGACGACAGATTACCGTTAAAACCACTTCGGTTAGATTCATCACTTTTTCCTCCGTAAGTAGAATACATCGAGCGTAGTTTCACCAAATCAAACTCACTCATAAAAAAAAAACAGGAGATGCACGTGCTTTGGCGGTAAACACTTCTATTTAACATTCGCAGTGCCGGCTTAGGTCACTTCTCGAAGAAGTTAAGCTACCGAATTTCAATTACATATTTTTTGTTATTGTTTTATTATTATCATTATTTTTTCAATATCCTACCCCGGCATACTAACTGGAAAATCTGCACGTAAAATTAAGAGGAAACTTGTACGAATAAAAAGGAAAATAAAATTTTCTTCTACGGAATGACGGCTGAAAGTTTTTTCCCATATTGAGACAATTATAAGTAAGCAAAATGTTATACGAGATTGTCTAGATGACTTCTGAATAAATATTCGTTGCGATAATGGGACCTCATTTTGTACTTCCAGTAAATAAAATATCCGCTCTTCATGTTTAAAATCATACGGAAATTTTTTCAAGGGAAGCTTAGTACTATTTTCCTATAAATTGCAACTGGTAAATCGCCCATTTTTGGACACAATGCTACCCATAAATTTGCTGGCTAGGCGACAAAAATAATTTACCAGTTTGCATTTTAAACACAGTTCGCTATGTTTACATTCACACGTCCAAGACAGGTGGCTTTCTACGTCGCCACCTTTCTTGTCTATGCCAGGAAACTCAAAGATCGCAAAGTTGAAATTAAACAACACTAACTAAAAACTTTGGCTAAGAAATACCGCACTTGATGTACAGGAAACAGGAAAATAAAGACAACAGAAAGAAGGGCGCACCCACGAAAAAAACAAAGCAATTACAACTTTATCGTCCTTGGTGAAAGCGATAAAATGGATCAGAGATATTCACAAATGCAGTCACTTTGTCTCTGTTGATGGTCGCTCTGTCCACAACAGAAAGGAAACTTTGATCCGCGCATTCTGACTCGCAAATCGCATGGTACTTTTTTCTGACGCTTATATGAAACTCAAAAGTGAACTAAAATGTCTGAGGAATGACATATAGGAAAACAGGCTTAGTTTTCTGTTTGACAACTCAAAAGCACACTTAAAAAACTGATATTGTTAGGGATGGCGTGTCAAAGGATTAACGTTTTAGCTGTTGACTGCATAAAAAATAGCTTTTGTGGTATAGTTAACACAATCTGCCCCATATTCAGTCCTCTTGCCCAAAGCTTCGGTTTTTAAACCTCACAGCAAAAACCTTTGTTACGTTTCGGGCGTCTGATTGTTTAACGGTCAAGGAAGATCGAAACAAATGAACTACACCGTCTCACCTTGAAAATAAATACTCAAAGAAAGCAAATAATGATAAATAAAACACAATGAGATTATATATTTTCAAACTTCGACAGAGAGCTTGCTTACCACACTAATTTTTCAAGTCGTGAGAGGGGAATTGAAGACATTTATTCTATAAAGCATCTCTATATTTTTCAATGTAAAGAGAAAACTGGAATATGCTAATTTCAGCAATCTCCAAGCATATACGGTTTAATGGTCTTTAATACCGTCCAGCATAAAATAGGTTGGTAAGACTAATTCTCACTCGCTTCCTAATGGAAACATCAGTATAACAAATAAAAAAAGGTTTGTAAACCTGCAAATTTCTGCTCGAGACGCAAAATTTAAATGACTGTTTACCTTAACGTTGGAACGAGTTTGACCAAAAAAAATTTCAACGAAAGCCGGATATATTATCTATCGAACATGGTTAAAACACCACTACGAATAATTATGAGTCAGAATACAACCCCTAAATATCACTTCTATAAGTGAATGAAGCCTTTGCGCTTGTTTTGTGTATTCGAACGATAAAAAAGGTACGACGCCTTTCATGATGTACGGTAGCGCCAAACTGTCGTGCGAACTATATATCTCATACGGTAGCTAAAATCTTGCAAAGATCGAGTAACCATCCACGAAGCTAGAAGCATAATATATGATCATGCAAACAAACAAATAACTGAACAAACCTCGCGTAATCTGTTTTGCAGTAGATCTTGTCCTCCTTTGTGTAACATGTTGCTTCTTTCCCGAGTTCAAGGCCACACATGCAGCATTTAAGGCAACTGGTGTGCCAGGTTTTACCGCTCACTTTTACTAAGTATCTGTCCATGATTCGACCTTTACAACCTGCGCACTGCTCTCCGTGTGCCTAATAACAGAAAATCAAGCTTAAAATTGTATCAGCCACTATGAAATGCGTTTCATGTGGAGGCATAAAATTAATCAGCTGGTTGTTACCCGTACGGAGTCTTTTCGCAAGATTCGCGCGCGAGGCGGCGATTGACTCTAGAGAACAACATTAACATAGTTAAATTGATTCAGAGAAAGGAAGCAAGGTTTTAATCAACTTCCTAGAGAACTTCATATTAATCTAAGAGATTTAAAAATATGAGATCACACTTTTGTCCAAATTACTCCTTCATCCAGCAAACGTTTGCCTTTATCCATCAAGATAAACAAACAATTTCTCATCTAACAGGTTAGCGAATACACAAAAAAGTCTACCCAAACTACGTTACTGTAATAAGTTAAACCAAGGCACTGATCCAAAACGCGAATACTTACCGAGGACTGGTCACCAACTTCGCGAGTAAAAGTCGCCGTAGATTTTTCCTCGCAAGCAGTGGTCATCTGGCGAAATGAAAGCACAGTAAGCTCGGGCACAATGAGGTCGGGAAGAAGGTGATGGTATTTAACTCGGTTGTGGGGCTGACCAAACCACCCGCAAGACTCAAAATTGTTCGAAGTCTCGCAGGTTTCAAATAGGCCAATATAACATGACATAATAATAAGCGATCCCGGGTTGTGATTGGTCAAATGGATTAAGTGGGAGGAGCAGAGCTCCTCAGGGAAATCGATATAACATACAAAATGTTGCCTCCTTTTGTTTTCTATTGATCACTGGACGTTGCTTTTGAAATGGGCAAATATTGCTAAAGTGATGCACGTTTTACACACTCAGTCTTTGACTCGTCCCAAACATGGACGAAGAACGCTTCGACACGAAAAACAGATTTTAAGTTTTACTACTTGCTGGAAATGTGATCAGCTTCCGAACTATAAATTGATTTTCACTCAAGAAAATTTCACGCACATTTAAAGTTCTGTGTATAAAATTCAAATTGAAGTTGTTTGAATGTGTTGAAACCAGCCACAGCGATCAATGCATCAGTTGCGTTGTTTTTTAATCACAACACGCACTTTCAAAGCGTTTTGTCTCTTGAGGGAAAAACGGGCCAAGTTAAAAATATCGAGCTGAACCAACAGGAAAAATTTAAGACGCCCAGAAAAATAGTCGCTACAAAAATTGCAAAATCTCTGCTTTTGAGGAAATTAACAACTGAAAATCATACATAAAAGTTCGTTTTCTTTTTCTTCACAAAAACGGAAGAAAAATTGTCAAATACGACTTTCCGCACTCGGTTTTGGCTCAAACTTTCAAACCCGGGAGGTAGTTCATAAAATATGTTTAGGACAGGCTGCATGAGATTGCTGAAAATCCAAACTTTTACCAAAGCTGTATTATACAATAAGTCGCCTTTACTTTCTGTATCTCAAGCACATTACATTACCAAGAAAACGTTAAAAATGACAATATGCCTAAGCAAGAAAACAGAAACAAAATTTTAGAGACAACTTCGCGAATTAAACTAGAAAAGATATTAAGCATTTATTCGTTGACAAGCATTTTGGCAAATCCTTTTTTCTCGTGAGTTTATATTGTCGCGAAAACCTGTTCTCCTTTTCGAGGAAGCCAGTGTTTTCATCGGTTGAAATACTGCTAGGGTAATATAAAGAAATAAAAATCCTTGTCAAGAACGGAAGGTTAAGTCTTTCGTTATTATTTATTACACTTTTGTTATCGCTTGTTTTAGTGCACTTAACTTTTGTTGTGCTGAAGCAACCATTTCTGGTATTTTGAAACAACAGGCAGAAATAAAGGGTGTTCAGTGCAATTTGCATTTTCCTGTACCCAACAGCTCTCAAAACAAAAGCGATGAATCGTTGGAATTTTCTGGGAGGTAAATAAAAGGCGTGGGTCACGAGCATTTGCTAAAAATATTTCAAGTTTTCAGTTAAATGGCGTTACTCCAGTTTACATTTGCGATTAAACAAAAGAAATTCGAAAACGCAAGCAAGGCGAACTCGATTTTCGATTAACTCATGTGGATGAGACAAACTGATTCGCTTACATTATAACTATCGTTTTATACCAAAGGTGTGTTAACGTTTTCCGCTCTATTTTAAGAATTAAGCTGTCAGTGTTTTTCTGTTTTGGAGATTCACTTTCTAAGAAGGTACAGTAAGTCTTCAAACGTATAAAGATGGTGTCAATTGAGTCGTAATATGTTTCGCCACCGGAAATAACGGTATTTAATGCGCTGTTTTAGTTTCTGGACAATTGTTAGAACTGAAAGGTTTAGGCTGATGAATTATTGATTAGATCAGGACACTGAAACGTACTTTAAATTAAAATAATGATCATATATGCGCTTGGAGGTGAGAATAAATTGTCCAAACTCGCAGGAAACAGTGACAATACACAAAAATGTCACCAGAAGTTTGAAAACATTAACTCTACAACGAGTCTATACAAATTCAAATCTGGACAAATATAAAACTGCATTTCAAAATACATAGAGATCATTATAGTAATTTTAACAAGGTACGCTAAATTACTCACAGCATTTACCAAAAGGCTTTTCTAATGTAAACTGAATAATTCAAGAAAGAGGTCTGTGTTTGGATGATTCTTAAAAGGCCCTGAAACGCGGATTACGTACAATATCGAAAGTTTGAAAGAAAATTCTAGGGCCAAAAAGTTTTTTTTTTCAATTAATACAGCCAATCATATAGCAATGAAAAACATTATTGCGATAATATATAAATAGCACTTCACATCAAGATAAATTTTAATAGCGATTGAAAAAAGATGGCTAACTTACATATAAAGGAAGAGAAGAGTTAAGTTTCAAATATGAAAAAAGAAAATGAGAGGAGAATATGCTAGATAACATTTCTTTGTTTCAAGATGCTACATTAGAGGGAGATAAAACTACCAAGACTTTAGCACAGATGGGAGATTGAGCATTTTCATTCTGAGGAATTAAAAAAGCGAGTTTTAATTTCATTAAAACTGATTTTTACTAATTCCCTGACCTGGGGTATAAACTTATTGTTTTTTTAAGGCCGAGGAGGAAATGTGAACCAAAGCCTCTACAAGACCGGTTGAAAAACAAATAAAACGGATCGTAATCTAAAGCTATATTGGAAACGTCGAAAAAGCGACCTTTGAAGCATCTTTTGTTTTTCTTTCCAGCAAGATCATTTTACAAACAAGACAAATGATGTTAATTTAAACCTATTCAAGACAATTTCTGGCTTCGCACGTGCAAACTGTAAAAGCGGGCAGGTGGATTTCAAGGCGATAGGCTGGGTCATCTAGCTCAAGTCAAATTATCTGTCATTTATAGATCTGTTTTATTCCCTTCCCATTGACTATTGACATTAAAAAGCTCTTATTCAATACAATCATAATATAAAGCGAAAGATATCTTAAGCGGTCCACACCAAAGCAAAATATAAATCAAGTCTGGCAGAGAATGAAGTATTCAGTCATCTGTCTAGCATTAAAATGCTGTGACAAAAACTGTCGAGATTTTCATGAATTATGAAAACAAATTTTCTTCTTTATGCAGTTGGGAATTAGAAGGCTATGTTAACAAATAAGTCTGACGCAACAGTTTCCATTAGAGGAGTGTCTGATATTTGACGAAATAAAATTTCCGTTATATTCAAATGCACCCTTTCGTAATAATGAACGAGCAGCTAGCAGCAAAAACATGGAATTACGAAATTCATATCATACCTCAAACAGTCACGAATAAAGAAAGCCAAATGGTCGCATACAAGATGTCGAAAACAATTTCAAAAGCATTCTTGAAGTTGTCTCACAACGAAAGTTCACCGTTAAAGAACAGTTTAGAAGAGGTAACATAAAACAATTATTGGGCCGCGTGCCACGGAAACAATTTATACGATAACTAGAATTCTTCCACAAAAATGTTTCAAGTTAACAGTACAGAAAATGCAGACCATAAATGACTTGTTAGGCACTGTCTTAAATTATCCATCTGCCAAGTTTGTAAGAAAAACTGTCATGTAAAAATAACAAGACTAAAAAACAAGCACGAAAACCAGAAGATACAACGGATGTTGCAGCATGCGCTCGCTAAGGTCATTGTTACTAGTTAAAAAATCTGAGATGTAACCTTCATCCGCGAATTTTTTTCAGCGTTGTTTGAAATTGTTCCATTGAAGTAAAACATTTAGGGAATTAATGTTACCTTGCAGGGTTTCATGCTTCCATAGTCTTCCTTTATAAAGAGCAACGACATCGCTACGTAAACTCCGTGCTGCCAAAGCAGTCGTAAGCTATGCTAATTATAATTGACCTGGTACGAGCAGTCTATGAAATAAAACACAATGATGTGCCTCAGTACTTCAAAAAACGGCGGCTGTGTCTGATGAACTCAGAGAAGCGAATCGACGCGACGCCGCCTCAAATGAAGAATTAGAAAAAAAAAAAAAAGAAAAGAAGAAACCGACGATCTGCTACAAAGGCTTCCCGCTGGTCGCTACTCACCTGCGAAAAGTGGTAAATGTTTCGACACGTTTACCCAATGCGGAGACGATCTCCTAACCTAAAAAACAAAACTGCTGAACGGCTGAACTTTCGCTTGAACTTGACTGAACAAGGACAAGTAGTTCTTTGATATATTCATGAATTGCGATTCAAATTGTTGATTTTTGAAAAGAAAAGGAGGCTGCCTGTTCCGACTTGAAGCGGCGGTATTAATGAAAAGGCAAAAAAAGGACAGAAAAAGAACCGAGCAAAAAAAAAAAAAAAATGGGCGCAGTTTTACAATGTACAGCTAATATCTTTCAGAAATCTTTTCGCCAACATCGAAAAGGCACTCACAGGTAAATGGATTTCCAAATTTTTTTCGGCAAAAATTTAGAGGGGAAAAATAAATTCTTCCTAAAAATGCAACAAGACCACACGCAAGCGCACGCGTGTTCATCGCGCGTGCTGGTTCTCGCGCGGCAAACACACCATCCTCACGAAGAGGATGAAAACGTAACCGTTCACGATTTTCTTAAGTACGTGTTTTCGTTTCCCTATCAACGGATTATAGGAACAAGTAAATTTGGTATTACCAAAATCAGAAAAACTTGGGAATTTTCTACCACTTTAAGAACATGACTCTTTGCGACGTTAACTCTGATAAAATCTTCGACACCGTTTTCGTCTCGGCAACAGAGCTTCTGTTTGGATCGCCGCGACTATCAGCATATTTTCTTCAGTCTTGTCTTCGGGAACTTTCAGCACTTAGCGGTCTCTTTTTCGGTATCTTTTGGCATGTTTTGGCGGGACGCGGCACGCCGCCGCTGTCCACAGTACTACGTTTCCGAACAAATCCGGGAGCTCACGAGTCATATCGAAGTCATAGGCTCTGACAGCTCTCAGGACAGCTCTGAATACCTCCATTTTTCTAAACACATCACATCTTTCGCGCTCACTCTTTCCCTTCACAAGGGTTCACCAGTCAGTCACGAGGACCAGACTAGTTCGTTCCATTGTACTCCTGACAAGAATGCAGGGCGGTGACCGTAGCCTACACAACTGGCTTCGCCGCCAAAAACCTCCCTCGCGAGGACGATCAATTCCGCCAGCTTCGCAGGCTTCGGTGACCGATTTCACAGGACGCACACTTTTAGTGAGATTTCTCAAAAACGTCATTATCAAAATGATAACTCGGCCGGCCAGATCTAACCATTGGAAATCAACCGCCTTACACTCCAGCCTATTTCTTAGAAATGCCGTCCTCGCTCCCTGGAAGAATACAAAGATTAGAAAAAGTGATCTGAAATTCCACCGATCACTACTTGAAGAATCAAAACAAAAATTTATGTTTTTCCATTTTATATTTTAAAGAAAACTAATTCAAAATGAATTTCCATTTACTCTCCATTCGAGCTACCGAATTTTCGATTGAAAACTCAATGGTGCGGCTGATTTCAAAGTTATGACTTTTCTTTGCCCTCAAAAATACCCATAATCCCTACAGCTGACGATATCCCCAGATCACAGCCTAAAACGGTTTTACCTAGGGGAAGGGGTTAATCTGGATTTCAAGAGATGGAAATGATCGAATAACGGCAAAAACTCACAACCCAGAAAGTACCTGAAATAAATATTTGCCAAATTTTCCAACCCCACACGATCCTGCAACCAAGAATTTGCAACCCCCACAAAAATGCTTTGATTTTCCCTTCCCTTGGAATCCACAGTACCCCCTATCCCCTCACATAATCAAACCCGGGTTAGTTACCGTAAAATTCCGAAAATAAGCCCCGCGGCTTATATTTTTCAAAGACCCTTTTTGTGGGGCTTATTTTTGGAGGGGCTTATCTATGGAGGGAAATTTGCATTTCAAAATCATTGGGCTAGCCTTACAGTTGGAAGTAAATTTACCTTTTTTGCTTTGTTTTTCTTTGTATTTGAGGACAATTTTCCAAGTACAAGCCCCCAGGGGCTTATATTTGGAGGGGCGATTTAATGGAGGGTTTTTTGCGTTACCGGTTAAGGGGGCTTATATTTGGAGGGGCTTATATATGGAGGGGCTTATTTTTGGAATTTTACAGTATGTCTGCTAAGCAGCACCAAGATCCTTGTTCAGAGCCCCCTGTATCAGGGAATCAAAAAATTACTGGAAGTGTGTTTTGAATTTCCTTTCCAACTGATTGGCAAATCAACAATGGCTTCTTTAACAGGCCAATCATTATGCTTACTCAGATCCTGGTACACTGGTGGGGGCGTAGAACAAGGACTCTGAGTCTTTTTCACAGACCTTACAAACTGGGGTTTGATTACATCTACCTTCGAGGCTACCTCCGAGCAGACTCTGACAAAATCATGTGGAACTTAAGGGATAATTAAAATCATTTGCAACAGCACAATTAATTCTTACTGCCAGAATCAAACTTTACACTTTACGTTGCTACCTCAGAGGTTTGAATAAGTACTTTAACATGCCTTGGGATTTTCAACAGCTCAGTTAAGTGTCGGCTGCACTGTTAGTGAGTATTTTCATTACACTTATTCATCATGCGACAGGGCAAAAAAATTTTCAAATAAAAATAAACTCTTCAGAAACGAAAAATTGTTTCTATGAAATCTTGAAGCCATCCAGTTTTTAAAATCTAGTTAGAACCTCTTCAGATAGTGCTAATTGATAAAGTCCACCCTAGGCGGTATTGGCAACAAAATTAGTTGAGACACTTTGCTCCAAATGGCCTTTCTGATATTTTACCATTGTCGAAAAGGCAAAATGGAGCCCCCCCCCCCCCCATCCTTCATGCAATGTTATGCCTCATGTTTGATTATTATCAAACAAAAATATAAAGAGACTCTGTTTTCCTTTAAAAAATCAAGTTCAAACTTCTCAAAAGTGAACAAATAAGCATTTCCAAACTTTTTGTCAGCCATCTTAATGGTACTTGTGATTTTCTTTGTAATCTGTTTACTTATTATTTTCTTACTTAGGAGTCTGTCTTTGCTAAACCAGATGTTTCTTGTGTAATCAATAAAAACATAAACAATCTGATTGAAATTGATTGTTGGACTATTTTACATCCCAGGGACTCATCAATGTTGATAAAAAAAATAAGGTGGTTGGTGTAACAGTAGGCTAGTCTGTAAACATTGGCACCATCTGCAGGGTTGTCAAAAGTAGCAGGCTGCTGGGAAAAATCCCTGCCTTCTTGGTTAGTATTGGCTGACTACCCTGCTTGGCATTTCTTTATGGATGGCATTTTTTAAATAAAATATCCCTGGGCTGGCTGCTTACTTTGACAACTCAACCATCTACTTCAAAACTCTCTGAAAACCCTGATCTGCTGGAGACGTTTTGTGAGAGAGATGTAAGATGCAAAGAGGTGTGAGCAGAAACAAAAAAACAGAGAGGGGGTGGGGTAGGGGGTGAGAGTGAGGGAACGCCTGTAGTAGTTTTTAATAAAAGCTCGTTCCGGTACACCCAAGAGCAGCTAGCATATGATCTGCCGAGTGAATACCACCGGCAGAGAAAGTGGAATGGGTGTTGCTTGCCAGTTCTTCCATTTTTAGAGGTAAGGGATATATTCGTTTGCTGAAAACAAATATAAAAGATTTTTTTCTGAATACATACATATTTTTTCTGAAATAATTCAGTTAACAGCAAGGTTTGTCGCCCGTTGCTTGATTGACAACTTTTTCCCTCCTCTCTCCCCCTCCCTCTCTTCCTCCTTATTTTTTCCCGCTCTCTTACTTCGCGCCACACTCCACTATCTGAATGCCTGGCACATGCTAGACAGACATGTGCATCAATAATAATGATGTAAATCTGTCCAGAGTTAAATGTTATCTCTGGTTTTTGCTGCAATTTGGTGTAGTTAATCAAATTATAACCATCAACTTATGAACTCTTGCATACATGAGTGTTATAAACTGACTTACATTTATGAGCTGTAAAAGTTGTCTGGCAACCCAATATATCTTGCCATCAGAAGACTGTGATTATGTGTCAGATAGTGGGAGTGGAAATTGACTGATTCATGGAGTTTTGGCTGCTGGCATTTGAAATGTAATTATTACTGCATGGAATTTTTTGTCCTTTGCTTATTCAGGTAAATATATTAACATTTTCTTTACCATGCTGTTGCAGACAAAACAAAGTGCTGAAACAAGGCATGTGCGAGCATGCGACGGTTCAACCCTTAAACTTAAAGGCTGAAACCGTACACATCATTCAAAGATAGCCGAGGGAAAAAAAAAAACAAAAAAGTTACTTTCCGTAAGATTAGCTATGTTGAAAAAACAAAAAATAAAAAATTAATTCTTTGGCAATATCGTAGATGACAGAATATCCTAGGAGGAACAAATAAATCACTCTACGCTATTGAAAATCGGCTAGAACTACCGAGTGAATTTTTGTTGAAATGTAGAAGTTGTGACCCGTTTTACAACTGAATTGTCTTTTAAGTAAGAAAGAAAAGCGAGTGCAGTAGCGATCGATAAAAGTAAAGCAGGTGATAAAGATGCCGGAAACAAAGTTATAGAAGCATTCAACTCCGATGGGCATTCAATATTAGCGTGTAAGCTTACTTGTCAAATCGAATGAAATGACGATTGTCTTGCGGTAGTCATGTTACGTGACATTTAACCTCGATTTCTTGAGATCTGAGACTCTCAGACACTACAAAATTCTACGATCGAACTTGATCTGGTTCGACAGACAAATCTCCTCTGAAGTACGTACAGCTGTAAAATCTAATTATACTAATATTCATATTTTTAGACTAACCAGCATAACCGCTTGTTCTTGATGTAGTCCCACCATCCAAACCTCGTTCAAAGTTGCTCAAATGTAACTCGAAGGTTTCCCAAGAATCGTGAATGATTATGTTTAGAATCACTCACTTCAAGTGCTTCACCATCGACAGAGAATTTATAGAACTTCCGTCAACAAATCCAATATCCAAGATGGCGGACAATAGTAATCTTGTTTATTAGTGCCCAACCTCCTGTCAACACACGGTCGTTGGGTGGACAGAGAAAGTACGGTGGAGTACCAATAAAGAAACCGAATCATTTAGTGATATGATAAAACTGTAATTTAATAGGCAGCTGTTTCTGTAGTTAAAATGATCGCCGCCCAATGCAGAGGTGTTTCCGCCATTTTCTTTTTCTTTTACTAAACTTAAGCCCTGCTCATAAAGAGAAAAGTTGTCCCGGGAAGAAGGATCACCAAGCTACCCTAACTACCCTGGGCGAGCTACCTTTTCTTCATTTCTTTTTATCATACATTTCCTTAAAAATGTGGCGAATCGTTTACGAGAAACAAAAAGTTTGCAGGGTGACCCGCCAGCCGGGTCAAGTCGGTCAAGGCGAGCATTTGCGCGAGCGGTGACGGCTCAAGCAAAGGTAAAGGCCAGCAAAGGGGTCAACGTTTATCACATATAAACGACCGCTAAAGTTGACTCAGTTGTGAGGGTGATAGCCTGCTAGCAAGCTCTCCATTTATGGTGCTTGTCTTTCCCTTTTTGTCTCCCCACCCCTTGCACTCGCGCGCGTCTCCTTTCGCGTTGCTGTCACGTGACTTCTCGCGACTCCCCCCCATGGAGAGCTTGCTCGCAGGCTACATTTTACCCGAGACAGGTTTTCTCCACATAAACGGGGCCTTGAATACAGATTTTAGAACACAACCCCTGAAAAATGTCCTAACAATGGCAAATTGAACGAGATGAAATATGCCGAGCAAGGATGCCAGTTTAAGACAGCTCGAGCTCACTTTTTATGCGATGTTTTCCCCTCCGTCGCTGTCGCTGGTTGAAACGGATCTGATCGTGTTGGTTCAGGAGATGCTTTCTCGGTCGATCCAGTTTCATCGATTACAACATGGGATTATGAACATGTCGAAACTTGTTGGACGGTGTTGGATTTTGTTTAACCCTTTCACTCTCAAAACTGACCAAAGAAAACATTCTACGAAATGATCAATTTTCAATCTGTGAAACGCTGAAAAACAGGCATATAGAACCATGTGAAAGTACTGTCCAAGAGGTTTAATTTCCTTTGGTCATACATTTTCTATTGCTCTCGTGTTCCGCAGTATGTGGCCCGCGTTTGATCAAGTCTCTTATTCTCGACTTCAGTGCCTTCGGCTCTTTTCCTCATGCTTTGTCATACGCCAATAGAGAGAAAAAACAAGAAATGAACCCTCCCTTACCCTCCCAATAATGCAGGACTCCGCGCACGCACAATTATTATTCGTTTGCGTGTGGTGTTCTTATAACTTCTGATAAAGGGTTTTAGGGCCTGTTTACATGGAGTGGGGGACCCCAGTCTAGTGGGGTTGGTTTCTTTTGTTTTCACGCTCTGGGGGACACAAAACAAAAGAAACTTACCCCACTAGACCGGGGTCCCCCAATCCATGTAAACAGGGTCTTAAATTTTTTGCCGATATTGAAGTATCATTTCTTTTGTCTTAAATATTTGAATTTAACATGTTAGATGCACGTTTTATTCATTGCGTATCTTTGGCATTCAGTTAGGTGTTTCACTGGAGCGGTTTCAGCGAGTTTTCAACCAGGTTCTCTCAAGAAAACATAGTATCAGTATAAGTCGAACTTCAACTGTTGCCAGAGCACCAGCAGAAGATAAATTCAGATTTAGCAAGGACAGAACTGATTATTGAAAAAATAACACAGATTTATTTACAAAACTCGAGTAACAACTTTGCCCTTAGATAACATAACTGTAATGTGATAACATCTCAACTTGAGGTTTCTCATTTGAACAAAAAGAAAATACGTAAACAAGAATGCATTGAAACGATGATGACTGACGACGAAAACCTTAGAGTTCGATTTTGGTACCACAGCCAAGGTTTCCTTCGTTAGAGGAGGACACGAAGGGGGATAAGTTCGAGTTTATTTCACGCATAGCTGCTACAAATGGAGCCTTTTCAACTACAACACAATTTCCACACATGAATATAACCGGAACAAGCTTGAACGACGATTTTTGCCCCCGCAGGGATTTCGCCCAGAGGCGAAATCCCGAGGAGGCACCCTCGTAACTCGCGCGTATATTAAGGACAGTACTTACAGTTCAAATATACAGTCAGTATACTAGAAAAAATCCCGATTTGCTCGAACAGGGGCCGCGAGGAATCGGTAGGTAATGATGACGTTTCTATTGTTTGCCCTCGCAAGTACGAAATGGTTAGGATGACGTAAAGACAGAAAATTCCGAAGGGACCGCTCAGGTAGATTTTGTGACATTTATGGTGCAGTCATACTTCGATACTCTTTTGCGTTACGCAGTGACATTCTGTGGAGCAGTTGTTTTGAAAGTTATGGGCCAAAAGACACTCGTTAAGCGCAGATGAGGTTGTAAGGTGCGTTTAACTGTGTGTGTATAAACACTTGGAGGTTTGCCAGACACGAGTTCACAAATCTTTGATTTATATTGGAAACCTTGCAAGACACTCTTTCTCTCTCTTTGACCGGAATAAGACTCAGCAGATGATGGTCAACTCTACACCGCCGATACGGATCCGGTATCTTTGGAAAGGCGTATCTCGCGTGAGGTTAGCTCAGCAAATGCCTGGTACGAGATCAACGGAATGATAGCAAATCCCAGCAAACACCAAGGGATGATACTAGGAAAAACTGACCATCAGTTTAATTTCTCAGTAAATGACTCAGTGGAACTTTTCGGCGTTACAATTGATAAAGATCTTACGTTTAAGCAACATGTGTCCTCTATATGTAAAAAGGTAAACAATCAGTTTAGCGTTATGACAAGGTTTGGCAAACTGATGTCTACTGAAACCATGCTCCGTCTTTATAAGGCATTTATACTTCCTCACTTTTATTATTGTTCTATGGTGTGGCATTTCTCCAGTAAACAAGATTCTGATAAACTTGACCTTTTAAACAAACGTATTCTTCGATTTATTTTCAAGGATTTTAACTCTGAGTACAATAATTTACTTAAAAAGGCAGGAACTGCAAACCTTAAGGACAAGCGTTTACAAAACATGATTCTCACTATTTTTAAATGTCTTCATTTTTCTGATTATCCAAGATATTTAAAAGATATGTTTCGTTTACGCTCTAGCACCTATTTTTTAAGAGGACATAATATGCTCTGTTTGCCCAAACCATTGACCACTTCTTATGGTATCAATTCCTTTAGTTACTTGGCAGCAACATCTTGGAATTCTCTCCCTGACCATTACCGCACTATTTCTGATTTTACTTCTTTTCGACGACTGATATCTACTGGGAACAATAATTTACTTAAAAGGGCAGGAACTGCAAACCTTTCTACATCATGATAATTTGCAAGTTAGTTGTCTAGGTAGTTAGTTATCTTTTTTGCTATATAGAATTAACTTTTTATTATAATTATTTATTAATGTAGTTGGCTCGAAGATATTAGCACTTGAGTGCTACACTGTAAATTCGAGGGTAAATAAAGTTTATTGATTGATTGATTGAGCCCCAAACAAGGAAGACGAGTGAACAACGGCTAGCTTATCACTAGCAGATTGATGGACAATTGAATTCGCCGACAATCAAATTCTGTGCTGACTTTTTCCCTGCTCACAGATGTCCTTGCGTTATAAAGTTTCAAATAAGACTAGAATGCGCGAGCGTGAATCGATCAAACGTCCTTTTAATTTCTAAGGCTTACTTTCCGGCAAATAAAATGAACTGAATGTAACAAATGAAAGAGAAATAGCGAAAAATTCAGCTTCTAATTAAATCTTTTCGTATGGTTTAGAATAAACTATTCTCTAAACTGAGAATGTTTTGATCAAAGCTGTGTAAATCGAGCTGAAACTGTGCATGGAACCTTGCGTTTCCTGTATTTATCTCACCTATTGTATGGAATATGTGTAAAAATCTTCATTATGAATCGGTATATTTCAAAGAGCTACACAACGAGCAAGAATACTATTGACCGACAATATACAGAACGGGGGCAGCTGTAGTATCAACTATTACTAGTTTGTAACAGAGGTAAGGGGACTTCTGTACACAGGCTAAGGTAATTAACGCTTGCATGTATTCGGGCGACCGACTTATTCTCAGTCTCTGCTGTTGAGCCTCTGATCTATTCCTCTGAGCTGCTAAACAGCGCGCGGAGTTTAGAAGAGAGAACTGTTTGTTTTATCAGTAAACTACATCTATACCTACCTACTCAGATTATAACGACACTGTATATCATACATTAATTATATATAAAAAACCCTCTTCATATTTAAGAATGTCGATCCTTACAGCTGCTTAGTTACATACATTCATGTATGGAATATAGGACAAAAACTTGTTCTTTAATTACAGCCTTTATTTGATTTAAGATTTATAACATAAATAATGTTGGTAATACCATGTACTCACGTGGGAATACTGAAATAAAGCTGTTGCTGTTATATTATTTAAGTATGGTACTTCTTACTTCAAATATTTAACGTTACTGTTTTACGGCACGGCCAATAACTTAACTTATATTACAAACAATTCGACGTTAGAGGAGGAAGGTTGAAGAGCATGCTGCGTACTTTATTTTCATTTTGAAGTAAAAAGTTTGACTGAGCTGAAGGCCACTCATGAGTTGTCACGATCGACGTTGAATTTTTTACAACTGGTTCCAGTTTGCTCTGTTTGTTTGCTACCTTTAAAACAAGTTAAACTACCTAACTAAAAGCCTATTCCTTTTTAGGATCAATATTCACATTCTGGTGGAAGACATTTTCAGGATCGTACTTTACTTTCAACTCTTTCAGTCTCTGCATAACTTTTTCAGCCTCGGGGCCTTGTGGGAAGATTCCATATTTGGACAGTTTCTGATCGATATCGTCGGCCCATGTCTTTATGACGTCATAGGAGTTTGGATCCTGTGTGGCGACTACAGGACCAATCCAGTATCTGTTTAGCAAAAAATAAGTAAAGCATTAACCCTAAAAAGTTTTTTCTTAATAAAAAGTACACATTACTAAGAGAATCTCTGCGAAGAAATTTTGCGATTTGAACACAACGTGATTTATTAATTTAGAATTACTCTTTTGGTAACGTTAAAATTTGCCGCCATTTTGGCACAACATTCGTCTTAGTGTTGCCACGGTAGCCTGTGACGTAGACTAAGACCCTGTTTACATGGAGTGGGGGACCCCGGTCTAGTGGGGTAGGTTTCTTTTGTTTTGTGTCCGCCAGAGCGTGAAAACAAAAGAAACCAACCCCACTGGACCGGGGTCCCCCACTCCATGTAAACAGGCCCTAAGGAACTAAAGAATAACGAAAATTACGGAACACGTGACTTCAGTTACTGAATTTATGTTTCTTGACATTACACATGAGCCAAAGGCTTCCTCAGATGATTCGAAGAATTCTGACGATCAACTTATCATATATCCATGAGTATTCCAAATAATAAATTCCCCACATTTCTCGGAAGTGAACGCGAAAACTACAAAACGTATAGAGGGCTTGGCGAAGAAGAGAATGATTAGTATTTCTTAGAAATGACTCACGGATAAGAAATATGACTGCTCACCCGGCTGCTTTAAAAGCGAATGGGTTGTCATTGTCTGTCATTTCATTTAGTTTTCCTCCAAGGCTTGATATGTAAATGTTGCTAGATGTTATTGTTCGTGATTCGGGTGCGTTGTTGACTTCGTCGAAGATCATATCAATTAACTCATCATCAAGTTCTGTTTAGAAAGGTCAGAAACTTTGTTAACAATGCAGGGTCAATTTTAGAAACGGAATAACAAGGAAAGCCATCTAACACCCATCAAGAAAATGTAAATATTTTTTTTTTGGCGGGTTTGCCTCTTTGCTGAGCGCTTGAGATTTTTCAGGCTGCAAGAAAGGCCTTTTTTCGGGGGGAGGGGGAGAGGGGAAGTGGGGCGAGCACTAGGATTGGCTCGTGCTGATTGTGGTGCACGCGCGAGTCACAGGGGGAAAGGACCTTAAGCCTACCACCCACCATAGGCCCTTTCTATATACGGATCAATTTCGACATATTAAAATTCAAACTTGGCTAAGAGGCTTGGGGGAATAAAACAAAAGAAATGTATTATTCATCTGCAATGCAAAGTCCATGTTCGACAATAAAGACATTTTCAAAACGTTGGGTATTTTTCATGCAGTTGCTTGATATCTCCAACGCAAATTCGGTGCCCCACATTTTCTGTCTTTTTGGGAAAGTGATTCCTCATTTCGACGTCTTTTAAGACTTAAAATATTCTTGGAAGTGTAAACAGAACTTTCACACCTTCTTTGTTGGTTATACAACCTATACCGCGGTAGGATTAGCTCAGTCGGTAGAGCGCTTGACTACTGAGCGGGAGGTGCGGGTTTGATTCCCGGGACCGTACCAACATTCAGGATCTTAGGAGACGTAAAAATAGTGTCCCCGATTAGTACTTTCGTGCTAAATACATTGACACTCAATTAAGTGCATTTTTCTTAAGTGCATCATACTTAAAGCTTGTAATTCTTCAAAAGGTACCAAAAATTAAACAGTTAATAAATAAACAGACGAAAATATCTCCTCCAGTCATACCTTTAGCAAATGCTCCCATTGGTGTATAGTAAAATCGCCCTCTAGGAACCATCCAATCAGCACTTTTCTGGAACTGATCAAAAAGTACAGGCTTCACTTTGTTATCAACGGGTTTTGTTCGATCTGTCAACTCCATTAGCAGTTCACCACCTTCTTTTGGTGGGCCAATAAAAAGAAAACGGCAGATTGCTTGAGGTCTGCAAAAGAAAGAGAAGAGGTGAGGGCCAGCTCAGTTAGAAGAGAACTTGTCTTTAGAGCAGGAGGTCAAGCTCAATGCTTTTGCCTTGATCGCGAATGACAAGCAAGGAAAGCCTCCCATTTACTCACAGCTGCTTGCACTGTTCCTTGATTCTGAGTATTTTATTCTCCTTGCCTATCAACTTGTATCCAGTATAGTTAATCCTAGAGGCAGAGATCGGATTTTTAACAGGGGAGGGGGAGGGGTTACGGGTTAATTTGTCACCAGTTGTTATCAATTAATAGCTTTTAGTTTTTTTTAATAAACAATATTTATTACAACAATTACTCTCAACGCCTAAAGGGCTCATCTAGAGAGCTTGATGTTGAGCTTGATCTTGATTGGTTCAGCAGGATAATGAAGTGTCTGTTATCATTAGGTGTAGAGGGGGTGTCTGAAAATAAGAAGGAGCAAGTGTACATGGGGATACAATAAATGGGAGTGCATGGCTAACAACTAACATGAATAAGTTCTTACCCACTAGACTTAAAATGCACCATCATGTAGACTGAAATTCTGTTATCTTCCTTTTCACGAATGAAGTCTCTTATATCTTTGAACGCCCCTGCCGCTTGGGAAATGGAGTAAAACAGGTCCCCTCCAATGACATGGTCAGGAATAACATGAAGCTGAAATGTTATGGATGTCACTACTCTAATGGGAAACAACAGGCACAAATGTTTAGTCCAATACTTAATATTGGGTCCTGAGGGATTTATGATTTCCTTAGAGTGAAATGACTGGACAACAGTCATGCTGGCTGGTGGTCACTGTTAGCAGTTATCCAAGGACTCCTCCCTGGTACTACCCTGTTTATGAGACCCCCTTGTTAACATAAAAGATAAAGGTACACACAAGCCAATGAAGCCCACATGGCCATAGTTCATCCCCAATTTTCAGTAGCATGAAGCGTTTAGAGTATTGCCACCTCCCCACCCCTCCCCCCTTTCATGGGATACTAGTCCATTTCAGGGTTACCTTCCAGCAGAATGTTGTGAGTACCCAGTAAAAAACACCTTTCCTTTCTTGTGAAAGGAAACATCAAGATGGCAAGGCGCTAACAACTGGACACCATGACTCAACTCCAACTCGTTAATATGACCACATTAATAAAAATTGTGCTTATGTTAGCCCAAATTTCATGTCCCAGAAGTAGTCAGGGTCATATGTCTCTACTGTATAGGGGTGTAAAAAGATCAAATAAAAAAAGTTCTCCCATGACTTTTTTAAAGATCTGGCCCCAGTTGTTCAAAAGCTGGATAGCGCTATCCACTGGATAAATCACTATACAGTGGATAAATATTAGGGAAACCTATTGTGCTATCCAGTGGATAGAGATTTATCTGGTGGATAGCGCTATCCACCGTTTGAACAACTTGGACCTGGCCATAGCAGTTCAAAGACTAAATAGCTTCATTCAAGTTGGATAAATAAATACAAAAGTATTGGGTAAAGCACTTGGGCTATCAAGGGAATAGAGATTAATGTCAGGGCTGTTTCTCGAAAGTCCTGATAATTAACGGGCCTGGTAAGCTGTCCCCGTTTACATTAAAGATCGAGGTTTCAATAGTTTTGCATCTAACATGACAAGACTATCAGTTAATGAAACAAAATGGAGTAGTTTGCTAGCCAGGACCCGCGCTTTTATTCTTTATGTTTTGATTTGAATATTTGATTTCAGGCCCGAAAAGTTACCGGGACTTTCGAGAATTGGACCCCTGGCCCCAGATGTTCAAACATTAGATAGCACTGTCCACTGGATAAATCACTATCCTACAGATAAATATTACGAAAACCGATTGCGTTATCCAGTGGATAGGGATTTATTCAGTACATAATGTTATCGACCTTTTGAACAACTGGGACTGGGTGCTGGTGATAGTGCTAAACGTTCTACTGTTATTAAGTTTTTTCTACCATCATGTTCATAGACTGACGCAAAAGAAAAACTTATAGCATTTTTATCAAAGAGATGTTACTGACACATAAGTTATTCAGGGTGAATTTTCTGGTTTTATTTAGCAAAGAAATGGTGCATAGATTGTTTCCACTGTATATAAAAGGCTGTTACACTGTGCATCAATAATAGTAAGTTTATGGGCCTGGGACCAGCACAAAATTCCAGGGCTATCACAGAGAATTACTTGTAAGTCATTAACTGGAAGTTCCAGTGCCCTTGCAGATATCATAAAATGTGCAATTCACTTCGTTTTGTACAAGTATATTATCAAAACATACCCAAAGTTAGAGCCATAGCCTTTCATCCCCCAGAACAGGTCTGAATTTTCTTTCTCACTTGCCTTTATAACTTCTCCTGATGTTGTAACCAACTCTAAGAATTTGTAAATAAAGAAAAATGACTTTTGTCCTGAACAACGGCTACTACTTTATTTTCATGACATCGTGTATATGAGTATTAATTTTCATAATCTCAAGTTCTCCTAAAAACAATACATGTACATCAATGTGAGCTTATTTTGGTACCCAAAGCAAAACACGTCAGTTTTACACTTACTTAAATTTTCTGGAAATATTTTGTCTGTCAGTGCAGTGGGGGAAATCTTTTGTTATCGTCATGTTTCTATTCTAGAGAGGAATCTAAATTAAGATTAAACTTACCAAACTCCACAGCATTGTCTGCAGTACATCCAAATGCCCTGGTCAGGAGACCAGTCCCACCTAACAGAGTAAATCCTGCCACGCCCAGCTGGGAGTAGCTACCAAGAGGTGTAACAAGAGAGTGAGGAACTGTTTTTGAATCAACATCAGCCATCTTGGCACCTGCTCCAACAATAACTACCTAAAATAAATCATTTAACAGTCAACATGGTAGACTGGTGATTCTGCATATAGGTACATGCAATTTTAATAATGTCAATACAGGTAATCCTGCAAAACATTTTCCATTAAAATATGAGAATAAAATAATTAAATGCATTTATTACACAATGTAAGTTATGTAACAATAATTTAAAAAAATCCAACTGCACACATACTTTACTTTGAACATCCACAGTAACAGTATTCAGATCTGACAAATCTATCACCACAGCACCATTGGCCAATGCAAAGTCACTGTTCTTTGCAGCACAAACACACATCTCAAGCTGAAAAAAAGGTTAAAACACTGCCACTCATTTAAACATTATTTCTTACTACTTAATAACATGCCTAGTTACATGCATCAAGTACTGTCTTATACCTGGTCTTGGAGGCCTTTGCCCATTCACACACCATAGGACTTGAGGAAACAGGGAGCTTTAGAAATAGTTGACTGGAATAAGAGACTGTTTTCGAGCAAACAACGGTACTTGTACCACTTTTCCCTCTAATACCAATCACTCCCATGGCCACTAGATATGCCTCCCTCTAGATGTGTCTTTGGTTTAAATTTTACCATATTATTTTTCCATTCATTAAACTGATTAATTATCAGTCGCTGACCAAACAACAAAGGGGAAATAAAACTGAGGCCATGAATAAAATTGAACCTCTCCAAAACAAATACACCTTTATAAAGGGAGGGTTTTTTTTAACAAAAAAGAGTTTGCTGGTGATAAAGAGTATATATCACTTCAAAAAGAAAGTAGCAGTAGAGTTTGTACTTGCGTAAAAGACTGCAACATCTGGAGATCTACATTATGTCAGACATGGAGACTGCCATTTCCGCAGTACAACCCCCAAAATTGACAACCACCCACTATAAACAAAAATTGGCACAGTCCCAAAATATGAAGTCTTACATGAAATATAGCCCCTCAAAAGGCCCTTTTTATGACTGTAATACATGCCAAAATGCTGCAAAAGATTGTACTACAGAATGAATGTAAATATTTTTTAACTTTGAAAATACAGCATTCACAGGCTATGATCTCACTTAACTCCTGAGTCCAGTTGTTCGAAGACTGATTAGGGTTAATCTGGGGTTAAATTTTAATCTAGGTTTCTTTTCATTTTGTTCCAAAGCACTTTTCTCTATTCTATTTAGAGCATTCTCTCCACAAATTTCAAACAAAGAGAATTAAACTGAATTTGCTATTTAAGCTTTTATATCTGAATTCAAATTTCAGACTAACTTGGATTGTGGATTATATTGTACCTTAACCAAGCTTTTAACAACCCTGCCCTGGTTTTAAACCAACCAGCCTTGTGTGCTCTCTAAGGTATCTAGGTATCTAAACTAGGTTTTTGCAATCCTACACATAGCAGGGTGGTAAAGGGGGGGGGGGGGGGGGGGGGGTGTAACTATCATACATCACGCTGACTTTTTTAAGCCACCATGCATCACAGGGAAAAAAAAATTTGCCAGCATACAATATGTAAATGAGGTGTGATTGCAGTAAGTTGACAAGGCAATATCTCAACCCATTGAATGAATAAGCCCCTGCAAATTGTTTTCGGTGTCCTTCTCAGGTACGATTGCATGTTAACAGTTAATTGACAGACCTTGATTGTACAAAAGAATTTTCTGAAATCGGATGTTGCTCAAATATTAACTACATTAACATTTCACTGATCTGAGAGTAGAGATCATAATATGATTTTGACAGTAGATCAGGCAAGCCTGAGGAATGAGAAAAAGGACCTGAAAATGATTGCATGACTGTCTGTTGTTAATTTCAATTCTGTCTTTTCTACAGTGTAAATTTTTACAGGAAAAATTGCAGTAATTGTCTTTTGTGGGAACTTCTTTTTGCAGATTGCTGGAAAAATCTAAATAATTAGAACCCACAAAACTTTTGTGTCACACGGTACTTTCAAATAATATTCACCAATCACAGAAATCCAAAAGGAAAATCACCCACTAACCACTATGCCCAATCACGTCTCACATGGCTAATTTGGGCCTGAAGACATATCACCCTAACAATTTAGCACCCATCAGGCATCATGGAAAACCTCTTTGCCAGCACCCTGATTTAGGTTAAGCGTATGCAGTTACTGTATAATATTATTTTGAGTTGCTGAATATGAATCATTGCACATTTGTTAGTATGGAACAGAAGAGGGTCACAATGATTCACTTAGCAGCTGCACGTCTTCATCAGCTTTATAGAAACAGGCTAATCACGTAGTTATTAGGAAACACGAGGCATGTTTCGGCAGAACCTGTGCCACCTCCATGCAGTGAAGTGCTACGTACTTTCAATAAATAGTCAGCAACCTATTAAACTTTAGGTAGATTACGAAAACAATAATGTCATAATGATATACATAATTGGCCCATTAAATCCAGTTGCCTTTTTTCTATAGTTATAATAACAGCGCAGCTGGATTTCAAGTTAATGCGTTACCAGTGAACCGCTGCTGAACGTACCTTGTTGTGCACACAAAACTTAACAGTGTTGGCCACATCTTCCACGGAGGCCACTCTCACAAAAGCACAAGGCTGACGCGTTCGAATAACAGCATTCCACGTTCCATCGATCTCCTTTTGAAAAGCTTTTTTATCTTCTGATTTAAGGATGACACTTCCTGTAAGAATAGCCTTCAATGAGGAAAAATCCGCCATTCTTATCAAGCCGCCCGCAGAAACTTATTTGCGCGTTCAGGCGCGGAATCAACCAGGCGTTACAAGTTTCGGCCCAATCTCCTGTGACGACACGGTCATAGAATATCGCGCGAAGGCGAGTGCGTGCGCGAGGGAGGTGACAACATTGACCACACCAGACCTTAACACCAGACGAATTGGGAAAGAGGGAAAGAGAGAGAAAGAAAGATTTTCTCTCCTTTGGCTCTCTACCTTTTCCCCTCTTGAAGGGTATAGGGAACTCACGAGTAGCAGTTTATCGGAAGGGTAAGAAAATCTACATAAGCCCATCATGGCCTCCTGAATAGTTCAGACAGTCCTACCATCCCGATCTCGTCGGGCATTGATTTAGCGGACATTTTAGACAGAAATTATCCTCTCAGAACACTAGAAATGTGCGTTTCAGAGCATCAATGGGTTGGACCTCGGGACGGACCGACGGAGCCCAGTGCTGTCAACCAGTTCCCGGATAACTTCCGGGAGTCTGCGCTATTTTTGGACCGTATTCCCGGTTGAGTATGAAATCTCCCGGATTGTCGCCGAAGTTTGCCATTTCTTCATGTCGGTAGACCAGACTTTCCGACAATATTAAAAATTTCAACTATTTCTCCTTGTTTGAGCTATTTTAATCATAGGGACTTGTCAGAAATTAGCAGGGGGGGGGGGGGGGAGGGGGTGAGAATTTTAAATTTGGGTTCGGAAATGAGGTGACCCATCCTTGCAATGGGAGTGAAATTTGCTAACCCTCCCCTTGAGCTTCGCCTAAAATATCATGACCCTCCTCACGTTTTACAGAATTCAAGAAAAATGTTCCAGCCTCTTTAAGGTGCAGCATTCGGATTTCCAAGCCAACAAGCAAAAAAAGGAAACAAAATAAAAGTAAAGCAAAGAAAGCTAGGGCAACAAGAATGGAAGCTAGCTGCAAAGAGTTATTCAAACCATTGCACCTCAGCAAGAGCCGCATGATGTTACAGAGCCTATTGGCCCATTATCTCTTCATTATGAAGGAATAAGTGGGCTCCTCAAAACACAAAGGCCACATATCTAATATGCCTTTGAGAAGGGACTGTTCAAAAATGAATCACAGGACACTATTAAGCAATATCTACGCTTCAACTGATGAAAGTGATTGTATCAATGCTGATGAGATAAATGATGATGATCAAGATGCTCACAGCAGCATTGATGGTGACGCTGAAGACAGTGATGAATAGGATAGCTAAAACTCTAATAACATTAATAACAACATTATTCATAATTGCAATAAGACTCTATAGCATTGTTATAAAAGAAAAGTAGATGTTTGTTAAATTCTTGCAACAGTACTTCACAGTTTATATCCGTAATTTTCCTTTGTTCTTTTTTTTTTTTTTTTTTGACCAAATAAATAGCTTCGTTTTTCTTCTGTGGGTGAACCTCTACATGATCACGGGCATATATTTACATGACCCTCCCACTTTTAAGGGCCCATTTTTCATGACCCCCTTCCCGTTCTGAGTCTCAAAAAGTTGTGACCCTCCCTGTTTCCACCCCCCTCCCCACTGCTAATTTCTGACAATTCTCTAAACTCCGGTATGCCATTGTAACTTGATCATAATGTGATTGGTGGGAAGTAAACCAGTCAGGTCAAATGTTATTATGCCAACAACATCTTTTTGGTGCGTTTTGTGTCATGGGAAATTTTGTGGCGATCGGAGTCAACGAGTATTTTTTGCACATATGACGTCAAGTACCGTGCGTTATGACGTCATCTATTATCCCTTCCCTTAGTTCCCTATCAATTCTCAATATTTGAAGACGTAGGGGGTTGACAGCTCTAAGAGCCTCTCAAGATAAAACGCTATTTGTTGAGTAGATCAGGTATACGAAAGGGTAGGGATTACTCTAGTTAAGAGAGGTATATGAAAGGGCAGGGGAATCTGTCATTTAGGTCTGTAAAATGACCTTACTGGGGCTACAGAAGGATTTTATGGCTGTCCAAAGTCTAGAAAGTTTTAATAATTTAGAGACGTTCGTGAGGAAATCTTCTCGCTTTCAAGAATGGACAGTTAAACGATTATGCTACCAAAATCGTTATTTTTTTGCTCACTGACATATCTGGTCTAATGCAATAAGCAGGACAACCAGATTGCCTTTAACTAAACTGTCCTTCATTTAGCTTGCGTAGCTGGTAACATTACACAGCTAGCCTGTAATCATTCTCGTCCCCAGAGTCCGTCGTTTCTTGGTCACGTGGTCTGGTCTCAAGGTCTGGTCGGCTACAAATTAAGCCGAGTGGCTCTGGGGACGACAATGGCCTGTAATCAGTTTATCGACTCGATGCGCGAAGGTAGGGAGCGGGAAAAAGAACGCATGATTTGATAAGTTACCCGTACCTGGCCCTCCTCTAGTCCATCCACCCTAATAGCTTGTTAATCGCCAAATAAGAACAGACAAATTAAGTGTTTTCTTTTCTTTTTTTTAGGCAAGTATTCCGGCTCTGTTGAATTATAAAAACGTAACCTAGAGCGCCGGAACACCTTCAGAACCACCTGGAAAACCTGACAGTGTAAAATGAAAAAGAGAAACAGACACCCCAACCCTAATACCTAAAATGTTCAATGTTCTTTCACCTCTAGTTTTGTTCTCCAAAGTGTTACAATTTGCCTTTTCTTTTTGTTACCCTAAAACGAATAAGTTTAACTTTCCTTTTTAGGATCAATATTCGGCACGTTCTGGTGGAAGACATTTTCTGGATCATATCTTATTTTCAACTCTTTCAGTCTCTTCTGAACTTTTTCAGCCTCGGGGCCTTGTGGGAAAATTCCATATTTGGACAGTTTCCGATCGAGACCGTCGGCCCATGCTTTAACTACGTCATATGAATTTCGATCCTGTGTGGCAACCACTGCGCCGACTCGGTACCTGTTCGAAAAAAGGGAGTGAATAAAATCACAAAATCCGTGATTCATAGAATAGAAGATGATATGCAAAGTGAAATTTGGAATAAGCTCACATACTCTGCTGCTTTAAAAGGAAATGCGTTGTCCTCGTCTGTCATTTCTCTTAATTTTCCTCCAAGGCTTGGCATGTAAATAAAGCCACATGCCATTGTTCTTGATTCAGGTGCCTTGTTGACTGCGTCACAGACGATATCAAGTACATCGTCAGTTAGATCTGTTCCAGGACAATCAGAAACCTTATTAATGACAGGTCACTTTAAAAATACTATAATATTATAATACGATGATTCAATTTATAGGATAGGAAAAAACGTTTTAAACACAAGCTTTCGATTCCATAGCGGAATCTTTATTAAGTGATGAATAAAAATAAATAAACACAACCAAATAACGCATTCAGACCTTTTACCCATGACCCCTTTGCTGAATAGTAAAGCAACCCTCTAGGAACCAACCAATCACCAGTTGTCTGGAACTGATCAAAAGGTAGAGCCTTCACTTTGTTATCAACAGGTTTTGTTCGATTAGTCAACTCTAGTAACAGCTCGTTTCCTTCTTTCGTTGGGCCATTAAAAAGAAAACGACAGATTGCTTGAGGTCTAGAAACAACAACAAAAGAGGTACTAAAGTGGAACACAAACAAAAACGGAGCAACGGCAAGTCATTTTAACTTCTAGAGTCAAATATGAACTATGACGACAAAAGAGGTGGTTCTACTAACATTTTTGTGTTCATGCCGGGATGAAATCTTATGGTGTGAATTTTCAAATGAAATACTCTTTACGGTAGTATTTTCACATGGCGCAATTCATCCAGTTGAATGAATTAGCAATGTTCAACCTCGCCTCGGCTTCCACAGTAAAAAGACGTAGGAAGTGGTTCTTACTTTTGAGTCTGTATCATGAAGTTATTATTCAAATGACACCTTATTTAGCGGTACTGTCGCATCAGAAGTACTATAATTTATACCGTATAAGGTGTATCTCTTGGTAGATGTGAATGAAACACCCTTGAGTTTTGTTACCATTCAAATGAAACCTTTACAATAGAACATCTTATTAAGCTTAAATATAAACCCTTTTCAAAGTCTGTTGATGAAACCCTAAACAAGGTGTGACCAATTAAATTTGATTTTAGAGACTCTAGGAAGTAAATGCTATAATAAATGAAGAGTGTACTGCAGCGAAGTATATAATAAAATTAGGCCCTTACCCACTAGTTTCAAAATGCACTATCAAATAGACTGAAATCCTGTTGTCTGCCTTTTCGCGAATAAAGTCTCTTATATCTTTGAATACCAATGGAGCTTGAGAAATGGAGTAATACAGC
This sequence comes from Porites rus, assembly GCA_964035705.1. NCBI lineage: Eukaryota > Metazoa > Cnidaria > Anthozoa > Scleractinia > Poritidae > Porites > Porites rus. Next base: position 28,771,727 of record OZ037994.1, on the reverse strand, counting down.
GATCCTCCAGTGACATGGTCAGGAATATCATGAAGCTGGAATGTTATGGATGTCAACACTCTAATGGGTAGAAACATCGTTTAGTACTTGTACTCAAGTTTATGTCACAGGGGGATGAGTGAGGTCTCTAATTTTTCCCTGTGTGATATCATCTGTTGTAAGTTAAGGAACAGAAGGCAAGAAGTACCAAGTGGCAGAAGGTAAAAAATGTTGGCCATTCACAGTCATGGCCAGGAGGTTAAGAGGTTAGGCTGATAGGAATTGAACCAAGAAATCGTATTGTGAGCCCAATGTTCTGACTACATGCTATGACACCTGAACTCCCCCGTTATTAAAAAAAGGATTATGTTTAAAAAGGCATGTTATATGTAAATCTGATCATGAGTCATGATATAGCACTACCACAAGAACTATCGTTCTGTACAGGTAAGACAAAAGCTGGTTTTCCCACGCTTTAAACCAAGAGAGAATCAACTTATCATCACTTTACATGTTTAACGATCTTTAAGGACCTTTTTTTTAAAAAAAAAAAAAACACCATGAAGTGTATTAATAGTGTATTTCCTGTTTACTGACAGTAAATACTAGCATATTTCCTTGTAGAGGGGCCATTACATCAGGCTTAAATACCAGTATACAAAGAGCTGGTAGCAGTTGTTTGGAGGTTCCAATGTACTTGCAGATAACATAAATGTGCAGTTCACTTCATTTTCTACGAGTGCATTATCCAAAACCTACCCAAAGTTAGAGCCACAGCCTTTCATTCCCCAGAACAGGTCTGCATTTTCTTTCTTATTTGCCTTGATAAAGTCTCCTGATGCTGTAACCAACTCTAAGAATTTATAAATTAAGGAAATAAAACACCTTAAACATCTTCAATCAAAAAACTAGCTGCTGACATTTGTTTCTGTAGAAACTAAGCGTCAAACATTCTTTACTTGGATTATTCTCTACATTTTGTAACAGACATGCAAGACTTTAATACTGGTTGCATCTTTCTTTATATCACCGGTTAAGTTGAACTCTTCCACCTTCCCCTGAATCACTTATTAAGCTATGGTTAGGAGTTATTTTTTTACATTGCATCCCTTTCCAGCTCTGCCCTTCTTCAGCCAGCTTATAAGTGGGAAAGGAATTATGAACTGAAAATACATTACATGTACTAGGAAAAGTGTACTCATCAACATAAAATAAAACAAATTTCTCGAAGAAAATTTTAAACTTGTATTTAGTAAAGGAAAGCCGCATATTCTCATCAAAAATCAAATTTAGAAACTGCTGGCTTACCAAACTCCACAGCATTATCTGCAGCGCATCCATAAGACCTGCTCAGGAAACCAGTCCCACCCAAAAGAGTAAATCCTGCCACGCCCAGCTGGGAGTAGCTACCAAGAGGTGTAACAAAGCAGCTAGGAACTGTTTTTGAATCAACATCAGCTAACTTGGCACCTGCTCCAACAACAACTACCTGAAACAAATTATGTTTTTAACAGTTAAATATCAGACTATAGAAGTATATCATACAGTTCAACTGAGGAAAAAGGCAAATAAACGTGTTAGATGCATTAAGTAAAATTATAGACAATGTCAAAATAATTATTGAAAATGGTTTGAACTCACCATTTCAATGACTGTGCGCGCGAGACTCTGCTGAGCTTTTAATGTAATGGCTTATGCAAAATAGAGACCTGTTTTCTACTGTGTGAAGTAGAAAAATAGCACAAAACTGAAGCCAGTAGTTACCGGTAACCTTCCAGTTAGTCTATTATTTGTTAGTAGACTAACAATAAAGTCTGACTAAACAAAAAATTTTAAATACAAGACAGCAATAGATGGATGTAAGGATAATAAAAGGCAGATTAAAACAGAAACCACTTGCTTTTACAGGCTGTATAGAGTCACTGTCAATAGAAGCCATAACGTGACCTGATTAAAGATTTTTGGAGCAGTTGTGAATTTTTTAAGTGAAAGGAAAAATCATTTTGAACGTACTTTACGTTGTGTGTCCACGGTAACAGTATTCAGATCTGACAAATCTATCACCACAGCATTATCGGCCAATGCAAAGTCACTGTTCTTTGCAGCACAAACACACATCTCAAGCTGAAAAGGGATTAAGACACTGGCATTCATTTACAGTTGCACGGTTATAATAGGGATTACTAAATAAAGCCATTTGTTTTGGGTAAGATTTTAAAGTCAAGCTCTTTTTATACACAACATCAACTTAAAGAAACCTCTTCATATTCATTAGCTGCCACTGACTGTGAGGAAACATAAAAATTGAAAGGGTGCGTGAAATAAGGCCCTGGGTGATTTAGTTGATGCACTGTCCACTTCATCTTTTGTTTTGCAAGCAAATGCAATAGGCTTGGATAAATTCTGCTCGTAAAATGGCTTATTCTTCCTGCCTGCAGTGCTTGTGAAAATCGCTTATTCTGCTCAAATTCTGCTCGGACACCCTTATTCTGCTCGAATTCTGCTTGATGTCCGAAAAAATTTTCGGCCCTTCGCTAACTCTGCACAAAATTTTGCTCGGACACCCTTATTCCGCTCGAATTCTGCTCGGTATCCAAAAAAATTTTCCGCCCTTCGGGCCGTATTTATTTTCACAAATATAGAAAGGGAGCCCAGGCCTAACCCCTAAAAACTAATTAGGTACTCATTGTAGCTATTAAATAATCAAATTAATCACAAGGTATTTTCCATTTGTTTTTTATTTAGAAAGCAGAATGCAGAATGCAGAATGCTCGCCTCAAAAATTGCTTATTTTGCTCGAAATTCTGCCGGCATTATTACTAAATTGTTTTTGACACGGCAAATCAAGTGTGACACTTATTCAAATTGGGAACCTTGTCTGGGAAGCCACTTTTGTACTGCATTCATGCACAAATCATGTGCTCCCACCCAGTCAAATGTGCTTTCTGAGATGCCTTCAAAAGTATTAACCGACACTCGACCGATATGTCATTCGACACTCCCTATAAGACACAAGATCCCCTTTTTTAGTTCAGCAGGGAATCACATTCAAGCCATAAATAATTCAAAAGATTTAAACCATTTACCCTTTGTAATAAAAGCCCAGTAGGATTTTTTAAAAGCCACAGATTCACCTCTGAATTCTCATTGTTTTGCCTTATTACTTAAGGTTTTCCGGACAATCCTACGATCAAGCACAAAATTACACGGTAGAGAAAATCGCGAGTCGATTAGTTATAAAATGTTTTGTAGCAAATTGTCGATACCTTTCCATACTTGTTTGCCTGAGGGCAGGAAAATGTTAAATCGGGAGTTATCTTTCATAACTTTGTAGGTCAGTCTGCTGGTTTTATACTGAAATCTCCAGCTATTTTTCACCTGAATTTCAAGGAAGTTAAGAGTTCTGTATTGCGTGACTTACCTTGTTGTGTACACAAAACTTGACAGTGTTGACCACGTCTTCCACGGAGGCCACTCTCACAAAAGCACAAGGCTGACGCGTTCGGATAACAGCATTCCACGTTCCTTCAATCTCGTTTTGGAAAGTTTTGTTATTTTCCGATTTAAAAATGACAACACCTGAAAGAGAAGCCTTTAGCGAAGAAAAATCTGCCATTATCACTGACCCTGCCCACAGCCTTTTGAGCTTCAAAGAGCACAGAAATCTGGGGGTCACGCGATTATTGTCACAGAGTACTGGGGATGAATCAAGCTTAGGAGCCACACAGCGGTCAAAATTGCGAAATCAGTTGAAATTTTTTTTTCAGTTTCCGTTTTTACGATCGCGCTGGGTATCCAGATAAAAGAGGCAACAGTTGGAAAAGAAACGTTCTAAACAAATGTTGCTTTAGCTATAGGATTGCCATCGATTTTTTTACTTCAAAACTTGTTCGGTCAAGTTATTATCAACTCTGGTTGGACTCTGGTTGTCCACGTGCGTTGTGTACAGCGTCACTGTCATTAGTCCAGCTGATCGCAGAACGATGTTTTTTATAAAAACAACGTTTTGAAAAGTATTGACTTATGCTTAGACGTTACATCTCTCTCATTAAGTCTGTTACGTCGTCGATTTCCAACGTCCGACATTGTATCGCCTCTATGTCATCGCAAGGACTCGTATTAACAGGTACCAGCGATGAGGAGCTGGAATGCTGCAAGAAGACACAGAACGGTGCTGGTCTCTGCTCTTGTAACGAGGTGTCTATCAAAAGAACGATATCCTCTCATACAAAGGCGTCTGAAGAATCACAAGATCACAAAGCAAGAGAAGAATTACAATGGAATAAGTTATCTGAAAATGAGAAGAATATATATTTTGCGCATAAAACTGCATGCTTGGTAAGCAGTGGTAAGCCACTACTGATAAGTAGGCATTGACCTCTTTTATGTGGCTTGAAAGATTGTCCCACTCTTAAACACGTGTCTTAAATGACACATATTAAGAATAAGTTATTTAAGAGTGATTTTCTGTAAAATTCGAACTTCGGCCTGACACGGTACCTCATCGATTTGGCTGATTTTTGGCATGTAGTCTTAGAATGGTGTCCTAAATACTGAATGCATATTCTAAGGTTCGAATTCTCGTTGCTTTCAAAGATACAGGAATGACAGTTTTGACGAGGCCTCGAGCGGCCGCCATGTTGGTGAACTGAAAGAGATTTACAGCAATTAATTCTAGCCTTATCATTAAAATAACTTAATCGTGACTCATACAGTTGCAGAGACCTATCCTTCCTCCTTTCATTTACCTACTCTTATCTGAAAATGGTTAAGCCTGAGCTACGAACGGCTATAACTTCTCACAGCACTTTTTCGGTACTTAAAAGGTACACAAATTTGGTAGAAATTGGAAGGCCAATATCACCCATGCCACATCGATTTAGACTAAGCCATTTTAACTAAACATAGTTTGTTTATAGCTAAGTTAGATTGTTGAATAAAATAATTGGGCAAATGCAACGGAACAGAAATATGATTGCATGAATGCGCAGTGGTTCAGTCACTTGGCCGCTAAAACTTCAAAACAAAATTCGGTGAATATTTGAAAAGAAAATTCTTTAAAAATTTATCGTGCCTCTTAAACCCTATCTATCGCTTAAAAAACCCTCCCTTGTAATGTAAACAGATGATCCTTTGATTCTGATCTTGCGAAGAGCTTGAAATATGCGCTAAAATGAAAATTATAAATTTTGTTACACACGGTACTAGCTCAAGTTCGCTCTTCGATTTCCCAGACCAGTCGAGAGCCGCTCGTGTACTGCACAGTTACAATTTTCTCTGTAGTATTTCGCTGTATACTGCTACAAATTACATATTTTCTTACGCAAAGATAACGCAAACGTTGTCAATTTTAATCAAAAGGCTAGAAAAACCAACCGTGCACTGTAGCTTTATGCAAATTGTATGGTATTCGATAATTACACGTGTAAACAGGAACCTACCTTTGCTAATGTACACTGTTTGGCAGATCTTTCCAGCGTAAGATATAAAACTAGTACATGAAATGAAATTAAAGAACTCATCAAGTCAAATTACCTGATCGTACCGTCATTACTGAATAATAAGTCCGCAAAATATGACATGGAATGATCGGTGGGAGACGAAGCTATTTTTAGGAGGACTGGGAACTGCACGCTGGAACGGAACTGAAATGAACAACCTCAATCAAGTTCAGTCTTCTTGACGCTATTAAACGTTTCACCCAAATTTGAACAGGAAGTAGTTTTCTATTTTCTTTCTCATTCTTGCATGTATTCTGCAGTTCGCCCACTATTTTTTCGTAACTTTTAATTTTCTAGCTAACTGGAACTGTTAAGAACTACCAACCCCCCTCCCCACTCCCCCTCTTTGAGTGAACTTTCATTCGGTCTGATTCACAATAATTTTCGAACGGTGACAAAGTGAAATTTGAAATGACATTTTATTTAGTATTTTTAAAAGCTCCTTCTTTTTTTCCCGATAGCCAGGAATGTTTTGAACGTAAAGGCTCAAGTGGCGGTGTTTTTCACGACTCTGCTTGTAGACTGACCTCACCACCAGTACCACGGACATAAAATCTGATCGGAGAGGGTCATACAGTAACTGATGGGTCTCTGAAAAGCGAAAGGCAGTCACTTTGGGGCGATTAGGCTATATAGATGATGAACTCATTGTTTATAACCCCATAACCGTATCCCAAAAGTCGAGCCAGCCCGGGGCGAGCGAACACAATTTTGGGGCCACAGGCCACGCCCTTATGTTTAGCGGGAAATTGGTTGATTAGTCAAACCTCCTTAACTCCACGACCATGCACCTTTCCAAATATAGCCCTTCTAATCATCATATAGTTAGGGCCTCCCGTAAGCATTTGCAACTATTTTGATTCGTAGAAGACTGTTTAACAGTTTTCATTACTTTAATGTCTCGTAAACAACACGAGGTACATGTTCTGATCTCTCCCCCCCCCCCACCCTTCCCCCATCCATAACAAAAAATTTTCAGACCAACACTGAATTGCATGAAGGTATGTACAAAAATATGACCATCTCGAGGCAAGGTTCATCACTGTAACTTACCACATAAAAGCCTTTTCGTTGTTTGCCATCGACTGATTCTGTTCTGAATACTAAGGTCCCATAAACAACGCCACGTTTAGAAAGAGCCCGCCCTTTTCAATCCAAGAAAACCCAAGTAGCGATTTCACCAACGGACATAAGCCGTAAGAAAAGGACCGCGTCAAATAGTTCATGAAATCACAAACGCCTCATGACACCTTTAATTCACTCTTTCTTCGATAAACTAATTTTTAATTTTTTAAGCATAAATGACATCAGAATGCGCGATTATGAGCATAGCTTATGAAAAGAAAATTTAACACCTGATGCACATGAAAGCGTCTAAGAAGGGGACTAGGGGGAATTAGGAACATTGTGCTTACCGCTGGAAAAATATTGGCTAGTTCTTTGAATAGACTCAATTAAAGCCGTTTTTGTTCAGTAAGGAGCTGTTAGATGGAGGGAAGCTACATAAAGTAGATCGTATCAGAATACGGCATAGGACTAGGCTCTCAAAATCGATAAGCTGAATGCAAGACCAATTATTATGTAAAACAGAGAAAAATTCCTTGAGAGAAAAAATTATGGCTAGGGAAAAGACCCGAATGTGGAAAGTTAGGATGGTAGCTTTTTTTCAGGTAATCGATCATTTACGTTAACTTCCGCTATCCGACGGGCATATCGGAAAGACTGAATGGATGAGAGTATAACACATTCAAGAAGAGACAAATTTGTGATTTTTCACAACTCAATAAAATAACTAAAATTGTGTACTACTCGGTTATACAAGATTTTTGTTTTCAATTTCAGATTTTTACGATGGGGCATTAGCCCCCGTACTCACTAGATACTACTTTACAATCATCGTGTTAAAATCAGTGAAATACTCCAAAACAATTTGGATTCCTATACCCTTATACCTTTATTAAAAATTAAAGTTGGGAAGTTTGTTGTTTTCTAAAAGTAGTTTGAACAGCCGAACGACATTTTTTTACACGGAGTGGGGAAGGCAAAGCTTCACTTATCTCTTCTAAGGTAGAAAGTGTCAGCAAAACGTGAGAGTCGTCCTTGAGGGTAAAGTGTCTAACCTAATTTTCTCACCGATTGCTAGTGCCATTTCATCCACGCATAACCTCACCTAGTTAACAGAATTAGCAAATGTAGTGGGGAAACGTTGCGAGAGAACTGAGTAAGATGTTAGGGTAAGTTTTGGAAATTTTCCGCACACCTGGAAAGTCCTGGCTACGCTCCTGATAGAGACTTTTGCTGGAGAGAAATTGAAACATGTTCGCTAATATAGTGACGACCAGAAGGGACAAGCCATAGGATAGTTCCAGAAAACCACCCATTAAAATAGATCACGAAGTTGTCGCGGCGGATGAACTTGAAGGCATCTGATGAAGTGCAATTTTTCAAGGGAGCTCAGACAAGATTATGTACGATGGGCACAGCTTGTTTGATCTGGAAAATTTAGAGAAGCTCAAGGCAAATCGCCAGACAACACATGCTAGAGCTGAACTAAAAATCTTTTGCGCCTTTGAACTCTGTCCCTAAGGGTAAAGGAGAAAGTTTCCCTTCATCAATGCATTAACCGAGTTGATTATGAATGTGTCCTTATGTTGGACGTCTTACTAACACGCACATTACCACTACTTGCCCTCAGAGGCGTTTTTCAGTTGACGAGCAGAGAAAATTAGGTTTTGACTGTTTGAAATTCTGAATGCCAGAGTGAAGACGCCTTTTGTATGATGACGTCATCGCCCTACAGTAAAAAGCGTTCGTTTTTTACCACTGATATTACGTCAATCGGTACACTTATGTTGTCGAAAGGTCCGTGAGCATGGTAAATAATTTTACCTTAAACTGCAGACACATCTTCAATCACTCCTTATTGTTCGCGATATCGGATAAACACTCTGGTCTCTAACTGAATTTTCTTTGCTGTTTACTTTATTTTGAATTAGGACTGTCTTGAGTTGTCCATGCATTGTCTAGCGATTTTAAGCTTTTTCAAGGAAACAAAAATCTGGAATTGTCCCTAGGGTGAGGCATTTGCGCACAGTTTTAAAGCCCTTCGGTGGGGTGACTGTGGTTTTTGTTGTCCCGGGCTCATCCCTCATTCTTCTTAACCCCTTCCAAACCAATTTTTCTGTTTATCAAGAATCTCCTCAAAACGGGCTTCGTGATTGAGACAAAATACCTGAAAATTTTACACGGAACCGTTGTTAACGGTGTACAAGGTAGAATGAGTCTATTCATTACTTTGCCAACGGCCAATTTTTAAAACCGGAAGTAATGATGTTTATTTCAAGGGCTCATGTCTCATGGGTTTTGAGTGAATCTTCAAACGCTGTAAATACATGTAGCTGGAACTATCATCGCATCGATCCTCGCTCACTAATAATGATAACTTATATCAACTTCCATTATTTATTGCCTGGCTAAGATTTTCACGGATTCTTCAGTTCAGTTGTTTGAAACCAGGCGGCTTCACGTGAGTTGTAACGCCAGGCAAGGAACGTGACGACCCGCGATATGCGTGGGAAAATATTACTTTTTTTCGATCAAGGTGGAAACTGGCAACTTTGTCGTCGAGTAAGGTAATACATCTCAATTTTCATTACTATGGTTAATTTTAAAAGCTCTGGTTTCGGTAAAGGAACTGGAGGAAAATCAGGAAAATTCCTGTTCGACTGTGATGGTTGGATTTTGTTTACGCGTCATAGCATAAACATAACAAATTCATTTTCCTTTTCCTTATACAATCTGCCTTTTTTTATACTGTTTTTCGCAGCAGAGTTATCGATTATATTACAGAGGCTAATTTTATTACACAGATCACTCAGATTTAATGACAGAAACTCTATTATCGATTGTAATTTTGGCAACACCTGTCGAGTATTCGGTGTACAGATTATTGACAAAGTCGCTAGAACAGTCTTCCATTCATTACTTTTGTTTCTGCTCCGTTAAATTTGCCCAATTTTTTTATTAATGAACTCGATTTAACTACAAACAGTGAGTATTCAGGCAGATTGGCAAGCTTCAATGCGATGTGGCAAAAGAGATATACGCCTTTAAAATTCTGTTAATTTTGCTGGTGTAAAAAATTCAAAAAGTATACCCACC
>OZ037994.1:28639586-28757086 GCA_964035705.1 Porites rus | reverse complement strand
ACGTGCTAAGCCTAAATTCCTCCATTCCCCACCCCCCTCTTCGCTCCCCAGGCGGTAAATAATGAAACAAAACTGAATGCAAGGCTGGCACTACGGCAATTAATTTAGGGCTGATTTATTATAGGTCCCTTTATATGTAGGATAATGAGTTTGATTAGAAAGGGAGATAAAATTTAAACCAAGGATACAATTAAACCACCACGTATACACTGCTCATCACTAGTATGAAATGAGCTCAATTGTAAATTGTATTATAACGGCAAGTGCATGCTAAGAAGTAATTAACTTTACAAATCTCTTTCTGGAATCACTGCAAGTTTTAGAAGAAAGTGAGTGGAATAAACCAGAAATCCTCGCCAGGGTAAAAAACATTTTTTTTGCTTCCTGATTTAAACCTCGCTTTTCATTCTAGTACTTTCAAGAGATTCACAAGGATTTGTTAAGTTTCTCACTTCACAGCACTCACAATTTGCCACAATTTAATTTACACTGCTTCCTCTGCGAGAAACATTAAATTTGTCTCCACGTAACTAAATTTCTTTAAGATACTCAGTAGTCAGTAGTCGCGAAGGGATGAATTCGTCAATACCTTATAGTCATCCATGCCAGACTGAGAAGTACATTGAAAATGTGGCGATATTTGCCTTTCTCTTATAAAAGTTCTCGTAAATCTAAACCGCTTTTTTATTGGCGTGTTATCTAGTCCCAGTGCAACTTAATTTCATATGCACCTTGATTTCTTGTTAAGTCGGTTAAGTGTTAAGAATTTGTATCAAAGTGTTAAATGAAGAATGAAAACAACGTTCCTTTAATTAAATTTTCAGCGTTCTGATTTAGCGTCCTTAAAATATTGTTAAATCTTGTAAGCTTCTCATGTGAAGTATAAACTATTTAACCCGCACCTTGAACAGTGAATATTGAACAAACCAGAAGGCAAAGGACAATTTCTTCTAATCTGTTGTATCAAACACCGATCAAAAATCTTTCAACTTATTTTTCAGTTTTTCTGAATGTAATCTCAGTGTTCCATGTTTGTTTTGACAATACTAAAGCTCGTCAATATTTTTTTAACAATTCATCGACCGTACAAAAATTCGATTTGGTAAATTAAAACACGAGAAAAAATAATAACAGTACATAAATTATTCAGTACGAAAACCTCTTGATAATAACATGGTTTCTTGGATAATCAGGCTAATTTTGTAACATCGCTTTGATAATATGAATTTTAAATTAGCCCTCCGTCTAAACTGTCTAAAACGTTCATATGGCAAAAAAAGAAAAGAACTTAGCTCTATGCGAAACATTTGCGAAGAAAGTGTCTACCGATTTAATCTCTTTATGGCTCTAATATTGTTTGGTTTCTTGCAATTCAAGGGACTGGAACAGCTGGTAATGTAAAGAGCTGCTTTTCACAGTGACGTTTTCTAGTCTTAGTACTCGGAAATGAAACGAAATGTTTTCTTTACTATTTTTGACTTGATTATTAATTTTTTATTACTTTCTGCGAAACGTAAACAAAATCGGTTCAAGGGGAACATCATATTTCTGGTATCATTTTCTTTGTGGCGTTAAACAATTTCAGTTTAAGAAACTACGAAATCTATCGCAACATTTAATAAATAACAAAACCTGCATTCTCGTTTGTCAACTTCTATATATGCGGTAATGTATATGCTGTCAGTATTAAATCTCATATATGTTTACGAGACAAATGCAGGTGGAAATATGTGTTTTCTGTTTCCACTGTTGAGAAATTTATCCCAACTTGGCACGTCGAGAGAAGCTAATTAAGAGCGTATAATTTATTAATTAACGGGGAAGCTAATTTTTTTTCGGGATTTACTTCATAGCAATGACACGGTTTTGACAGCTCATTCATAAATTTTCAGTACGTAGTTTTTACTCCTGCCTCGATTTTGCCGCAAAAAAAAAATACCTGATAAGATTGTTATTTTCTTTTTTTCTTTTTCTAGAGGGACACTTTCCGTAGTTCTTACAGAATAGACAAAGTGATATTCTTGACTTGAGTAGACCAAATGATGGTTTTGCGAACTATATGTTTACTTTTAATTACAAGAGGAATGACAAAGCAAAAGTAACTGAAAACCCGAAACTTTCTTTCAATTCTAAACGAAATCTTGTCACACTTCGATATATTGCGGTAAACCCATTTAGTGCCCTTGGAGTTTTTCTTATCCATCGGGAACCCATGTTAGTGTTATTTTTTCAGAAGCTGGCACGTGCCGCCACGCGACACCCTTAGGGTAAGCAGGGAAGCGCAACAAAGAAATCGAAGCTTTTGTTTAAACACCTTGCAAATCACAAGAAAAAATACGTAAGGCTTATATCATTTTAGAGTTCATACGAAGAGCCAGCCCACCAGAGCAAATGTATTAATCGGGTTAATTATCTCCTTCATACCGAGTGATTAAAGATCAAGTCAAGTCGTAGATTCCGCTGAGTGTATGGAGCTGCTAAGAAATTAAGAATGTTTCTCAGACAATAAGTTGTGTCAATATAGGTCCCAACAATGCGTCGTTTGTAGTTAAATTCGGTATCATTGTTGTTATCTTTCCAATCACTTAACCGGCTATGCACCAAAAGAAACATGCAAGAAAGACAGCGTGCTGACGCCGTAAGGGACCGAAGACGCCCCCAACCGGAGAGCAATGGTTAAATTTTAAGAATAAATATGAGTCACAGTGAATTATTGCGGTTAGATGTTTGCTTTAGAGTCTACCAATTTGAAAGGTTTGATCTGTCAGAGGTACACTTTAATAATCTCAAAAACAAAAACGCATGCGCTCTGAGATTACTTCGTACTTTTGTGAAGTGCTTGTCAGGGTGTTACTTTCCATTTCACACATAATTATTCAAACAAAATGTATTAAAAAAAGTTTTTTGTATTGTATTGATCGAGATAAGGAAACTTCAGGAATCTTTGTTTCAAACAACCACATTCAATAGACTCCATTTAATTCTGCTCTTTGGAGCAAGATCTAGTTGGGTGGCTCTTAGCCCTTAATGACAATGGCCCGTTTAAGAGAACTTAACCTTGTAAGAGGGGCTCCTATTCTCTTTCAACAAACGAATAAGATGCATTGTGCTGGGATTTGAATTTGAATAGAGTGAGTTCTCTCGATCGGAAGCAACAATGACATATGTTTGATGGGACACGTGTGAGCTTATTTTGTTTTGGATTGCGAGTCAAGTACACTTGTAACTCGAAGAACAATTTCCTTATCAGACTGCAATTTGCTCTCCGCAAAAATCGGAAACAGGGAGAATGTTCCGCGGATCTTCTTAGTTTTTAAAGCGTTGCTGACGGAAATGGGCACAGCACTTCGGACCAGAGTTCAGTTTCACCTGTTCCAGTGACTAAAACATATGGAAATTACTATGCAATATTTAAATAAAGACTCTGTTTCAGGAGGGTTCCACTCCTAAAAATACACAGCTGCAACCATCGCAAGATATTTAGCTTTAGGTGCGGGCAAGTATTCAACGCAACGAGCTAAGCTACGTAGACGTCATTCCTCATCAACTTGAATTATCTGTAGTTTCACCAGTGCACATGTTTCAAGATACTTTTCAGGTAACTTAAAAGTGCCGTTGTTTTAACTTATAGCTTGGAATAACTTCGATTGCTTTTAAGAAATGCTCAGATCTTGGAAAATAGAGTTTGTCAAACACTATGAACACAAATGAAATACTTTATATATTTTGATTTATTTTATTTTTAATGTATATTTAAGTATGCACAGCGATTTCCTCCACTCGATTTTTCGCATACTTAGACCTAGTCAAAAGAATCCTTTTAAAGATCTAATCGAATTTAATTCAAAGATCAAATGTTCTTTAGCTTTTCTAAGATCTTCCACCGTTCCCTAAACCAATGTGTTAATCAACAAACGTTTGAAAGCTTTTGTGAGCTTAAAATACACCACAAAATCCTATTGAAAATAAACTTTAATTCAGTCCGGCGTTTACTGGGTATTAACTCGCGCAGTTGCTGTGTGCATGTTCTTTATAGATAGGAATCCGGTAAAGAGGGAATTATCACTCTTTCCGTAGCTCGATAAGAAAAAATGAGATATTTTGCGCGCATTTGACCGAACTCTACCTGCATCCTATTTTTCATTTCGGAAGTATAACAACTAAATCGAAACATGTATACAATGTTTAGTGCAAAGTGTTTGGCTGCAGTAATTTTGCATGGAGCAGTTAAACAGACTTAAACAGTGTTCTTCTAACTACTTAATTACAACCAGCGCTTTGTGTTTTAAGATTCGATTATTTAAACCCAAATCGTACTTTATTTTTTTCTTATCTATTAGCGGTATGGGATATTTTAAAACATAAACATAAAAGGATGTTTAACGAATAATTTAAAATTCCTTTCAGTTAGTTGTTTTTTGCTTTAAACGATTTCTGATTCATTTAAAAGCTAAGAGTTATATTAACCAAGTGTATATCTGTTTTCGGAAAGACTAAGATGCAGCAAGAATCTTCTTTTAGTTCTGAAAAATTAGAAGAAGTATTATTTTAGTATTTATCAAATGTAGAATCGATCGTCGTGCCAGTGGGCATTGTCGATGAACAGCCGTTTCTTCTCCGTTTTCATCTCACTTTCTAACGTCTTATGTTAAAAATTTTCCCCCTCTTTCATGCACGGCTTAAAAAGCACTAAGATCCGTGAAAAGTTGAAATTATTAAGATTAAAAGCAGACGGCAAGCAAGTATTTCTAAAAGAACTAACTTTATTTTCTACGATTTTGTTGCGTCTGCCTTGAACGGTGTTAGAATTTGCCAACCATACGCTTTTTCATTCGCTAATTTCGCTCACCTAGCTTACGACGACCATTCATAAACTAAGTTTTTGATTCATCTTCAATACGCTTAGATCTTTCACTAACACACAAAATGTCAAAGTAGTTTAATATTTCGGGAGACTGAAAAATGCGTTAGGAACAGGTAGACAAGGAAAGAGAGAAGATTTCAAATTTACAAATGCCTTTGGTAATACTTGACAGATAAATTCTGGATGTTTATATAATCAGAAATCCCATTTGGAAAGGCAATAAGTTGAAACTGATTACGAGTTTTTCATTTGTCTGTCAGCTTGCTGTCAGTCTCGTTTGTTAGTCTCATTTTTGTATCTTTTACCTTATTTACTTTTCTTTCGGAGTATCTGTATAGAGACATATTTTCGAAACTGTATAGGATGAGAAAAGTGTAAGCATTTAATTAAAGAAAAAACCTTAAATTCGTTTTGGTCTGACAAATATTTCTCGCATTTGTAACAATAAATCCGTGATACATAACTTTTATAGTAGGGACTCAGTGAAATTCTTAACTTCTTTAACCCAACTTAAAGCAGAATTGCTGGTAGATTGCTTCAAGACTATTAACCATTCATGAAGTCATGAATTATGCGCATTTATGTTTTCAGTTAAAACGTCCTAAAGGTATTTCAAGTGAAGCGATTTTCTATGGCTAAACCTGGTCCATTGGCACACGAATTTGGTAACAGGTGAAATGCATGTAATCGATTTCAAAAAACTTGTCAATTATATCAAAAGATAAACAGTTTGGTTCGATTTTACACATGTCAAATTTTCTTTATATTACTTTGTCCTTTTAAGACTCATTGTTTAGCCTTTCAAGGCTGTTAGCATAGAATCAAAAGGTCCTTTGAGCCCTATTGTTGTAACCAAGTTAAGAAAACATCATCAAATATTCGCCGCACAATAGTTTGGTCAATATTGGGAGCCGACACCCCGAGAACAAGAATCACAACTCATTTGTGCTTCCATCTGACAAGTTATTCACGCCTACAATATTCTCATTTTCTCCACTTCGAATTTTATGAGAGTTATTAAAAGTAAACAGATGTGAAAAGCGGAAATATAAGTAACAATGATGTATCGAACGCGGAACCCCACTCTAATGTTTACTCGAAAACGTCAATCATAACCTGACAACGTAACCTGATTGGTTGAAAGAGATATGAAACCTACCTCCGCGCGCATTGTCGTGTTAAGAAACCAGTCGTTTCCATTTATCGTACCCTACTTGCTGAGCGGCGCACGAGCCGTTATTCACTTTACTTAAGTTAAACCATGTAACAGATTTCTTCGCAGCGTGAGGTAGACTCGGGCGCGAGGTGGACACACACACGACACCTGTGTTTTAGAAGTTTGTTAGAGCGAACAACACACAGGGTTATCTTCAAATCAAAAATTGTGTCGACCAGTTTGTGCATCACTGAGGTATCGCCTGGAACACGAAAGGTAAAATTGAGGCTCCAGCCGAGTATTTTACTTTTATGCGCAGTGGTTGGAAGCTGGGATAATATAACTTTTTCAGAATCCCTCCAGCGCGCAAGTATTCAAAGTCCATTAATGCATTATTGTTGATGATTATGTGGTCTGTGTGAGTAGAAAATTATTGAACCGCCCAGGAAGCGAAAAGAAAGGCCTCGTTTGGTTCGTATGTATTGTGCATGAACGCCTTTCAACTCAGTAAATGTCTATGGAAACGGTAGGGAAGCTGTGAACCATATAGGAACTATTAGAGAATGGTGGATAATGAAAATTCTGAGGGTTATAAACTAAGGAGTCCTCAGCTAGCCTCTCCCACTTTTCTAAAATGTTTCGGGGTAAAAGACGGTTTGTCTATTGAAATGTTATACAGTTTTGTATTTGTGTTGTATTTGAAATTAACAGAAAGTATGCTAATACTTGTTAATTTAGTACAATACACCATGATACAAATAATCAGAAATGGTTACCGTACCCCATCATGATTAATCAAGTTTATATGGGACTTCTTACTGATGGTTTAAAAACCAATAATTACGGTAACCAAAATGTTTGAACAACCTTTCAAATTTTCCATAAGAATTTTTTGGGGCACGATTTTTTTCAGCAAGGCCTGTTGTTTTTAAATGGATTACCGTTTAAAATATTTATGTTTATCAAAGAAAAAAAATGGAAAAAAATAAAAATGTTAAAACAAATTCCAATAATTCATGATTTTTTTTCGAATGCTAACCCTCTAAAGTCGATAATTCCCACTGTGCTTGGCTTAACTTTGTCAAAGTGTCGCTGAGTGTCGGGTCCTTAAAGAATATGAAACCACTGCAGTTCATAGCGTTACATCTATGATGCGTTTAGGCGTTCCACCGCGCGATAACAACTCTTTCCCAATGAAGACCTATGCGGCTCTTCTTTAAAATCCTGAAGTTTTTCTCTCTTGTTTTCAGAGTATGCCGACGGCGGACCAACTAACTCTCGACGAAAAGCCATCTTTTTGCGCCGGTTGTGGAGCGAGAATCGTGGACCGGTTTTACCTGATGGCCGTCGACCAAGAGTGGCATGCCGAGTGTTTAAAATGCAACGAGTGCAGTTTAAGACTCGACAACGAGCTGACATGCTTCACTAAGGATGGAGAAATATTGTGCAGAGAGGATTATTACAGGTCAGGAAATTCAAAGTTTTGAGACCAGAGCGCCTATTGTGTGCTTTGGTTTAGAACTTATTCACTTCGAGATTTTTGAACAAAAGTACAAATACCAATTCGATTTGAAAGACGAAGTGATGAAGTGATGCAATGTAATATCACTGTAGGTCAGGTGGAACAACTAAATTCAGATAGCACGTTTATCCTGTGTTATTCACCAAATCCAGACCCGCGAACAAGCAAATAAGCTTTTACAATTTTGCGATAACACTCAAACTTTTCACTTATCTTGCTTAATCTAACCTAGATACCGGACCGGCTTTGTGTGTGTCAGGCTGCAGCCGTTCATTGTAAAAATAGGATTTAGTCATGCACATAACAGAGTCACTTTGAGTTTGAACCCAACTGTTACAAAAGTGACGGTGTATGAAAATGAGGCCGTCCGTTTAATGACAGTCTGGCCGAGAACGTCAAAAGTAGCTCCCGTTTTTATTGCGTTTTTAAGGAAAGTGACGAATAAACTATTTGTTGCTTCCCTTAAAATTTTTATTGTACTTAACCATAAACTTCCAATACTGATTAAAGATGATTAGAAACTTTAGTTATTAAAATTGTACATAATTATTTTGTTTTGTCTAGGAATTGCTTGATAGTTTTGCTAAAGACAACGGACCGAGCTATTCAAGGATTTTTTCAATCGAGGCCAGTTTATCTCTTCGTTTACCACAAAAGATAAACAGTCCTCCAAAAACCTGAAAAGCTCTTAATTAACCTTCGAAAATGTCATTGGCCTTTAAGGCGCAAGATTATCTCACAAATGATATACGCTCTTGAATCCCATGGTATAGAGAGCGTTGTTTTATATTACAATATGTACCCCACTTTGCGTCTATATATCATAGATCATTGATGGTCATTCCTCTCGGTCCAAATTATGATATTTATCTAATCGCCCATTATTAAGTTTTGTTTCTGGCGCCAATATGCCTGGAAATCAAGAAAAATAATTCAATATTTGCCAAATCATACTACAATAAGACATTTTTATTTCTCTTTGAAGTGTCGATGGCCAGAAAAAACACTCACTAGACGTTATACTACATAAAATATATATTGATATTGAAATATGAGAGAGATGTTCAGGAAGTTACTTTTGATTCGTATTGGCACTGTTGCGTGAAAAGACGAAACATCTGACTCTACGACAAGATATCGAGCTCTTGGCACCTCAAAATGCCTTGACTAATTCTAAGCTGCGGAGAAAGTTCGGCCGGGATCTAGGCCATTCACTAAATTCAAAATGTAGATTACCGGAGTAGTCCCAAGTTTTCCTTTGGGATAGAAGAGATCGCAGTGTTTTGTGGGGTTAAACTTTAAAATATGCTTCAGTTGCGCGAAAGTGTCTTTTGCTTTAATTTATTGCGTACCTGACGATTCACTTAATCATTGTCATGCATATTTCTTGAGCTTTTTATCATTTTTGATGAACTGATTGTTCTTAACCTATATACAGCATTGTTTGGTAATGAAAAGAAAATTGAATAAGTACTGTTGAGAGTATTTTCAAGCCTTTACCATCTCTCTATCTTATCCAAAAAATTTGCATGTCTTTCAAATAAAGCATTACTTTTTTCATCAAACTGCTATAAAGAAGGCGTTTACGTCCTGAAGTGCCAACTGCGTTCATTCAATTCTTTTTAGCGCTTTCCTGTTTCTAAGGAAATGCAGCGTTTTGGTATTTTAATGTAAAAATGCGAAATGTTGGTTTTGTTGTAAAAAACAATAAGCACTTCCAAATCAGCTTTACCCATCATCTGGTGTTAAAAGTAAATTTTGTTCATTTGTTATTGTTTTGGTCTTGCATGCTTCTTTCAATGTCGGGGGATTTCTGAATTTGAACTACATTTTACTCAACCAATTTCCGTATGTTTTCTTGTTTTGTTCTCAGTTGTCAGGTCTAGTGATCATGATGTGCCGTTTTACTTTATCACAATAAGGGCAAAAGTTAAAAAAAGAAAATAGATCCTACATATTGGATTTATTCCTTTTTTAAAATTAATTACTGACTTGACAACTTTCCTTTTAAATTTTACATTGCTGAAATAGGAAAATACACTGAAAATAGGATCCTTTTAATCAAAACTTAAGAATAGAAACTAAGGAAAGAACACCTAGGATCTAGATCAGTAAAGTTATTAGTTACGAACTGAACAACATTTCTTTGAAGTTTAAATTGTTGAAATAGGAAAACAGGATCTTTCTTTTTTTTTTTTACCAAAGATTGCAGTCTAAAAGGCAGTCCAAAAAGTTGTTGATCTGTTTAAGCTGAACTCATCAGTGTAAAAAACAAAGAGTAAACAGCCTTGAGTGTTCAACTGCATCTCGAGTTAATGATACAAAATAGACCTAACAGACTTCCGCTTTGCGATGACCGGATCATCCAATAAGATACATTGGATGGGCATTTAGAATCTTTTGTTAAAATCACTTATTTGACCCAACGCTTGAACAAAACACGGGAGAAGCTCACTGTAGATATAATTTAATTCATTCAAATAAGATTGGTTATTGTTAAGGTCGGTTTCGGAGTAATATTTTGCCTCTTTTTCTCGATTATAATTGAGGAATTTATGATGCAACATATTTTATGATGATGATAGGCGCAAGTATTTATCCTAGTTAGGAACTCAGAACTATCAGGGGTCCACTCTGGAGACGGTCAGTTCTGATCTGCGTTTATCGTTTATTTCATATCCGTCGTTCACACCTGGAAGAACGTTAGAAAGGTTTCATGCGTATTCAAGACTCGTGTGAATTTACAAAGCAAAATTGCTCGTTCTCAGAACTTAGAGGCTAGAATTCAGTGATACTCCCAAAGATTGAAAACACTGGTAACGATCGGTTAGCGTTTACAGCCTAGCTAATTAGGTGCCTTGACATAAGGGCAAGGAAGACTGCGTGAAGGGACTTGGCTACTCCGTCTACACCATATTGCTCTTGGGGGGAAAAGAAAAGGCTTAAAACTGAGCTTGCTGTTGGTGATAAGTGTTTTGGTGTTGTCTAGTAGACATAAATTTACCGAAACGAGTAATTGAAATTCCCATTGAAATTCCTTTCGTATATGTATTTCCATTACTCCACGGAACATTTGTCAGTGTGGAACGGAATTTTACAAATGTAACAAAATAAAATAATAGAAATTATAAAAATCCCGAAGATCGATTTCCGCCTTTAGACGTTTAAATTCAAGGACCAAGTGACTGGCTTCAAACTCCATTATACTTTCGATCACTAACGTACAGCTGTTCGATGAATGTCACTGCTGAGGTCTGTTATACCAAAAAGTCAGACTTTCAGCAGTTACCATGAGTTACCCTTAAATCTCAAAATTCCCCTGATTTCCAGTCCAGAACTTATATAAGAATTGCATTGTCGCTAACTTAGTTTGTGTTGGTTTATATTGAATAACCTCAATTTCAAACTTAAGTGCTCCCGGCCTAGTCACAGGTTAGACTTGTAATTGAAAAACGTCCTTACACAACGTATAAACACATGATGATGATGATGACTTTATATTGCCATCAACAAAGCTTCGGAAAGTGGCTGTTGCATGAAGCGCACTGAAACGTAATTATCTTCATATTAACTTGCTCCTTCCTTTCTCTCCTCTAGACGCTTTTCAGTCAAGAAATGTGCTGGTTGCAATCAAGGTATCTCAAGCAAAGAACTTGTAATGCGCGCCCGCGATCAAGTTTACCATATCAGCTGTTTTGCCTGTGAACGCTGCAAGAGAATTTTGTCGACAGGAGAATACTTCGGCATGCGCGGACTGAGAATATTTTGCAAAGCAGACTATGAAGTATTGCTCCGAGAAGAAGCCCATGCTATGAAATCTACACTCGGTTCCTCTTCTGGGAAAGGCCGGCCAAGGAAAAAGAAAATATCCATGCCCCTTGAAGGCGTAACGGCTTTATCAGGTGATGCTTTGGCGAACAAAAGCGCTGATTACTCTAAACTGGCTCGCAATATAAGGTGCTAATCACCCTTATTAGCTTTGTGTATGGTTCGTAACTTTTGTTTTCATTATGTCTTGTGTTGGAAGCTTTCTGAGTTGTATTGTGTTTATGGATGGTGATTTGGAATAATGATTGAGATTGTGTTGACGACGAAAATAACTTTTCTTGTTACATTTGGGCATTACATTCCTTCTCATAAGCTTTAACAAAATTTAAAAATAAACCAAATACGGTGTTGAAGTTGAAAATTTAATGTTTAAGGAGAGATATCTGGTGCAATACATCATATTGTATGAGTAGTTGATATTTCGTAAAGCTTTTGATTCATCATGGCGTCATCTTGACTACCTAATGAATAGAACCTTTTAGTCTACAAATTAAGATGGCTAATCCAGACTTTTTAAAGATTTTTCTTGATGGATTTGTGCGCTGATCAACTATAACCCTTACTGTGTTACTGTGTGTCGTTAATCAGTGGACTACTGCTGTAGTTTTGTCAAGAATTTTCAATCACTTTCGAATTTTACAGTACCCGTTGGTACGTTATAGGTAATCGAACAACAAAAAGAACGGCTCCTATGAGCTAAATGGAATTTCTGTTCAACATGTAGGCTGCGTAAGTGTTGTCGTATCAAAAGAACAAATAACACACTTTACACCTGCAAGAACTAGTTACCACTGACAGCTTGCCGCCTTTATTTTAATACTGTTAGCATGGAAGGTATTAAAGGCTTAATTATTCTTAATATCGTTTAAAAGGTACTTTCTAAGTGGCTTAGAAAAGGCAGCCTTGTTTAGACACCCTGAAGATGCTTGTTTTCAATCGCGTTAATTCTAGATCGCTCATCGCAAATGCTTGATTCTATTTTTTGTTTATTGTAGAAAGGTTTTTCATATTAACCTTAGAGAATAGTAAATTGTTATAGTTGTTATAGTTTACCAGTCAACAGAATTTCAAAACAGACATCATGCAGCTATTACAATTGAACATTCAATTTACCATACTCAGTACTAGCCTAATTATAATTACTGCATGACTATTGAACGTGTCCGAAGGAAACAATCCTTGTTTGTGGCGTCAATAATACAAGTTTCTTTTGAAATTAATACTTAGGACAACCAGGCAATGATTTTAGCTTCAGTTGGATTATGCTTGTATCTATCCATTTTTTAGGTTTCACAATTTCTGAAGCAGAGAGTCATCTTGGTCAGCACAATGGGGACAGCAAGCCTAAACGCATGCGCACCTCATTCAAGCATCATCAGCTGAGAGCAATGAAAGCATACTTTGCAATGAACCACAACCCAGACGCAAAAGACTTAAAGCAACTCTCTCAAAAAACTGGCCTCTCGAAACGAGTTTTACAAGTTTGGTTTCAAAACGCTCGTGCAAAATATCGCAGGACAGTTTGCAATCCGCAAGCTCAGGACTTGTCGCCAGAATCTCAGGACCAGGCCTCCCCGGTCAGCTCGATTTTAGAAGTTGGAATATTGTGACCAGATTGAGAATTAATGTATTTATACTACTACATGAGAAATTTCTGCAATTTGATTGGCTTAGAGCAGTGGTATTTCAGCTTAATTTGAAATACCTACATGTGAAAATTACAAACCTTTTCCGGGTAGTAGTGTAAACAAATAATAGCATGATTTGTACTTGATATTTGGCGTGAATACCACTCGTGATATTTCAAAATTGTCTCAAATTTCACTCGCCTAACGGCTCGTAAAATTACGTATAACAATTTTGAAATATCACTCGTGGTATTTATGCCAAATATCACTACAAATCATGCTATTGCCTATACAGATAGATACATATATTTCATTTACACGGCTCGGACCGGCAGGGTGTATTAAACTGATTTAACCGCGGTGAATACTTCCTGACTCCAGACAGAGTTTGCCCTGGAAAATCGGCTTTCAGAACAGTTTGATGAAGTGTAAAAAATTTTTTTTTAAAACTGACCGAAAAGCTAACGATGCTATCTGGAGAAGCATTCATGCCGAGGTCCAGGGGTTTTTAATAGCAAATTTTAGTCTGATTTCATACACACCCAAAGTTAGAACTGAAATAGCCTCATACATAAGAGCGTCTCTTATGTCTTATGTCTTGCCGTAACCGGCACCTGCCTATACTCCAGGGAAGCTCGGCCCGAAAGGGATTTCTGTTTCAGGCTTCAGTTAATGAAAGGGTATTTCGATATTTACATTTTAATTGATATGAAAAAGACAGACCAGTTACAGCATTGCGTGCAGCATGCAGTGTTGACTTGGAGGTATGTGAAAAAAGTACCATTTGTCAATGGAACGCATAGGTACCTTTTCTGTGGAACTTGATACATAAAAGGGAAAGGGATTGAACCTCAGGGCGGAGCCTTCCCGTCTGAAACGTTGTTGAGTGGACTTTTCGATCTTAGTAGAACAGTAACAGACAAATCGGGACAAACTGTTCATCGATGTGGTTGACCGAAAAAAAATAAACCTCTGTAACTCCAGTTTCGTTTTTGTGAATTCTCAATGGCAAGAACATATTTCCAACACTAAAGGAAGAGCCAATTCCTCCAAGGTAATTTAGGTGTTAAAAACAAAATACTGAATAAAATGGTTATGGCATATGGCTTTTTGTGCTAGTATCTTTTTATTTACTGGGTAATAAAATTACTTATCGTGCTTATAAAAGGTGAAAGCTTAGCTGGGATTTGCCTAATGCAAAGGTCACGGAACTGATTCCCAACATTCCGTTATTGTCTTAAAAATAACTTAACAAGAAAATAGCAAAAACATATCATCATTACACAAATTATTAACTGGTTTTACTGGTAGGTTCCATTTTGTATCTTCTATTGTAAAATAACATTAATCTGCAAACTTTCACATATGAAGTATGCGCTATGCTTGTTCCAGTTTATCTAGAAATTTTAACAAGTTCAGATTTTTTGAATAAAATGAAGTTGAGAACGCTTGAATCGCGAAACTTTTAAATCCCCCGTCTTCAAATTTGCCTACTGAAATCGTGACGATCAAAATCCCGCGAAATATTGTCTCGCCAAAATCGCGAACTCACGAATAAGATAGTTGCTATTTATTAAAAGTAGACTTCACAGTCCCCTATTTTTTCGTGAGATCGTTTAGATATACCGCGTCTTACTGTCACGGCTATCTTGATTTCAAATGTACCGAGGGGGCGGGCGTCGGGGATTATAGCTTGGGGGGGGGGGGGGCGAGAAACCGCTTCCTCCCAAACCGCCCCCGCCCCCTAGGTTGACACTCATGCAAGATGGCAGCCCGTAACGCGAAGCTCTCGATCTCGATGATCTTACGGAAAAATAGAGGACTGTGAAGAGTCTATATTGAAAGCGGCCAAAATTCTTGCGGGCTCATGAGAGAACATACGCTAAAGAATGCCTTAAACGAGCTCTTCTAAGCCATTTTGGTACTCACCATTACTTTGAAAACGTTTTTAATGTTTTACCTTAATGTTCGGGAATATCCACGTTCAATACGACTTCTTTGAGGACTGTATTTTATTCCCAAGATTTTCTTCCTTTTACACTCGTTATACGTTGTACGTTTTACACTCGATCATTACATTTTTAATCTCTTTCTTAAGTATAACAAATTACAGTTCTTATGTTTCCGTCACATAACACTATACACAGGTATAAAACAAGGCCTTAATTGTGTAGATTCAGCGTTATAATATGACGAAAAAGCATTCGGTTGAGCGCAATAAGCGTGTCAATCGCGCAAACGGCCTGTATGCCGTGGCCTTGCGTGCAAAAAGCTTTCAAGTATTGATTTAAAATTTGGGTCGTTGGGTTTCATGAGCACCATTTTCCGACACTTAATTTGTTTCCAAAAACTCAATTAAATGCCTTGACATGGCTAAAATAAACATTTTTCCGTTTTGTTATACAGTAACTGCAATGTTAATTTGTGCTTTCTAGTTGCTACTGACGCCGATTATAACAAACTCTAAAAAACATGACTGCCTTTATTTGTAATACACGTTAATGGGCCTACTTAATAACAACGTAATTTTGCTTTCCTTTCCTATGTTTCCCAATACTATGAATACAGCACGTTCACGTTTGTCTGAATAACAAGTACCTAAGCTACATTCAAATGATTGCCCTTATACTGTTTCTTATAGTTCTTTTTAATAAGCCGTTCTGGAGAAAAAAAATCAACTGAAACCCTACAATATAATACAACAGAGCTAAGATACTTCCGATTGTCCATGCCTGCATCTTAAAAAGAAACGTAATCGCTCAATTTAGTCAGTATGGTCCGCCTTTGGACGAAGCCCGCACCATACAGGTTTCTCCGTTTTCAGTAAAATTCAGCTAAAGCTACTTGAACACAAAACTCAGAATCCACTGGATTCAACGAGATTTTTCAATTTAATGCGGTCTTTACACTTAAGATTGCAACTTTTAAAAGAATCCGTACTACTTCACTCGAGTGAACAGACGCAGCAAGATATCTGGAAAAAACGATTGGTGGTGCATTGAGATTGATAGCCATAGGGACCACAAGTGCATTGATCTCATATGGCTGAGCGCGGCTATCTCTTCCACTTTGAAACAACTGACATAACTTAAAATAGAGTACTCATCAAGCCGATAGCTCCAGTCCTACTGATTCTGAATGTGATCGTCTGGCAGAGCCAACATTCTACTCTAGGTTGCCGCTAAATAATTTCAAGTTACAAATTTTAAATCCGGTGAACATTCGAATTGACCAACAGTGGTTCCAACTTCCTTTTAAGGAAGTTGTAGGAGTTATTAAAATAACTCATACACCTTCCCTCCCTTATAGAGCCATATTCGTATGAGCTTGAAATGAAATCGCGGGAACAAAACAGAAACAACAAACGAACGGAAGTAGAGCGATTTACCGAACGGATACAAACGCGCGTGGTCGGCTTTTGGTTGAAAAAACTTCTTGCCCGAGAACTTTCTAGGAATCAATCGATACTTCGCTTTGACGTTATACTGCAACATGACTGGCCAATTGAACAATGCCTTCTCCATATTAGGGTTTTCTTTGGGGGGAAAACGAGTCCATGTTTTGATCTTTTTTCTACTGGGTGATAAAACAAATAACGAACACTTACACGAAACCATTTTTCCAGTTGTACGAAAATCGCTCTATCAGGCCAGTTTCACGGAGGTTTAAGACTAACCTTTTCATCAGGTGATCCTGCAGTTCAACATACGGTAATGCCACAAAAGTTGCCGTTTAAATCACACCAGCAGTTTAATTAAATGCTTTTGCTATACAATGCTATTTTAATACATACAACAGTATTGCCAAATAGAGAGGAGAAGTCTTTACGTCACGTTGCCATGGTAGCAAATTTTTTTGGGAGACAACAAATCAAAACGTCACTTAAAAAATGGGTTCGCGCTGTTTCCATTTCATCGATCTTATTAAATTTCATTTATAATTTGTCAAATGTTGGCGAAATTTTCTGGGTTGAATCCGAAAGGACCGTATCTAAGTTTAGAAAAAGAAAAAGAAAAATTGTTGTGTTGTGCTTACCTACTCCATAAAGCGGGCACGTGAAATTAGGAAGTTTCATTTCGCAGTCGTGCAACAACGACTAAGCCTGAAATGTACAAAAAAGCTTACTGCAAGTGTAAAGTTGTTCTTTTGTCACTCTAAACCTATTGTTCTTTTGCAGTTTGCCGTCACCGTTGCAAAACTTCCTTTTGTTGTGATCCAGAACTTTTGCTACCATGGTAGAACGTGACGTTACACTTCTCACCGGCCTCTCTATTGAAAAAAGCACAAAAATCTTTAGTAAGAGACCCTTACTGTTACTCATGCATGTTACAGTTACATCTTTTACGTAGATTGAAATATGAAAAAGTCCCAGTTCACTTTATCAACTGCGTATTTATGAAATACTCGCTAGAGGTCAAAGAATCGTTACAAATATAACTTTTCTCCTGAGAATCGAGTAAACCAACTCACATTAAATGAAAAGCCAGACGTATAGGACACGATCTATTAAACTTAACTGAGTGGGTATGTCAACCGAATCTTATCGTGTATCGAATCATACGATTATTTGCTACGTCTAAGTTCCACCAATTTATGAGATCTACGTAATAACATAGAAACAAATATAAAATGCAGTTTTTTCCTTAAAAGATTCAGGATCAGTCCTCGCAGGATACCTTTTGCAAATACTAATGCCATAATACAGAGACAAACAATCTTAGTTCAAACTAGTCCGATCGCATTACAGGCCTAGTTGTAATGTGTGACCATTTTCTCGATGTACATAACCTTTTCATTTCCTGGTTCGTCCTTCGTAGATGTCTGAACAGTGTGAGGAGTAGGAATCTCTAACACGTGGTATGGTGGCGGCTGGTTCGTTTGGATGACAACACACTCTTGCCAGAGGTAGCAGAGATCTTTAAATTTACGCGTCCTTTTTTCGGTGAGTTGACGCTCAAATTCATCAACTCGAGTCAGCTTCGTCTTTGTCTTGAACGACGCGCTTACCTCAATTGCCTGAACCAAACCCTTCAAATTCACTTGGAATTCCGTTTCGTTTTCCTTGGTTTCCTTCCAACTGTTCTTGGTGACCATTTGAATTTGCACCTCTTCTTCAAAGCCACCGGGATGGTTGTGAACAAGCTTCCACTTGGAGCTGGTACTGTGGACTTCAACTGGGGTTTTCAACTTCGTGTCTTGCGGGATCTTGCCTGCGAAGATCTTGCTCATTTTGTGAGTGCGGTTTTCAAAGTCGTTCGCGTGAAAATTCTTCTTCACCTCATTTGTGTCTGATAGCTGCAAGATAAGATCCACGCTGAAGAAGCCCTTGACGAGGTAATGGTCTTGAGAACAACCAGAATCCAAGGTGTAGGTTCCATCGTGACTAACGATAAAAACTGTATAACTGGTATCATTGTCGAAGGTACAAGTCGCTATGACAGCGGTCTGTACCACTTTTCCTACCTGATCTGCTACTATTTCAGCCACTTGTACCGCCTGTTCAGTCTCTTTTACCAGATCTTGCCATTCCTTTGCCACCACTTTTCCCGCTAGTTCAGTCTCTTTTGCCACCACTTGTGCCGCTTTTTCAGTCTCTCTTACCACATCTTGTACCACTCTTTCAGTCTCTTTTGCCACCACTTGTGCCGCTTTTTCAGTCTCTCTTACCACATCTTGTACCACTCTTTCAGTCTCTTTTGCCACCACTTGTGCCGCTTTTTCAGTCTCTCTTACCACATCTTGTACCACTCTTTCAGTCTCTTTTGCCACCGCTTGTGTCGCTTTTTCAGTCCCTCTTACCACATCTTGTACCACTCTTTCAGCCCCTTTAAATATATCTTGAAAAAAACTCATCTACAAAAAAAAAATGTTTGGTGATTTTAGGTTTAGCGAGTGTCTGTCGCCAAGAATACAGCACAGCCATAAATTCACAATACTACTCGTTGTTAAACTATCACAATACGCTTTTGAAGAGATCAGTAACGTTAAAAAAATTGAAGGAGATACTATTGGCGTGTAGGGGGAAGAGTGGTAAATAGAACGGGACTACTTGCCTTCAGTTAATTGTTCGTTTATTATTAATATTCACCGTTATCTTCGATGTCAATATAGTGAAAGGAAGATGATTCAAATGATCCTTGAATCATTTCAAAACTAAGTATAAAAAAAAACGTTACTTAAACAATCAAATTTTACCTTCTAGTAACTGGTGCAAGGATTTCGAGCCAAATTCAGAGTGATGTCTGCTCAAAAGTAACCAGCTTCTCGACAAGGTGGCAGTCTTGTTTGAGTTATGGCCTAGCCTCTCTGGGCGGCCCTTTTATTAGCCTGGCAAGCAATGACTCAGCAAGCAATATCTCTTGAAGCATCAGGACCTGTCAGTTAAAAACAATGTAACAAAAGTTGACGACGCCGGTTAGAACAGGAAAAAAACATGTTTTTGTAACGGAACCTTGGTTTTCACGCAAACAACAGGCGTGGCAAGGCAAATTTGAAAGAAACTGACCCATCAGAGGCCAGTTTTCTGACAAAGGTAAGTAGTCCAAAATAGATTCATTATAGGTGCGCACTGACTGGTTAGGAGTGCTTCCATCCGGTCTCTTGTCTTGGTTTAAATATAGTAACTTAAGCTACCTGTAAACAGAAGTTCCTGCTAAAAGGTCGCACTTATCCTTGGCCTCCTTGCATAATAGGTGTGGTGCAGTGAGTAGATAATTGCAGTTTTACAATTCGGCACCCTTTTAGGAAAATGAGGAATGAATTCTTCTCTGCTTAAACAAAAGATCATCCATTAAAACAGAGGAGAGAATGAAATGCCTAACATAGCAAAAGCCTGAACATGGTGATCCCATAATGGTAGGTTTTTCTAAAAAAATTAGTTATAAATAAAAACGTCAGCCTTTTTGGTCAACTAATGCCTCACTATTCATATTGGTTCGACCGATGTTGGCTGTTTTTCACTTCACCATTTTATTAATTGTTAAGTCTTGTCCCACGATCATTTTAAAACAATGCTCCATTTGAGTTGTACATATGACCAATTTTAAACAAATATTCGTGAAAGTTATATTTTTTTCTGCCCTTTTACCCCTCTTACCATTAGCCGAGTCAAGGCTTTCAATTTACAACCATTTGTGATTTCTTAGTAAAATAGAATATAGGTGTTCCTTTTAATCTTTCTTTGGTCTCAAAAGATTTTATGGAATAAATGTATTGATTGAATGTATTGATATGCTCCCGTATGGAATGCTACTACCAAGGTGGCACAAATGTCTTATGTTACTTCAGATATATAAGCAAGGCGGTTTTCTTAGTAAAGAAAATGGAGCTGTTCGTGTTCGTGTTTCTTTTACTGGTGAAGCTAGGATTTTGATTAACTTAGTCTCATAAGATTAGCGTCTGAAGTTTAACAACCATGCAAATATTAATGCAGAAGATTGGTCGTTTCAATTTCTGACCAACTACACGAACAATCACGAACAACACTACAGAGCAAATACCTCAGATTTCTAAAAGTCATACAAACAAACAGCCAAACTCTCTTTTAAAGCGCGTCCTTTTGAATATATCTTGGGATTTTTTTTAATTGTTTGAATACAGTACTGATTCGATGGTATCGCTAAACCACAAACAATATGCATCAGACACGAAACGCGTCCTGTTTCATCTTTTTGTGCATTTGATATTTTTTCAAATACGAACCAGCTCTTATTAAGTGTTTTGAATTGTGGCTTGGCTCAGATTACCGTTGTTTTACTATACCATGTTTGAGTAAGTTTATTCCGTATATGTTACATTGAAGACAACGAAGAAACACCATTAAACAATTTCATCCTGGAAGCGACCAATGAGGTATTTTTCTAAATAGTGAAATTTCACTAACTCATTTTCTGTAGGAAAAATTTGAAATGTTTTTCTCGCATTCCTTTGCTTTGCATTCAGCCTTTCAAAAAAAATTTGATTTAACGTCACCAAAGGCCGGCAATACTTTCTGCAAGAAGAAGAATTGAAAAGACACTTTTGACAGAAATTTAACGCAAGTTTCTATAAGCGTTTATCACGTTGGTCGAAAGTTGTCATTATTTACCTGCAAGATTTGGAGGAAAAAGCATCTTTCTAAATTAAATTGAATAAATATATGTTCCTTAAACTTGTGGTAACATTTCCCAATATAAATGATTCTAGAATCACTTCAGTGATCAATACAAGTTTTAACGTTTTTTTTCTTTCTTTCCTTTGTTTATTTTTAAGTCGACATATCATTACGTGGACAAAATGGTCCATATCTAACAATCATATACATTAATATTTTGTAATACTTACAAGTAATTATGATGGTTCATTGTTTTACATACTCTTTAAAAGCGCGTGTACATCATTTAGTGTCTTTAGTGATAGCACACACCAAAAGTCAGTTGGGCTCATCATACAGGGTATTTGAGCAAATTTCTCTACCACTTTGAAGAATTTCACATCACGTTATCTTAAGAGAGTGAATGATCTAATTAAAGTCCCCGGCGCACTTTTCATGCCGGTTAGTCCGGCGGTTTAAGCCCGGTCAGGTTCGTATTTAGGGTTTATCATCGATATTCATTCTTAGTCCAACGCAAGAAATATGATTAAACCCACGAGTTCGATCTGGTGTTGCATCGCTAATGTGGGAATAACTCTATATTTATTTCAGTTTTAAATAAATGTTGTTTTTCTCATTAGTTTATTGACTAAGTGATAAATTGCATATATGTTTTGAGACTTCGTCAATAGCATTCCCGGAAAACAACCACAATAAGTAGTTAATAAGAAAGAAGTGTTTTTGTATCGCTAAACCTTAAACTATATACATCATACACCAAACGCACCCCGGCCCTGGTTCATCTCTTTGCAAGTGAATTTTGTTTGAAATATGGACTAGCTTTCGATTAAGTGTATCATGGCAAGTGTGGCTTGGCTAAGATTACTTTCGTTACCATGTTAAATTGAGTACAGTCAAACCTCTCTAGTACGGACACCGAAGGGACAGAGCAAAGTGTCCGTACTAGAGAGGTGTCCGCATAAAAGAGGTCACTACGATAACGTCACTTTCACCACTCTACTTACAGTTTTAAGTGTTCAGTAGCTAAAACTAAGCTCACACTCGTCTTTAAATTGCATTTAAGTTTATTGATTTACAGTACAAAGACAACGCCTTTCAGTAACATACAACATTATACATATCAACTACGTACTTACAGTCGTAGAAAAATCACTGGTTTAAAACGAAACGAGTTGTAACGTAAAGCACACATCTGAAAACGTCGTTCGCTATTTTGCAAGTGCAAACAGTAACTAGAGTAAAAAATGTAATGGAAAAGATCTTTATGCTATCTGTAGTTATTTGAGCCTTGAAAAGTCGGTTATGTACACCTTTCGCAAATCGTTGTTTCATATACAGCGACTGGGCTTTTGAAATCACCTTGCATAGCACATCAGCCAGATTCACCTGATGGGGATTCGAGATTCACCTGATCACCGCACTGTCCATAATAAAGACGTTAAGTTCATATGTAATTACTCTCTGTGTCCGTTGTCCGTATTCGAGAGAGTCCGTATTATAGAGGTTCAAAATACGTGGCTTGTATCACGGAACTGTTAACTTAAACAGTCATGTATTTTAGGGCTACGCTTGTTTTGTTCCTTCTGACAGTATTTGATAAACTTGCCGCAGCGCACAATGATGCGATCCTTGGGCATCGACCCATAATATGTTTCAGTAAAATTTCACTAAATTATTTTCTGTAGGAAAAATTTGAAATGTTCTTCTCGCATTACTTTGCTTTGCATTCAGCCTTTCAAAATAAATTTGATTAAACTTCACCAAAGGCTGGGAATACTAATAAGAGAACAGCTCCTTGCTAGTACACAGGAAGTTTTAATAACGCGGTGAGGCGTTACTGGGAGAGTCTCGAGAAAAATGTGGCACTTGCAAATTATCGAATGCAAAATTCAAAATAAAGTTGCTTGCATTGCGGAACTGTTAAACATTTTTTTTAGCGCTTCGCTTTACTTGTTCGTTCTGACAGTATTTGATAAACTTGCCGCAACGCACAATGATGTGATTCTTGGGCATCAACCCATCACTGATTTGTTTCAGTGAAACGTCGCTCATTGATTTTCTGTGGGAAAATTTGAAATGTTTTTGTCGCATTGCTTTGCATTCAGCCTTTCAAAAGAAATTGTGATTTAACTTTACCGAACGCCGGGAATACTTTCTGCAAGAAGAAGAATTGGTAAGTTATTGTTTACTTAAGGCTAAAAGCCGCGCCGTTAAGGAGCATATTAAGGGATCAAGTACTTTGAGACAATACATTTCTGGATCATTATCCGTCCAAGATATTTATTAACCTTTGTAACTTCATGAAGCGCGTGTTAATTACCACAGATGGCTTGCTGGCTTATGCCTTTAGGAAACATACCAAAAAACAAAGATTGATCAGGACCGTAAACGGCAGCCCGCAATTACAAGACATTTTTGAAATTTAGCGCAGGTTTCTTTGCGTTTATCACGTAGGTCTAAAGTTGTCATTAATTAATTTCTTTTGTTTCTTTTCCTTTTTGTTTTTTTTTTTTTCGGAAAGTCGACATATAATTAGGTGGACAAAATGGTCTATCTCTAACATTAATATATATTATTTTGTAATACTTACATGTAAGTTACTGAGTATATAATGTTCATGATTTGACATACTCTTTATGAAGCGCGTGTACATCATTTAGTGTCTTCAGTGATGGCACACACCGAAAGTCAGTTATGTTCAACATACAGGGTATTAAGCAAATTTCTCTGCCAGTGTTTAGAATTCTCAGTTCAAGAGTGAATGATCTGCAAATTTCATGCCGTTTAGTCCGGCGGCTTAGCCCACTCAGGTTCGTATTTAGTTCAATGCAAGAAATGTAAAAATATTGGTTAAACCCACGAGTTCGATCTGGTGTTGCATCACTAACGCGGAAACAACTTATTTTAGTTTAATTTATTTTCTAAATAAATGTTGTTTTTCTTATTAGTTTATTGACTAAGTGATAAATTGCATGTTTTAGACTTACTCAACACAGCATTCCCGGAAAATAGCCACAAAGAGTAGTTAATCAGAAAGAAGTTTTTTTGTACAATTCAACAGTAGTCTTAAGTTTTGTTGGCTACCTTTCTAACCGTCAAGGAAAGAAACAAAGCATAAAAGAGAATAATGACTCATGATTCTGCGGTTCACTACTCATTCAATAACAAATTTAAACTATAATTACCGATCGAGGTTCAAGGTGTAGTCTTGTATTATACACACATGTTTAAGAAGTGTTTGTGATTGCATAATGTGTCATGCATTGGCACGCCCAAATTAGCTTAGGGAAAAATAGGCCAAAAGATGCGGGTCTTACAAGTCCTTTGATATACTCCTTAGATGACTTCCGAAATGAAAGATGTGTAAGCGGAATTTCCTGTTTATCTGAAAAGTCGTTCTGTCAAACGACGTCTAAAATTGTAATTTTAGCACAGTGACGGCTAATTAAAAGTATCAGAACTATTTGAAAATACTCTTGACACACGTTCCGAACAGGAAAAAAATATGTTTTCTTTTATGTAATAAAAGATGGTTTTCTGGCAAGAACTTGCAAGTTAAGGTAAAATTCTAACGGAATTAAAGAAATGAGTACCCTGCTTCTTGACAAGAAATATAGGGTCTGTTCTATGGATCTATTGTCTTCACTTGTTCGCAGCTTTACTTTGTGCTAAAATGTCGCATGTATGTTTAGTTTTCTTTTAATATGAGTATGTGTGTTAACTACGGGTGTGAAGATATCGGTTTTATTATTCTCTACCCACCTTTCCAGAATGGAAAAAAAAGAAATGACTCTGCATGCGAGTTTGTTGTTTGTCAATGCAAGAAAGCAGGGATGACCCAAGTTTGCTGAATCATGTGAGGCAAGCAGAATGACTTTTCTGAGTTAGTTTTCAAAAATGCCTAACATAGATTAAGAAGCCTAATAAATCAAGCAGTCCAGTACTACCTTTTATTTTCAAATCGTATTTTCAGTCGTTCCTTTTTTAAATTTAGGGAGAGCTATATGGTTTGATCAACTTAGCAATCGGCACTTCATGGCAAATGCTTCTATCATCGTAGATTTGATCGAAAATCGTAGACAGTAATGACTCGAGTTCTTCTGGTTCTTGATGGCGATCATCATCATGTGGTAACATTTCACTTCAGTGATCAAAACCAGTTTTAACGTTTTTCTTCTTTCTTTCTTTTGTTCATTCTTAAGTCCATATAAAATTAGGTGGACAAAATGGTCCATATCTAACAGTCATATATACTAATATTTTGTAATACTTACAAGTGACTATAATAGTTCATTGTTTCACATACTCTTTAAAAGCGCGTGTACATCATTTAGTGTCTTTAGTGGTAGCACACACCGAAAGTCAGTTGGGCTCAACATACAACATTGAGTAAATATCTCTACCACGTTGGAGAATTTCACAACACGTTATCCTAAGAGAGTGAATGATCTAATTCAAGTCCCTGGCGCACTTTTCATGCCGGTTAGTCCGGCGGTTTAAGCCCGGTCAGGTTCGTATTTAGGGTTTATTATCGATATTCATTCTTAGTCTAACGCAAGAAAATGTGATTAAACCCACGAGTTCGATCTGGTGTTGCATCGCTAATGCGGGAACAACTCTATATTTATTTCAGTTTTAAATAAATGTTGTTTTTCTCATTAGTTTATTGACTAAGTGATAAATTGCATATATGTTTTGAGACTTCGTCAAAAGCATTCCCGGAAAACAACCACAACAAGTAGTTAATAAGAAAGAAGTGTTTTTGTATCGCTAAACCTTAAACTATATACATCATACACCAAACGCACCCCTGCCCTGGTTCATCTCTTTGCAAGTGAATTTTGTTTAAAATATGGACTAGCTTTCGATTAAGTGTATCATGGCAAGTGTGGTTTGGCTAAGATTACTTTTGTTAAATTGAGTAGAGTCAAACCTCTCTAATACGGACACCGAAGGGACAGAGCAAAGTGTCCGTATTAGAGAGGTGTCCGTATAAAGGAGGTCACTACGATAACGTCACTTTTCGGACTCCACTTACAGTTTTAAGTGTTCAGTAGCTGAAACTGAGCTCCCACTCGTCTTAAAAACTGCATTTAAGTTTATTGATTCACAGTACAAAGACAATGCCTTTCAGTAACATGCAACATTGTACATATCAACTACGTACGTACAGTCGCAGACAAATCACTGGTTTAAAACGAAACGAGCTGTAACGTAAAGCACAAATCTGAAAACGTCGTTCGCTATTTTACAAGTGCAGTAAACAGTAACTAGAGTAAAACATGTAATGGAAAAGATCTTTATGCTATCGGTAGTTATTTGAGCCTTAAAAAAGTCGGTTATGTACACCTTTCGCAAATCGTTGTTTGATATACAGCGACTGGGCTTTTGCAATCACCTTGCATAGCACATCAGCCAGATTTACCTGATGGGGATTCGGGATTCACCTGATCACCGCACTGTCCATAATAAAGAGGTTAAGTTCATATGAAATTACTCTCTGTGTCCGTTGTCCGTATTCGAGAGAGTCCGTATTATAGAGGTTCATAATACGTTGCTTGTATCACGGAACTGTTAACTGCATGAAACAGTCATGTGTTTTAGGACTACGCTTGTTTTGTTCCTTCTAACAGTATTTGATAAACTTGCCGCAGCGAACAAGAGCGAACCCTGGGCATCATATGTTTCACTGGCAGTGAAATTTCAGTAATTTATTTTAGGAAAAATTTGAAATGTTTTTCTCTCATTGCTTTCAAAAGAAATTTTGATTTAACTTCACCGAAGGCCGGGAATAGTAATAAGAGGACAGTTCCTTGCTAGTACACAGGAAGTTTTGATAACGCGGTGAGGCGTTACTGGGTGAGTCTCGAGAAAAATGTGGCACTTGCAAATGATCGAATGCAAAATTCAAAATAAAGCTGCTTGCATCGCGGAACTGTTAGACATTTTTTTTAGGGCTTCGCCTTACTTGTTCCTTCTGACAGTATTTGATAAACTTGCCGCAACGCACAATGATGTGATTCTTGGGCATCAATCCATCACTGATTTGTTTCAGTGAAATGTCGCTCATTGATTTTCTGTGGGAAAAATTTGAAATGTTTTTCTCGCATTGCTTTGTATTTAGCCTTTCCAGAGAAACTGTCTTTAACTTAACCCAACGCCGGGAATACTTAATTCTGCAAGAAGAAGAATTGGTAAGTTATTGTTTAGTCATAGCTAAAAGCCGCGTCTTTAAGGGAGCACATTAAGGGATCAATTTCTTTAAGACAATACATTTCTGGATCATTATCCGTGCAAGATATTTATTAACCTTTGTAACTTCATGAAGCGCGTTTTAATTACCACAGATGGCTTGCTGGCTTATGCCTTTAGGAAACATACCAAAAAACAAAGATTGATCAGGACCGTAAACGGCAGCCAGCAATTACAAGACATTTTTGAAATTTAGCGCAGGTTTCCATGCGTTTATCACGTAGGTCTAAAGTTGTCATTAATTACCTCCAAGATATGGAGACATAACACCTTTCTAAATTAAATTATATGTGTTTTAAATTTGGTAACATTTCCCAATATAAATGATTCCCCCAGAGTCGCTTAAGTGATCAAAACCAGTTTGAACATTTCTTTTCTTTCTTTTTGTTTTTTTTTATTTTTTTCGGAAAGTCGACATATAATTAGGTGGACAAAATGATCCATCTCTAACATTAATATATATTATTTTGTAATACTTACATGTAAGTTGCTGGGTATATAATGTTCATGATTTGACATACTCTTTATAAAGCGCCTGTACATCATTTAGTGTCTTCAGTGATGGGACACACCGAAAGTCAGTTATGTTCAACATACAGGGTTTAAGCAAATTTCTCTGCCAGTGTTTAGAATTCTCAGTTTAAGAGTGAATGATCTGCACTTTTCATCGTATTTTCAGTCGTTCCTTTTTAAATTTAGGCAGAGCTATATGGTTTGATCAACCTAGCAATCGGAGTTCTTCGGGTTCTTGACGGCGAACATCAGTCTGTGCCTTACGATCAACTAGTGGGTGGAACTCGACTAACTGTCTTACGATTTACGGCCATCTATTTTCAAAATTCATAGTTGTATTTAGTCACTCAGAATTTATGTGCAATGAGAACTTCTGAGACTCAGCAATGAGGCAGTGTACACATGAACTTTCTTTCAACATCAGTAAAAATAAATGACTGAAAGAGATCTCGGAGCTATTCATTTTATCTTTCTGTTACAAATGGAGATTTTACACTATAAATGTATTCGATGTATAGATTTTCTTAACAACTATGAAAGTATTTTTAAAACTGAGGTGAAGACAAATGGCCAGGGTCGTTTCAATTTCACCACTTACACGAACTACACTGCTGACGGAGGAAATACCTCTGATTGTAACTTAAATCTAAAAGTTGTAAAAGGAAACAACCAACTCTTACTGATTCCGTGCTATCGCTGATTAAAACCTTTAACTATATACTTCAGACAATAAAATAAAATATGGATTAGCTTTTGTAAGTGTATCAAAACAAGTGTGGCTTGGCTCAGATTACTGTTGTTAGCATGTATGAGTATAAAATTGCGTATATTCTACCTTGCAGATAATAAGGCGTCGGGGCAATCTCTTAACAATTTCATCCAAGTTTATCAGGTCCTTTGAGGTATTTTTCTCGAAAGTGTTTAATGGTCTTATATATCGCCATACACACGGCCCATACACACAGAAACCTAATCTTAAATAAGAGGACAGTTCCTTGCTAGTACACAGGAAGTTTTAATAACGCGGTGAGGTGTTACTGGGAGTCAGAGTCTTGAGAAAAATGTGCCGCACTTGCAAATTATCGAATGCAGTATTCAAAGTAAGTTGCTTTCTTCGCGGAACTGTTAACTTAATTCATTGTTCCCTCTGACAGTATTTAATAAACTTGCCGCAGCGCATAATGATGCGATCCTTGGGCATCGACCCATAATATGTTTCAGTGAAATTTCACTAACTCATTTTCTGTAGGAAAAATTTGAAATGTTTTTCTCGCATTGCTTTGCTTTACATTCAGCCTTTCAAAAGAAATTTGATTTGATTTAACTTCACCAGGTTTCTATGTGTTTATTAGGTTGGTCGAAAGTTGTCATTATTTACCTGCAAGATTTAGAGGCAAAAGCACCTTTCTAAATTAAAGTGAATTAATATATGTTCTTTAAATGTGGTAACATTTCCCAATATAAATGATTCTAGAATCACTTCAGTGATCAAAACCAGTTTTAACGTTTTTTTCTTTCTTTCTTTTGTTTATTTCCTGCGTACTAGCAAGAACTGTCCTCTTATTAGTATTTCCTGCCTTCGATGAAGTTAAATCAAAATTTCTTTTGAAAGCAATGTGAGAAAAACATTTCAAATTTTTCCAAAAATGAATTAGCGAAATTTCACTGCCAGTGAAACATGTGATGCCCAGGGTTCGCTGTTGTGCGCTGCGGCAAGTTTATCAAATACTGTCAGAAGGAACAAAACAAGCGTAGCCCTAAAATACATGACTGTTTAAGTTAACAGTTCCGTGATACGAGCAACGTATTTTGAACCTCTATAATACGGACTCTCTCGAATACGGACAACGGACACAGAGAGTAATTTCATATGAACTTAACCTCTTTATTATGGACAGTGCGGTGATCAGGTGAAACCCGAATCCCGATCAGGTGAATCTGGCTGACGTGCTATGCAAGTTGATTGCAAAAGCCCAGTCGCTGCATATCAAACAACGATTTGCGAAAGGTGTACATAACCGACTTTTTTAAGGCTCAAATAACTATACCCTGGGTACCAGAGGTTTTTCTCGCGTGCGGCGGGAATTTTCGGTGTTGGCCGAAGGCCGACACGTCTTCGGACGTAGGCCGAAGCCACGAGCGGCGAAGCCGCGAGAAAAACCTCTGGCACGGGGTCGCTATAAAGACTTGACAGAAACCGGAAACCGCGCTAGAAAAGTCTCTGGCACCCAGGGTAAAATAACTACAGATAGCATAAAGATCTTTGCCATTACATTTTTTTTACTCTAGTTACTGTTTACTACACTTGCAAAATAGCGAACGACGTTTTCAGATTTGTGCTTTACGTTAAGCTACGTTACATTTACTCGTTTCGTTTTAAACCAGTGATTTGTCTACGACTGTACGTACGTAGTTGATATGTACAATGTTGTATGTTACTGAAAGGCATCGTCTTTGTACTGTGAATCAATAAACTTAAATGCAGTTTAAAGACGAGTGTGAGCTTAGTTTTAGTTACCGAACACTTAAAACTCTAAGTGGAGTCGTGAAAGTGACGTTATCGTAGTGACCTCCTTTATACGGACACCTCTCTAACACGGACACTTTGCTCTGTCCCTTCGGTGTCCGTATTAGAGAGGTTTGACTCTACTCAATTTAACATGGTAACAAAAGTAATCTTAGCCAAACCACACTTGCCATGATACACTTAATAAAAGCTAGTCCATATTTTAAACAAAATTCACTTGCAAAGAGATGAACTAGGGCCGGGGTGCGTTTGGTGTATGATGTATACAGTTTAAGGTTTAGCGATACAAAAACGCTTCTTTCTTATTAACTACTTATTGTGGTTGTTTCCCGGGAATGCTATTGACGAAGTCTGAAAACATATATGCAATTTATCACTTAGTCAATAAACTAATGAGAAAAACAACATTTATTTAAAACTGAAATAAATATATAAAAAATGAGTTGTTCATGCATTAGCGATTCAACACCAGATCGAACTCGTTGGTTTTATCACATTTCTTGCGTTGGACTAATAATGAATATCGTTGATAAACCCTAAATACGAACCTGACCGGGCTTAAACCGCCGGACTAACCGGCATGAAAAGTGCGCCGGGGACTTGAATTAGATCATTCACTCTCTTAGGATAACGTGTTGTGAAATTCTCCAACGTGGTAGAGAAATTTGCTCAAATACCCTGTATGTTGAGTACAACTGACTTTCGGTGTGTGCTATCACTAAAGACGCTAAATGATGTACACGCGCTTTTAAAGAGTATGTAAAACAATCAACCATTATAATCACTTGTAAGTATTACAAAATAGTAATGTATATGACTGTTAGATATGGACCATTTTGTCCACCTAATTATATGTCGACTTAAAAATAAACAAAAGAAAGAAAGAAAAAAAACGTTAAAACTGGTTTTGATCACTGAAGTGATTCCAGAATCATTTATATTGGGAAATGTTACCACATTTAAAGAACATATATTTATTCAATTTAATTTAGAAAGGTGCTTTTGCCTCCAAATCTTGCAGGTAAATAATGACAACTTTCGACCAACGTGATAAATGCATAGACACCTGCATTAAATTTCTGTCAAAAGTGTCTTTTCAATTCTTCTTCTTGCAGAAAGTATTCCCAGCCTTTGGTGAAGTTAAATCAAATTTCTTTTGAAAGGAGAATGCAAAGCAAAACAATGCGAGAAAAACATTTCAAATTTTTCCTACAGAAAATGAGTTAGTGAAATTTCACTGAAACATACTATGGGTCGATGCCCAAGGATCGCATCATTATGCGCCGCGGCAAGTTTATTAAATACTGTCAGAGGGAACAAGTAAAGCGTAGCCCTAAAAATCATGACTGTTTAAGTTAACAGTTCCGCGAAGAAAGCAACTTACTTTGAATACTGCATTCGATAATTTGCAAGTGCGGCACATTTTTCTCAAGACTCTGACTCCCAGTAACACCTCACCGCGTTATTAAA
This sequence comes from Porites rus, assembly GCA_964035705.1. Lineage (NCBI taxonomy): Eukaryota > Metazoa > Cnidaria > Anthozoa > Scleractinia > Poritidae > Porites > Porites rus. The sequence continues at coordinate 28,725,234 of OZ037994.1, read as the reverse complement.
ACTTCCTGTGTACTAGCAAGGAACTGTCCTCTTATTTAAGAAAGCTCATTTAACAAATACCCTTCAAGATTAGGTTCCTGTCTGTATTGGCTGTGTGTATGACGATATGTAAGACCATTAAACACTTTTTTGAAAAATACCTCATTGATCGCTTCCAGGAAGAAATTGTTTAATCGGTGTTTCTACGCTGTCTTCAATGTAGAACATACGGAATAAACTTACTCAAACATGGTATAGTAAAACAACGGTAATCTGAGCCAAGCCACACTTCAATACACTTAATAAGAGCTGGTTCGTATTTAAAAAAATATCAAATGCACAAAAAGATGAACCGGGACGCGTTTCGTGTCTGATGCATATTGTTTGTGGTTTAGCGAGACCATCGAATCAGTACTGTATTTAAACAATTAAAAAAATCCAAGATATATTCAAAAGGACGCGCTTTAAAAGAGAGTTTCACTGTTTGCTTGTATAACTTTTAGAAATCTGAGGTATTTGCTCTGTAGTGTTGTTCGTGATTTTTCGTGTGGTTGGTCAGAAATTGAAACGACCAATCTTCTGGATTAATATTTGCATAGTTGTTAAACTTCAGGCGCTTAAATCATTTATTTTGTAAAATCTTATGAGACTAAGTTAATCAGTCCAGTTCGTCTTTCTTCACGAACAGCTCAATTTTCTTTACTAAGAAAACCACCTTGCATATATATCCGAAGTAACATAAGACAGTTGTGCCGCCTTGGTAGTAGCATTCCATACGGGAGCATATCAATACATTTAATCAATACATTTATTCCGTAAAACCTTTTGAGAAAAGGAACACCTATATTGTATTTTACTAAGAAATCACAAATGGTTGTAAATTGAAAGCCTTGACTCGGCTAATGGTAAGAGGGGTAAAAGGGCAGAAAAAAATATAACTTTCACGAATATTTGTTTAAAATTGGTCATATGTACAACTCAAATGGAGCATTGTTTTAAAATGATCGTGGGACAAGACTTAACAATTAATAAAATGGTGAAGTGAAAAACAGCCAACATCGGTCGAACCAATATGAATAGTGAGGCATTAGTTGACCAAAAAGGATGACGTTTTTATTAATAACTCATTTTTTTAAGAAAAACCTACCATTATGGGATCACCATGTTCAGGCTTTTGCTATGTTAGGCATTTCATTTTTTCCTCTTTTTTAACGGATGACCTTTTGTTTAAGCAGAGAAGAATTCATTCCTCATTTTCCTAAAAGGGTGCCGAATTGTAAAACTGCAATTATCTACTCACTGCATCACACCTATTATGCAAGGAGGCCAAGGATAAGTGCGACCTTTTAGCAGGAACTTCTATTTACAGGAAGCTTAATTTACAATATTTAAACCAAGACAAGAGACTGGATGGAAGCACTCCTAACTAGTCAGTGCACATCTATAATGAATCTAATTTTGGACTACTTACCTTTGTCAGAAAACTGGCCTCTGATTGGTCAGTTTCTTTCAAATTTGCCTTGCCACGCCTCTGCTTTGCGTGAAAACCAAGGTTCCGTGACAAAAACATGTTTTTTTTCCTGTTCAAACCGGCGTCGTCAACTTTTGTTACATTGTTTTTAACTGACAGGTCCTGATGCTTCACGAGATATTGCTTGCTGAGTCATTGCTTGCCAGGCTAATAAAAGGGCCTCCCAGAGAGGCTAGGCCATAACTCAAACAAGACTGCCACCTTGTCGAGAAGCTGGTTACTTTTGAGCAGACATCACTCTGAATTTGGCTCGAAATCCTTGCACCAGTTACTAGAAGGTAAAATTTGATTGTTTAAGTAACCTTTTTTTTATACATAGTTTTGAAATGATTCAAGGATCATTTGAATCGTCTTCCCTTCACTATATTGACATCGATGATAACGGTGAACATAACTAATAATAAACGAACAATTAACTGAAGGCAAGTAGTCTCCTTCTATTTACCACCCTTCCCCCTACACGCCATTACGATATCTCCTTCAATTTTTGAACGTTACTGATCTCTTCAAAAGCGTATTGTGATAGTTTAACAACGAGTAGTATTGTGAATTTATGGCTGTGCTGTACTCTTCGCGACAGACACTCGCTAAACGTAAAATCACCAAACATTTTTTTTGTAGATGAGTTTTTTTCAAGGTATATTTGAAGGGGCTGGAAGAGTGGTACAAGATGTGGTAAGAGAGACTGGAAAAGCGGCACAAGTGGTGGCAAAAGGAACTGAAATAGCGGTAAAAGTGGTGGCAGAAGAGACTGGAAAAGCGGCACAAGTGGTGGCAAAAGAGACTGAAAAAGCGGTACAAGATGTGGTAAGAGAGACTGGAAAAGCGGCACAAGTGGTGGCAAAAGGAACTGAAATAGCGGTAAAAGTGGTGGCAGAAGAGACTGGAAAAGCGGCACAAGTGGTGGCAAAAGAGACTGAAAAAGCGGTACAAGATGTGGTAAGAGAGACTGGAAAAGCGGCACAAGTGGTGGCAAAAGGGACTGAAATAGCGGTAAAAGTGGTGGCAGAAGAGACTGGAAAAGCGGCACAAGTGGTGGCAAAAGGGACTGAAATAGCGGTAAAAGTGGTGGCAGAAGAGACTGGAAAAGCGGCACAAGTGGTGGCAAAAGAGACTGAAAAAGCGATAAAAGTGGTGGCAGAAGAGACTGGAAAAGCGGCACAAGTGGTGGTAAAAGGGACTGAGATAGTGGCAGATCAGGTAGGAAAAGTGGTACAGACCGCTGTCATAGCGACTTGTACCTTCGACAATGATACCAGTTATACAGTTTTTATCGTTAGTCACGATGGAACCCACACCTTGGATCCTGGTTGTTCTCAAGAACATTACCTCGTCAAGGGCTTCTTCAGCGTGGATCTCATCTTGCAGCTATCAGACACAAATGAGGTGAAGAAGAATTTTCATGCGAACGACTTTGAAAACCGCACTCACAAAATGAGCAAGATCTTCGCAGGCAAGATCCCGCAAGGCCAGTAAATCGCTATACTTCCGTCCGTTTGTTGTTTCTGTTTTGTTCCCGTGTTTTGATTTCAAGCTCATACGAAAATCGCTCTATAAGGAAGGGAAGGTGTATGAGTTATTTTAATAACTCCTACAACTTCCTTAAAAGGAAGTCGGAACCACTGGTGGTCAATTCGAATGTTCACCGGATTTAAAATTTGTCACTTGAAATTGTTTAGCGGCAACCTAGAGTAGAATGTTGGCTCTGCCAGACGATCACATTCAATCAGTAGGACTGGAGCTATCGGCTTGATGAGTACTCTATTTTAAGTTATGTCAGTTGTTTCAAAGAGGAAGAGATAGCCGCGCTCAGCCATATGAAATCAATGCACTTGTGGTCGCCTATGGCTATCAATCTCAATGCACCACCAATCGTTTTTTCCAGATATCTTGCTGCGTCTCTTCACTCGAGTAAAGTAGTACGGATTCTTTTAAAAGTTGCAATCTTAAGTGAAAAGACCGCATTAAATTGAAAAATCTCGTTGAATCCAGTGGATCCTGACAGATCCTGAGTTTTGTGTTCAAGTAGCTTTAGCTGAATTTTACTGAAAACGGAGAAACCTGTATGGTGCGGGCTTCCTCCAAAGGCGGACCATACTGACTAAATTGAGCGGTTACGTTTCTTTTTAAGATGCAGGCATGGACAATCGGAAGTATCTTAGTTCTGTTGTATTATATTGTAGGGTTTCAGTTCAGTGATTCTTTTCTCCAGAACGGCTTATTAAAAAAAACTACTATAAGAAATAGTATAAGGGCAATCATTTGAATGTAGCTTAGGTACTTGTTATTCAGACAAACGTGAACGTGCTGTATTCATAGTATTGGAAAACATAGGAAAGGAAAGGAAAATTACGTTGTTATTAAGTAGGCCTATTAACGTGTATTACAAGTAAAGGCAGTCATGTTTTTTAGAGTTTGTTATTCGGCGTCAGTAACAACTAGAAAGTACAAATTAACATTGCAGTTACTGTATAACAAAACGGAAAAATGTTTATTTCAGCTATGTCATGGCATTTAATTAATTTTTTTGGAAACAAAATGGTGCTCATGTAACGTAACGACCCAAATTTTAAATCAATACTTGAAGGCTTTTTGCACGCAAGGCCATCGCACACAGGCCGTTTGCACGCAATATATAATGCTGATTGACGCGCTTATTGCGCTCAACCGAATGCTTTTTCGTCATATTATAACGCTGAATCTACACAATTAAGGCCTTGTTTTATACCTGTGTATAGTGTTGTGTGACGGAAACATAAGAACTGTAATTTGTTATACTTAAGATAGAGATTAAAAATGTAATGATCGAGTGTAGAACGTAACGTGAACGTACAACGAGTGTAAAAGGAAGAAAATCTTGGGAATAAAATACAGTCCTCAAAGAAGTCGTATTGAACGTGGATATTCCCGAACATTAAGGTAAAACATTTAAAAAGTTTTCCAAATAACGATGGGCACTAAAATGGCTTAGAAAAGCTCTTTTAAGGCATTCTTTAACGTATGTTCTCTCATGAGCCCGCAAGAATTTTGGCCGCTTTCAATAGAGACTGTTCACAGTCCTCTATTTTTCCGTAAGATCATCGAGATCGAGAGCTTTGCGTTACGGGCTGCCATCTTGCATGAGTGTCAAAACTACCTAGGGGGCGGGGGTGGTTTGGGAGGAAGCGGTTTCTCGTTCCCCCCCCTCCCCCGAGCTATAATCCCGGACGCCCGCCCCCTTGGTACATTTGAAAATCAAGATAGCCGTGACGGTAAGACGCGGTATATCTAAACGATCTCACGAAAAAATAGGGGGCTGTGAGCAGTCTACTTTCAATAAATAGCAACTATCTTATTCGTGAGTTCGCGATTTTGGCGAGACAATCTTTCGCGGGATTTTGATCGTCACAATTTCAGTAGGCAAATATGAAGAAGGGGAATTTAAAAGTTTCGCGATTCAAACGTTCTCAACTTCATTTTATTCAAAAAATCTGAACTTGTTAAAATTTCTAGATAAACTGGAACAAGCATAGCGCATACTTAAAAGGAATTTGTGCGTTGAATCTAGCGGTTCAGATGAAGATGATAGCAAGGTTCTCTATTTCATATGTCAAAAATTTGCGGATTAACGTTATTTTACAACAGAAGATAAAAAATGGAACCTACCAGTAAAACCAGTTAATAATTTGTGTAATGATGAGTATGTTTTTGTTATTTTCTTGTTAAGTTATTTTTAAGACAATAATGGAAAGTTGGGAATCAGTTCCGTGGCCTTTGCATTTTGCTTTTAGGCAAATCCCAGCTAAGCTTTCACCTTTTATAAGCACGATAAGTATGTGTAATCAAATGGTGACGAGTGAAATTAGGGAATAATTTCACGCGCGTTTTGTCCAAATCCTAATAAAGGCTCGGGAAATTATTCAGACTATTTCAGCAAAATAGCTGTAAGAATCCTCCTTGATGTTCTCTTGTGTGTTAAGGTTTTCTAAAGCTTTTTTCTGTGCCCTGACATCTTCATTCACGGCATTTTAACTTGACACTGAGAGGTATTGAAGGTTGCCATGGCAATTTTGTAATTTCACGTGTGATGATTACAAATTAACGCGGAAATTTCGCGCCAAAATTAAGGAGTAATTCGTCACCTATGATATTAGTAATTTTATTACCCAGTAAATAAAAAGATACTAGCACAAGAAGCCATATGCCATAACCATTTTATTCAGTATTTTGTTTTTAATATCATAGGTGACGAATTACTCCTTAATTTTGGCGCGAAATTTCAGCGTTAATTTGTAATTTCACATGTGAAATTACTAAATTGCCATGGCAACCTACCCGTACGTCTCCGTTTCAAGATGGCGACGAAGTTTTAAAATGTCATGAATGAAGATGTCAGGGCATAAAAAGACGCTTTAGAAAACCTGAACACACGAAAGAGCACATCAAGAAGGATTCTTAGAGGTATGTTGTCGAAAAATTCTGAAAACTTAAACCAAATTTCTACTCTAAGCTCTTATGTATGAGACGGTTTCAGTTCTAACTTTGGGTGTGTATGAAATCAGACTAAAATTTGCTAACTTAATTACAAGCCCCTGGACCTCGGCGTGAATGCTTCCAGATAGTATCATTAGCTTTTCAGTCAGTTTTACAAAACAATTTTTTACACTTCATCAAACTGTTCTGAAAGCCGATTTTCCAGGGCAAACTTTGTCTGGAGTCGGGAAGTATTCACCGCGGTTAAATCAGTTTAATACACCCTGCCGGTCCGAGCCGTGTAAATGAAATATATGTATCTATTTGTATAGGTAATAGCATGATTTGTAGTGATATTTGGCATAAATACAGTATGTTGCCCAGTATCCGGACACTTCAGTTTAACATTGCAATAACTTTCGTTTGTTAGTCGCAAGAGCTCTGAAATCTGGCCCAGAGAAAATCTATTTAGTCCTTAATATGATGAAAGACAGTTTAACTTTTTCGCCTTTGTTTCCATCGCGAAATTAATACTTTTGCAGAGCTCCTATGCTGCCCAGTATCCGGACAGCTGGCCCGGTATCGGGACATAAATTTCGACACGCAAGGGACTTGTGATCTTCTCTTGCACTTGCAAAGTAGTCTGGCAATTGATTCCAAAAGTATAACCTAGCATCGTGAAATAAAACAACAAATGACTGGGGTATGGTGGGGAACGCGAGCGGTTGTTTAAATGGCATAATTCTTACTTCCTTATTTAGGAACTTTTCCACTGATTTAAGGAAGGCATCCGTGGACGTGCCGAAGCCGCGGTTTGCTAGCTCAATTAGCCAATCTGCAAACGTTATTTTTTATTAAAAAAAAAAAGGCTTGGCGAAGGGACATCAATGCGAGGGTCAAAGGTCACTCTCCTATTTAGCTTGACCTGCAGTGTTGATTTCTTCATGCTCAGTCCCTGCAAACCCTACAATAAGCCTGCTTTTTTAGCTCTAATTCCTCCTTCTTTCACATCTCTCAATCCCTTTGTGACATTTTTCAGACCGTTGCAACCCCATTCTAGCAGTCGCAACTGGGGAAAGCATGAGAATTCCAGGTTCAACTCCGACGCTTTCGGTTATATATAGAAAATGCAGTCACGCGAAACAAGCGGCGCACACGAAATCAAGTCTCCTCCGAATGAGTGAAGAAAATTTCCGTACGGAGTTGAGTAGAATTACATTTTACGTCTATATCATCTATCCTAAGCTTTAATTATAGTTATAGATATGAAATAAATCTTATCCGGATAATGTACACAGCTAATTCATCGATTCTGTACAGCAAAGAAAAAACTGTCCGGATACTGGGCACCTGACATTAATATTTAGTGAATGTTTCTGGGCTCCGTTGTTCCAAACAAATCGACTTTCAAGGAGAATTAATAAACTTTCTGAGAACCTGACTTCTTTAAGTATCTTCAACTTAAATATGAAACCGTTTCTTTGAAAATATCACATATTACCTACCCTTTTCTGAGCAGCACTAATTTTACTACGCAGTAAATAGCGTAAATATTAGCCATGAAATGTTAATTCACCTGAACAGAACGGCGTCTTCTGCGACTGTTTCGCAAGCTTTCAACTCGCCGAAACCTTCCTCTTAAAGCTGAAATGTTCAGCTTTCATTCGAAATATTTCGTTTATCGATAACTGAAAAGGGTGCCTCAAAAATTGAGTTTATGTTTTAAGTGTCCGGGTACTGGTACTGTCCGCATACTGGGCAACATACTGTACCACGAGTGATATTTCAAATATCACTGGTGGTATTTATGCCAAATATCACGTACAAATCATGCTATTATTTGTTTATACTACTACACACAAAAGGTTTGCAATTTTCACCACAGGCAGCCCAAGCGCACTATGTGTGCGGGTTCGGCCTTCAGAGGTAATTTGGTCGGAATATACTAGAATTATTAGTGTATTATCTGATGCTAAATAAACGCAAAAATCTTAAAGATATGAAGTCTTCTTGTTTGTGTATCTGTACTAGTAGCCTTTAAGATAACGAAGGTCGATATTTCTTGCATTATTACATGTGATTCGGGCCCTTAATGTTCGAATTTTATCACATGTATTCGAATCTACAACGCTAAGAAAAAAAAATCATGATCACGCGAAATATTGATTCAAAAAGCTCCCTTACCTTTAGTTCATAGCCACTCTGTGTCCTACGGCCGGTTTAAACGCCGTTTAGTTGACTTTCTTTCCATCGAGTACTGGTAGTGTTCAGTACTCGATGGAAAGAAAGTCGACTAAACGGCGTTTAAACCGGCCGTAGGACACAGAGTGGCTATGAACTAAAGGTGAGGGAGCTTTTTCAAGCACGGTAGTTAAGTGGCCAAAAAAACTCGCTATAAAAAAAAGAAAGGCAAAGAGAGAGAAGAGAGCGAGAAAGAAAGATCGAAATAGATGCGAAACTTGGAAAGAAGTCCAAATTTTGGCTTATGTGCATGTCTATTTGTCGGAAAATGTGCCCTTATTGGTGCAAAACTCATTTTTAGCCATTCTCATGCTAATTGGTCGAAAACCAGTCCAAAAAAGAGGAATGGGTGAAAAAGACGTTTCTTTCTCTACTCGCTGACGGTCGTCAAAAGGTTATAGGAATGAGATTTAAATGCACACAATTTGAAGTCTATTCATAAGATGATAATCTCTTTTTAAGATCATTAAGTTTTCCCACCCAATATCGGCAGTATAGGTGCACCAAATTACAAGGAAATGTAACTCTCGTTAAAACAAACCATTTCTTAAAGTTTTTAATTTTTAAGGTAAGATATATAAAACCGCAGTCAAAAAAGATAATGATTACAATTGTTAATATACATAAAACGTTCACACATTTTCTCGTTTAACTACACAAAAATCTTGTACACGCTTAAAATCAGTGAATTAACATGAAAACTGGTTTGCGGTTAATTGTCCTCATGACTATACAGCTGATTCGATAAAGGTCGTCCTATAAACTGCACGATCTGGGATACTTTATTCCAACACTTTTTCATGCCACGAACCATCAGTGCTACCAAGAGAGAATGAACTAAGAGAGCGAATCCCTGTGCCCCATGATAATTTTTTTAAATCTATTTAAAGTTCGCGCGCGTGTTGCGAAGGTTATTTTTGTCTGTTGTTTCCGTGACCCGCGTGGTCTACTTTCACGTGAACGTGACATGTTTCGCCGCCAAACATTTAAGTTTGACAGCCATTATAGGAATTAGCGCCAGGAGCCGATACTAATCAGCTCCTGTTGTTGACGTGTTTTTGATCAGCGCGTTCCGCTCATAATTTAGGAATATATTTCATTTTCAAAGGGATTGCAGTATTGGAGTCAAACTTTCACTTTGAGATTAAAGATTGAGATTTTCTAACGGCTGGTAGCCATTTAAAGTAACGAATGTTGAATTCTGACACACGGTGAAAACCAGAGGCAAAGGTTATCTCGCGCGAAACACGAAACCTTTAATAGGTGGCTGGCTTCAATTGTTCATGCAAACGTGCAATATATATTTTCTCTTTTTCCAGGAATGTTTTTCGCTCAGAAACGGTACATTTACTTTTAAGAATTATTGTTGAGAGTTTGAAACTACATTACTTCTTCTTAACGCCTAATACTTGCGATGAATATTTCACCCTGGACACCCTGCGAACACAAATCAAGTCATATGCTTCAAGCTGTCAGACAATCGCTAACCTGGATGCCAGAGACTTTTTATGCGCGGTTTCCGGTTTCGATCAATTCTTTATAGTGAGCGGTGTGCCCACATTTGTCTAGCGCCCTCTCCAAAATTCAAATGTTTGGCGGCCAATCATTCATGTTTGAACTCACTTTGAACCTATTTTCTCGTTACGTGTCCACGGTTGGATCCAAACGACGGTATCACAGCTCGCGGGTGTGCGTGGATGTCGCCGGAAGAGACAGTTGTCGTTTTTGTACAATGTTTTTGTACTGATGTAGCGAAGACCTCAATTAGCAATTTCCGTCGAGTCGGAACCGCTTTCTCCAGCGAACTTCCACAAGCCAGGACCGTTTTGCTCTTCGGCTGCTACTCTGGCCAGATTTTTCCCCGTAGTAATCTTTTGGCTCGTCAGAGAAAGTAATACCAAGTTTGCACGTCATATTGCTTCCTGTACGTGATCGGCAGTGAAATGAATTACCCACCAAGTTTAAAATTACATGCCGCCACTCTAACCGACCAATAAGGTGGCGTCCTTAAAATAACCACGCAGTATGACAGAGAACCAAGAATAGATTGAAAACAATTTTCATGGAAAGAGGGTCATGTATGGGGGATTCGCTCTCTTAGATCATTCTCTCTTGGTGCTACTGTTTAGCAAAAAATATAATGAAACCCTCGTGTTCTTTGGTTCATGTCACGTGGACTTGAATCTGGACACCGTTGGGACTCCGGACTGAGTATAAAACACGGACTAGGTATAAAATGCGGACTACGGACTATGTATATAAAAACGACTTTAGAAAGGTAAAACTGAGAGAAATGAAAAGCGGAATAGCAAAAACAGTAGTCCCAGCTTTAACATTCCCTTGGCTGTTCACGTAGTCTATTCTTCCCTCGGAGAAGGAAGGTCATGCCGGTACTCAAGGCAACTAAAATTAAACTCTGAATTTTATAAAAAGAGGGAGTTAGCAGAGATTTAAATTTGTAGTTTTAAACCAATAAGAAGCACCAAATTTAAAAAAATGGTATTGGTGTTAGTCAGATCAGTAAATTTCTGACCGGATGCCACAATTTCGTTTCAAATAAAGCCTTGGGAATATGAGGACTGAATGAAGAACTCAGACGAGAAGGTCAATGTAGGGCATTCCGCGATGCACAAAAGCAGTATTTAGGGGGAGGGATTACTCACATACGTGAATAATAACCGAAACGAGTCTTCCAACGTTATATTCTAAGCGATGATTATGATGACATGACTTACACCCTGGTCCTGATCCCCGGAGAGTGGCACTACTGGGAATTCTTGGTGGGGGTATGGTGCCAGGTTCTCCGAATCCTGACCTTATTGCAGACTAAAAATGTCATTTTCCACACCCGTTTGCAGACCAGATCTCTAAAATCCATACCCATTTTCGGACCTGGCCTAATTTAGCCTGTTCCAGGCTCTCAGACAGTTGGGGAGACTCCCCAGTTTTCTCCCGTTTTATTTTCGTGTTTTCGCTTTCTCAATTTAGCGGACCCAACTATCTCATCATTACCAAGTTAGTGCGGAAACAAAAAAATTCTCCAAATGCATTTCGAATTCGCACATTTCTATTTCGTTGTTATTCATTTGGAATTGAAACGATAAATACGTCCATTCATGTACACTCCCGTAGTTCCCTCGAAAACCATACCCGATTCCCCACCAAAATGGGCAAATTGTTTTCAGACCAAAAAGGCCCAAACCCCCCCCCCCTTCCATTATAGAAGGGAGTACCACCCCTGATCCTGACCACTTTCATGATTGTTAGAGGCCAAGACAAGGTCTAAAAATGGGTGAAGAAAATAGCATTTTGATCCGGCTCATTATTCAGAGAACCGAGCGGATAAATCACCAAGACTGATTTATAAGAGTATTTACAACTTTAACTCACGTGTCTTGCTATTTAGCGATCTTTTGATCATATTTTTCCTTACCTAGAACCAATTAGCACCGTTGTTACCAAAGTAGTCCGTAGTCCGTATTTTATACCCAGTCCGCAGTCCGAAGTCTGCGTTTTATACCTTGTCCGTATTTTATACCCAGTCCGCAGTCCGTAGTCCACAAAATTTTCCAACTTGAAGCAAAGTGAACATTTGTGGAGACCCTAAAAGTATGAGAGAAAAACTGATGGATCAGGGAGAAGAGAAATATCGCGTGAGTAGTGAGTGGGCGGAGCTTACATCCGTCGCGTCTCGAAGACAATTCACGCGAAACTTGTGAATTCTTTCCCAGAAGTAAATAACCAGTTTCACACTTACTTCTACTCTATAAACATATTTCAGAGTTTTGAAAATTATGTTAAATTTCCCACACAATAAGTCTATAAGTCGTTTGTTGCGAGACATTGCCAACTACATGCAGCAAGCTACTACTGATTGAAGGTCCACCTGTAATCTTTCCATTGCGGACGTCTAGCTAATGTGACTTGTGAATTGTCTGAGAAGCCTTGTTTGGGAAAACGTAGCTACAATTAATGCGCTGTAATTCCCCTAAAAATAACGTCCAGCTATGACATGCGACTTCCTTCCATCAAGGACAAGTCCCTCTGCACTTCCGGTAGGGCCGTATTTAAAAACGGGCGTATGGAAAAGCCGGAATCCGGAATTCGGAACCGGAGCCGGAAACGGAACCGGAACTTAAATTGAGACCGGGTTAAACTGGGAAGCACTGAAACCAGGGCTGCTCACCATTTTACAGAAAAATCCGGTTGGGGTGTCGAAAGCAAAATGGTAAGCGATTTAGCAGTTTACCGCGGAAATACCACATCCGTTACGGGTTGAATCCAAAAAAAGGGAGAATTTGTGTTGCGTGAGTCTGGAACAGAGAAGGAACCGAGAAATTGGTTAATGGTAAGCAACCTTCCATTTGGTTCGTACCTACCGGAATGAACGGAATACCTCAAAACGTACTCCTCAGAGTCAGCCCATGCTGTTCCGCCGCAGACTCGAGCATAAATTCAAGGCACAACAACTTCACATTTTCATACGTACCCCGGGCGGATCCAGGATTTTTTTTTGGATGGGGGTGCACTCGTCTCTTGCTCTACTTCAACACCAATAAACCACATACTTTTTTTTTGCAGAATACCAGTTGTATTTGAAAACCGCAGGTCATCTCAGGGGAGTGGGGGGGGGGGGGGGGGGTTGCGCACCCCTTGCACCCTCCATCCAGATCCGCTCCTGCGTACTCACATTGCAATCGATTCGTCGCTCTGTCGCGATCTGCAAACGAAAACAGATATGTTTTTGCAAAATGGTAACATTTTTTCAAACTCAGTAAAGCGGAAAAGAATGAAAACTTTTATATTCTTACTCGTACCTTTTCTTAAAAGGGCTCCGTGTTTCATCCATTGTGAGGGAAAGGCGGCAAAGGGAGGAGGAGTACTCATGTCAATCATGATCCCTATTGCAACGCTCACGCGTATATGAAATTCTCGAAGAAAAATTTTGCACCGTACGCAAAAAATGCGACAGCAAAAAATATAATAACAATAAATAAATATAATGTGGGGATGAAAAGTCTTGATCGAGCAATGATTGTTAGTGATACTCTCAAGACAGAAACGTCTCCAGTTTTTATTTCTTAGGTTCGCGTTCCGGTTCCGGTTCCGGTTCCGTTTCCGGCTCCGCTTCCGGTTCCGGATTCCGGCTTTTCCGTACGCCCAGAAACTTGCGGGTATCGTTTCCTTTTTCAGCTTTAGCTCCAAACTTTCGAAATTCCTGTTCCATTACGGAGAAGAAACCTGCTGCTTTTGTGACGCAAGCGACAAAGTCGTGCAGTGCTGGGATCAACTTTCCACTGACTTTTCTTGCAGCATCGTTTTGGACCGCTGCCAAGGCACTTTGTCTGGATGCTTGTTCAATATCGGACTCCGCAAAACATGCCAGTGCAGGCGATGCTACCAAGTTTACAAACGGAACAAAAGCGAGTCACATGGCCCAGCCTCGCTTGGCACTTGCAGCGTCTTCAAATTCTCTCTTTTTCCTTTCATAGCTTCTTTTAAGACCCTCCAATTCTGTTACGAGAAGCCGTGCTTGGTCCTGTCTCTTCTTGAGCGGAGCGAGAGTGGCTTCATACCTTTGCAAGAGCATTTCACTGAGTTGTCTGTAACCAACCGTCTTTTGCAGAATCCAGGGTATTTTATTGCGCCACTGCTGAAACTCTAGCCCTTCATACCAATCGAAAAATTGTTCACAGATGTAACAAACTTAGTTGAAAGTGGAAGAACGTCTTTGAGAACCACCACGGCGTCGCTTCTTGAGTCATCTCTGAGTTGTCTAAGTCGGCACGATTTGGGCTTGTAACAAGTTTAACTCTACTAGGTTTGTTTAGGGTATTCCGGTTCTGTTTCACGTGCGTGTCTTGAGACATGCAAATCAGCTAAGAAATGGTATCTAATGCGCATGTGCATCATACCGTTCAAATTGGCACGATTACGTACTGGTGACGCATGACGGCGGAAAGTTCACCCGGGTAGGTGAGTTATCCCTAGCTGCGCGTTTACAAGGCAGGTAGGATTACCGTGTTGCTAGGGTAACCCTACCTGCCTTGTAAACACGTCGTGCGAAAAGAGAAGAAATACGCGAGTGCTAGGGTAACCCTGAACCACTCCCACCACTTTTCACAAATCTTTAACTTTGAAAGGTGGGAAAATTCAATTAAATTCCAAACTGTAATGCTGATAAAAACAGAAATTTTTGGAAGCAAATCAAGCTTTCAGGGAAAGGCGTTAAATTTAGGCGGGTGACGCTTTGATCAGCTGTTCAGTTCCGCGAAACACTTTTTTCCTGTTTTGTACGTTCAAGGCAACGTCATCAAGTTTCAAGTGATTTGAGGGAACCATTATATATCTAGCAGCGACCAAGGAAATCGGACAACTCCTACCAGACGCTGCATAAAAGCTACGCAGAATTTTGCGAGTCAAGGTTCGTACATCTGTTGCAAGAAGGTAAATTTTGTTTTTCAGTAAATAACTAGTAATTTATAACTAGTAATTTAACATGTTACGTCAAATTGTTATTTAAAGAGTTACGGCCAAATCACCATTCACATACGAACAATTTCCCTTGCTGTCAGTGCATCTCCAGTTCTTTTTATCTAGATGAATCTCTTTACTCGCGAGTAAGGTCTTTTCCATTTCCTTTTAAAAGCTGCAATCTAAAAATAAGATGGTAAAACACGTTAATTTGGAAACACCTCGTCAAATGCTGTGTTCCTTGTATTGAACAAAGCTTCACCGAGGCTTATGATTTTCATTTGAGTATCGACAATCCTTCATGATACGAACATCGTCCAAAGGGAATCAGAACATGAATTAAGCTCCGTTTCCTGAGGACAATCACAACTACCTTTTCGTTGTCTTATTTTGTTTCAGCCCGGATTTTTCCTTAGCGTTGTACCCCGCAAAGGCGCAAATTTACAGAAGTTATTTAACACATTCTCTCTGTTCGACAACTGAAACTTGTTCAAACCACTATGAGCTACTATTCGCTAACCTCTCGGCTCATTTCAGAGCATTTTCCTCAGAAAAAAGGAACTCTTGGAGAATTAATGCAAAAAAGGCAGCCCTAAACGTCTTCAACGAGGCAACACTTGAAAAAGACGCTAATTTATCACTTCAGTGCCTAAAGTCCTTTGTCTTTGTAAAAAAAACACAGTAGATTTATTTAGTAACCTTTGTGGCACTACAGGTGTGGTATGAAATCCCTAATGAAAGAGTTCCCAAGTCCCCAATAAAATAGTGGGTAAGGTGGGGGTGGGGTGGGTGGTAGGCTAATTTATCATTTAGTGCCTAAAGTCCTTTGTCACATAAAAATTTGAAAGTCTTTAAACCGTGCAGGTCTCAGAACTTTACGCGTAGACCTGAGAAAATTCAATATTCTTTAAAAGAAAACTAACACGGAAAGCGGAAATTTGTTTCGCATCCGTTTTGTCATTTTAATCGGATTTACAGTTTTCTGGGAAACCGGGTCCCATTTTTCCAAATCGGGTAATCTATATTGCCATGTCCACATATTTGGAATATAGAGAAGGAGAAAGACAGAGAAAACGAGTAAGTAGGCGATCTTGAAAGAGGATCGTCATCCATCAGTGGATATGTTTCTGTTCTACTCTTCGTGGCAGTGCGAACAGGTGTACATACTTGGCCGAAGTATTCTTCATGCCGACATGATCAAAATCAAATCCTTCATTTAGACACGTAACACCCAGGAGCACCAAAGTTCTCGTTGAAACGTGTACGTGTGCGCAAATTTAAAACAAGTGTAAAAGTATACTAGTAACCTATACATTACTACTATTAGAATACTTACCTCTAGTAATAGTTGACACTACAGCTTCCCCCGTTCTGTATATTGTCGGTCAATAGTATTCTTGCTCGTTGTGTAGCTCTTTGAAATATACCGATTCATAATGAACATTTTCACACATATTCCATA
Source organism: Porites rus (assembly GCA_964035705.1). Lineage (NCBI taxonomy): Eukaryota > Metazoa > Cnidaria > Anthozoa > Scleractinia > Poritidae > Porites > Porites rus. The sequence goes on along the minus strand of OZ037994.1, from coordinate 28,709,095 downwards.
CAATAGGTGAGATAAATACAGGAAACGCAAGGTTCCATGCACAGTTTCAGCTCGATTTACACAGCTTTGATCAAAACATTCTCAGTTTCGAGAATAGTTTATTCTAAACCATAAGAAAAGATTTAATTAGAAGTTGAATTTTTCGCTATTTCTCTTTCACTTTTTACATTCAGTTCATTTTATTTGCCGGAAAGTAAGCCTTAGAAATTAAAAGGACGTTTGATCGATTCACGCTGGCGCATTCTAGTCTTTATAACGGAAGGACATCTGTGAGCAGGGAATAAGTCAGTACAGAAATTGATTGTCGGCGAATTTCTGAAATCGTCCATAGTTCTGCTAGTGATTAGCTAGCCGTTGTTCACTCGTCTTGCTTGTTTGGGGATGAGGCTTATTCCGGTCAAAGAGAGAGAAAGAGTGTCTGGCAAGGTTTCCAATGTAAATCAAACATTTGTGAACTCGTGTCTGGCAAACTCTACAAGTCTCCATATATACACAGTTAAACGCACCTTATAACCTCATCTGCGCTTAACGAGAGTCTTTTGGTCCATAACTTTCAAAACAACTGCTCCACAGAATGACACTGCGTAACGCAAAAGAGTATCGAAGTATGACTGCACGATAAATGGTATATTTGCTTGCGAATAGGATTATTATGCTTTCTCCTGGTTGTCATTGTTTGTAAATTGCGCGTTACTTATTTCGTGACACATCCGGGATATGCCAAGGGGTCATAGGGTATTCAATAAGTTGACACCCCCTATGAGGGTGCGTGACATCGGAAGCTGTCAACCGCTGTTGTGTCATTCATTTTGGTTACTCGCTGGGAGAAGAAGTGGTTTTTTCATCCCTCCCAACCCTCTCCCTTTGTGTCTTCTTGGCTTTGATGTGGATCGTAGTATATTCCTGGCGTATTTTTTGGGGCCCTCACCTTTACTGGGCCACGAAAAAGTTATCTGTTGTAAATTTTATTCTTAAACTAAAATTGGGATTTCATTAAAGCGGCTAAAGGCCTTTGTTCATGGAAATTTTACTCCAAACTTGTATGTGTTTGGGTTTACTGAAATTAGGCCCAGTAAACAAGCTTCAGGCTATGCAGCACTGTTTTTCTACTTATTTGCTGACAGAAAGGGGAAAGCATAAACGTCACAAAATCTACCTGAGCGGTCCCTTCGGGATTTTGTCTTTACGTCATCCTAACCATTTCGTACTTGCGGGCGCAAACAATAGAAACGTCATCATTACCTACCGATTCCTCGCGGCCCCTGTTCAAGCAAATCGAGATTTTTTCTATATTGACTGTATGACTGTATATTTCAACTGTAAGTACTTTCCTTAATATACGCGCGAGTTACTAGAGTGCCTCCTCGGGATTTCGCCTTTCGGGCGAAATCCCTGCGGGGGCAATAAATAGATCTACAAAATGGTTAAAAGCAGAATCTAAAACTAAAGCTTGTTACACAATTTATAATCCCTATACTTTAAGCCATCTGAGCTTTAAGAGATCGCTTAAACGACGCAATGGCTTGTGATTCGCTGACTTTTGGAGATAACGCATTCCAAAGTTTGCTGGCTAAAAATGTAAAGGATGGATGTATAAACTCCAGATTAAATGGAGGTATATCTAGCCTTGTGTTAAGCCCACGTAAATTGTACGGTACATCCTTAAAATTAAAAAATTCACTGATATAAGGTGCCCCCTTGTCGTAAAAGCATTTGTACAACATAACTAAAGATTGGAATTGCCTACGTTGTATTTTGAGGAGGTAGTCGTATGACACAGACTTCAGAATAGCCTAACATATTTCTTAATATAAAATAGTTAGTCGTCTCTGTTTTGGTAGTCTCAGTATTACCTGCTCCTAGCAAAAGCGGACTACAGTACTCTAGGTGCATGAGAGAGAACATAAGCCCTGTGGAGACGAACTAATACGTCCTTAGAAAGGAACATACGTATTCTCCGCAGGGCCGAAGCCTTTTCGCAGGCCATATTCAGCTGTTCCTTTATGAGCGCTTTAAATGTTAATTTACTGTCTAAGACCACTCCTAGGATTTTAAGTGCATCTTTCGTATCAACATAAGAACAATTAAGATGGAATTCGTATTCGTATGATGACGGCCCAATGGCAGTAGCTTGCGTTTTAGCGACGTTAATCTGATGACTCCCGTATATTGTAGACATGGCCTAAGAGAGCGGGGAAAATGGTTGGTCGATTTTACCACATGCTGATGCTTCGCTTCCCGGCCAATATTCGATTTAATATAAACAATTGCTTTTCTCATGTTGGAAGACGTCTGCTTTATCGTCACCGCCCCACTGTAAGAAGAGGCTTTAGGAATTCACCTCCAGGCTCTCAGACTGTTTGATCACAGTTTTTAAGAGTATACACAGTGGTTGCATCTTTGGGCGATGCCAAAATTGAAATGACTTTTCAGTGGCTCTGAGGCAAGGAAAAGAGCACAGGGCATAAGTATATATATGTCGGAAACTGTTGTCAGTAATATTTGATTATTATCGCTTTTTCAATTAGTGCTTTAAATCTGTCAAGAGCTCTATTAGTGAGACACGCAAGTTGTAGTCAACGCGAGAATCTCGTGACACCACAATCTCAATCAAACATTCCGGTATAGGGCGTATTGACAGGTTTTCTGATAGATAAGTGAAACAATGTATGTGCGGTATTATATATCTTGAGAGAACAAGTTTTACTTTAGTGTGTGAGAGAGATCTTTAGGTCGTGTAATAACCAATAAATTAGAAACCGAGAATATAGTGTGCTTTCCATTTCCAAAATATAGAAATAAAAAAAATGAGATACACATTCACACACAGAAACTAAAACTGTACTTTATACTAAACATACCAAACAGACTAAAAATCCCAAGCAAACGCAAATTTCTTTTAATATTCAGATTATGTATTTTTTTTCTTATCTTGAAGCTATATACAGCAGCACAGTTCACAACTGATCGCGATGAGTCGAATGCAAGGTTAGTGCTGTTGTGCTTTTTAACAGTTCCTTACTTAGTCCTTTCCAGGGCGTGGATTTAGGTCAAATCACTACTCTGAATTTGCTGCCATTGCCTTACTTTTCTGATTTCATTCGAAGTGGTATGGACCAAGGTTTACTTATACTGGCGCTGTGTTTATTGACTTGCGCAGAGCGTTTGGTTCTGTTCATCACGATCTATTGATAAACAAGCTAGAATCGTATGGACTTAGGAACACACTGAACTGGATTGTTTCCAAAGCTATTTATCTGATAGCAAGCAAGTTGTTAGCATTGGCAAAGAGACCTCTCATTATTGCTCAATTACGTTTGGAGTTCCTCAAGGGTTCAATTTTAGGTCCCTTATTGTTTGTTTTGTTTACAAACGATCTCTCAAAGGTCTTAACTCAATGTCAAATATTGATGTACGCTGATGACACGGTTATGTATTTTAGCGCCATCGATTCTCAAGTAATAACTTACGGTACATCTGTGACATGTGTTTATATGACATTTTATAGCTATATTTATTTGTACATAATGATCATTATTATTTCTATTCCATTTTAGTTTATTATATAAGGCCTCTATGGCAGCAGTTTTTTGAGAATTACAAAAACTGAAGAGTCACTCCATTGAAATAAAGGTTTCTATCCATCTTGTTGACTCGGATCTTCCCTTTCCCCGACTTCTGTTTCTATTTTTATTTATTTACATTCGATTACATAATGTATGGCTTGCTTATGAGCCATAAACTATTATGTAAATTTGTGACCTATGGATTGTTCAACGAGGTCTTTTTGATCTCACTGATCTGATGTCATCGATTTATCACAATCGTTTGTAAACCTACCAAGTCGGGCCCCATAGTGCAGCGCTAAGACTTTTTTAAGTTTTTGAAAACGCGAAATCAAAACATAACAATAGTCGTTTACGATAACATAAAGAAAGGTTTTACTGTCTACATTATTGCTGATTATTGAGACTGAAACTACTTATTCAGCAGACTTCGCACACATTTTTTACATTTGTTTTCGCTGATGTTGGAAGTTGCGCAAATTCGATGGCCGGACCGAGATGCGAAGACGCCACTTTACTGACTCCAAAACGACAACTGAGTTGTTCCCCATCGTAAACAATTTGGTCCTCTCTCATTCAAATTAACCTATTAAATCAATGCAAGCTAATTGCTTTTTCCTTTCTAGCAAGCAAACACCTACGACAACACATGACCACGGCCCTCAGGAAAGACGTGGTTGATGGTCCTTCTTTCAGCCAAGACTTGTTTAATAATGAAGAAATTGTGAAGATTCGAGATGCTGCTATAAAGACGGAGTTTATCAAAGGGATGGTCTCGGGAACTCTGAATCCAAATTATTATGGAGGCTATATGGTGCAAGATGCTGCCTACTGCTTTGATGCTGTGAAAGCGTTTGACGAGGCTGCTAGGAAGATGGAAGAACAAGAAATGTTTGAATTTTCAGAGATCTACCAGTCACAGTCAATGAGTTTGAAGGAATACAATAAAGAATTTGTTACGACCTGGCATCTACAGAATACCAAAAGCATAGTTATGGGTCCTGCAGCAAAGACCTACGTGGAATATGAGGGCAGAGTAAGCCGTGATTATCCCAAGTTCCTAGCCATTGCCATGCTACCGTGCCATATGCTTTGGCCGTGGATTGCCAATCAGCTCATTGATTTTGTTGCCAAGTCGAATCTGTACTACAAAGGCTGGTTTGAAGAAAACGAGACCGAGCCAAATCACAAAGGTCACCTGGAGAAGTTTGTTGATTCTCATTTCGGCCCTAAGGAAAAGAAGAAGGCTCTTACTATCTTCCGCGATGGAATGATTAACGAGTTAAATTTTTTTCGAGATGCTTGTTTAGAAAAGCTTATTTGACTACCCCGTCGATTTTGTCGCAGTGACTTTACGTAGCATTTTTATGAATTCAAATACGTTGTTGTACTACAAAGTAATGACACAACAGTGTGAATTCCTAACGCCTCATTATTCAATTAGAGATGAGATATACATGTATCATTGATCTGCATGGGCATACGCCTAGGCGAAATTTTAATTGGGACAGTGAGAGAAGGCTTGCAAGCATAATATATATGATAAGAAATTGTATGAATAAGGATTAGAATAAACAGATACTATTAGCCTATTTATTTATTTACCAGCTTTTCTGGACACAGGCCTGTCCAGAGGGAATGTGCACGAACGGGACTCATAGGTCCCATGCAAGGTGCCATCTCTCCCCAATCCCACAACCCGTAAAGGCTGGCCACACCACCGGGGGCTAAGACCCCTACTCTTTTCGAATAGTGATGTACGTTCTTTTACGTCCCACGAGAACAAATCAGTGAAAGTGCTATGAGACGGGACCTACGGTTTTTCGTCCTTATCCGAGAAGACTAGAAAGTCTAACTGCATTTGCAAATGTCATTACAAAGGCAGCACTTTCTTCTCAGTTATTTAGAGACCCTGAACGTTGGTCCGGCCGGGGTTTGAACCCGCGACCTCCCGCTCGGCAGACCGGCGCTCTCCCAGCAAAAGTAGTCACCTCTTTCTGTGAAATTTTAGTGCAATTTAAGCGTTTGTACATCATTTGGCCAAATACCAGTTAATTACTACCAGTTAATTTAAAGTCGTCCATTCCCAATTCTATGACTTTCTGAATTCAAATAATCTCCTTTCAAGCAAACAATTTGGCTTCCGTCCCAAACTGTCTACAACATCGGCTCTCACCAGTTTTGCAGATGAGGTCCTATTGCATATGGAGAGTGGAGAACTGTGCGGTGCAGTGTTCCTAGATCTGACCAAGGCATTCGATACCGTTGACCATACGATCTTGCTATCTAAATTGTCGGCTATCGGTGTCTCGCCCAGCACTCTACAGTGGTTCAAGTCTTACCTGAATCATCGTAAACAGCGGACTGCCTGTAGCGATGCTGTGTCTGACCCTCTCCCGATGACCTTTGGGGTGCCACAGGGGAGCATTCTAGGACCGCTTCTCTTCTTGGTTTATATTAATGACCTTCCGCTGGTTATAAAGAATTGCGAAGTGACCTTGTATGCTGATGACACGGTCCTGTACTACTTTGCTAAAGAGCCACACCTGTTAGAAGAGGCACTGAATGATGATCTCTTGAAAGTTGCCCAGTGGTTACATGGAAATAAGTTAACTTTAAATCTTACTAAGACGAAATCCATGATTATAGGCAGTAATAGGAAACTTGTTGGTATTTCCTCTTTCACGTTATCTATTTTTGACACTGATATAAATTCTGTAAGTAGTTTTAAATATTTGGGAGTTATGTTGTCTTCAACTTTCACATGGTCCGACCATATTGAGTATATTTCATGTAAGGTTAATAAAAACCTTGGTCTTCTACGTAGGATTAAGTATTATTTACCTTATGATGCCCGGTTACTTTTTTATAATAGCTTAGTGCTACCTATTTTTGATTATGCTGATTTAGTCTGGGGTGACAAGGACAATGTCTCACTTATGAAGGAATTGCAAATTCTCCAAAACAGAGCAGCTAAGTTGATATTAGATAGATCACCTCACTCCTCATCCACCGATGCATTGATTGTCTTGAGATGGCTGAATCTTGAAGAACGTAGGAAATGTCATCGATGTATATATGCATACAAGTGTATTAATGGCCAACTTAATCATTCTTTGGACATTGTAAGAAAGAGTGATATACATTCCTACAATACGCGCAATAACGATACTATCAAGCTCCCCAAAATTAAATATAATTGGGGAAAACAACGTTCGCGGTACCACTGTTTCAAAGACTTTAATGAATTAGAGAGAACTGTAAGAAACTCAGCAAGTTTTCCAATTTTTAAGAAGTGTCTTTTTTCTGCTTTTTATAATTGAGTACTTGTAGTGTGTATGTTTTTAATTATTTCTGTAACTCAATTTTAGCTTGAATTATTTTTTATTTTTTTTTTTTTTTTGTATCATATATATCGATTTTAGCTTAACCTTTTTATATTTTAATTGTATTATATAATATACATCTTGTAATTAGGACCTCTATGTAAACCACTCTTGTGATGGAGCATCCTATTAAAAGATTGTTATTATTATTATTACTATTTTTTTGGTCAATTATCAATCAACTGCTAACCCCAATGGCACCCTCCTAAAACAGCAGGAAAAACAGAGGATTGATACCAGAGGAAGATTTCCTAAACAGTACATTCCATATCATGAGATAGTGACAGCCGAGAAGGCAACAGCTTAGCTCTGGATTTTATTTGACGACTCAGCAAAATTTAGAAAGAACAATCAAAGCCTACTGGATGCCTCCACTTGTGCCTTCATCGCGACACGAAAATCATACCAGATAGTGTCTGTTCACACACAAGAACGGTTGTGGCGGCGCGATTTCTATGTCGGAGCGAAGCTGCTGCCGTTCCCTAAAGCATCTCAGTCCGCTGTCAATTTCCAGGTTTGCAAGCGGTACAAGAGTACAGAGACAACAAGGGAGCACTGGTACGAGTCTATTCTTGTCTTGTCGTTCCAGATGGTATTCAGTCTCTCTAGCGCTTTTTTTTCTGTGCAATTCTGGACAGTGCTTTACAGACGTCAGGCTTTAAGAGATTCGTTTAACCAGATAATCAGAACTCACTTCTTCTTGAAAATGACGCTTGCATTCTTCATTCGTTTCGGTGTAAATCACGAGAAACGTATATATCTGTTGAGGGACAATATGCGCGTAATTATAATGAGGCCAAAGGCTGACGAAAAACAATTATTAAAACGTGACAAGATATGGCCCGATATGATAAGGTCAGTACAGACGAAGTCATTGCCGTTTCCCATCGTCGCGCCCGACTGTTCACTAATAAAGCTTGTTTTTGTCGTAGAATAAATCAAATAGTTGAATTTGTTTTTCCCTGGCTAAAGTCAAAGTTTAGTGCGGCGGAAGGTTTCTTAAAAAACAGTTTTCGAGCCGAAAAAATCGCAACAGACAAACGGTTCTGCCGAACCAATCGTAAGTGAATCGTAAGTACCTTTGAAGACTGACCTAGAGGTTACGAATTCCGGCTAACGAGGGGCTAAGACAGTTCTCTTAATGACGGAGTCTTGCGTCACGGTTTTGCTGCTTTTTTTTTTTTCACAAACGATTATTAAAGCTGCAGTGTTATAAAACTGATACACTCTGAAAACGTTTTGCTACAAAGATGTTTGTCAAATGACTCACCAGGCCCAGCGTATGCTTCCCCTTGCCGTGCCTTTGAACGCCCCTCGTGCGCTATCGGAAAGATCCAAAGAGGAAACGACTGCCAAAACAGCCCGACCAGTCATCTTCGTGAATAGGGTAACCTTGGTGCCATTTGAAATCGAAACTCTAGATAAACGATAAGGATAGTGTATAAACAAAGTCGTCGTTCGGGAAGGCTTTAGGAGAACTAAAACACTGCTAAAACATAATCAATACATAGGGAGAACAACATTAACCACGAAAGTCAGTGACGGTAAGCTTTAAGGATTTACTAATTCACCATTTCAAACATTTGGCCTTAAAATTGCCGACAGTTTATTTCTAGGCGATCGATGTACGCGTGCTGCTCTCGTCGTAGGTAAATGGTTGCTTCCTTATTACCCATCGCTTTCAATTTAGTATAGCTGTAGTATGAACACCTCAGGAACAATACTGTCACAGAATCACGCCAAATCACAATTTAATTGTTTGAGCTTTAGAAGTAGTAGTTTAAAACCATAGCCTATTGAACATGTATTCACTGTTCTGGATAATTGTGAGCCAACTGATTCAAAAAGGTGAGAAAGAGCGACGAGGTATTTAAAGCTTTATTGAGCAATTCCGGCCCTTTTTCTATCCTCCTTTCGGTAATCGTGTTTTTCTGTTGAGTGAAGAGTACGCGCATCTCACTGACGAAAAGAATGAGTTGTCACGAATCAGGGTTATCACAGACGGGGTAAATCTGAAAAGTGTTTTAATACAAGAAGCAAGTGTGATGGAAGGAAACAGAACTGGTCTCAATTAACCATACACATTCAAATTGTTATGTACTCAACAATTCAATTTCAACGCTATCTGTTTTGAATACGTGGGATGAGAAATCAAATGTATAAGATGAAAAGTTGAAATGGTAGTGACAATATTAAAGTAGGATAATTATGAATAGAGGAATTTTTGTTGAGATAAGTGAGATGAATGCAGGAGCTTCTTGTCTGAATCTGTCTGGAGAAGAAGACAAAAATGAGAAGATTCTGTTTCTAAAACAGTTTATATTTCGCAAGTAGATCATGCAATCGTGTTTTCAAGTATGAAAATTTTGAAATTGATAATATAGTGCTCAACATCAATGAAGATTAATAGTGACGTTAAAAAATGCTGTTTTGCTGATTCGACTTTTAAATGCTTTGCAACCACGATCTACTGCCGAAAATGACCGCTCACAGTTAAATTATAGATGCAAAGGATTCTAACCTACTGCTTACCACGAAATTGACATGAAGTGTTCATCAGTCTCCTCAAATCATGGTCATGATGTTTATTGCGTGGTAAAAAATGCCGTATCTAGTCGGTGAGCGCGAGCCCAAAGAGCAGGGAAAGGTTGGATTGCGCAGAGCTTTTACCCCATTCTTCAATAGATGCTTCGATGAGTCTCTTAAAAGCTTTCCCTGGCCTTGCTCTCAGTGATAAAATATCAATATCAGCGCAGAAGTCCTAGGAATTACGTCACTTTAGTTACACGTAAATGGAATAATTTTATAAGTTTTTTTTCTGAGTTTCCCTCAGAGATATGAGATTGCTTGACTTTATGCTTAATACGAAATGTGACAAATGGTATAATTATTAATTTTATTATTATCATTATTATTATAAATATAATCATTTAATATCATCATTATTATTTTTAATTCACCATTGCTTATATTTGGCGCTAGTGTCCGGCCACAAGTCTAGAGAAAAAAAAAATTGAAAGTAAAGCGTTCCCAGTCCTTCTCCAAAAAGTGCAGTGTAGTAACCTGGGTAGTCACTGACAACTAATCTGGTCAACAGCTATGCAAGAATTACCTCTCGTACCCTATTGGCTTAAAATATTTACTCCCACGGGTTTTGAAGTCCGTGTGTTGAATTATTGACAATTTTGTAACTTCTTGTGTAGGAGGACGAGAATGTTGTGTCTCGGAGGAATACTTTTTGTGACGGAATTTCTCTTACCGCGAAGAAAATTGCCTCCGCTAGCTGACAACATACTTCGTACCGTAATCTTTTAAGTAGAGGTCTTTTGTTAACAGGGATTTACTTTTATTTGCCTACAAGATGAAGCTTCTAAGAACTGTAAACAAAGGAAGGTAAGAGAAACGTTGTGGAGTGCACTTTATATGAAGGCACTAATAATTTATAAGGTTTGTATCGAATATTAGATCAGCCACTAAAGCTAAAGCATCACTCATGTAAAACTCCTTTTCAAGACTTGAGCCGAAGTACGTGGTTTTTGTTTTTGCAAGATTATTCTTTTGTTTGACCATTTTCCCCCTTTAAGAAAAAGAAATCAAACTATATTTTTTTGAAAAGAACGAAGGATGAAAGTTCATCTAAATAATTAAACGACTTATAATTTTAGAGTTTGCTTCATTTCCCAACATTTTATTTTTCTGGTGATTTAATATATTTTTCTCATGAATAAAAGTGCTAAAAAAGTGATAACGGAAACTGAGAATAACCTTTTCGGCTCTTGACATCATTTCAAAATAAGAGAAAGTAAAGTTTCTGGTTAATGTGGTTGTAGATTTAATTGATTATTTTTAGGTGGGTATTTATTTACTAATTTCTTGCCGAGAGGAAAACAATTCAATCACAGTTTCGCAGTCTGATGTTGGATATTTCTGTCGATTCTAAATATATTTTCACCAACAGAACTTTTCTCCCTTTTTCATGGCAGACCTTATTTTATGCTTCAGCTAAGTCTTTTTTTATGCAACCTAGTGCAAGCTACGGGAAAAGGATTGCCGTGCCTTGGGGCTCGAATCAATCTATCATTACTTTTTAGGCAAAGCACCTGAGTTTTCTTTATGAACCTCCACTTTTTATTTGAAATTCATCTTAATAACAATAGGCTTATATCAATCTGTGTTTCAGATTTATCAATAGAAATTTGTCGACTCCATTCAGAAACTAGTGATTTTTACACAAGTGATATGCACGATAATTCGCATATACCTTAATGTTCTTATCTTGTACTTTACACTGCCTTGATTTCCAAAGAAAACAGTTTACTTCCCGGTCATAATAATTCTTTGGAAGAAAATTAGACGATAAAGCTAAGTCATTTTCTTGTTCAGTGATAAATAAATTGGCAAGTGTTTTAGCTTCGGGTCGAAAGCCACACTTAAGAGAGTGGAATACAACCTTTGCCAATTAAGCTATATTAGACGAATTGTGTTTGTTTCGTGTCAAGTACGGTGAAGTTTGACCCGGGACTATCTCTTCAGCTATTAAAACCCGATATTAATTGAGCTTTTTTAAAGGCAAAAATATAAAGGCTGCAGAGATAATTCACAATCTGATAATAAATGATAATTCTCAAAATGTATCCTGCAGCTGTTAGAACCAAGTGAATTGCGCGATCATATTTTCCTTATTGTTCAAGGCTCAACGGATACTGGATCTAATTTATTCCCGAGGTTCGAAATTTTAAAAAAAGAAAGAAAGAAAGATAAACCAAGTCTATATTTGCATGCTATGACACCCACTAATGGGCTAGTAAAGAGAAATTGACCACTACAGAAAATGCCATAACATACCATAATACTCTTTGTTAATCAGTCCAAAATGTTGCATAAGCATTGTCTTCAGTTTCTCTTGGGAGTTAAAATGGCCCCAAGAGAAGCTGAAAACAATTCTTATGCAAAATTTTAGAGTGACTAACAAAGAGTATTATGGTATGTTATGGTATTTTCTGTAGTGGTCAATGGGACCTGACAAGAACCGAGTGCAAGTTCGTATTATTTTCTCCATCACAGTTACAAGTACATTCTTTAGTGATATTCACGGCATGGTTTCGGTACAGTGATTCATCGTTGATCGTCATAAACAAGAGAAACTTGGAAAAAAAACTGAGCAATACTGACTTAAAAGCTTAGCTTGGCATTCTACTTTTCAGCCTCTAATACTTTAACCATATTTTGACAGAAGCTATCGAGTTGCCGGCGCCAATGGTAAAGATCATTTCGTCCAAGGGCGAAGCGTTTTCATCGAAGAAAAAAAACGTTGAGTTTGTTATTTTGATAAAAATGCAAAAAAATTTACATAAACTAGCTAATTCATAACGACCGATCTCGTGTTAATATAAAAGGAATATGAGACGTTGAGACGTTTTACCGCGACAAAAGTCATACATACTTCGTACATATCGTCGGTGACATTGTGACGTTCGCTTTCACCGTTACGTTTTTTCATGTATTTTTGCCCATCAATACATTTGTCCTGGTAAATTGTACAATCTCTCCAGTCTACTAATTTTCCACACCAGTTTTCACCTGCCCTCACATCCATTCAGAAGATGCATAGGCGTTGTTAAATTTTGAAATTTTTCTTTTTATATGCGAGATAGTCCTAAAAACACCAACTTTTTCAAGCTCTTGATCAACAGGTTGCGCTAGAGGTGTTTCTTAAGACCAAGGAAGTCGTTACACAGTTACTTTCTCTTCCTTGAAATCTTATGTAAAACAACTGAACTAACTTCTTAATTTAGGCCTAGCATATCCAAATTTGATCGGAACTGAGCATTTTTTTGATTTAAACAATTGTTTACTTCGGCTTCCTCCGAGGGTGAAATAAAGGGTATGATAAAGATGCTTTTTACAATCTGTTAAACCTTTAGTCCATAGTTTCTATTTCAGTCATGTTTCTCTTTGTTGTGAATACGATTTCATTAACACTTTACTGCGGCTTCACCAGCTATTATAATTATAACCGTCCCCGCGAGAGACACTCAGGTAATTTTATTTCACTAGAATCACAATATCTCAACGTTTCGAAGGAAAATAAATTAACTAGTTTCCCGGCGAGTTTTACAGTCTTTAAGTGATTTGTTTAAAAATAAACAGAAAAATACACTGAAAGGTAACACTGCACTTCTTCTTATGTTTCGGGTGTTTCTTGGTGTTGCGGAAACCATTGCTGATCCGCACTCAGAGGGAAGCAGTTAAATTGTAAGATGTCATGTGAATACAAAGTAACCAATGACAGCACGCGCTGCTTGGGCCGTCCAGAAAATCCTGCTCCCATATAAAAACTGTAGTTTTTAGCAGTTCTGATTAGGAAACGTGGCGGAAGGGTCTTTCTGCATTATACTGACCCATTAAACTCGTCGCGTCTGGTGCTGATAGGAAACCATGTGACAAAAACAGCAACAAAATGACCTCATAATCATTCAAAATGGCGGCAATCAGGAAATCTTAGAGCGCAAATAGCCGATCTCTAGTGCACTCAAATTTTCTTAAGTTTCCACTTATGTGGTGAATAATTGTAACTTCTTCAATTTCCTACAGCAGTAAAGGGCCCCCTAAGAAAGAAGGGTTGCATTCAAATAACAGATTGTCCGTTATAAGGCTAGACGAACTAGCAATAACAGCAAAGAATATTATTTCTCTTAGCTTCTCTTGTTATTCTATACGGCGTAATTCACCGCAAAACGGCCAGTAATCGTTGTTTATTTTATTTTAAAAAAATGGTAAATTTCTTGCTTTTTTATCATGAGATGAAGCAGCCTTATGGGAGAAACAGAGAAATGTGATGGTTAATTTGCAGTTCCTCTAAAACAAGGTTTATCGAATACACTGGCAGGATCGTTCAGGCTTGCTATCTCATAAGGTATTTGTTCTATGTAAAACCCCGACATATAACAATTCCTACATCTATGGGAAAATGGCCAAACAAAACTAATGGACAGATATTTTCAAGCCTTATTTAGTTATAAATTTATATTTTAAAGACAGAATAGCTTAAAAAGACAGCCATTGTTTTTACCACGCATTTCATTAACAAAAAGCCATTGTGTATCTCAGTAACTGTGATTTACCTTTGTTTTTTGTACGAGACAATTGTTTTGCCTTTTTAGTCCTTGGTTTAATAAAACCAAACTGGATCGTCACAGCCCGGCGATCTTGTTGTTCGCTTTGCGGCCCTTTTTTGTACGTACAACGGAAAAGCAAGTGTACACCTTAAGCAAGGACCCTGCTTCTCGCAAATGATAGTTTTCATAAGCTAAAATGAGATTACCTTCAACATGAAAAAAGTAAATCTAAAATGATCGGTTTTAAAAATCAGGGTTAGTTTGGTAAGTGAAGTTTGTGTCAAGAAAGAAGAGAAAACAAAGTCACAGTTGGAGAGCTGCTCTCTGCTTAAGTCCCGTTGTTTCTATTGTAAAGAATTGTAGTGATAGCTTTTCTTAGTGAAAGTTAACAGATTTGCCTTGAGTTATTTTTATCAACGTCTTGTTACCAGAACGCACGAGGACCACGGAAATTAGCAGCTCCTGAGTTAGCACAAGTTCAAAGTGTTTCATCGTGTATTATTGCACGGTGCGTATAATTTCCTTGTCCTTCATTTGCAATTGTACACAAACTGAATGCTTTCAAGTTTAATCCAGTGTTCTCTCGTTTACTCCTTTGTTCTCACCCAGTAAGAATACTTAGGTCTTGCAGCGTTTTCGCAGTCAAACTGCAACGACGCAAAGTTTAATTGTGATTAGTTGTTGAGGTTTGTTATTCTGCCGATGTTTTGAGCTCCCCAGAGGGATAGAAATTACGTCAACAAAGGAGGAACGAATTTATGTAACAACTTGTACAGGTTCACCCGAAGAAACATTTGCTTTCCGTTCTTTTTCGTACAGAGTCAAAGCCTAACTCAAGAAAAGCGTCAAAAAGCTCTTAAGTGAAGGAAGTTGACGAAAGAATGACTGAAAACTAGGACACAACAGCCAAACGGTAAGGGACCAGCGGATCTTGGCGTTCCAAAAGGTCACTGCACAGAGTTTATCACAGTTGTTTATCCTGAAAGGTAAGTGCCTATCTTTAACCTTCCATCCACTATCAGTCTTTATTTAGTTAAGACGTTAAAAGTTCAGTTAGGAAGTTAGTTTAGTTTAATAAACTGTTCAATATTTATATAGCCCGCGTTAATCTAAACATTGTTTACTTGTTTAGGGTCTGTTTTCATTAAAAGCCAGTTTGTCGCGGACGCCACGTAGTACTACGACAATGTGTAAAGGGCTTGGTTTAACCTTAAAAAATTGCTCTCTTAGGAAAATACTCTAGATTTGCCCCGAGGCTGCGTGGAAGTAGGTGTTAAGTGTATGCTTGAAAACATCCATCTTAAGTCAGAATCGGCGAAGTCATTTTGACCCCCTGCCGACAAAAATTTCAACCCAAATCGAAAGCTTAAGGGAGCGCATTCATACATGGACAACGGTCATTTTTGCCGCATGACTTCTAACTGAATCATACTGTGGCTGTAATAATTTAAATTTTCAGACGTTTTTTGTCGTTAACATGCGAAAGGACCAAGGCTTGAGAGTACTTCAAATTGCAGCCCTCTTGATACGATCCAAAGAGAATCACTGATTGACACTTATCTGTTCATCGGAAGTTTGAACAAGTCTATGACGCTATTTAAATGATTGACTCTCGCAACCAAAATCTGTTATCGAGACTGAATACCCTATTGGTCAAGTATACTCCACGATACCAACTAACACTTAGATCTTTCGAACACGGTTTATGTTAATGTGCTATCAAGTTAAGGTGATTGCTGAAAGGTCTATTAATCCTTTCTCCACACTGTCACTTGTTAATTAGCTATTTAAGATGTGCCTCATCTAATCACCATCATGCAAAGCAAGAGGAACAAGCTAACCAAACTTGAGAAGGTGGATAACTAAATATACGAACTTAGCAATTCTGGATTATAAAAAAATATTCGCAGTTGAACATTACTAGGGTGCAACATGGCATCTTCGAGAAACCAGTCTTTGTGAATTTGCTAATCATTAATTGAGGCTCTCAAAAAACTTTGAAGAGTAATAAAAAAATGCGATTGTAAAGTGGAAATAAATCAGTCTTAATGAATACCTTCAGGTTTAATCATTTTGGACAATACTTTAAATGACAATGAGTTGCGCGTAAAATACTTGCGGCTGTGACATAATCATTAATTAAGTTGAAACTTTTGAATAATTCAACGCATTTTACTGCTAATACACGCAGAACAGCTTCGGTTCGCGGACATAAGCAAAATCAAAAATCTATTTCCGTCGTTCTTGAGGCTTCCAAACAAGCAAAAGTTTAAGCGACACGGTAAAACTGGAGGAGACCTGTTCAAAAACTATTTCGACTAAGTATCATACTGTATTTTGGGAAGATCCCGACAGACTGTGTTCCTAGACGTAAAGGAAACCAGTAAGAAATAAACAGATAAGCTGCACGAATGAATGCTGAACAGGAAGCTGGACCGAAAATAGGATTCCACTTTAACTGGAGAAAATGTAAGTCTCATTACCTATCATTGTTTATAGCGTCCAATTTTCACAAATTCCATGTTTAGACTGCTCGCGCCGACTCGTCTTTGCGACAATAGTAATATATATTGTGTGCACGCACCAGTTCATAATGGTTAAGTTTAGTTATTAACAAACATAAACGCAGAGTATTTAATTGTAGTTAGTAAACCACTGATTTTACAGCGAGTACATAACCCTCCGTGTATCTGAATGAGATTTTATTTAAGGTATTATCGAATATTATGTTGCCTGTGCTAACCAATCGTAATCAAATGCAAAAACTCTAAAAAGGAAAGAAATCTATGAATGTACCATTCGAGGTAAACAAGGACCGACTAATTGCTGAGATTAATGGGAAAAAAACTCAGAAAATGGACGTTCATTTTGCACTGACGTATTTTTTTACGGATCGAGTGTTTTGTCATAAACAATTTGAGTTCTGTTATTACGCTGCTTGTCTTCTGTGTTGGCCTTCGAAATTACAAAGTACAAAAACATTATCTCTATAGAAACAATTCACTGACTACCGAAAAGGTAAATAAATCAATGCCAGGCCAGTGAAAGTTTAGCTTGGTAGATTTCACACATTATTACCTATGCAGGCTAATTGCCCTCTTATTTACAAGTGACGCAACTTTTCAACCATAAAAAATCAACATAAAAGTCGATGTTGAAGAGGTTACGGGTCAAATTAAACGCGAAGTGTGCAGTTACGCCGTCGTCGAATATTGAGGCTGCCAGGATCTGTTCTAAACTGAAGAATGCCTTTAAAAACTTTTCATGACGCAGCCCACACAAAATTTAAGATCAATACAATTCTAACTTAAGGCTTTTAAACGATCATTGGTGAGGCAACCAAGTATACGAAAAATGTAAAGAGAGAAAAAAAGACTTCATCACAAGAAAATATACAAGTTTTTCGATCTTAAACAGAGAGTTGTAAAGGCCAAGTGTCCTACAAATTCACCCTCAACTAAGATCAAGAGCATATATGGCAGGGTGATAATTACAATTAGTTCTCACACACGCTCCATAATTGTATAGTTACTCGAAGGGAAGACAGAAAATATATAGTGACTAACTAATCTTAACGAAACATATAAAATATCGAGACTGTAAAATACCTTTAAGTTTGATTTGCCAACAGTGGGATTTATAATGGGGAAAATTAGCAGGAGTGACCTAGTTATAGGAATAACTGAAACGATCACAAGAGAGCACTAGATCATCAACTACGAAAAGTGATACATCGATTTTTTTTACTAAGTAGCTATACTCTTTGGAGCTTCACGCTAATGAAAGCAGAATTAAAAGTGTATTTTAGAGTAGAACACCTCTATTAAAGAGACACCTGCGTTCACAAAATTTGGTCCCGGAAAAATGTTTACGTAATCTTTGTATCTGTTACCTCTACCGAAGGAACAGCTCTATCCAAGGAAAAGGGACATATTTTCTGGGTCCAGAAATCCAGTTTTAACCTCCATTCAGGGGACACTCTAGTACTCAAAACGTGACTGACCAAAAAGAGTGTTTATTTTCTTTGTTGGTTAATTATTAAAAAACCCAATCCCCAAACTCCATTTAGGGAACACCTCTATTTAGGGGGGTCTTACCTCGGTCCCGAGGGTGTTCCGTGAATAGAGGTTTTACTGTATGAGTTTAAGATAATTTAATAATCACTTAAGAGTTGCATATCAGCCTATTTTGACTGAGAACTGCAATAAGTTTCTGACCGGTACGTTGAAAATGTATTAATCTGCATTTTCGACCTCTGTTATTCAAAAACACTACTTCAAGCCGAAGAGCTTTTCAAGAAAGCTTCTGTTTTCCTGTAACTCGAAAACTTGGGTATCATCTATTCTTAAGTAGGCAGTGGCATAACCCTAAAGTGTATTTATCTTTTCCCCAAGAGGTCTTTGGATTACCATGAAAGTTTGATCTACAACCCGCTTGGGTTTAACCAGAATAACCAAAAAATGCTAAAAATACCTACATTTGTCTAGGAGGCTGCACTCAAACCTACGCAGCTTAAGTATCAAGTATCAACATTTTAAAGAAAAAAGCTAAGAAAATTGACTATTACCCCTTAGGCAAAAGATGTAACTGATAATCTGTACACATGAAGAATAGGGACTGAAAAAATGTCCAATAGAATTCCCGACCAGATGCTACACGGTGGTGAGAAGTGTTGTTGAGAGATAATCTTAGGTCGGTCGGTATGCAGTGTTACACGCAAAATATTTTCTTTAAATTTCTGAGTGAGATACATAGAGAAGGTTATTATCAAAAAGTATATTGTGCTTGACATTGTTAGTACTCGAGAAAGCAATTTGTGCGTCGTTAAGTGCTGAATTTCCGTTTCAATGACCTTTGAGTGCCTTATCCCTTTAACATTCAGATTGGTGATGGATGTGTAACTTCTCCCTATAATATCCAATACAATGTTTAACAGATAGGGGATAAGAATAGGCAAATTTATCAGCCAAATGATACCACATTGATATAACCCCAAATTCTTCCAACTAAAGCAAAGTAAAATGTAAGGTAGCAAGAAAGGGGAATTACTACTCAGTTCTTGGGAGTTAAAGGGTTAAGCGTTTCATGCACCTGTTTCATTTTTCCCTGCACAAGCATTTGACTCGCGGTCTTTCTCACGAGTGGCCCTATCAAAATTTAAGAAAATTCCAAATTTAATCTTATAAAATCTGAAGAGATAAATATAAAGACCATGCCAAAGTGTTGCCGAAAGAGTTTTCATTTAAATGATGACGCCGTAAGGTTTTGTTTACAAACTCACTCGATAAATCAAAAGGAAAAATTTCCAACCTTGATTGCAGTTAATTTTTCCAAAAAAATGTTCGCGTGAGATATGCTATAAATTAAAATTTGCTTACAATTACACTGTGTGCCATTCTATATTTATCTCGAATTTTACTTTTCTTCATATTGCAAGTGTATAATGGTTGTGGGTTAACCTCAAAACATACTCGGGCATCTTGATGAATCTTAGTGGTCACGTACAAAGCACTCTCGTTGTGATGTTTACATAAATAATCCGAGCGCCACAGGCAAAACTTTACCCTAATACAGATTTACACAATGAAAGTCTACCTAAAATCGTTTAACAATTCATAAGACATCACAAACCGAAAAAGTCGGTCGTTTTTAGGTCTAGTATAATTTACTCCATTTACATAAAAAAGGCGTGCATTTGCAAACCGGCACCTTTTTAAAATCATCAACATTTTATTTGGACATCGAGAAATGCTAATAATGAATTTTACTGATTAATTACCACCATGGACTGGAATCAGTCCAAATATTAATAGTTACTGCTGTGTAATACGGACTTATCAGCCCGCTAGATAAAATTGAACGATGTAGCACACCCTTACAGTTACCGTTTTCTTCCTTGCTCCGGTTGAAAGCGAAACACTCGGTTGGCTTTACGAAGGGCAGGGAAACTAAATCTGAATCTTAGCTTTCAACGTCAATCTCAGGGAAAGAAGAACTTATCAGCGTGGTTGGCTTATTCTAAAACTTCTGAAAGACCATAAAGCGCCACGATTGATCATCTGGATTTCACTAACCGTAAGTGTCTATTTCACCCTTTTTCCCAAACAATTCGGTTTCGCAAGTTAAAAAATTGCTTTACTTAAGTTAGGCCAAAATTTTAATTCTGGATTTTAAACTCTAAGATCATGCTGAGTTCATCATAGACACAATAATTAAACGGAAACTTAAAATTATTTTTTATTTATTCGTGCACAATTTGAAGGCTTTATTTCAATCTGACGCTAATATGAAAGAAAAAAATATTAAAGTAATCTTCTCAAGTTTTGGTTTGCCTAGCCTTAAATGGTGTTCTTATTTCATAAATTGTAAAAGAAAATAGTCAAAATGCAGCTCTCTGAAACTACTGAAGTGATTGCGACAATGTCCCTCCGTGATAACGCTCAGAGCGCTTGAAAACTTCCCATCTGAGGCATAATTTAAACCGATTTTGGACAGTGAGTTTATTGGTTGAAGGCAGGTCCGGTAGTGATGTGATGATTCTAAATAGAATGACTGACAGTCCTACTCGTTTCGCCATAAACGTGGAGGCTAAGGAAAGTTAACATGTTGAACCGAATATTTTTGTTACTGATTCGAAGCGTTCATAAGCCAAGGTACAGCGCTTTGCAGGTGAATCTTTGTGAT
Organism: Porites rus; assembly: GCA_964035705.1. NCBI lineage: Eukaryota > Metazoa > Cnidaria > Anthozoa > Scleractinia > Poritidae > Porites > Porites rus. Next base: position 28,688,341 of record OZ037994.1, on the reverse strand, counting down.
CAAGAACGTGGCTAAAGACATGCAAGCAGCGTCGTTTTTGTCCGAACTACTTTACGTGGGTTCTAAGCGTGTCTATTCTGATATCTGTGCATTATTAACATTAATTTTTAATTTTACAATCACCTCTAAATACTAATTGCTCACAAATTCCTCCAAATTGTCCATTCACCCTCGCTTTAGGTCCTTGAACAAAAGAGTTATCTCATAAGAACTAAAAAAAATCACTAAGCGATTCCCAAATATTTACTGGGCTGGTTACCAAGTTAAAGATGGAATTGTGAATTTGCAAGAGCCCCATACGCAGTACAGCTAATACAATGAGACAAAAAGTTGCGGAACACTACTGAACTACGTTGTAATCCTCCCCTGGCTTAACAGTTGGACTTGAGGCTTATGGGATACCTGTTGAACTCAGCGGGTGGGGGAGCGTGGGTGAAGGCCAAACTAACCTCAAGTCTCTTGCACTGCCGCTGTGAAGATAACAGCAAATAACTTTTAAATGATCCGCTTTGTAATGTTATAAGTGGCTTTTCTTCTGCCGACGGTGAATGATGGCAGTGGACAACGAGATTTATGCACTGTAGTACTTCTGTTCTGCGGCAAAGTTCCGACCTAGGAGCCAACATTAAAGATGATTTACATCATCGTAACATCTCTAGGTATGATAAATTTCCTCGAAACTTCACAACTAAAAAGTAATAAGCCTTACGAGACTTGAACACGTCATTAAGTACTGAAACAAACTGTGGTAATGGTATAGTGAGTTCGTAACATTAACTTTCGCTTTCCACTGTAGCTACTGAATAAACAAACATTGAAACACTTTACATCTATAGAGCGGTGAAAACACTTAAAGAAATTATTGTGAATTTAATTTAGTAGTTAGAGAGAAGACCAAAAGGGAAACTTACGTATACCTGTAGAGATATAATGAGGTACATACGGTAAATCCGCTTTACAGATTCATTTCAATTTATAAGCTTCTAAGTGAGAAAGAACTTTATAGCCAACCGACATCTGGGCATCTCGGTGAAATCGATGTTCTTAGTTCTTTTTTTCGGTGTGCTTTGCGTTAAAGTTTGGATAAGAAGACTTTCTGCAAAAACTAGTTGATTTGTTGAGTCAGACAAGGCCATAACGGTAATTTTATTTCGATGAAGCAAACGAAACATTATATTAGTGAGTAGTCTGATATTGAAAAAGAAAAAATAATCTCCCACAACCTGAAGTTTACATATTCATGAATAAAACTGAACTTCAAAACTTCTCCTATTCGGAAATGTTGTGGAAATGTTTGGACAACACGTAATTTTGCGGACGGGATGCGACTTCACGGCTGGAAAGGGAAGAAAAGTGTGCTAAAATCAGTTTGCTAATGTTGTCTTAAAACGTTGAGGAAATTATGGTGTACCGCGTTAGGGTCCAGTATTTCAGCCTTCATTCAAAGGCCGCCGAGATTCCAGTGGGTAATGCGCATGTATATTTGTAAACTAGTGCTAACGGTACTTGGTATAGAAAATGATACTCTGTTTCACATCCATACAAAGAAAGATAATATAAAATCATATACATATCGTTGAATATAATTTACCACATTCGGGTAATGCACACCGCAGCAGGTACCTTAAGTATAAACAATGCATTCCAACTCAAGAGTTCAGCTATTTCGATCATGAAGTCGAGGAGTGTATGGGGTTTCTTGGTCCGCCACTGTCACTTTAATGTGTCAGTCCTTCATACACGCTCAAAAGAATGATGGCTGAGGTTAGTTTAAAAAAAACACCACTGTGCTGAGTCAGCACGGGAGTGAAATACAAAAATTTGAATTTTTTGTGAGGGCTTTATAAGGTCACTTGAAGGATCTGTATCAAGAAATTTATAAAATTGAACCAGTGGAATCCACCACCAAATAAAAAATAAGCACTCAGAACATTGAAAGAAGCCATAAATAACATAGGAAATGGGAAGGCACGGAGGGACAAACATAATGAAGATTAAAACGGATTGCTATGATGGTTTTTAAAAACTTGTTAGACTCACAGTTTTTTCAAAGACACATTCGTTTGACAAGATGCTGTGAATTTGTCTTTTACAGGCAATTTCTTTGCTAACGTAAGGTTCCTTGGCGAATAAAGACGTTTAATTAGCAATATTCATAAATGAACTAAAGAGTCGTGGCACAGCCCTTTTAACCACCGTAAAAAGCTTCAAAGGCTGACGTTTTTAGCGCTAGCCCTTCTTTAGAAGCAGGGAAAGGCTAATTGGGAGGGAATATTTTCAGGTAAAATCACTGAGCCAGTGCCAGAAGCACTTGAACCATCAATCATTTCTAATGAACAGAAAACATTTCTAGCAACTTGCATTCACCTATTTCCACGCCTGCCAAGTCAAGATTGTTGGGGCGCGTTCGATTGACCGGTATTCTGGAATAAGAATGCACAATTTGCTTTAACAATCTCTATTCCAGGGATTTTCCAGACCTCTGAAAGGCTGACATTATTTCAGGGCTATATATCTACCTGATTTGCAGATGTTACGATGTAATGAATCCCTGAAAAAGTGATTTCTACCTGTTTATTCCATTTATTCTTATTCTGGAATACGGTCAAAGAAACTGGCTTTTACTAAAACGAGAATGTGGAACCAGGAAACGGGAATGGGGAACCAGGAAACGAGAATGGGGAACTAGGAAACGGGAATGGGGAACGCGCACGGTGAACAGGGAAGTGAAAAAAAAATGAGGAAAAAAAACACAAAGAGTGACTGATGAGGTTACTAAAAGAGCTCTGATTTAAGCTAGGTCCTATTTATCGTTTTCCCGTTCCTATATTCTCGTTCCCGTTTTCCATTCAGTCCCCGCTTTAGTAACATCTACAAGCCAGTACAAACAAATCAAGGTTTTTTGAAGATACTTATCGTCACACTTGCGACTAATTTCTTAGTAAAGCCTCAAGCGCCAGGAGAAAATATCTCAACGCCTCAAAGTTATGCATAATTCACTGTTTTTGCTAGTGAACTCTGTATAAAGTAATCAAGGGAACGATGGCAGTTCATGGACTTAAGCATAAACGAACAAGGCCACGTCAGAGAATACCCGGGCGTGTAAACAGCCCATGGAGTAGGCTGGGGATAAAGCCTGTCGCAATGTTGTTAGTACCTTATGCTAGTAGTTAACCATTTTGTCGCAATTCAGGAGGTGAAATTTTCATTGAAAAACGATATCTGCATTGCTTTATCGCCGAGAACACCAATTAATGCAAAGCAAGCGTGTTCGTTATTTCAACTTTTGCCAACTTTTAATTTTGGAAAACTACCATGATTGAGAGTCAAAAAAGTTATAAAATCATAGGGGTTTGAGCCATGACTTAGCCGTTCGATTCCGCTGGTTGGAGACGTAAACCTAGCTTACTAGGAATTCATTAATACTCCCTATATTCTGGTGAAAGTGAGGACAAATTTGTTTTTGGAAAAAAGATATTATATCCAAAGCTTTGGTTGTTACAGGGTTCATAACCTACATTTAAATCAATCAAAACACAGGAAATGTTGGATACTATTTTTAATTATGTTTTAACTTGAACGAAAGTTGTTTGCTTTTGCCGCATTCTAATTTCGCAGTAAAAGTAATTTGATTGTTTATAAACTGACTGAACTTTGACGTAAGCAGGAAGCTATAAGCCAGAAGAAAAAAATAAAAGACTTCCTGAAAGAAAAAAAGATGAGGATATGTCACTATTATTACACCTAAATTTCGAAAAATTAATATATGAAAGGTCCATAAATTCCCTTAACAATTAGGAATGCACTTCAAACCTCGAATGTTTTTGTCATGATAAACTTTTTCTTTTTTCCTTTAGAACTACCAAAATCAAAAAGGAACAGCTTAAAATTGAAAACCATTCAATAGTCATGAAAGGCCTAAAAACGATTTCCCTCATTATAGATCAATGTAAACAATGACTATTATCTATTTCGCTTGCTGGCAGAAAGCTACCTTAGTTCTGACAAGACTTGATAAACTGCAATATTTTACTGCGATAGTGGTAAAACGACTCTTAATATCACAGCGCAGTTTTTTGTAAGAACTGTTATTTTCTATCGCAGTCAGAAATACTTCTTTAGAAAGAGATGGGGAAGCAAATTTTTTTTCGCGGTAAACTCATTGATTGTATCATAAGACAGACAAGAGTGATTTCTAACATTGCATGATTTTTATGCTTGTATCTTAGAAATCAATTAAGGATGGAGAGAAGACCAGCAGAGCTCGGACGAATCGCCGCTGTGATATTTTTACTTATTAACTTCGGAGTCATAATATCGGAAAGTTTGGTTATTGGTAAGTAGGACGACATTGAGGGGACAAAAGGAATTATATGACTGTGGTACTGCCGCTTTCAGGCTAAGGGCTTGATGTTTACCCCAATTACATGTTTAAAGCGAAGCCATATGGTATTTGAAATTTTCGGTATCTGAGTATCCTCGCCACAAAGTTTAACTGTGTTATCTTTTCGGGTTAATTGTGAGTTTATCTTTTCACGTTAATTGAATGTTGCAACGCTGGACAAATGAAAAATGTTTTTATCGATTACTTTCTTCTTCTTCAATTTGTAAATCCAGCTTCATTTCTCCTTTTCAAGAAATCATGCAGGCAAATGTCCAATTTCACCAAATCCTCAATGAATACGTTGGCATCCAAAGTTAATTCTAAAATTTAACGATGAGGCTATGATTTTTTGGTTTTCAAGGAAAGCGTTTGATAGCATCCAAAACGGGTCACTTCGTGGAAAATACAAAGCGATACTTAAATAAGCGACTTCGCTTCGTGCTTTTGTTTTACGTAATAGTACATGCAGTCCTGAGCAAGTCAAGTACTATCTGAGGCCTTTTACTGTCAAAAAGTGGCATTACGTTCGCCTTACTTTAATATTTGAAAAAACTCTGACTGTGAATAGCCATGCGGGCAATCTTTAAGTAAAATTTAGCCTTGGGGTTGGGGTTTACCGGGATAAACTCCAATCGGAAGGTTTTTTTTATCATAATTTAGCAATTTTTTAACATTCGACAACAGGGTTTCACGTTGTAAAACACCACCGCGACAGCCCTGCCCAGCCCAGTTGAATGAGAGACGGCAAGCCGTTTAACCCGGGGTCAAGGGATATTTTAAGCAAAAGTTTCTTTTTTGTAGAAACCTGTTGCTGGAGCTAATAAAATACTGTTCTGCCTTAATTCAGAGAACGTTACCGAAATTTTTGAGACTTCGTTTGTTTGAACCCAGTGTCTTCACAATTTTTTTTATGGAAGTTAGAAACAGCTGTGTATTTTTCTAGAGTAAATAGTATGAAATCTTGAAGATGGAATGCTTGTTATAGAAGAATTGCGTATTTCACGCTTTGTAAGTATGTAACAACACTTTTCTCACACTAGATGACCCAACATCTACCGTTATTTGCATCGCCAACAAAACATATTACAACAGGACATTTGAAAAGGACATTAGAGCTGGAGTATTTACAGACCTGGGAAAAGCCTCCAGTGTGCCATGGTGCGTGCGTCAGGCCTGCAACAGACGAGCCGGTGACGTAGCTTTTGTATTGGGGGATGTCTGTTATATGGTCACGTGTTATTCGAAAACGTCATGCAAAATTGCAAAGCCCGATGGTCCGAGCGAGTATTCTACTTCACTCACGCGGTACTCTTGGTTCGGTAAGTGTGCATTTTGTTCAGCGATGTCCATCAAAATACTGAAGACAATATTATCATTTCTTATCCCCGATATCAAACTCTACTCGTCATTAGAAATAGTATAGAAAGTTTATTACGTATCCGTCTTTGGGATCATTATGGTTACTTTTAAACTTATCTGACCTCTTTCGTCTAACTTTAATGTCTTAACCATACAGGAGACTACTTTCCTGTATTCTTTTCCCTTTTTTCTTTTGTTTGCCTTATTCGTTTAACAGATTTTAAAAGACAACTACACAAAGAAGCACAAGTCTGTTTTCTCCCTGCTAGCACCTGATGACCTCTTTACAATACTGCAGAAGGGATCAAAATTTGGGCCGAAATCTATTGAGCCTGGGTTTATTTGTTCCTGAGGAAAATTGGAAGAATTTTACAACTTTTCTTCCCATTCCTTAGTTCTCCGGCTCTATCATTCGGGTTAATTCACCTACCCCTCCCCCGAGCCAACACTAACAATTCTAATTAAGGGCAAAATGTTAGCTTAGGGGAGGGGTAGGTGGGTAGTTTCTCCAGAAACCTAAATTGGTGTTATCCTTTTTTATTTTAGATGCCGCCCCTGTCTTTACTGACTTGTCAAACGTGCTGCAAGTCAAAGAGAACAATCAACCAGGACAGATCATCAAGAACATTTTTGGGCACGCAAGGAATCGATGGAACAAAAATTCATCAATAAAGTACAACATTATAAAAGGTATTCGGTAACTTGTGTATTTCAGGTTTAGATTTGTTCGATTGATATAAAAAACCTTTGGACAGAAGAGATACCTGGCTTAGACTATGAGTAGTCTCTGTTTTTCTCCGCTTTAGTGAAGGGTGTTCAAGCGAGCGCGAGCGTCGAGCGGCGACGCCGCTAGACGCCTCTCCTGTCTCGCGCCTTAATAATAATAAAAGTAATAATGATAAAGTCTTTATTCATCAAGAGGTAAAAATACATATCTTTTGTTGTAAGTAAGTGTAAGAAATTTTAAAAAGTTAAAAAGTAAGAATCAAAAAATATATACCGGTATGTATATCTAGTATATTACATAGCTAATTCATATTTAAAAACTAAACGATTAATAAAAGTCACGCGCCTGGTCATTCTCGTGTCTCGCGCGTTTCGTTCGACGAACTAAGAAAAAAGAGAGACTGACCGTAGTCTATAACTTGCTAAATCACTTCGCCATCGTCATCTTCAACATCATAATTAGCATCATCATCACCTGCATTAAATATTCTACTTAATATTTTACTTCTGCATATCTATTATTCGTTTGTTTGTCTTCTGCAGGAAACACTGGAAACGCATTTAACCTCGAACCACACCCTAGCGGACAAAGTGCATCGTTAGTAGCGTCTGAGAGACTGGATCGAGAAGCAAAGTCATTGTACACTATAACAATCCAGGCTACCAACAACGATGAAAACAAAACGACTACCAAAGTGATTTTAATCAACGTGACGGACGAGAATGATAACCCACCGGTATTTTCGCGTCACAACTACTCGGTGACAATTTTCAGCAACCGTTCCATTGGATCCGAAGTGCTCAGAGTTAACGCTACAGATGCCGACATAGGCGAAAATGCGCGGATCTCGTTTCGCTTGTTAAATTACCGGAATCTTTTTCGGATACTACCCCGAAGCGGAACAATTTTGCTCAATCAGAAATTAAGAGTGGATCGCACCACGCGCCCATACGAATTGCAAGTGGAAGCACGAAATGGAGCACACAAGAGTTTAACTTTTGTTAGGGTGCGGGTTCTACCAGTGAATGAGTATAGACCATTCTTTGAGAATTTAAAATACACAATCCGCGTCTCTGAAGCAATCAAAACAGGGAACTCCGTGACGAGAGTTCTAGCACGTGATTATGATTATGGAGTCAATGGAGAGCTTAACTTCACCATTATCACAGGAAATAAAACGTATTTTACAATAGATGACGATGGCGTCGTACGGACGCGACAATCGTTACTCACGCTTGGAGGATCAAACTACACATTGACAGTACTTGTTAGTGACAAAGGAATACCTCCTAAACGTTCATTACATGTAGCAGATGTGTATATAGCAATCGAAGAAATTCAAAAGCACAAAGTCAAGTTTGATTTGCCTTTATATCATGTATCAATATTTGAAAACACGCTAGTCGGAGCTACAATTCTCACTGTTCGCGCCGTCACTGGCATGAGAAGAACTAGAATTCACGGAACATCGCAAGCGGAGCGTAAGCTTGACAGAAAATCTAGAAGAGTGGTTTACAGTATTGGAAATCCAAACGGATATCGGTACTTCAGTATTGGTAAACACACAGGAGAAATCAAAACCAAGGTAGCTATGGACTATGAGAAAGTAAAAAGCTACAGGTATGTTATTAATAAAAACAAATACAGTGATGTCTTTTTGAAACAACAACAACAAAAAAATGTAAATAATCAAGGTTTAATGAAATGGTCGAAATACTACTTTCTATTATAAAGTGATTTGTATGGATCCTGTTAATCATCGACTGCAGCTATTTTTTTTCCTGTCTTCTTCACAGTGTCCTTCAAAAAATCCGTTTTCGGAGAGTTTTGAACCATTTTTTGTACACACCAAGGCTCTAAGTCGGCATGCTAGCAAATTTTCTCGATTAAACGCACAGTCATAAACGGAAAGTAGCTGCGAAAACTTTCAGACATTCATTTGTGCCGTAATAATCTTAAACTGTATAGCAACTGAAGATACAAAACTATCAAGAACAGCCGTAAAACCCCTTTCTGAATAGATGGGCTATAGTTTCAAAAAAACGCGGGGTCCTCGAAGCTAAGTTTGAACTAACGCGGGGGGTGTTAAAAGGAAAAAAAGAAAAGAAAGAAAGAAAGAAAGAAAGAAAAGAGGGAGTATGTAGCTTAAGAGCATTTCCCGTCAGTAAAACAGGCGCAATATTGGTTCATGTCAATTCTTGTGCGTTTGCCAACTAGCCGAACAAAATTGGCTGGTTTTATTCTTACGACACTTGGCCACGTCTAACTTTTGAAATTGTATAACCATTCAAATGCAACCCGCTTGGCTTAACTTTTGAATACCAGTATTTTTTTCTTCGGATTCTACAAAATAAGGCCTCGTCCACACGCATCTGTTTTTGCTTGAAAACGGATATTTTTTCAGATCAATAAAGGTTTCTGGGAAACTGCCTATCTACCCCTCCCCAAAACCATCATTTTACCCTAAGCGAGAAGTAAGTGTTAATGTTAGCTTAGGGGAGGGGTAGGTGGGCAGTTTCCCAGGAACTTAAATTGATCCTTTTTTCCTCCTGTTTGGCCTATCGTCCACACGTATCCGGTGAAAATGGTCACCGGAAACGCACCTTTTCAAAAACGCTCTCCAGAAGGCAGATTTCTCAAAAATCGCCACTCTCGTTTACGTGTGGACGGGCGAAAAAATCATACATCATTTAATACCAGCATAACGCATGCTCTTTGAGAAATGCTATCGTATTACCAATGTTTAAATTTTTTCGTAAGGACGGGCGAAAACGATTTGAATACGCTACGTGTGGACGCGGCGTATTTTTTCGAAAAAAGAGGGAAAAAAAAATCTCTTTTCAAAAATATCCGGATAAATGTGCACGGTGCCTAAAAGTAGGATTTTTTGGTAAGTTTTTACCTTGGCCACTTTCTGGGAATGGAAGGATCAATGTTTTTCTGTCTATTGTTGCTGTTGTTTTATCACAAGAAATTAACATCCTTTCAGTATTAGGCAACAGTTTACGTTTCGCGGATTTAAAAAAATAGCGGTCTGTGACTATATCCCTCAGTATCATTTACCTTCTCTGGTTTGAAACAGCTCAGTCTTATTTTATTGTTACCAAGGTAACCTCGGATAGAGTAAAAATACTACAGCAGTGTGGTGAATAGCTTTTTTTCCTTGCATTAGGTTGGTACTGTTTGCGAAGGATACAGAGAAGAGAGACGCGAGCGGGCATCCTGAAACAGGTATAGTTAAGTAATTACTTGCATGTACAGCTGTAATTAGTCGAGTCCCTTACAATAATTCTCTACTCCACTGTTTGAAATGAAGAGGCACACGAATGGTGAGGTGCTTGTGAAATGTTCATTAAGTTAAATACATAGGTTTCCTAGAAGCACTTCGGGGTAAAAAAAAAAAGACATACCGGTAATATGATCCCTTAGACAAAAGATGAAGCGATCTTGGCCCCTTTTTTGAAGCATTTGCGAGTCTTATTGGCGTAATAGGCAGCAGAACCGGACCGTCAGTTGACGACGGCGCGCGCAAATCAAACAACTGGCTTGACCAGTGGCTGAGCGGCAAATTGGGCACCGGAAGTCGAGTTTAGTCCTTTCCGCGCGCTTTCCCGTCGTCAAATGACTTTCCCGTTCTGTTGCTAAATAAGCCTATTATCTTTTAGATACGTCCAACGTCTACGTAAACGTTCTAGATCTTAATGATAACGCCCCTCGATTCGTGATGAGCCCGTACCAGAAAATTATCAGCGAAAACGTCTCCGTGGATTCGGTTATACTTGGAGTGACCGCTATGGATCGCGATACTGGGACAAACGGACAAGTGCGATATTCTATAGCAAGTGGCAATTTTAATGATACCTTTTCCCTGGACAATAATGGCAGTTTAAAAGTTCGACAAAAGTTAACGAGAGTATTGTCCGATTTCTTTAATTTGACCATTTATGCTACGGATCTCGGAACACAACCGATGAATTCTACACCCGTCTCCGTTTATATAAAAGTTCTACGATCTTCTGGACGATGCACGGACAGGCTTCTCTTTCCGATTGCGCAGTACTTAGCAAATGTCAACGAAAGTGCCCCCGTAGGAACAGAAATCCTGCAAGTGAGTGCTACCGAAGGCAAGTGTCGCTACAAAGGCAAAATAACCTACTACTTTACTGAACTGCGTGACCCACAAGTAGAAAAATATTTCACTCTTGGACCCCAAACGGGCATCATAAAACTAATTACACCGCTGGATTTTGAAACGAGGGACCGTTTTCCATTTGAAGTAGGAGCTGTAGGTAAGTCTAGCTAATACATAGATTAAGCCAGAGCTAAAAGCGAAGCTCCGGTATATGAATTTATAATTTACTTTAGACAATGAATTTGGGACAACTGCCAATCTATACTTTAAGTGAAAAACAAACTTGATCAATTAACAGCTAATAAATAAATAAAACTATGCATAGTTAGATGCATAGATAACCTTAAATTAATTTTCTTACCCTAGGTGCACTTTGCGCGCGAGAGAACTTCGCTAAAAAGTATGCAAAGAACATTCAGAGAAAAAACCTTAGGCATGAAGATTTGAATTTAAGGGTACAGACTGAGTTGAAGTTCTTTTAGCCTGTCACGTCCAGACGTTTAGATTTAAGGGAGGGCGAAAGAGAGGTGAGCAGGAAAAACAGCGCAAAACAGTTCAATTAAAACAGCTGGATAATAAAATATTTCAAGATTAGAGAGGTTAATATACGTAATAAGAAAGCAAAAATGACTGACAACAATAACATTTATTCTGTACTCTGCCACTCTCACCCTGTCTTGTTCTTGACATAGTTAATTTTTATGTTTGCCGGGTTTGCCAGGTTTCCTTACTAGTCACCTCTACTATGTTCTAGATCATACTTAAATGTTCTTGCCTCAACAGTTCCTAAACACAGGCTTAAGCCCATTATTCATTGCGTAAATCGTTCCATTCCTCGACGCTATCGATAATATTTCAAGCTAACTTTCAAAGTTTTTAGTAATACATCACAGCTTTTCGAAGACCCTGAAAAAAGGGCTTGCAAAAGAACATCGAGGCTTATGTATGAAAGTTTTGTTCAGATTTTCGAGGAACTTAATAAAAGGACAACATGACAGCTAACTTGACGATAGCTTGATTTAATGAATCGTTACTAATACTTAGTTGATTGTTTGTTGACTGACTGATTGGCTGTGTATCCACAATTTTGTCGCCGATTGTAGCTTATTCCCGTGATATGGCTTACTTTCCTCTGTAGATACCCGAAATCACGAGTCAGCCACTGCACGAGTTCGAATCCAAGTACTTGATGTGAACGACAACAAACCATATTTTCTTAAACAGAACTACAAAGAGAAATTATCTACACTACCAGAACCCGGAACCGTGGTCGCAAACGTGGTGGCGCAGGATGATGACAGAGGCAAGAATCGGGAACTGGAATACTCTCTGGTTAGCGGAGGCGGAGGCTATTTTAGAGTTAATTCAAAGTAAGTCACTTCTTTTATGTTTCAAATTATAGTGGAATTGTAAACCATGCGAGGGTGACTAGGGGGGCTGCTGCCCAAGGTACCACCCCAGAGTCTAGTAGGTGGTAAGCTGGCCCCAACCCCAGTGCCTACTTCTGTTATGCAACCGGCATGACTAACAACTGTAACGCAAATCAATTTTTTTTTTCATTTTACCTAGAGGACTTGTTCACAGGTTTGACCGACTGCATTAAAGCTTTCTAAAGCACCTTGTTGTTGAATAGAAACTAAGAAATATTGCTTTTGGGAAGAGAGGAAAACCAGAGTATCCGGCAAAGAATCTCTGGGAGAAGAAAGGAGAACCAACAACTAATTCAACACACATGCAACAGTGTCCACGCGGGGACTCCACCCACGCCACTATTGAGCGACGCACGTCAACCAGAAGTGGACTTTTTGCATCCTTAGGCGGCGGTTTTTCCTAAATTTTTGAGCAAATCGTCTTTGTAAGAGTAAAGACACTTAGCATTACAAATTTGTTAGCGTCAAGGCACTTTAAAAAGGAGAAGGCCTCATTTCCGGTTGACGTACGTCGCTCAAAAACGTCTTTGCTTAAGCTCTCTAATAGAGTTTTTGAGAGACGCACATCAACCGGAAGTGGACTTTTTCCATTCTTAGGCGGCGGTTTTTCCTACATTTTTGAGCAAATCGTCTTTGTAGGAGTGAAAACACTTAGCATGACAAATTTGGTAGCGTTAAGGTACTTTACAAAGGAGAAAGCCTCACTTCCGGTTGACGTACATCGCTCAAAAACGTCTTTGCTTAAGCTCCCTATTGTTAGTAGTGGGCGAGTGCTCTTATCACTGCGCAAGTCAAAAGGAGAACATTTCTCGAAGAGCGGTTGTTATAGAAGTAGAAGATTGGTTGAGGGTAAGATTAATCTTTTCAATTCTGCAGGAGTGGAGCCATAAGAACGTTGAAGAGACTAAACCAAGAGAACCTACGTCTGTTTAATATAACTGTGTCCGTCATGGATCACGGAACACCACCGCTGAAAGCAGTACGCCAGGCTCATGTCTCGATCTTGATATTCACTCCGCTCCAGTCCACTCTCATTCTCATGGAAACAAAGCAAACCACCATCACTATTCGGTTTAACTTGAAGTATCTGGCGCCTAACAATATTGCCAAATATGGTGTTATTGTACAAGAGTATTCTGACGATGATCCCAAATGTAAGTATACGGTTTGCTACTTTTATAAAGACCTCAATAATTCTGTTAAGTATCATCTCCTATTACTTTCGGCGAAAAACGGCTAGGAGGCAGGAGTTAAGAATGTGCACTTTGAATTAACCCTGCATCCGCAACCGATCGATTCAGAGGATGGGGAGACAGGTGGGGAGAGACAAGGAACAAAATTTAAAAGGAGCACAAGCTTAAAAATACTAATAATAACAGTCCTTTTTCTCATAGTATTAATACCAAGATTTAGATACAGACGCAATATGGCGCTTACAATTTTCTCCCATTCTTGTTCTAGTCAAAGAAATGACAAAGAAAGAACCAACAACGTGGTACCGAGTGAACAAAGCCGCCACAAAGGAAGATTCTATTTATCAACGTTATATCACCAAAGTGATACCATCCAGCCCTGCAATCAGATCAGCTAGGCTATTGGAACTGACAATCGGCGATGAAGAAAACTGTGAAAACAAACGAGGAGATGAAGACTACTGCAATGGGCCTTTACAGTCTGGTGTGAAATACAGGTGAGTTAAACATTGCAGCGGCTAACTTTCTCGATTTTCAGCCGATAGTGTTTTCTGCCTTTTATGGAGTTATTCATAAGAGAGGAGTCGTAAAGGATCACGTCGCCTTTCGTGTGCTTTGCCATCAGCACAGCTACTACGAAAAGGTGTCTTTGGAGACAAGAATAATTGGTCTGCAGGCACAGGAGACGATGATATAGTATTGTACAAATCGGCGATATTGTTTTATAAGGATGTTTTAGACAAAAACAAGTGGGATTAATTGTCACGATTTTTTAGACACAATGTAGACAATATTTATTTTCCGACACAGTGATAAAGTACCTATCTATGAGGACTCTGTAGACAACTACATAAGACCCCCCTCTTGACTTTTTCCCACGCCTCAATTCTTTCTCTTTGCTGATACAAGGAGCGTATGTAATCAGCCTCGCCTCCAGTCGCTCGAAGTCGCTATCACTTTTGGGGGGATAAGGAAAGCACTCGTTCCTCAACCCCTCTAGCACTTCTCACTTGAATTCAACTGTCTCGCTTCGCACTTCTCGCTTGTTCCATGCTGGCCACTAAGCCTTAGGAAGCCTTGAGGACGAGGCAGGTATGTGATCGCATCACGGTTATAGTGACACCCCGACCAGCCGCGTAATAAAACACAAAGTCACACGAAAGGAAAAGCATGCGCACTTCAATCTTTGATTGAATATAGTTTGTAAAAGAAGTTAAAGGAATATTCTAAGGAGTTTCAAAACCGTTCCACTTGAGGTGTTAATTTCAAGTACTGTTTACGTTATGCCGGTTTTAATAGTTCGGCAATGATATTAATACTACACTTGAAAACTTGCCTAAGCACAAAACAGCATACAAATCGCCTTTTTCTTCCTTTTGTAGATTTCAATTACGTGCCTACCTCAAGTCTACAGGGCCTTTTAAAGATGTGGAGTTTCAGGAGAACGACTTCTCAGATCCGCACATCACAGGTATCACTGGGTAAAAAAAAGAATGAATGAATGAACAAGCAAACGAACGAACGCACGAGCGAACGAACGAATATTTAAAACCCACCTCGTCTTGGCGTTTTTATGGGGGGGGGGGGGGGTGGTTGGGGGTCAAAACGAGGGCTTGGGGTGCCTATGCCTAAATTCCTGATCGCATTAATGGCAGTTTTTTTTTTAATTTTTCCGGCAATTTTACAGCTGTGCCGTCACAGGAAGCGGCATACAAGAAAGATGGAGGGAGCAGTTATGATGCAGTGGTTTATGCTGTGGGAACCTGTCTTGTGCTTGTTATAATGCTGGCATTTTTAAGAGGATTTTATCGATTGAAGCTCGACAGAAAGAGGTCAGTTTGAAAACTTGTTTTCTGGTTAACCATTTCACTTGCAAGAAAAACCCATGGTCAAATATTCAACAAAATTCAAAATTTCATTTTATAAAATGTTGTAAAACAAACAGCACTATGGGAAAGTGTTACCAAAGAAGATGCATAATTTCACCAACAGACGTATAAGATAGAGACACCAAGGACAATTCACTGTAATTAATGGTTAAGTTAAGGTTGAAAAAGTTCTTTAGAGCGGATGCAGCCTATAAAATATGTGTTCTTATCCACCAGAAAATAAAACACGTATATTTTATTCAATAAAGAAGGAACTGACTTTAGATACCACTGACTGTACAATCCCTAAATGATTCCGTTTCTAAATGATCCACAACCCCGAAATGATCCCTAACCTAGAATGATAAACACTGTGAAAACTTCCGAAATCACAACATCGCAAAATTATCTCAAATAACGTTAAGAATAGAAAGTATTTAGAGAATAGAGAGATGACCGTAGTGTACACTTGTGCTTACACTAGCGACTCCGTTTCTGTCCACCTTACGACTCCGTTTACGACTCCAGTTGTTTATTTTTACTGGCACTGATTCGACTCCTCCTCTCGCATTAGAAAACCCTCTGTGAAAGGTTTGAACCCAGGAGTCATTTCATAAGTAGGTTGAGTATGATCGCCTGGGTGAACGTAGTTCTGAATAGCACTATTGTTGTTGACAGTGACTGACGTTTTGACATCCTGTGCGGTAGTCATCTTCACGTCAGTTGATGGTATCTGTTAGCCACAGCCTGAGTATTTTTAAATTCTATGGATCAAATGAGTCTATCTGATTCGGATAGCATTCGATCTGACAACTAATCAAAGCGTTGGAAGTATACATTCGGTGAGGCATGTTTAATAAAACACATCATCACATCATCATCATCTTGATAGTTTAACTTTTGTCACTCTTAATTTAACTTCGATCACTAACTGATAATCTTATATCCTTAATAAATGGCTATTTCGTCATTTAACCGAAAAACGACTAACATGATTTTATTACGTTAACTTCTCCACATCCTACACATTCAGTAATCCAACTAAAGCAGAAATGGGGATGAAGAACTATGAGTGCACAACTAATTGGTGCGTATAGACAAAAATATCAGCTAAAAAATCGTCGCTAAACATCATTCATTTCCACACATTAACCATTTCACTATTTAAATAGTAGTCAGTAAACAGGAGATATGTCACTGGAATTCACATTTCTTTTATTTCTTTTTATTATCTTTTCGCGATTTGAATTTATATCAGTAAAACAATAAGCACATCACTTGGCAACTTCGTTCCAAAAGCTTCTTGGGATCATTTTGGGGTTACTTTTAACCACTTGTGGTCATTTTTTGGCTTGAGATAACCTTGGGGTCAACCTGGGAATTGTACAGTTTTAAACTCTTGAACTTATTTTTAAATTAGTCTCCAGCATCTAATTTCACCTTACACGTTCCTACAATATCATTGCTCCGAGTATTAAGCTCATGAAAACTAAGAGAAAAAATAATCTTAGGCAGAGAGCATATACTATACATGTCTAATCTCATATCTAATCTCCTTTATAGTGGAGCTATAATTGAGAACATTATCGAGAACATAACTATCGGGCATGCATCGTGTTTTGGTCATTAAACGTGAAATTAGCCTGTTTCAGGCTCTCCTCCAGTGCACTGGGACGCGCGAAAAAAGCGGGCGAATCAGGAGCACTGTGTAGAAGTGTTTCACGCGCTCGCAATTTTTTATTTTATTCTGTCCGCGTGAAGTAAAGTGATTGACATAAGTGTTGAAGTAAACTGTCAAAATTGACCAATCAGAGGGTATACCAGCAGCCGGTATACCGGAATGAGGTATTGAAAACAATGCCTACAGGCACCACATACCAGTCTCTCCCCAGCCCCCAAGCGGTTTTTGCGCACATTTTCCCGACCCGCCTCCCCTAACGCTTGATGTGGTCAGAGAATTACAAAATTTATACGAACTAGTGAGATAAAACAATGCCAACAAAAACACACTTACGTGAAATTTTGAAAAAATGATGAACCATAGTTACGCTTCATGACCAAGTGAGGAGTTCTGTTTTGTGCTGAGGTATGGTTTCCAGTATTTGTTGAATCAAAGTTTACTCATTTAAGGTATACTTGGTGATATAACACGGGCGTTTAATAGGCAAGAGAAATTTTTCTTTATCTTACCTGAATTCTAAGCTTTAGACCTTGCCTTAAATCATCTCATCGCATTCATGCAGTCTAGGCGGGGTGTAAGAAGGCGTGTTAGCCCATTACATGGCGTTCTATTATTCCTTTAGGATTCACGAGGAGAAGAAGAAGCGAATTTCCTTTCCAATCAGCAATCCACGGTTTCAGGAACCGAATTCACCGGTAGAAAAGATCAGGACCCCAGGTCCGGCGAAGTAAGTAGAGCGCCTTACTGTCAAGAAAGAATAGTTGTAAACTTAGTCTAAAAGTGCAGTAATTTATCAAAGACGAGACAACGAGAAGTCGGTTGAAAGGGTTACAAAGACTTCGAAGTGTCTAGATATCGGGTGAAATACTGTTCGATTGTTCACAGCGGATGAAACACTGGGTCAAGTCTTTCAGATAGCTTCTCAAAATAACTTCAATAACTTGTTGAAGTAACCTTCGTGACAAGCGTTTCCGCACGACTTGTTGCGCGAAAGTTGTAACGAGAGCCAAAAATTGATCCATTAACTCGAGCGAAAACGCTTGCTGCGAAGGCTATTGTTGTAGAAATTTCCTTGTGATGAAATAAATAGAACAACGCCAGTTTCAGAACCCAGGTTGATTTACAAAAATTTTTTTGGATTATTTGCCAGTTTCAACTTGAAACCGACGTTTTCCTTTTGCCGTTAACGCGAGTCTAAATCGCTCTGTTTAAACTGCCTTCTTATCCTTAAATAAGAGTGAGCACACTGAACGGCAAACTGTCCAAAAACAATTGTTGTTGTCTGAAAGGCATAGGGACAAGATTCAAGAGAAAAAAATAACAAATTAACAAAATACTCAATACAATATCATGCCTGAAAACGTACTTGTACATATTCGTGCCATTTACCTGTAATTTCAGAAAGATGGTTGCTGTTAATCACGACAAAGGCTCAGGTATAGTATTCTTTAAATGTTGTCTTTCAATCGTTTTTGACAATGTTCTTCTTTATTAAGCGTCTAACATGTGCCAGAGTACTTTCCAGTCATTGGCCCAGTTGTGAGAGCACTCGCCTCCCACCAATGTGGCCCGAGTTCGAATCCTAGCGTCGATGCCATATGTGGGTTGTTTGTTGTTGGTTCTCTCCCTTGCTCCGAGAGGTTCTTCTCCGTGTACTCAGGTTTTCACCTCTCCTTAGAGACCAACGCCTCCAAAGTCCAATTCGATCTGGAACAAAAGGACGTTTCCCCGTGTCCTTAACAACTCCTAGGTGCTCCGTGGGTAAACAAATTACAATTACAATTACAGTTACAATTGACCAGTTCAGTCAAGGTCACATGCTTCCATCTGTAACGATAAATTAAAAAGTCGTCATTTTATCATACTACCAGTTCAAATCGCTTATATCAGACATAGTTTAGTACGGTTGACAATTTGTTTCAACGTACGTGAAACGGTTTTCCCTTTCCGTTTCAGAGTTTAGTCACCGTGACGAAGACGAGGCTGGTTCTTCCCCAGACTCCGCACTAGGTACGTGCTCGTGCAACTCTGAGCCTCCACAACAAGAAAACATCAAGCCAGCGTACTTTACCTTTGAGTTTTAGGTCCAACAATCAAAAGACACTCACCGAGGTAACCCTCGAACACGTTTGCTTTTCTTCCTCTCTCCTGTTAATTTGTCTGCCCGTGTTGTTGTGGTCTTTCAGGACATGCACGTCTGGAACTACTTAGAAAGCAATATCTCTCTGTCTTTCACACTGCACGATACCCTCAGGTCAGTGAAACTGAATCACTTTTCACTGTTCTCCTTTTTGTTTTCTCCGTTGCACTTTGATTTCAATCACTTCACAGTCTGGATAGTTGAAATAATTCAACTTTGAAAGCAATTTACCTGTGTCAGCTGTTTTTTTTTTTTCACACGGCACTATACCTTCAGCTAAGTGCAAATAATCCCTTCCTTTTCTTTTATCTTCAAAGTATTTAATCACCTAACAGTCTGGAAATGCCAAAGTACTACAAACCGTCAAATCTATTCCTTTTTCTTTTGATTCTTTTTCTCGATGTTGCTTTATTCCTATCCTTTCCCCATTCTTCCATTCCTGTTTCCTTTCATGCATATCATTGTCAAGTTGGATTTATGTCCAAGACACTGATCCTTCGTAAAACAGTTAGCCTTTCCAAACTTTTCATCACTTTCACGCACGAAGCGGCCATTTGTGTAGTCGTCATTCTACCAGCCTCGCGTCACTGTCCAGAGAACAGTAAAACTCATGCGGCTAGAGCGAAAGCGGTTATCTCGAGGGTTATATGAGGGTTCTTATGTTGTCTCACTTTCTTCAATGAATTTTGACTTGTTTTTCTTCTATTAACTTCCGGGTCGTTGTATGGGCATAACTCTGGAAACCATCAGCTCCTTTCTGTCCAGTTCCGATGTTTAAAGATCTCAATCACTTGGGTATCAAGAATCTCTTCAGTCGCAAATTCCTTAAAATGTTTGTTTATATCGTCATAATAACAGGAAATTTGCCAAGGAATGCTTAGTCCCCTTATGCGGAAATCAATTGTATTTATATCCAGAAAGGTTTACAATACATCCCAGTCAGACAGGTTCCGTTCAACTAACCCTTCGTTTGCTTAATAATATCGGGGTATTTCTCGAATAAAATAGGATAATGGTTTCTTCGGACCGTACCCGCAATAAACTTGTGTGATATTCAAATTTTGCCACGTTAAAAGCAAAAATAAACTGGTTCCCTTATATTGTAAGCCAAAATACTTCAGCAGGACAAAGTTACAGCTCTGTACAAGATTACGCAGTTCTCAGGTGGTATGCACTTTGACTGTATTTCTAATCAGCTTTGGCAGACAGGTTTTCAACTCTTTCTCGTCCTTCTTCACTTTTTCTTCTTCTTCTTAACAGACACCACCCAAAGGACTGTGCCGGATGCAAGCTCGTCCCGTTTAGCTAGGTCAGTCAGTCCTCTTCCCTCGTTTCCAGGGACTTCTCTGGGTTGAAAATGAGAGCGCAGAGAAAACTGTGTACAACAAAACCGAAAAATCCCCAGAATAGTGGAGAATTTTCTCACATGACATCCCTGGTTTGATCATAAGTGTCTATTAAAAGCTCCAAGCACTTCAAGTCAGACAGCCAACAGCCTCGTCGAAAACGAATTTGTGCAATGCAACCCCAGTTTGGTTCTTCCCTTTTCTTCGCTACCAACAGCTGCACTTTCCTAAATTAAATGCTAACTTGCACTTTGCTAAATTACATAAACCCCTTTAAGGCACCCCTCTGCACCCACTTCAAACTTTCTCTTGAAGAAGCACCATCCCTGCCAGGGGCGGATTCAGGATTTCTCTTAGGAGTGGGTGCACCACAAAGGAATAGCGTAACTGACTGGTGAAGTAAACAAATTTTAAAAGCGAATATGAAGAACGCTTTTGACTAACCAATAACATCATGTGAACTGCTGAGAATACATATCTGTATATTTTGCAGAACACCAGTTGTAATAGTGAAGGGGGGGGGGGGTTGTACTCACCCCCAGCACCCTCCCCCTAGATCCGCCCCTGCCTGTCGGGCTTTAAAGGGGCCATCTACCTACTCATTATTCGTCTCTGTCACATGAAAAAATACTACACTGCTCTGGGAGAATATCGCAGCTTTCACCGGGGGTTTCGCAGCGTTGCTATTTGCAATGACGAGAAAGCCTCCTGGTCAGTCTTTTTGTCCTTTCCTTTCTGCAACTGTTTTTAATTTTGCACACTTTTCCTCTCTCATCTGTTCATTACAGTGCATAACATATACACTGTATATTCTCCACGTTTGTGATTTTGTCATGTTGTATGTTTCCGTTTTTACATAAATGTATTTTTGTTTTCACGCCCTGGATAGTTTAGTTTCATTTTAAAAAGGGTAAAATGGCATTTTTGTGTTCGTTGTAATTTTGGCAGGTAAGAACTACCCTGTTATTAAGATAATTGCACTACAAAGCGGATCGCTCGAGAACATCATGAAGGGAAACCACCCCTGAATAGCCTGACACAAAACGTAACCTTTGAAATCAAGGCAAATTCTGCCGAAACGTATTTTGTTCGCCGGGAACAGAAAATATTTGAAAATCACCTCAAAGACAGAAAGTAAAAGCTAGGTGTATGATAACCGGGTTTTTAAGGACAACAAGTGAAACCATTGCATTTCTGTGCATGTATTTTAATGGGTTCATTTTGCAACATTTTGATGGCACCCATGGCACAAACAGACAAAATAGTTTGCTAGCTCTGCTTAATCAAGGCACCCAGTTGCCACATGTGGAGATCAATACACTCGCATGTTTGACTAATACCGACATATGGCCCATATTTCCGTATTTTACAGATGAGAGTACAAGACTCACACAGCCAGAGAGACGACGTCCTACTTTACAAGAAGTAAGACTTAAAAATTATTTCAATTCGGTGGAGTCTTCCTCCTGCGCATCTTGTGAGCACGTGAGAATTTATTGCGTGCAGGAAACAGTCACATGACCGTACCAATGCATGGCAGCTAACGTGACTTTGCTGGACAAGATAAGACGATAACGAAATTAAGCTGCCTGGTGTGGTGTCAATGTACATGTCACTCACATGTTGCGCGACTTGCAAATAACTTTCCCATAATTCAATGTGATGACGCCATGGTGAAGGGTAAACATTTTTTGAAGGGGGCCGTGTTACGCTCTCGATTGTTTCGGAATTTCGAGGCGTTTTTAAAAAGGCAGAAAGGCAGAGTTTAAAAAGCAACAAAGTATCTGTATTGTACATGGCAACGGCGGGGTAAAAAAAGATGAATTTTGAACATATGTAGTTACATTGAGCCATCTTAAGTTTAAGCATCCAATCAATTGTTGTAACAAAGACCGCTTTAGGCCTCAACTACATGTGGAGATTTTAACGATATAGGTAAAAATATTTCTAACCCAAGTAACTTATTGACGTGCCTGGTTTAAGCACTTGTTGAGTACATTATTTCATTCGGCATATTGCTATTAACCATTAGTCGAACAGTGCAGAGTACTACTACTACTAATAATCTTCCTTCATCTGTCAAGAGGAGTAAAGGTATCAGCGATAAGAATTTCTTTTGTTGTATATTCATAAAATGAAATAATCCTGTGATAAATATAGACCCGTTTACAAATTGTTAAAGGTTACCTTAGTAAATAAATCCTCTGTGAAGAGGGAAAGTCGTGCGAAAATCATTTAATGTTTAACTATTTAATCTTCACCATAGAGTGAGTTAAAGCTTCCTTTAAAAGACATATACCCTTTGGCACTTTGGAGCTGTTTTTTTTATGTTAAAATTTGTTTTTGTTGTTGCTGTTTTTCAGCGCTTTAATTCTGTTCACACTCCGTTCCTTAATAAGCGAATCTTTGTTTACATTTTTTGCACCATTAGCATAAATTATGCTTTTTATTCTCCGATCAAGCTATTAAAATAAACTCTCTGAATATCGAAAGGGCATAACAATTTCAGTGAAAATTTGAGCCCGATATACCGAATAATTTCGGAGAAATTATTTTTGAAAACCCGAAACTTTACAAAGAATGTATGGGCTCATTAACGTCTTTGCCACCCAGCAATTTCGCAGTTTTCACTGCTCTTTCCTTTGTTATTGCTTGCAAAGAGCTGAAAATTGCACAAGCTGCTCAAATTAACCAAATCTTTCAATTCAATAGGGAGCTTAAGAAACGGGAACGGCAAAAAGGCAACCGGTTAGATTAGCAAAACAACAACTTTGCACGTGCATCGCGCCTTTTTTGTACATTTCTTAGCCGTCGTTGCACGGCTGCAACGTGAACGTGCCTAATTTCACGTTTTGTCGAGGACGGGAACACAAGACAACAACTTTCTTTTTCTTTTCCTGAACTTTGATACAGTCCTTCAGAATTCAACCGCACATATGACAAATTAAACGAGATGGAATAAGCGCGATAACGTTTGAGGCAGCGCGAATTCAAAGTTTAAGTGACGTTTTCGTAGCCGTCGCAGTTGTTATTGCTTAAGCCCCGCATTAATGTGTGCATACGGTGACGCCTTCTATTGGTTAACTCTTATGCTAATGAGCACAAACGTAAATAACGACGTCAGCAGTGATTCCCCTGTTCCTGCCTGTACTTCTTGAACATTTTTCAAATGCTTCTCTTATTTCGGTTGTCAAAGTGGAATATTTCATTCCTCATCTATAATGATGTGATTGACTGCAAGTTTTTGTTTTTGCCTAAATCCAAAAATAATTGCTAAGTTTGAAACACTGCACTTACGGTATGTTTGTTGGCAAATATAGCCGCCTTTCATCGTTCCGCGACGCCATTACCAAAAATGTAAAACAGCACACATCTTTTTCATTTTTATTCGGCGGGAGCGATGAAAGACGGCCGTGTTCTTAATTTGTGTTTTGCTAATTCGCCACCTAGAAAGTAGTTTTCGGTGCTTAACATGTAACAATATTGTAACAATAACAAGAAATTTAACTTAAATACAAATTTTAATAATATTTGAAGTATTATTAAATGTTGATATATTAGGATATATGCCAAAGTGAGGCAAATTGAAATAAAATACGATGTAAGCAGTGTCTTGATGTTGTTGTTACTCACGTTATTCCTTTCTACCCTGCGAGTATTCAAAGACGGAACGATAAAAATCGACACTAATCGATATTGGTCAGTCGATGCCGCATGTTTCAGTGATAATTGTGTGGACCTTTGTTTTCTAATGTTATCCAATTACAATCGAATAAATAGGCCTTTTCCGAGTTGGTCGCGTGTTTAGTCCCAGGCTTCTCGTTTACGCTTGCCAGCACCCTGAAGCCTAGGGACCACAAGGCCCCCACACGAGTTTTGATAGAACAGTTAAGACTACAACCCAGGACTTCTGCACCCAATGGCTTAATAGCCCCTGATAGAAATACCAGAAGTGGCCACAACTTGCGAAAAATTGACGCCATAACCATCAAAATGTTAATGTAAGCGCCATCAAATAAGATAACGGAAATACCACTGAATGGCAGCAGTGCAGGTGTAAAAGTGAAGAGGTTTTAACATTTTAACAGTAAAACGTGTTCGAGATTAAGGGACAACGGTACGGCACAATCATTTATAACACAAGGGCTATTCATAAGGTTGAGTTTGATCGTCCGGGTGAACGTAGTCCTGAATAGGACTGTTGTTGTTGACAGTGACTGACGTTTCGACAACCTGTGCGGTAGTCATCTTCAGAGTCAAAGCAAGGGTTATTAACGAAAAGTAACCAACCAAAAAAATATATATCAAACGTTATGAACTCGGGTTTAATCTGGTGCGGGCGGCAAGAGATTAGGTGTTAAATAGCTTTTGCTTTACTTCATTGGTTTTGTTTTTGAATGAACACTCTATCCTGTTTATACCTCAACCAAAAGAACCGAGGTTTGTATCCGGGGAAGGGAGAAAGTGGAATTACTCAGTGCAAGGAAGAATACATCACTCAAGCTGAACGCTTGTCGTTTTCTGTGTATCGAATCTTTTATTAAGAATTACGTGCGCGTTTGCGATATCATTAACAGACTTGTAATAAGGACCAAAGAGAACGTTATTTACACGCAACTTAATGTCAACATGGTTGCTGTGATTATTACAATGAAGTATCTAACAAATGAAGCGAAGGGTATATTATAAAAGTATATTATAAAAGTACCAAAGGATATATTATAAATTTCATAAAAATAATATTAGTTTGTATTTGAGAGTCCGTCAAGGAAGCAAAAACTATTCCAAGTAATTCACAGACATTTTTTCTTAACAAACGGCCATATGTGTAAATGGAAACTGAAACAAACACAGTTTGGAATAAGTTGAACTAACAGGAAAATTTCTACACGTGAGGCCGGCTAAAATCAACGACGTGAAAGAATAAGAAAGAAAAGGAATGTCTAGTTGTTTGAAAGCAGAGACGATATTGCTCCTGTAAAGGCCGGCGTCAGTTGGGTAGCAGCTCTCAAAACCTCAGAAAAAGGTATGCGATGCATGCATATTCATGCAAGATAATAGGGGTTTGCCCAAGGCTGCCTGCAAACGGACGCAACATTGTTGACCAACAACTCCCAACATTGTTGGATGTTACATGTTGCGTCCATTTGGACACCCTGTTGCACGTTGTTGCGCGTTGTTGCGCAAAGTTTGAAACCGGTCAAACTTTTAGCCCCGTGCAAACGCACGCAACATTGTTGGCTTACAACTCCCAACATTGTTGGGAGTTGTTGGGCCCGTTTGCACGTAGCCTAATACGGAAGAGAAGTGATGACGTCATAAAAAATAAATTTGTGTAATAATGGGGTTGGTTACCATACCCACAAGAAAGAGATGAAAATAAGTAGGTCGAGCATGATCACTTGCTAAAATCAGTCTGTTAGTGCAAATTAGTGTGAGAGATGTAAGCACCGTTATAATCTGACGACCCCATACAAATCCTTTTAAAACAGGCCTGAATCGTACACGTTACGATCTAAGCCACTTTTAAAAGGATTTGTTTGGAGTCATCCTAGCATAACAGTGCTTATATCACCCCACCTATTTGCACTAACATGCTGGATTTTGGCAAGGAAGCTTTCTCCATCTTGGTGTTTCTGAGTGCGCCAACCAATACCGTAATTTCACACATTGGAACTTTTGTTACGCCACACTACATCACACCATTTCGTTCTTATCTACTGATAACCCTGAGCCTAATTCATGTGCAGCTGTTAGGATAAGATATATCCTAGGTACTGTATTTTAACAATGGATTATTGTTGTGATATGTATTAACTAAGGAACGCTTGATTCACTAGCAACTTAAAATAGCAAATATTAAGTTATTACTATTAACACAGACTACATGGAAAACAGATCTCTGATTTCGGAGAACCGGTGTGAAAATCGTAGTATACATAACGCAATGCAACTTACTGCTTGTAGTTGTCTTCGCCTTTTTAACAAAGGATTTGAACTCCAACTGTTCCTTCGCTGCAACTCCTCTGTTCAAACGAAAAAGAAAAAACGAATGTTCTACAACTCAGAACATCAATGGTAGCCACAGAAAATGCGCCTTTCTAATTGCTGGTTTCAGCTGACGTCACTGCGGCTATGCTTGTGGACACAAACAAAAGCGTTTCATTCCGCTGGGAGCAAAACGTTTTGTCATGAAAATACTTCGAAAAAAAAATTATTATTGTTTTGTCCACCAGTATGGCCGCCTTTTCACGTGGCTGAAAACCAGCAGTAGGCCATTCCTGAGTTGTCCCAAGGCTCTGTTTAAAGAGAGGTTAAGTTCGAAGCAAGTGATATAAAAAACGATTTTATTGACATATAAATAATCCTCATTTTCCAAGAAAGGTTTTACAATGAGGGTGGATTTCCACTACCGCATAATTTTTACGTGCGTACGCAAGTAAATTTTACGCGCGTAAATAAAATAGAGACAATCCATGAAGAGTCGCGCGTAAACGTAAAAGTTGAGCACGGTTCAACTTTTACGTTTGTTATCTTTAATGAAAAGAATAAGGTCTCAAACTTGAAGAGTCCATCCTGTTTCCCTTTTAACTACCGCGCGTCAACAACCTGAACCTAAATAAATAAGTATGGGTAATCAAATGGTGACGAGTGAAATTAGGGAATAATTTCACGAGTATACCATTTGGTTACCTATTAATATCATGGGTGACGAATTACGTTAGCAATCTTGGATCTTTGACATGTTTATCCTGGATCTATCGATCGAGAACTCCACTCTCTCAAATGTTTAGACCTTAAATTTGGCTTATAAAGTTCAGAATTTTTCAGACTTTTTCGGCAAAATACCTGTTAGAATCCTTCTTGATGTTCTCTTGTGTGTTCAGGTTTTCTAAAGCGTCTTTTTGTGCCCTGACATCTTCATTCATGGCATTTTAAAACTTTGTCGCCATCTTGACACTGAGACGTACGGAAGGCAATTGGTAATTTGACATGTGAAATTACAAATTAACGCTGAAATTTCGCGCCAAAATTAAGGAGTAATTCGTCACCTATGATATTATAATAATAACAATACCAACGCGCTAGTCGTATATACCATAATATGGACTTACCACAATAACACGAAGCCTCCTATTTCTCTTGACGAGTCTGCTGATTCTGTTTTTTTCCTTCAAAAACACAACGTAGTAAAACCGTGTCATAAGTACGGACATCAAAGGGAGCTGCTCATACAAATGGGCTGTCTGTGTTGAGTGCTTTCTCGTGATCAACGCTAATTGAGCCTGTATGGTATTGAGCTCTATCTAGTTTTTACTTATTTTCACCATTAACAGTAAATTTATAGCTTTCTTTTGCCAAATTAGTCCCATTCAGCACTCCAAACAACAGGTTTGCCGGCGGAATGACTCACTGACTCTTGAATAGAACAAAGCAACTGACAGGTTATGGAATTTTCTGAGCGCAGTCATCCCAACAACGAACAGTTTTTATTCCTGACCGTGAAGGTCTGTATCATATTGAGTCAATGTAGAGGTGATGTAATCTCCCTTATCACCAACAAACACATCACGACGCATCGCTATAGCCAAGAGCGTTCCATGTGTTATACTACTACATGAGAAATTTCTGCAATTTGATTGGCTTAGAGCAGTGGTATTTTACCTTAACTTGAAATACCTACATGTGAAAATTACAAACCTTTTGCGGGTAGTAGTATAAACAAATAATAGCATGATTTGTACGTGATATTTGACATAAATACCACTCGTGATATTTCAACATTGTCTCAAATTTCACTCGCCTATCGGCTCGTGAAATTACGTGTAACAATTTTGAAATATCACTCGTGGTATTTATGCCAAATATCACAACAAATCATGCTATTACCTATACAAATTGACGTTTATATCCCCTAGAAGCCGCTCGTTTATTGTACAGTAAAAGTGGATGAAGGGAAACCATTTCTTCCTTTGAAAATATAGCTTATTAGGTTAAAATTACGAATTTCATTTATTGGGACTGCGGAATGAAGAAATAAATGCAAAGAAGTTCATCGCTGTTTAAAGGGGCAACTTACGCAGTTACCAAAAGAAAGCCTAAAAAAATTCAGTCTTGCCAGGACTCGAACCCTGACCTCTGCGATACAGGTGCAGCGCTCTAACCAACCAACTGAGCTGGCAAGTCAACTGGGAGCTTGTCATTAGGATAATCGCGGTTAAAGACGCAACTTAATATTGTACAGAGTTTCCTACCTTTTTGTTATTTGGATTTTCATAACAGACGGAGCACTCAAAAGCCTGTATTGTAAAAAGTAATGAAGAAACAACAAATATTCAGACCTTTTCCTAAGACATTTTCACTGAAGTACAATAAACAGGTCTGTAGCACACAATGCGCAGGAGATGGTGGTGCAGTAATTAACCCTTCAAACCCTAAGATCAAAATTTGAATTCTCATTTGTTGCCCCTATTCATTTCCTATAAAAGTAGTGGGGAGAAGTTGATAAAATATCAAGCAAATACATCTTGTGTGATCATGTCCATAATTCTCATGACCACTCTGTTTTACAAAGCATTAATATTACAAGGAGAAATTTGATGCTGATCACTCTTAGGGCTTAAAGGGTTAAACAGTCTTTTAAGTGCTTTCAACATTCGCTCTCCTTAACAAGCAGACGAAATACCAAGTATTTGTTTCACGCGACCGAGGCCGCCTTAATGTATTAAACTTCCCTCTAACGAGATCGGACATAAGCAGTGCACCCTTAAATACTCACACGGTTATGTATTCCACTTCGCTCTTATGAAATGGGACCTTAGCAGTGTGTCCTATACTACTCACACAATAATGTATTTAACTTCATGCTTATGAGATGGGACCTTAGCAAAGCGCCCTTTACTACTCATACAGTAATATATTCTATATCACGCTAATAAGATGGGACTTTACTGCTGCGCCCTATACAACTCACTCAGTAATGTGCTCCAACTCATGCTTATGAAATGAGACCTTACAAGTGCGTCCTAAACTACTCTCACGGTAAGATACTCCACGCTTATGATATGAGATCTTAGCCGTGGCTGTGCGTCTTATAATACTTACACAGCAATGTATTCCACCTCACTCAAGTGAGATAAGACTTAACCGGTACGTTCTTTACCACCCACAAAGCAATTTCGTGACTGTCGAGACTGACCTGTGCAGGAGGGGCGACATAGAACTCATCATCAAGCACTCGCAACTCCTTTTGATCGACTTCCCAGTAATCTCCTAAGTCAAGCAGTCTGATACCAACCTAATATCAGTGAAAAGAAGTCATTTGTAGCGGCGCTCCATGCGCGCACGAAGCACGCGCAAGCGAAGCCCCATATCTAAGAAAATTTAAACATCCGAGAAATTTTGGTAATCACTTGACCCCACCACAGGGAAACCAATGTGAAACGTTAAACTTTCTAGTTAGTATGGGAGCCTGTAACCTGCGTTTAACTTGATGATAGACATCCATATATGGCCAACTGACAGCTATCAAAACAGGGTATCCGCTGACCAGAGACTCAAGACCATATCGCCGGCTCAGGTGCTAACTCACCAAGATCACGTGTTTTCCGCTGACCAGTTATTAGATTTTCATTGATCGCTGGCTCAAATTTATGTTTTTCAGTCATATGGTAATCCGCTAAAGTTAAATATAGATTTGCGGATTTCTTTGCAATGGTTTAAAGTCCATTGTCTCAACTAAATTTAAAATGCATAAACCAGAGCCTCTCTTTTAGCTGTGGCTAAATCTATGTATTAGTATTCATTGACCGTATAACTCCTGACTTAATTTTAAGTAAGGAATGACAGGAAAACCGTAGACTATCTTTTAACTGTGATGTGGAAAAATGGGTAAGTTAACTTTTCTTGGTCTTGATAACTATAATAAGCCCAAAAATTTCAATGTAATCGCTACTTTCAGGGTTTGTTTCTTTCATATCACGATATCTTTGCAATTGTAACTTTGAACACATATAACATTTCATAAACCATAAGTGCGCACCAAAGCCTTTTGTAGTCTCACCTTTCCTTTACTTGAAGTTTCCTCAACAAGAGCACGGTACCAATAATTATCCAATCCCCTTACGGCACAATGTTTGTACATAAAAATACTATCAAGAGGTTTGTTATTAGCCTCAATGTGAGCCCTGTAAAGAGAATCAACATCCACTTGGAATTTGCGTTTACCTTATCAACTAGAAGGTAAATTGATATTTTAGCATAAAATAAAGGTTAATGTTGGCAAGCAACAACTATTGAGCCTGCATCGCTACTGCGGTTTATCCCAAACACGCGATCTCCTTATTTGGCAGCCTGCCTCTTTGTCTTATTCTGCGCCAGTCCGTTCAATCGCCACTTTCTTTGAAGGCTGCAAGTTGAGCAGCACCAAAGTTTTTTCAGCACCAAAGTTTTTCATGGATCTTTCAGGCGTTACGAACGAGGTCCTTCGCCTTTTACTGGCCCAAAACCAGCTTGCTATCTCGGGAACACGCGAACAGATGATCGAACGCCTGGGCACGATCAATGTTGATGCGCCAACATCACGTACACGAAGCTCCGATTCCGCCGACCCAGCAGCCAAAAGGCCTCGCACGAACACCGATTCTTCTCCTGTCGCCCCTAACCTACCCGGTGACGTTGAGCAGCCCAACGAGGAAGGCGATTTACCGAGCGCTCGGAATGATGAACAAGATCCGCCGCAGGCTGAGAGACTTCAAAGACGCGATACCGAACTAACCACGTGCGAAGCACAAGATGGCGTCCGCGACAGGGGCGTTCCGCCTAATCCCGTCTCAAATCCAGCGGCTCTAGCCACCCTCATCGCCACCATAGTCGATGAAAAGCTAAAAAATTTCGCATCAACGAACCCATCACCCGTACCACAACAGCCAGCACATTCAGTTCCCCAACCTCCAGCGCGACAACAACTATCTGACCCTGCTTTCGTCGCGAGCCTTCTTTCACAATCGGGTTCCTCGAACTACGGCCCATCTCAGTCCCGAATGCAGCCAGCTTCCTCATCCATCGCAGCCCACGTCCCCCAGAAGACTCGGCAACTAATCCTACGCGGTGAGTTTGTTGAATTCGATTCTTTGCTGCCAGAAAACTCCTGCCTAAACGAAAGCGAACTCCCCGGGGTGTCCATTTCGTTCGAGGGGAAACAAGTGAATATTCCCACCGCTGCCCGCAAGAAGAAAACCCACATTGACTCAATCGATAGGTGGCTTTCGGCCTTTGCTGTTTTTTGTACAATCTTTCTGACTTCCTTCCCCCACAGGGCTGTCGAGATGTTTGCTTACCAAGAGATCATCCGCTCGGCCTACCGTAAGTTCGCGGGATTTGCATGGCTCTCCTACGATATAGACTTTCGTAGGAAAGCAGCCGCCCACCATTCCCTTAATTGGGGGGAAAGGGATATACAATTGTACCTCCTGAAATTTACAGGGCAGGCAAAATCCTCTTGCACCATATGTGGTAGTGGGGATCATTTTTCTCATGGGTGTTCCCTCTCTGCCCTTAGGCCCAATCCTACCCAACGAGGAACGTGTAACAATTACAACAGAGGTGCC
This sequence comes from Porites rus, assembly GCA_964035705.1. Lineage (NCBI taxonomy): Eukaryota > Metazoa > Cnidaria > Anthozoa > Scleractinia > Poritidae > Porites > Porites rus. Next base: position 28,656,472 of record OZ037994.1, on the reverse strand, counting down.
AAATGCAGCCAGGACCCCTGCTCCTTCAGCCACCGCTGCAGGGTCTGCAATGGAGAACACCCTGCCTACCGACACGATGACACCCCTTCAAAAACTAGAGGCCAGGGTGATAAGAAACTCTCAAACCGCTAAAGCCGCCATATCATACAAACCCCAAACCCCGGTGAATGTTCCCCTGCTACACAAACTTCTTAAGACTCACCCTAATCAAGCCTTTGTAACTAGACTTTGCGATGGGTTAAGCCATGGTTTCCACTTGGGTTACAAAGGTAACCGCTTCCCCAGAGCTGCCAAGAATCTCCCATCTGCCATCCAACAACCCCAAGTTATTGAGAAAAACCTGCTAGAGGAAGTCCAGCTTGGTCGCCTGGCTGGCCCCTTTGAATCCCCCCCTTTTCAAAATTTTCAAATTCATCCCCTCGGCCTAGTCCCCAAAAAGGGAAGCCAAAAGTGGCGCACTATTTTCCACCTATCCTACCCCAAGGGGTCCCCGGATAGCTTAAATGCTAACATACCCATTGAAGATTACACCCTTCAGTATATTCGGATTGACGATGCCATTGCCCTGGTCCTCAACCACGGCCCCGGGTGCTTTATGACAAAAACTGACATACAGTCCGCTTTTCGAATTATCCCCGTTCACCCCGGGGATTGGGAACTCTTGGGGATGTCCTGGAAGGGTCGTTATTACTTCGACAAAGCCCTCCCCTTCGGGCTAAGGAGTGCCCCTTTTCTTTTTAATCAACTCGCTGATGCCCTGGAATGGTTGGTCAGACAACACCTGAACATCCCCTCCATCATACACATTCTCGACGATTTTTTCATTGTTCAACCTGCCCCCTCGTCCCTTTGTGCCACAGCCCTCTGCCGGGTTCTTACCCTCTTTGAGGAATTAAACATTCCCCTTGCCCCACAGAAAACCTTTCGCCCCACCCAAGTTCTTGAATTCATGGGAATAACACTCGATTCCGTAAACATGCAGGCTCGTCTCCCCGAGGATAAGTTAAGTAATGCCCGGTCCCTGCTAGCGGACTGGTCTTCCAAACGGGTCTGTCGTCTACAGGACCTGCAGTCCCTCATTGGGACTCTGCAGTTCGCCTGCCGGGTTATTTCCCCTGGTCGCCCTTTCATGCAGCGCATCATTAACCTTACCCGGGGTTGTGCCCGCCCCAAGCGGATTATTTTTCTCACCCAGGAGTTCAGAAAGGACATCCTCATGTGGCAATTTTTCCTCGACCACTGGAATGGTGTTAGCCTTTTTCTCCCCCCTTACACAGAATCATCCCCACAAATCCATTTATATACAGACGCAGCGGGTGCAGTCGGATACGGGGCCTTCTTTGACAATCAGTGGTTCCAGGGAAAATGGCTCCCCTCCCACCAGCTCAACCCCTCCACAGGGATAAGTATTACCTGGCAAGAGCTTTACCCAATTTACCTTGCCCGCATGATTTGGGGGCCCCATTGGGCTAACAGGAGAATTTGTTTTCATTGTGACAACCAGGCAGTCGTCGCAGTTTTGTCTGCTAAAAGCTCAAAAATTCCCCGCATCATGAACCTTGTCCGTTTGATCACCTTTCAAACTTTGAAGTTTAATTTTACCTTTACCGCAAAGCACGTCCCAGGGGTCGACAACGGCATAGCTGATAGTTTATCTCGCTTTCAGATGCCCCGGTTCCACCAACTCGCACCAGATGCATCGCCCGTTCCCTGTCCAATCCCTCCTTTCCTGACGAAAGTCTAACTATGCAGGCTGCTCACTACATTTTCCAGTCCATCGCCAGCTCTACTCGTCGAACCTATTCCTCTGGGGAGCGACACTTTATTAGATTTTGCCTTTTTCATAAACTCATTTCACCCCAAACCCCTTTTCTCCCTACCAGTGAATCAACCTTAATTCATTTCGTCACCCACTTATCCAATACCGTTTCGTATGGCACTATTAAAGTTTATCTGGCAGCAGTTAAGAATCTCCATGTTGAGTTTGGCTGTCCCCTGGACTTCTCCTCCATGCCCTTCCTATACAAGACCCTTCGAGGGATCAAATCCTCCCTCGGGATTGCCAAACGGGCCCGGTTCCCTATTACTATTTCGATCCACCGCCAAATTTATGCCAAACTAAAACCCTTCCAATCGTTGGACACGGATTCTTCAATGTTGTGGGCTGCTTTTACCCTTGCGTTCTTTGGCTTTCTACGTAGTAGCGAATTCACTTACAACGGCAAGTTCAATATTCAATCCCACCTGACAAGATCGGACGTCCACTTTTACCCCAACATTGTCCAACCTGTGTCTTTCGAGGTTGTCATCAAGAAGTCCAAAACAGACCCTTTCCGTGAGACAGCCAAGCTCACTATCGCCAAATCAAACTCTACTGTATGTGCAGTCACCGCGTTAAGAGACTATCTGCTTCAAACTAATCCCAGTGGAGCTACCCAGCCCCTCTTCCAATTCTCGGATGGACGACATCTTACTCGGTCCTCCCTCACCAACAACTTACGGGCTCTTCTCAAGGTTTGTGGATTGGATAGTACCTGCTATGCATCACACAGTTTCCGCATTGGAGCAGCCACTACTGCGGGGCTGCTGGCCTTCCAGACTGGCTCATTAAAGTTCTTGGCCGTTGGAAATCTGATGCATATCAGTCGTACATCAGGACACCCAAAGAAACCATTCTCCAAGTCCCTCAAAATTTGGCCTCCTGTCTATCCAGTTAATGACTCGAAAACAATTAGATGTCACATCGCAATGACTATTGTCCACGCTTCCTTGGCTTTGGGAACACTGTTATGCTGCTCTATACTGTTTATCACAAACATTCTTATGTTGCTTAAAAAAAACAACAACAACAACAACAACAACAACAAAAAAAAAACCAAACAACATGGGACACTACGGTGTCTCTTTGTATTGTTTATTGAGAACACTATGATGTCTCATTGTAACACAATTGAGAACACTGTGTCCTACTAGAACATTCATTAAGTCATGCTACCCAAGTTTAGTTTCGGTTGGGTTCTTAAGTTAGAACGTGATCATACCCGCTTGTCCACTCCTCAATCCCCTTTCTCCACCGATGGTCTCTGGTTCATTTCATTCCCCCGAGGAGCGGATAAGAGCTGTATCCAGCCCTCGCGACCAGGTGGAGAAAGGGTCTTAGAGACTGGGGCTTTACACAGGGAACTTCTCGTATTACTCGGCGTTTTGGGCGGGGAATTGCTGCCTGCAGCACCCCTTCAGCCCTGTGCTGAAGCCCCGTCAGGGAGGGGGGGCTATAGGATTTGCTGGACTTGGTTAACTTGGCCCAAGGACATTATGCCGGCCATGCGTTTTCACGCGTGAACTATGCCCTCCCTTGCAGTACAGGCATGAGGCACCCCCTCGGTATGGCGCCATGTACCGAGGCCCCTCATTCGGTCATCATCCGGTCGGTGGGTTTTATCCGAGCCTTGCGGGTATATTCCCTGCCCAACTTTGCCCACCAAAGAATATTGTGTTTTCTCTGCGTCTGCGCGCTGTAACATTAATTGATATTTTAGCATAAAATAAAGGTTAATGTTGGCAAGCAACAACTATTGAGCCTGCATCGCTACTGCGGTTTATCCCAAACACGCGATCTCCTTATTTGGCAGCCTGCCTCTTTGTCTTATTCTGCGCCAGTCCGTTCAATCGCCACTTTCTTTGAAGGCTGCAAGTTGAGCAGCACCAAAGTTTTTTCCCCTCCCACCCTCCCCTTTTCTTTGTTTCTTGCCTTCCTTAACCTTCTTACATTTGTTCACTGCATTTGCACTCTCTCTTGTCTGTAGATTCAGAGACGTTTAATAAAATCATTAAGGGCGGGGAATTGCTGCCTGCGGCACCCCTTCAGCCCTGTGCTGAAGCCCCGTCAGGGAGGGGGGGCTATAGGATTTGCTGGACTTGGTTAACTTGGCCCAAGGACATTATGCCGGCCATGCGTTTTCACGCGTGAACTATGCCCTCCCTTGCAGTACAGGCATGAGGCACCCCCTCGGTATGGCGCCATGTACCGAGGCCCCTCATTCGGTCATCATCCGGTCGGTGGGTTTTATCCGAGCCTTGCGGGTATATTCCCTGCCCAACTTTGCCCACCAAAGAATATTGTGTTTTCTCTGCGTCTGCGCGCTGTAACATTAATAAAAATTTATCCACTTCCGAGGTAGTCAACAAATCGCCCATCGAGCGCTGTTGTCTTTCATGTGTGGTATATATTAGAACCAACTATTAACATTTAACCACAGTAGCGATAGCGCAGCAGGAAAGTTGTGGGAAAGCCGATTATCGCTAAGGGTTGAATCTTCATTTCGATTTCCTGTTTATTTTGTTCAACGGCGTTTCTCCCGTTCATTTTTTTTAGGTCGTCAGCCAAACCTCAAATTGTAGGCAAAAAAACCCCAGAAATTTGTCTTCAAAGCGCTCTGATTTGAATTCAAATTTAGTGGTTATCTTGGGTTATCTTATTTCTATTAGAAACAAACGGGCCCTCGTCTGCAGAGGAAGAGATCCCGGTTTAAATCCGTGGCAAATACCAATATAAGGGTTAAAGAAGTGAGGAAGAAGGCGCTGCCTTTGCTTTGTAAATCGAGCATGGATTTGAAAAAAAATGCAAGGCATTAAGTCCTACTAACCCCATTCGTGACATGGCATCTATGAAACGCTGATCGTCTTCACCTGGCTTGTGAACACGAGCCCAAAAAGTGTCATTGTTTGAGAGGCTCTCTAGAGCATAAATGTACTGTTCCTTTCCTACAGACGGATAAGCGGAATGAGTCAGTAATGTCATAGTTCTCTATTTTGATAGATATGTTGCTGTAAGTGCGGTGTATTGTAAAATATCATAAGCTGACGATCTAAAGAGGATAAAACGTGACTTTGGAAACGACATAGTAAATCAATTATCAATTTAACAGCTAACTACCAATACAAAAAAATGTTGCTCTGTTGATCTATTATCTGTTACTTTGACCTCTTTGTTTCCAAACACTACCCAAATCCAGTTTAAAATGAAGGCAAAATCCTACATTTTATACTGCAATATACTGAAAACTGAAAGAAATAATGATTTTAGAAAGCACCGGCGGGACAATAAAATAGTCACTGCATTTACCAATTCATTACCAGGTTGTGGAGTGTCGCTTAGCATAATATTACCTCTGAATTTTTGTCGCGTTTGAGGGAAACATACTATGCACGTGCACGTATCGTGATCTTAAACCACCGCGAACAGTAACTCAATTCACCCCTAGCCTCTTCCCTTTCTTACCAATCTCAACAGGTAAATCCTCGTATTCACAGAGCAAGTCCTCTGAGCTCCCATGGAATGCTGGGTCCGGTTTGGCGGGCTGGCTGGTTACACCATTTGCCTGTGAAGAAACCCGAGTTCCCTGTTGATCTCCACGTTCACTGTCCGCCTCTTGCACTTCATTTTCATCTGAAAGTACATTATAGAGGGAAATGTATTTTATCCTTTTCACAATAATCCACATTACATGAATTGAATGACTTTAAATTCTCATTTCATGTTTAAAAGTAGAATAAGTTATTAATTATGAAAAACAATATTGTTACCTTACTCTGTTAAAATCATCCTTTTACAAAACCTTTTCTATTCTGAGTTTAAGAAAAACGCTTGTTCCGCACATGTGTTAAGCAAAATTTTAATTCCTTTCTCCACTGGTCGAATAGCCTCAGAGCAGTTAAAAATCGCAAGAAGCAAAGGCTTCTGAGGTTCAACCGCGTACGACTTTCAACTCAAACTTTTCAGATACTAGACAGCTTCATGCGATAAAATGTTGTGGACGTTTGACATCAAGGTTTGCAAAAGGTTAGGGGCATCACGGTGGATTACTATGGAATCCCTCAGAAAATGAATTGTAGAGAAAGCAGCGTACAGGTCAATCTAAAAAGAAGGCAGCCTTTACAAATGCACTCTCAGGCCCCCAACCTCAAGAGAGCCCGAGCTCACTAACAACCAGTCCTGTACCAGAATGTTTGTCAAGTACATCGACTAACATCACCGAAACTTGGCTAATTTGAGAAAGTTTTAAGTCAACTCTACATAAATTTTTGGCAAAGATAACTGCGACCAGGATTGCCTCTTTTTTCTAGAAATTTGTCTTTGACTTGTTCAAAATTGTACTTTGTACATTTTTAAACAAAATTCAGAAAATGTTTTTTGAATAATCACATCTAAACGATCATTTAGCACACGTCACTTTAGCCGGTCATTAGGGACCTTAAGATCCGACGATGGCGACGGCAACGGGAACGCCACAAAAGCAATAGGTTTAATTAGCAAAACAACAATTTTGCACGTGCATCACGCTTTTTTGTACATTTCTTTGCCGTCACTGCACGACTACGACGTGAAAATGCTAAATTTCACGATGTACAGAGGAAGTACACAAGCGACGACGAGATTTCCTCTCTCTTTCTGAACTTGGATATGGTTCCTAGGAATGCAACTTTAGGAGGGTTCGCCTACATTTGACAAAGTTAGTGACTTAGAGTAATCGCGATGAAGATTGAAAGAACGCGAATTCACTTTTTCAGCGACGTTTTCACTGCCGTCGCCGTCCTCGGATCTTAAGGTCCCTATTAGGGAGTTTAGGGGCAGCCACGTTAATGAGCAACGCACGTCAACCGGAAGTGGACTTTCTGACCTCTTCAGCCGTGATTTTGAACAAATGCTTGGACGAATCGTCTCTGTAAGAGTAAGGACACTTAGCCATACAAATAGGGGGGTGGGGGGTCAACGCCAATTAAAGGACAAAAAGGCTTACTTCCGGTTGACGTGCATCGATCAAAAACGTTGCTGCTTTAATTTCCATATTTGTAAATACCTGTAACGGTGTCTGTCACTTTGCTGTCATCATCGCTAATCAAGAGACTAGGTCGAGAATCTGAAGGTTCTTCTTCACATTCAGGATTATTTTCATCAGTCACTACTTCCAATGAATTGCTCACTGCAAGATCACCAGGATCTCCTTGTGGAGTTTGCAATTCTACAGTGTTTTTGAATCCATTAAGCTGCCCTAAATCTTCTTTTGATGTACCTTTACCTGGTATCCTCTGTTCAAAAGTTGTTTGCTTATCTGTCGGCTCATTTGCCAAGTCTTGATGAGGAAAAACATCCGAATCATAAACAACACTCTCAGATTCAGTTTTGGGTACATCAAACGCTTCACCACATTGTAAGTTTTCTTCGTGTGTTTGCGTTCCATGAGTATCTGGTGGAATATTATGAGGTTCATCCACAGCACTATCACATTCTACATATTCACATTCTGTGGTTTCCGAGGCGGCTCTTCTGCCACTCGTCTTGAGAGGACTACCGCTCTCCCAGTCACTCTCACTGTCTGTGACAATGTCCGGTGCTGATCTTCCAAATTCAGCTTCTGCAGAGGCTGATGCAGCAGGCTCGGACGAGCTTTGGGTTTCTGAAATCTCAGCATTTGTCTTTTCTATGGATAAACACACAGAAGATACACTTTCTTGAGGCGCAACATCATCTTGCTTCACACTGCTCACTTCGTTGTCATATTTTACAGAACTGACTGCTGTCCAGTCTTCATTGTTGAAGCTCTCCGCACCAAGAGAATTAAGCCCTTCAGTGGAATAATCAGGCACAACTGTCTCTGACACAGCAACACCTTTTGTGACTTCCTCCTTTTCACTAGCGATTTCATCCAATGATTCATTTTCTAAAGATTTTGCTGCCTTGGAGTCCTCGATCTACCATGAAAACAACAACAAAAACCCTCTGGTTAGTAGTGCATATAATCAGGGAAACTTCAGCCTCGAGCTGATTTGCTATTATTGGACAAGAGATCAGTGTGTGTCTTCTAAATGTCATTTTATCAAGTACAATCTTCTGGTAGACAAAGATGATGATGATGATGATAATGATAATAAAGAGTATATACTAAAACTCTGGATAGTTTTTGGCGCGCTCTAATTAGCAACTCAAACTCGGGATATCCAGTGCTATTCACTGATGCACCTCCAGTTCTTCCGAGCTCGCGTAAGCGGATTCCTGCCGTAACAAACAATAATTGTTTTTCAAATAATCAAACAAGCTGTTCCCGAAATACTCGAACAAGGTGACAAAATTTGGTTTGGAAGTTTTAACAGGTAAATCTTTGTCTGTTTGACTTGAATTTATCGATGAAACCGGTGAATTGGTTTTTTGTTTACAAATGCATATTAAGTCTTGCGTTACGCTTGGTTTTTCTGACATTTTCATGAACAAGCTTAAAACTAAATTACATTTAAATAGTTTTTTACGAAAAGGTTTCAAATACAAAAAGAATTCACCACTCTTTTTGAAGAAATGCCCGACTAAGAGCTAAACAAATGCCTTCAAATGTTTTGTTGGCCGGCAAGAAAACGAGACGGCCGTTCGGTCATTTGCGCGCCAAAATTGTTATCATTGTTCAGCAGTAAATGAGTTAAAATTTATCATTTTTGTGCGCAATTATCTCAATTCACTTTCTCCAATTCTCCTGACTGTGGGTTCCAAAAGTTTCCCTATGTTGTTTATTACGGGTCACATTCCACAAGTCCCCAAAATCAAAACAGTTTTTCTCAATGAGTACAAGCACGATACAATTGCCCTACAAATCCATGACCATGAGTAGGAGATATGGAACGTGACAAGTTCAAGAAAACATTAAAAACGTCAGAATTCGAATTCCCAAAGAAAATACCTCTTGGTCCCAGTCCTCTTCCTGTGGCAACTGCAACCCCTCATCTCGCTCTTGTAGCTGAGCACTTATCGAAGGCTTGACTGTACCGGGAATCCCTTCTTGTTCAGTCAAGTACAACTGGTATGACTGCAAAGCAGGTTTTAAAATTGAACGGAAATAGTTACAGGACTCATAATTCCGAACAATAAGCTGTCCTAATTTGTTTGGGATTTCGGTTCCATCACCACAGTTTGCTAGAAATCTCTTGTGGAATCCACATTCAGGAGTAAGAACATCTCCAAAGAAAAGATCTTGTGCATAGAACCACCTGATGACACAACAGCCAATCAAAGAGTTCGATAGATGATATGGCTTGATTGATGTTGGACAATTAATGTTGGGATCAATGGCAGATTCCATTTTCGCCATGCCGCAGAAATTGGTACTTTTAAGTCCTGAAAACAAGAGGTACACAGGGTTCCCACCCTTGCTCGCCTGCTCGTTGAACACACGGTTAAGCTTTTTACCACTTTCTGGTAGAGAACACCAGAGTCCACACTTCATCGCCTCTATAACCCTCTTCATGTTACATCTGACCATAAAGAACCGTGCCTTTGGCAAGGCTTCTTTTGGAAGAAAACTCAAGGAACACTGAGATATGATGTGGTTATACATGGCAAAGTCAACGCAGCCCTCAGGTACATTACCCTCAGACAAAGTCACGGTATCGCTGCTCTCTTCAACAGGTTTTGCAGTGACAATTTTGTTGGCCATCAGCGGTAGATGTAAAATTCCAGGAATGTTGCATCTCTCCGAAGAAATATCCAAAGGGGCTTTGCTTGGTGGGTTGTTGGCAGATGAAGATGAGGCTGGAACAAACGCAGCTGCTTCTGCTCGTAATGATGGCGGGTCGTCAATTGCATTCTGAATGACAGCATTGTCACTAACGGGGTCAGATAATGCTGGAACCTCGGCATCGCCAACACTGATCTTGTCACCTTCCTCGAACAGCTGGTCTTCTGTTTTCTCTCTATTGTCGACATTCTTGCAAGCATCTGGAATTAAACTGGATGGGACATCCGTCTGTGAAGGAGTTTCGTTACTGATTTCTTCAACTACAGCTGGATCATTCTCCACTTCCTCTGCCTTAGGTTGAATGGGGCGATCCTAGAAAAAACATTTTACGTGAAAGAAGAAACACCAAGAATCAAATAAATTATACATTAAACATCTGGGCCCAGTTGTTCGAAGGCCAGTTAGCGCTAACCCAGGGTTCAATGTTAACCCAGGTTTCCTTTTTCTTTTTAGCAAAAGCACTCTCTAAGATAATTTTCTCTATTCATGTTAGAGTATCTAATCATCAAATTGTAGGCAAAGAGAACTACACTGGATTTGCTTTTTAAGCTCTCATGTCTGAGTTCAAATTTCGCACTAACCCTGGGTTATCTTAACTCTTTGGGTCCCAGTAGTGACCAACATCAATTTTCTCCTAACGATATCCATACATTGTCATGAGATGAGGTTATGAGAATTACTTAATGATCACCTAAGAGAAAATACTTTGATCTTTTATCAAATTCTCTAAACTCATTCATTAAGGAAATGTATAGAGATCAGTTTGGAGAATTTGTATGTTGATATTGGGGCTTAAAGGGTTGACCCAGCTTCGAACAACCCGGCCCTGAGGTACAAAGAAAGAGTTTAACTATTTAATATAACAAAAATTAAATGACTCTGTTACAAATATCATTTGCATTTTTTTTTCTTTTAATATCATTATTTTTTTTCAAAACCCAAAATCACACATTCTCACCTCTGAAGCAAGTTTCTGCTCTTCCACTAAAACAAAGTCAAGAACAAGAACAAAGGTAAAAATCAAAGCCTCATAACAAGTTATAATACTGTGTTTTCCATCCATCCCTCAATCTCGTTCCATTTTGTATGCTAACTATTGACTCTCGTCCAGTCTTCGACATAAATCTCTGAAACCACTGAAAGTGCACTCGTTCAGAGAGGGAAGCTTGCTATGGACAATAAAATAATTCTTCTGGTGTGTAGGCGATTATGGGTTGGATTTCTTTTATGATGTTAACTTTTTCATTGTCACATGCTTGCGACAAACTGAAATTGTTTTGATACCTCCCTACCTTCTTAAATACATCTCTTAGCCTAAACTAATTATCTTTCTTTACTGATCAATGATGATGATTTTTTTTCAAACGTTGGTCTTACTGACTCAAACTTTCTCTTACCCTTCCTGGTTTCCTGGGCAAAATAAGTAAGTAGCAAGCACCAGGATCCATGTATTTAACATGTATTTGTTATAATTGGCAAAAAGTGAGTTCCAATGTGAGGTGGGCATAAAATTACAATATATTAATTGTAGGTCATAAAGGTGCCAGCTACTGGTTATTTTATTTTGTAAGGCTGCACTCGTCAGAACTGAAAGTGCTTTTCTTATATGCTCCAACTCTCAACAAAGATTACTTTAATATGCATGTAACTTTCATGTAATAAAATTCTCACAATATTATGTACAACTTCAATACAGGGTACAAAGAAAATCATTTTTACAGCTTGTCATTCAGGCAAGTTGAAGCTAGAATTTACTAGCCCAGACATCATTTCAACTAGCCCCAAAAGCTTTTTGACAAGAAGAATTGATTTCACAGTTCTTCTGTTATTCAAATTGCTCAAAAAAAAGAAAAAAAACTTGCCCATTGGGCAAGTTAAAAACAGAATTCACTAACCCAATAGCAAAATCCACTAGCCCTGGGCTATCGGACATTATTTTCTTTGCATGCTGCTATTATGTCATGCATAGTAATAATCATAATTACATTTATTTATGTTATAAAGCAACTCATTATCATGCTAGAACACAAGAGAATACTGGTGGTACAACCTCTTTTGATACCTTGTGCCAAGGCCAATAATTATTAGAGACCTTTCGATTCTAAGATGAGGACGACTACGAGTACAAGATTTTCTCAATACTAAGTAGTGCTTGCGCGTGAACCAGTGTAATTTTGACGGGAAACATGATAGCCGTCTGGTCACAATTCTACTACAAGTTTAAGCACGAATGTTATTGTGTCGGAAACAAGTTATCAAAAGTTAGGATTTTGATTATTTTGCAGTCAGGAGAGGGTTTAACCTTCTTCAATGAATATACCAGTGCTAACTTTTCTGGTGAAAAAAAGTACAAAGAAGCTTTCCAGCTGTCTATTTTTTGAGAACACATGAAAAACAAAAATAAGTCAAATAGTCACAGTCATTCTCGTCCCAGAATCCAAAGGTCCCAATTGAAAAGGATTAATACAAAAAAACTTAAGTACAACCAACCTAATTGTGTCACTTTGGTGTTGATGCAAACTGGTGATTCACCACATGATGCTAGTGTTACATGGTTCACAGTATGGCCTTTACTATCAGTCACCTATGAAAATACAAATACAGTTATTTTCACATGTTTGAGCTCCAAGCTTTACTAATTTACTTTTATCAATCACTCGTTGATACAAACCAGAAATCCTTCAAAAGAGCTCAGGATAATATTTGAGTAAACTGAAGGTCTCATGTTGACATCCATGTAAACTGAGAAAACAACTGATATTTCCAGGGGAGGGTACTCCCTATAATGGCCTATATGGGGAGGTTCCCCCTGAAAGATGTACCTTTTTCAGGCTTCAGGTATATGAAAGGGTAGGGAAATCTGTCATTTGGGTCTGTAAAAGGGCCCAACGGGGCTCACAGATGAATTTTATGACTTTGAAAAGTTGAGGAAACATTCTATTTTTGTGATTGATTCCTTTTTAAAAGACAGCGCATTTACAGCAGTTAAAAGGGATGCAAATTTCTAAACTAGCTAGGTATGTGAAACAGGTACCATTTGTCAATAGAAAACAAAATGACATTTGAGGAATAGGCGCAGAAAGTCCATACTGATAACTTGTCACTACCCAGATCATGGTATAGTGCTTCTGATTGCTTGAAGCAAATTTCCCTTACAGTACAATCAGTCAGAATCACTACCCAGACCTGGGTAGTGACATGTTATCAGTATGAAATTTCTGAACTTATTCCTTCCTCGTCACTTTGTGGGGAAACCAGTAGTGGCATCCTGAAATGTTGGCTGTTTTCTTGGGTTAAAATGACAAATCCAGGAAGTTTTTACGCAAATGAGAAATTGGCCTAAAACCCAATGTAGACCCTTAAAGAAGTTCTGACATTGTAATAAGATTCTAAAGAAGCTGACTGCTGAAATCAGTGGGAGAGAATGTTACCTCATGAAAAAAGTTTATCCATGTCTAGCTATTTCATGTTCTTGTAACAACCAAATAAATAATATTACTGTAGTTAATCCTAACTACCACTGCCACCAAATAGGTACCTTTCACAGTACCAGTAGATTTAGCTGTCAGTAAAATGTTTACAGCTTGCAATTGGAAAGAGCAAAATTGAAACATTGACCAACAAGAAATTCACTGGAATAGAAACTTGACAAAACCATGATATACAGTATCACTTACGCAACAGGATGGCAGACAGAGAGAACAGCAAAACGTTTGTGTGTGACAAGCATGACATGGCTACATGACATAACTTGCGAGTTTTGTCTTGATCATGACTTGACAATACTCTTAATTCTGTCTATTACAAAAAGATCTGTTTAAAGGAAGGTAAAGTTTGATGGAAAAATTTTCAAACATAATTTTTATTGACACACTTGTCAGACAAAGTTTGTCTTGCTCTTTCCTCTGCCTCTGCTGTCCTTTTGTGATAATTATTGTTGTCAAAAAGGAGTTTCAAAAATTAGTCACACTAATAATACTATTAATGAAGTTACATCACACAAAAAATACCTGGTCTTCAAGTGCTGCCATTAAGAATTTGTTAAAGGTTAAATCTTTAAAACACCACTTTGCCTAAAAAATGAACAAAGATTTGACAAGTGTAAGCTCTTACATGTAACATCAGTGACAATGACAGAAAACCTTCTTCTGCCCAAAAATAACAGCTACTTACAGCCACACACACATGTAAAATGTACTGCTATGTAAAATCTAATGGTATTTTCTGTAGTTATGTATGGCAGTTACTGCGTTTTTTCAAAAACACATGAACTCCGAGGTTCAAAAGTTAACAAACGCTTGTGTTCTACATGTATGCTGTTTTCAATCATCTTATTAGCAGACCTCAACAGAAGTTTACTTCAACAAGTTCAAAAGGTCATGATCATTTGTGGTTTCTGATTGCTGGATTTCAATCTGTTTTGTCATTTTCTGTGTTTCAGGGTTCGTTTCTAGTGAGCATAATTATGATTGATGGCAGTTAAAGTTCAGAGTTCATGTGTTAATGAGAAGTGCAGTCAATTGTACAACATCACCTCATAAGGAAGCTGTGTATCAAGAGTTGGAAGCAAACAGCATTCTAGAGCCTGCAATGAATGTTAAAAATTAGTTCTTTACATTTTTACAGAGCTGCAAATAACCATGATGCACACATTGTATAATAATCTTCAGACAATGAGCAACTACAACATTGGCCCAAGGTCAACAAAGTTAATCTAAACTGTGGCTTAGCTGGACAAAATAATGCCTTGGCCAGACATGCAGCTGATGTAAATGTACTGTACACGTAAGACCTTTGAATAAACTATTATGTTTACAACTACTGCTACAATAATTATTAATGGTATCAATGAATTCATTGCTCACTGGATTATACACCAAGAATGGCCACTATAAGGCCTTAATTTCAACACAGATAAGGTGGTGCTGCACCAAGAACTGACAGTATTACACATGTGCATAATATTCATAGTGACAACACTACAATGACCACAAAATGTAATGACAATTTTAAGCATTTCCTTCTCTCTCAACCTCTCCTGCTCTCCCTCTAGAGTTTTATGTTTTGCATCCTCTTTGAAGGTTTGTAGCTGTGATTTTTCCATATGAACAGAATACATAGTTCACTGTCAAATGACAACCAGTCCAGCCTGCTGGTTACCAGTATCATGTGCTGAGGGCCTGAACCTGGACCATCACTAGACCAGTGTTGCCTGAGAAAACAGTTGACTTGACATTTCATGACACCACCACTGCTTTCTTAGCAAACTGATGTCCGAGAAACAACTGCAGAAATTCCATACTCTGACAATGCGTCACTACTGGGTAGTACTTCTGATTGGTTAAAGCAAATTTTCCATGTGCCACAACCAATCACACACACTAGCCAGATCTGGGTAGTGAAATGTCATCAGAATGGAATTTCTGCAGTCCTTCTCAGACGTCATTTTGTGGGAAAACTAGTGGCAGTGACATGAAATGTTAGCTGCTTTCTCAGTCTGAGGTCAACTGCAACTACATGGACCACTACATTGAAAAGATGGTGCTTTCTCGAGGCCAGGCAAGACAGAAACTTGAACAAACAATAGAAGTAATGTACTGTTTAAAGTTTCTGCCTATACCTGGTAGAACCTACCTGAAATGGAATATCCAAAAATTCTGAAGGCAGTTTACATAAACTTGAAGGTTGAAAATTCTCAACAAATCCCAAGTCTAAAAAGCGTACTTTCACCTGAAAAGCACACAATACAGTGTCTGCAATTTTAGCAAATACACTGCTGGATTCCACTGCTGTCGGTTTATGAACAACATCAGCATTAGATAAGGTTTTTGTGATACCAGGAATAATCAAGGTTATCACCCGAGCCTACGGCTGAGACTGATAACACTTACATGTACTAAGATCTTGATTATTCCTGATACTGAAAAACCGAATCTAATAATAATGTTTTAATCATATTGTCTTGAAGAAAATAAAGATCAGCACACTGTCGCATGGAATTCAGTTTGACATTGCTCTTGGAAATCAAGCATTCTGAGCATGAGTTGCCATGATTTCCAAAATTAACGATATAGGCTTTTAGCCAAAGAGAAGACAGATAGTAAGCAAGATGTATAATAGTAGGACTTGCCTGTAATATTGTGATGTGCGTCTTAACTTCTTTAATTCAGCGGTCATAGCGAACTCGAAACTGGACTATTGATTGATCGTTCTCTGCGTCCTACAGGACGCATGCCATAAATTATTTTGCATCTTATGGGGATTTTTATGCGTCAGGGATGCAGGATGCAGAGGTAACAAAATCACTGACTGGGCCAGTTAAGAGAATTTACAGGTTGATATTGGGGTTTAAGGGTTAGTATGATCACCCCAAGAGTGTATAATATTGATCTTACCATTCCAGAGCTTGCAATACTTTCTATTCTCACACGACAGAACTCTTTATTATTTCTGTTAAGGACTGCACAAATTGCTCCCACACTGACATCAACAGTGTCTTTGTAACCATGCATGTGATAATAGGTTCTACACGTATGAGCAAAGCATATAATAGGGTATTATAATCAGTTAAATTCTGATTTCAAAGTTCAGTACCATTCAAAAGTAAGTTGACAGTCTATTTTGAGTCTCGATTCTTGACTTGATTCGCGATTCTCAATTCCTGCGTGAATCGAGAATCAAAAACAAGAATCGAGTCGAGGAGCGAGTCTAGAGAGACAGAAAACAAAAGATTCACCGGTGACAGATTTCTCAATAATTTTACATACATTTTACATACTCAGTAAAGGAGAACATTCACCTACCTTAAGCCACTATGGATTTGTTGTGCTATGTGCAAATCACTTTCCCCAACTTTAATCATCCAGAAAGACCCATTTCTGGCCAAAGAGCCAACCACAGACACAGGAAAGACATCTTTTCCTAGATACAGAAAAACATAACAGCAATCACGATGTCAAAGAATCTGATGATCTCTGCTAGCATGATTGCACATGCAGGACAATTAAAGCTGGAATAACAAATACACATTTTAAAAGGCAAGATTGTTTCCAAATGTCATAGCAGTGATTTTTTTCTCCTGCTGCCTTGGGTGTCATCCTTGTGCACCTGGAATAAAGCTAGGGTGCTAAAATGCTACATGTAGATTCTCCTCTCAATTTGCCTTGCAGGTCCTTATGAATCAAAGGAAGAATTTCATATTTGATCAGGTGCGCTTCCCTGCACCTTCTGTCAGGGAAACAGCATGGCCAAGTAGTCAGTGGATTGCACTCTCTAAATCAAGGCATCCCACGATGAAATTGTTTCCTCAGTCCCAAATTCAACCCC
>OZ037994.1:28412086-28634586 GCA_964035705.1 Porites rus | reverse complement strand
AAACAAGAATAGTAAAATTTACCAAAGCGGCTTCATGAATTTAAAATATATGTAGAACACCACAAGAATTTGTTTACAGACCAGAAAGTAAGAATTACATCTAACCATTTGTTTTACATTACTGGCTGCTGGTTTTCACCAAAGCCCAGACACTAGTAATGTGAATGTGCTTCTGTTTTTTATTTTACTTACTTTTCAATGTCATCAACGTCTTGTGAAAGCCTTCGTTCCCTGTCCTGCAAAACAATAATATCTTTTGCAATTATTTTGAGCCAAAGCTGTTCAATTCCCTCCCTACTAATCACATTTTCTCGGCAACTTGAAATAGTGACAGCTCAACTACACTGTACATGTAGATTTTTTCACCTTTACTTCAATATGCTCAACTCTGTGTGCTCTGAATACATCTAGACTGTGCACTTGAATATTACACTGCGGGCACAAATTGATGACCAAGTCTGAAAGATAGCAAAATACAACACCACATCAAACATGGTACATGCACCTGAGACTATAATATGGGGCACAGTGGACCATGTGATTTGAGTTTGTAACAAGTGGTACATGGAGCAACTAGAGGGTTGAGATATTTTACGGCCCGTCTTCATTCCTACTAGCCTACGAAAACATCCGTTTCTCTTCGCTCTTTGCCGCTAGTGACGTTTCGCGCGGAGGAATGTCTGCGACTCAGCGACAGAAATTCCATACTGATGACATAAAATCTGTCCGGAATCCGGTCAGAAGTGCTGATCGGTCAACGGAGTAGTTACATTGTTTTAGTTATTGTTTACGAATGACAGACAAAAGACAAAAAGCCACAAAAGTCAAATGTAAACGCAAAGAATCTCTAACAAAACAGTCAATATTTGTGGAATATAGTCTTCTCTAGAAGAAGCATTTGAGTTTTCCTGGAGCTAGTTAGCAGATGAACACAACACTTTTCCAAAATCGACCGCAAGACACATAAAATTAGACAAATTTACATTTGGAACCCCATGACTATCGAATTTATCATCTAAACATTGATTTGTGTCATCAGGATGGAATTTCTGTCACTGAATCGCAGACGTTCCTCCGCGCGAAACGACCCTAGCGGTGAAGAGCGAGTAGAAACGGATGTTTTCGCAGGCTACATTCCTACAGGGTATGATGAGATCAGCTTAGACAATAATTATAGTTTGCAGAGTATTATTTTGTATATCTTCTCAGCATGTATAACTTGGAACTCACACTAAAACCCCAAGGGCAGCGCTCCAAGCTGCGACCATTTTGGTCGCCATGGCGAGTGAAAAAAAAAATTGGCGACTGAATTATCGGCGAAAGTCGCCATTTGGCGACCAAAGGATATAAGCTCAAAAGAATAAAGTTGACTTCACGTTTTATCACTTTTTAACTGAATCATCGTTAAATTAAAGAAATATTACCAAGCTTTTCTTCTGTGTAAATTCAATGATGAATCTGTTCCTCTTGCATGGCAAGACATGTGTACAGTTCTGGCATAAGGATCTGCGTATCGCAGCTTTGAATTCATTGAGCGGCCATTTTGAAAACTCAGGTGGGAGAAACTGGGGAGAGCCCAAACTACTTCCGGCGGGGGTTGACTTACACCCAGGCCACCCCGACAGAAACAGTTAAATTTTTGACACAAAAGATGGCAAGTCGAATGCTCTTGTAAGTTGCGTTTATTGCGTTTTTTTTTAAAATAAAAGCTGTTTTTATTATATTCATCAATAAAAATACTTTTGTTGGAGTAAATGTGTTTCATGAAGAAATATTAAATTTCCCGTGAGAAAAGTTAAGTCAGGCACTTTTCACGCTGATCTGGCTACACGTAGCCTGCGAGAGAATTCAGTTTTATCGGCTCTAGTTTCACAAGCGTTGTGATTTGTGAAGCTAGTGCCGAAAAAACCAGATGCTCTCGCAGGTTAGGCAACACGTGGAGTTGATGGTGCTGTGCACAATTACTAAAATGGTTTTCTTCGGCCAAAAAACCTCGAAGACCATTCTATACGCCATGAACAGAACTCTTTGAGCGCCACCTACAAATAACGTTACATCACTGTACAAAACTTTAAATCCCCAATCTGTTTACTTGTTTATAATATTATCATTCAAGACAAAGTACCAACGTAAACCAGCAATCTAATTTGTTGAAACATCAGCGCCATTGATCGATGTTTTGGTAAATGCAGTTAGTCACCGAATCGCGATAAATGTATATTTTACATTCTCCTCTTATAACGTTGTCGTGATAAATTCAAGTGTTAGTACTGTTTTTTCGTGATTAGAAAACCATATATAGATATTTATTAGGATAACTAAGAATAACTTGATACTGATATACGTCAACAATGAGTGGAAGTTATTCAGGCAAGTTTCATTTAGCACGTACAAACAGTATTTTTGTCATCAACTTTGAAGTAAGAAACGTTTATTTAGGCCAGAAGTATTGTTATTGTTATTGTTGATTCAAGTTTTAATTTACATATGTGAGTGGTTTCAATGCCAATGATTTAGCTAAAGAAAGATGTTTCTTAGCAAGTAGACGGTACGAACAAATGTATATTCACGTAATCGTATCTGATCAGATTTGTTTCAATGATATCACTGCAAATACATGTTCCGGGTTTCAACATCCGACTTTGTAGTAAATTGTTCTGGTTACCTCTCATAAATGTCTTTGCCTGTTTTTGCCATCTTGTACTGCGTTTACAACCCGCAGGCAAGTAACAATGGAGTGTTAAAAACACGATTTATTTCCGTACACAACGTTCAGCAGTAGCTCCTTCATGTAAGTAGCATGAAGTGTCTTGCGTTAATGAAACGACAATTTTTGGCGACCGAAATTTTCCATTGGCGACCATTTTAAAAATGAAGGTCGCCAAAAGGCGACTTATTGAAAAAATGAGCTTGGAGCGCTGAAGGGTAAAACTATTATCTTGGTGGGAAGTAACTGTTGCCATTCTACCACCTGCTGATTTGGCGGCTTTCATGTGAGGCATTAGTGCTTACAGTATTTATCTCAATTATCGATTTCCCAAATAACAAATTCCCTTTAAGTCAAAATAAAAATAAGATAATTATGTAGCATGTTCCAGTGGGAAGCTGTGTCAAAAAAAAATTGAAAAAAAAAAAATCTTTGAAAAGAAAAGGGAGCGCGCTTGACTGAGGGTCCTTCCTACTTTGCCATCCCCTGCCACCTCTATTATACAACTGAACACTCATCATGACAACTTCAGAAAACCCAGCCACATCATTTACATTTGTCGGAACGCTTTAAAGAACGAGGTATAACACAATAGGCACTTTTGGTATTCAATGATACGCAAAGAAGTGACCGGGTATTCTGAAGTTTAGCTCAAATATTGACTATTATGCTGTCCAGGATGACAAGCAGATCATGTGTTGAATTTTGACACATGTGCAAAGGAAATGACAAGAAATGCAACGCATACGTGGACAATTTCTTGCTCCTCTTTTCACGAGCAAGCAATGTCTAAACTTTTCCGAGATAAAGTCGTACGTTAGAGCATCGATGAACCAACTAAAAACCTACCACGTTTGCAGTCAAAGCACTTGAAATCTGCCTTTTTCTCGGGATGATTGTAGCAGATTGGAGACAATCCAGCTGTCGCCATTGCTGGACCTTCTTCCTTCAAAGTCTTCTGAACATCACGTTTACTTCCTCCTCACGACTTTTTCTCTCACCTGATGAGCGTTCAGCTGAATTTTCAAGTGAATTTCATCTACATTTCATCGCGATTGTTACACACAACGTACGCATGCTTTTGACCACCTTCGAAGTCTCGCGCCAACATTGGACACATAACAAACTGGGGAGAGTCATAAGAACACTTCCGAAGAGTGTCCGAAGATGACGTAACCAAGCCTTCGTCTGTGCTCGTGCAGTTTTCAAAGATCCGAAGGAATATTTTTCCCAAAACCTTTGGTAACACACACGAAATGTTTCCAACTCTTGTTTTTGGTAGAATTTTCTGCCTAACATGCAAGATTCTCCAAATCCTACAATATGATTGGCTCTTATAGCGGGCGGCTTTTTACTATCTCCTGCTCCTGCTTGCCCTGATCTTACCCGTGGCGGTTTCATTCACAAGTTAGTTGTTTTTTATCATGGCAGGATGGGCTCCTGATCATGGAATGACCAAAAGCCGTGAATGATTTTAAACTTTTTTCTTTGAAAACTGGAGATCTTTATGAGCTCTAGCAAGGAAAAGTTAATTTTATTAATTTTTATTATTCAGACAAAATATCTGAAGGGAGAATCAAGCATATCAACCAGGAAAACCGCGAGAGCACAAGCCTGTTCCTCGCCAGGTCGTCGCGAAAGTTGGGCTCCTGCTTCCGCGCAATAACTAGTTTGCGAATACAGCCGTTTTTCCTTGCTAGCGGCGAGGAACAATGAGAAACGGTTGTATTCACAGGCTACGCAATAACTCGATTGGAAATGCTTGCTACGCAGGCTACGAAAGTATAAAATTAGCCCGTCCACAGACGTTTTCACGGGAGCCGGCCATGGGAACCTGACGTTTTTCTCTTTATGCCCCGCGGATTCATACGCGCGCTCGACGATCTCTGTGAGAAATAGGAGGTCTGTGAACAGACTAGTTTTAAATGCAAAACGGGCGGCTCGTGATGTCACTTTGTCCAGCTTTAACCTACTGTTATGACAAATGACTGCAAAGGAGCGCTGATCTCGGTCACGAGAGGGAGACGCGGGCACCTGCAAGTAAAGCTGATCTCCTCTACAACCGTCATAGCCACAGTAGACCTCGCACGCTTGACAGTCAGTGCGAAAATAAACATTGTTCAAAGACCTTCTATTTTCTTGCGTGCGTATGAAAACAAAACCGCGAGCTAGCAGTGTATTGACTGCTAACACAAGGGGTGGATGTTTCTTGCTAGTTCTCGCGCTCCGCACTTATCTTCGCGAGCTCGCTAAATCACCCGCATTCGAACATAAAACGTTTGTTGACAGCCTAGCTTTTTCATTTGAAGGAGATTGAAAAGCCGCTTAACTTTTTATTAACCTTTCTTTTCATGCAAATAGCAATATTGCGGTAGAAGCATAACTGCAGTTTAATTTTCAAGATTAACTGGAATTATCCTTTTTGTCGTTTCATTAAGCTTTGCAGTCCTTTGCAGACTGAAAATTTAAGGTAACATGGATGGCGAATAGCAATGATGAACAGGAGCCATTCACCAATTATGCCTCCTATGGTAAAAAGTAACCAGAAATTGCGCATTGCAGTGAAGATCCTTTTGTAGTCACAAATGAATTCGAACGAAACACCTTTCTAATTCCCATGGGGTTGTGCGGTATTGTTAATGATGTCATACGGATAATTAAACATAATGTATTTATTAGTCAATTGTCTTTGCAGTTGGACTTGAGTGGTTTTAGAGAATAATGTGTTTCTAAGATCACGCGTTCATTCGATTGAAAACATATCGCTAAAATGATGAGGGGGACGCGAAAATCCACTCTCATGACTCCAGATCCATACCATACACCCGGGTAAGTGAATTTTCTTTAAGAACCACCTTAACATGCCGGAGCGCGAGCAAATTTTCTGTTTATTACTCGCAAACAAATGTACATCAATAATTCCTCAGCTGTAGCTACAACAGCAATGGACTCTTACGATCAATTTACCTTCACAGCTACTGTGGCTACTGTCCTCAATTTAAGTACCAAATCGGTGAAACTTTCGGTAGAACGACCTCGCAGCTTTTGACAACATCATCGGTTGCTAGCTCCGGTAGGCCTGTTCTGTCTGACATTGTTCCACAGCCTCGGCCACCGAAAGACGGCAGGCGAGCGTTAATCACGGCTCGATGCTTAAATCTTGGCGACCAAAAGCTCTGCGATGAGATGGTACCCAACTACACAGGTAAGCGGATAAATTTTGTTTGTTTCTTTCCTGTAATTGTTCAAGTTAGTTCCAGAGTTTAAGCACTGAATTGGTTAATCCTTATTAATAAGCTGGGTACACAAAAAACTGAATACCGAAGGCATTTTCGCGGGAACTGTCAACGTATTGGTGGGAAATAACGCTTAAACATATCCAGGCCATCTTCATCTGTACATTTTACTTCTACGATTTTTTATCTGGTTACCAAGATAGAGTAATTAGTCTGCTAGTACCCATTATGTGCAAAACGAAAATTGAGGGTATAGCGAAAATTTAGACAAACGTGTGAAAACCTTTGTGTTAACTTCCCTTGCCGCAATTTAAAACAACATCAAAGGAACCGACAAATTTACTTGCGAAATACAACCATTTCGGTTTATTCCCGTGAAAATTAAGATCGCAGATCTCTCAAAAAAGAGATTTAAAGTCAACAAACGAAAATTTCTGTTCTGTTGTGTGACTGTCAGCGGCCGAGTCAGAGCATAGTTTACACTTGTAACCAAGGAAGCGACGTCTTGAATTTAATTTATGTCTCGTAATGTATGCATTGCCATCAAACAATCAGTTTCCTACCCGTTTTTGCATATATTTTTCCAGTTTTCGTAAGACCATTCGTTGTGGGCTTGATCGAGTAGTATGCCGAGATGCCACGCTTCTGACATGTGTAGCAAGCGTTCTTTTAGAAACCGAGTGCTATACATTGTATGTAGTAGACCCAGCGAGGCACGCGAGCGCGGGTTTAAATTACCAGCCTCGAGGAAGGTGTCACGCAAAACAAACAGACAAAATTAGAAAAAATAAGCTTCCGGTGGTAGATCCGCGTGCAACAGGGTTCTTTGGATATATTAAAATTCAAGGTATAGAGGAAGGAGGTTATAGAGGTTTTTTAGAGACCGCTCACAGAAGGAAACACATATAGGATTAACTGCGATTTTTTCTAAAACCATTCTCTTTGTGTGGATGATTTTCTTGCACGGTATCGCAGATAACTCGGCAACTGAAGCAGAATAAGGAGCATATTAGGAAAGCAAAAAGTTTGTATAACGAAGAGATCACGATAAAATTATTCAAAGGGGGAAGAGGCAACAACGGTTACAGAAGACTCCCACTTTTAATCCTCAGTTGTTTACCGTCCCGCCCAAGGCACTCTCGTAGACTTCTTCATGAACTTGAGCGTTATTTCATTCTATAGGTTATATTCCTAAAGGAGAGCATTACTTTGGAAAGCCCTATGCGGATACCTGCCTGAGCGCCATCGCAGATTTCCAAAGCGATCAGCTTAAACACCACCGTAAAATTCGGGACCTGAGAACAATTGCTGACCTTCAGAAAGGCAAGGAAGTCCCACCAGAGCTCTTATCTAAAGACACACTCATCACTACCAAATACAGGACCCCACTGCAGTCAATAACCATAAAACCTAAAGCTTACTACTCTCCAAACGTTCTGCAGCACTCGCTTTCTCCATACGTCATGAGCAACGACGACCCGAAAAAGTTCCTTATGTCAGGTTATACGGGATTTGTCCCGCGTGCCCGAGGTCAAATGGGGATGGGATACCCGCTATTGACGAATAAGGCGCTCTGCGAGTTTACAGATGAAAGCGACCGTCTGAAACGAGTAAAGGACCTACCCGTTGTGGTGGAACGTCCCGTGATCAAAATCGTCGACACCAAGCCAATTTATTTGAAGGATTCAGGACAAGTCCCGCACTACACTGGCCATGTACCAGGTAAGGTTTCCATTAAACGTAATGAAGGGACCTATGATTTTCTCTGAAAATTAAATTACAAACCTTGTGAGCCGTACTTTTTTTCAAAACTTCAAAGGAGGTCTGAAGTACCGATCATACACATTTGCTTCGGTGGCTGATTCGCGCGTTTGCATATTGCCGCCCTCTAGTTTTTGCTTTCAGTAGTGGTTATTGAGGGTTTGTATTTCTGATAGAAAATGTCAGTTTTACAGGGAGAAGTATTAAAATTGTAAGCCTTGGAACTGAAACAATTAGAAGATTCCAGCCTCTAGACCTTTCCAAGGCCCTGAAAAAAAAAAAAAACTAGGGTGGGGTGGGTGTGCTCGTATAGGAAAAAATCCGGATTTAAAAATCGAAATCCAGGGCCCGGATGTTTAATATGCGGACAGCGCTTGCTCTATCCACTGGTTAAACCACCATCCACACTTTTCGGTAAACGACTAGGGCTAGGTACCCTGGGTGCCCGACAATTTGCATGCGCAGTTTCCGGTTTCAGTCAAGTCTCTATGGTAAACCTCGCCGCTCGTGACTTCGGCTGAAGATGTTTCAGCCTGTGGCCGACATCGAAGCATCCCCCCGCACGCGAGAAAAAACCTCCGGTACCCAGGTTAGGGTCTGGGTTTCCCTTGGCATTCAAACTTTTTATGCACTTCATCTAATGTATATTGTTCACTGATTGCCCTGTTTTTTTCTTTAATCGGCATTTTACAGGTGAGAAGTTCCGGTATGGGATGACTTTCGGCTACAGCACGCAGAATGCGATGCCAAAAAAAGCTCTGACCGTCTAAGACAGGAAAAGGTAAAACCAACCATGGGATACTTTACAAAAAAGCCGAAATTTATCGACCGACCGACTAAACTAGGAATGCCTACGAGACTGGGCTCTTGTGCATCGAAAAATTTATTTCCTGTTAATAGAGGTCTCATATAAATACACTGTTAATTTTGGTCAAAGTTTAATAAAAAGAAATTTGTCATTTATTTTTCAGTAATTATGAACTTTAAATCTCTTGCCCTCATTTACTGTGAGGCAATATTAGCTCTCTAACTTAACCCCAAGTAGAATTATTAACGGTGCTAGAATGCCTGCATGCACAATAGTAGCGTCCTCTTTTTTTGTTACCAAGGAATAACGCGCGCTGTTTCCTTTCCTGCATATGCTGTGTTATTTAACCACCCTTCAATGTTGATGCGTAGACTGGTTTTATGTTTTACATAGTTTACAACCTCGTTTCCAGGGTCCTCTCCTATTTGTCTGCTTTCTCGCCCCGGGACACGAGAGGACCTTGGGAACGAGGTTCATCAATAGGCCATTTCCGAGTCTTCCGAGTTTCCTAGAGCCTCTGTTTCAAAGCGAGGCTTAATGCGAAGCTATTGATATGAATATGAAATTGTTTAATTCTCATGCAGATAACACTCATTTTCACAAGAAAGGTTGAGCACTAAGTATCGTTTTGAAATTGAGAGATTTTGGAAATCGAAAATGACCTATTTAGTGGCAAGGGCCAGGTTGCATAAAACCTTCTCAAGATAAGAGGGCTCTTAACTTTTGTTCTGGAACAATAACCTATTGTTTTGAAATAATAGTTACGAGTTCCCTTAATCTTAAGATGTTTTTTTACAACCGACCCAGGGCCGGATTGTTCGAAGCTGGGTTAAGATAACCCAGGGTTAGTGCAAAATTTAAACTCAAGCATGAGAGCTTAATAAACAAATTCAGTTTCATGCTCTTTGCCTACAATTTGATGATTGGATGCTCTAAAAGAAATATAGAAAATTATCTAAGAGAGTGCTTTAAAAAAAAGAAAAAGAAACCCGGGTTAAAATGTAACCCTGGGTTAACGCTAACCGGCGTTAGAACAACTCGGCCCTGCAGTTCCTCCAGTCTGAATTTGGGACACAGCTCCTTTAATAACCTGTTACACACTCAGCTGCAAACTTAAAGCTGTTCGGTTAAAACTTCGCGTTTCTTTCGGAGAAACTGAAGTTTCACGAAAAGTAGCTGTTCCAGGTTCCACTTCCAAAAATGCTACCACAATCGTATCACGAATCATCGGGTAATACCCCTACTTGAAACTAGCCTCCATATGCTTTGCCACCTCAGCTCTACATCAAAACAAAGAAGCTGTACTTGATTCAGTTTCAGTTTTTTTTTTCAGTTTCAACATATAACAGAGCCTTGCAACTTCTTTGGCAACGCCATTGCACGTACGTTCTAGCTGAAGTTGTAATAAGGCCGTTATCTTGATTAAATCTGCAATCTTGTATCTTCCCATAATCCACTGCTACAGTCCGTCATGACACGGACAGGTGTGGTTCTCCATTAGAAAGGTAAAGCACCCTCTCCTACCGTAGTCTTATTCCACATTTTGTTGCAATAGCTGAAACACCTTATGTGATATAGCGCTCATAACGACACGGGCACACGATTTTAGTTCGAACGGCTTTTTTAAAAACAACGACAAAAACAACAACAACATAAAAAAAATAATAATAATCCTAAGTAGTATGCTTCAGCAGCCCTTAGAAAGGACAGTAACCTGTTCCCCTCACCGTTCTCTTGCCGTTTCATTTATCAGTATCAGTCTTCCATAATTTTCACATGGATATTTTAGCGGCAACCCTATAAAAGTGTGAACTGTTAGACCTCTAAGATGTTTCCACGGGATAGGTTGGCATAAGCTGGAGCCAATTGAAACAAAGTTTTTCCCAATTGGAATTCAAGTTCAAAAGATCGTGCGTTTCAGAACCATGAATTCAGCCAAGACATGTATCATAACCACTGACGCAGATGAGAGATGTTTCTGGTGGTTGCTTTCTCTGAAAAGCAGGACATTTTTGTGACATGTTATGATTCTCTCACCCGGCTTCTCGACAGCTGACATAAGAGATCCACGTGTCGAGTTCCTTCCTCCTTCCTCACTCGTCAGACAAAAGGGCAAATGGGTTGGTGCAAACGACCTCACTTTCCTCTCCCTCCTGTTCGTCATCTCCGTCACTACTTGGTCTCTCATCTCTGTGGCCTTTGCCAGGAGGGACAAGCAGATGAGTAGACAACTCATCTGCCTCGTTTTCCTGATGCCGCAGTCTTCTACTTTCCGAGTGCCTTTCTTGCATAATGGCTATCTCCTTTGTTTCGGGATGCTGCTGCCATTCAGCTGTCAAAAAGTGGAAAAGAATGATGAATATGTTGAAAACAAAGAGAATTAAACTCAAACACCATTGGTTAATTACAGTCGATATAAACTGCGTAACTTGAGTCTCGGAAAGTACACTCGTTTATTATCGATTATGTAAGCAAAAGCAAGTCAGTTTGAGAAAGCACTTAAAAACACCAGGAGCTTGCGCCATCCATACCAGCGGCCGTATTTTTAAACCCTTGCGAAAAAGAGTTCGGCGTTTGTCTCACACTTCTGAAAGAAAGGGGTATAAGTCTTAAGTTAGACCAAAGACTATTTGACACAGGAAGGAACTCCCAGTTGAAAGATACGGGGATGCCTTAAAAAAGAACAATCTGAGCGTAGCTCGAGTTCTACTTAACCCCTAAAGGAGACCTTGCTTCATCACAGTTAAGTATGACGATAATTTTTTTATTTAGATATTTCTTTATGTACAACCCTAAGTGGTGAAGCCGCGAGAAGAAGGTAAAACTCGATTCGTGCACACTTCTTTAACTAGAGAAAGTCACCAGCTACGCAGGCTTCTCTGCTCCCTTAGTATTTTCTTAGTTAAATAAGTTGACAACCGAGAGGAGTCTTAATGGGGCTACTAAACTTGCTATTAAATTTTGAAACTCAGGATTATTATTTATTGCGGCTGCAGAAAGAGTAGCCATTTGCTAGATGAGCTACACCGGAAAGCGCTCTCTTTGGAACATTACAGTTTTCTTTACCCTTAAAATCTAATGAACTGACCTCGTTTAGAGATAAAACTTGGAGGATAGACGCACATCACAACCTTCCCATCCACAGCCAGTCTCAAGAGACTATTCGCTAAATAGAAGGAAAAAATAGACTCCATGAAAAGGTAATCAAAAAAAGTTTAAGTCAATCGTTAAATCAAAGCATTTTATCCGTTTTATCGGAGCTACCTCTCGCGCGAAAAGCGCGCAACAGAATACCATCGATAATAAAATTGGGTTGTACATGCATCCAAGAAATGTTTGGTTGAGAGGAAATCGCCTGTAGGTACGTCCCCTTCATGTAAGCGGATGTAAAATGTCACACTAACCAGCTTGGAGTCCAATAACATTTTAATGGACATCCACGTTATGGTCAATTGACAGCTTTAAAAAAGGTATCCGCTGACCAGTATCACATGACTGACACAGCATCAGATTTATATCTATACGAATTATCCGTCTCGGATGGATAATTCGGGTACTAATTATGGGTGTGGTGTTTCTTGGTGTTCGGGAGATGTTCTTGTACGAAGGATGTAGCTTACCTGCACGGTAAACATCGGGACGTCCCGCCTTCGCCGTCATGAAGCCCCGTTTATGGGCCCAGGCTGAAAGGAAAATAACACATTTTCGAGCCAAGCGTAACGATACAAAAAGCAGGTACTAAAACAAGTACAATTTAGCGAAGAAGACACAAAAATAAGTTTAGGCTATGTCCAAATGATTCTCTCACTGACGAGGGACTGTCGTTCTAACATCTCCTTTCAACCTTTCTACGGTGACTTTTTCAATTCAGCAACAACTTTTAATTTAACACGGTTGAAATTAAAGCTAATACAGCTTATGGGCCAGTGTACATATAAATTAAAAACATGCCAATTACAAAAAGGTACATAATTGTAACCTACAATTAAAAGTAAAAAGACTAAAAACGTTGTGCTATCCAGAATAACTATAAATGTCTGAGAATATAGGTGAACGTACACTAACAAACAGCCTTTGAATATAAGATCGTTAGTAATTAATTATTTGTCAAAAAAAAGAAGAAACAACTATCGTTAAGCATGTTCTACTCATAAATCTGGCTCAGAATATAGTGCGTCTCGGTATTATCAGCAAAGGATAGCTGTTCTGTACTTTTTCTGTTTTTGGTCGGTAAAGAATAAACGTATGCCACAAGAAACCAAAGAAGGCTCGTATTTTTCATTTCATAATTGACCTTACCTAAAGGCAGCCAACTTTTGGTTCATCGAGTAGGTAAGCTTATCTGTCTCGCTCTGGACGGGTAGGAGAGAACCCTGGAAATGAGGTTGGCTTATCATGTCGTTGACCTACGCCCTCGTGACAAAGACAGTACCCGCAATATACGCGTGAGTAACTGTTTCAGTCTCACTTGAAACTACGAGCCTAAAATTTTTCACGGTATGTAGACAAAAATGTTAAATAAATGTCGCTCTTTCTTACCGTCACAAAGGTCCCAAGCAGACCAAGGATGTTCTCCAGCCGCCATCCCTCCCTTCCCATCTGAGTCTTCTCTATTCGCGGGGTGTACCAGCTGTAGGAGGTGTACCAGGGGTACCCTGGCAGCTAAATATCCCACGACACTGTAGGGTTCCTGAACTTGGGAGATCGGATACATTCCAGACAGGATCTAAACAAAAGATACCATAAAAAATGATAGTGTGAACTGAAGTGAGTTTGTGATGTTGACACTGCCTGCTAAAGCTTCACAAGAAAGTTGCAAATAGCCTGCGTAGCAGGCGCTTGGAAGTAGTGGGCGAATTGAGAGAGAGAACGGGCGCGCGCGAGGGAGACACGCGAGGGGTGATCTCGCGCGCCCGTTCTCTTTTTCGCCCACTACTTCTTCCAAGCGCCTGCTACGCGGGCTAAGTTGCAAAAGGTGCAACACAGTTAACACTTTTTGCCTCACTGAGTTTTCAGTCAGTGTTTAAACTAAATGAGTAAAGGATAATTGCTGTGTTGAGGTGAAAGAATATATTAAGGTTTTGACTAAACTATAATGGCCGTTAATTAACGAGATCTTACTGAGGACGCAGTTAAAGTAAGACAGCCATAAGACCCCAAGATGCGTTTATTGGTGGGTTATGTTAACTCTTCCAGTTCTGATAGCGGCCAAAGTTAGAATTTTATAAAAAAATCAAATCAAATCAAATTGAACAATCCTGAAAAATTAGTAGTACAGTGCAAAAGTTCTGCTTAAGAGGTTTTATTTGAATGGTAACAGCAAAGGATTTCGTCACTACAAAGTTAAAAATTAGAGGTATAAAACACCATCTCGCCATAGTTTGCTCTGAGAGTGACTAGTGCCCAGTGCCTTGTTAACTTAGCTGGGATACTGGACTGGATGAAAAACCTTCAACTGTGGTTGTGTACCACTTACATGGGCAAACCGGTCGGTCCAGGATTTAGGCAAATGGTGCGCAAAATTAAGAGCTGGTAAATTTCATCCCGGAATCGCGTTTACTATTTGTACAAATCAGTTCCATTCACAAAACAACAACCGCGAAGGCCTGAAACTGGTATCGAAGATGGCTTTGAAGAACTGGAACACGAATTTCCGTTGGTAACATTCAGTTCGGAAAAACAGGACTACCTCTCCAGGATGTTCCGATGCTCCCGGAAATTTTCCGCTGGAACGACCCAAAAAGTCGTTTTCCATTTCCTTTCCAACCGGATTTTCCGGAAACTTTTTGTAAATGGTAAACAACCTGTATTTCCAACGTAGCGACTTAATACTTATCTATTTGAGGCTTTACCTGTAACTGTTTGCTAACAATGGACGGAAACACCAGTCCAGGACAATCGCACAGTCTTACATTCGGCGTTAGAAATATGGTCTGGAAATGCTTTGTGTGACCAGGAGTACGGGATGTACTCACAACCTGATGATGAGACAAAAAAATAATAATCAAAAAGCAGCACAGGACACCCAACAACTACCCTGAGTGCAAGAAACTTTCACGCCCGGTTTTCCAACAAAAGGATGGCAAGCAGTCACCTTTTCTTAAAGCCAGTTCATAAACGCACGAGCTGATTGCTAGTTTCACCAAAAGAAAATTAAGAGAAGAAAATTCCCACTAAAATAAAACAAACGGAAAATTCATATCATTTTTTCCCTTCTTTTACCCGCCGACTGAGGATTCCTCTCGCAGTTACCAGTTTATCTTGCTGTGACTCAGGGTCCATCCTTTCCTAATTTTCCCCTTCCAACGAAATGATAGTGAAGAATTTAGAAGATACTGCTCGAAATCCAAACAACATGCAAAACCTCAAAGACAGTTCTTACTAACCTTGTGTCCAACAAGTCCATTCAAGACTGACGATTTTCCAACATTTGGATGGCCTAGAATGAAATAAACGTTAGTGTTTAACCACTCTGATAGTGTTTAAGGTGACTCGACCCAGTTTTTTTTGGGGGGTACCATCCTACTTTGAAGCTCTCTGGTATCCCCACCTTTACTTTTATCGTAAGTCTAACACATAGAATGGATAACATATAGATCAATCTACAATATAACATAAAATTTTGGGCGATCGGGGTAAATGTCACGTGGTTATAATGCCACGCCCCTTTGAAGTCTGAGTCGAAAATCTGCTGTTGCCGGCATTTTTTCGTGAAAATCTCTCGGCTACACATAGTGCGCATTAGTGCCTTGCGCTGAACAGAGTTTCACCAAAATCGCAAAGACCCAATTCGAGAAATTCAGCGGTTTCCAAATTTAGGTCATAATTTATGCGAAAATGATAAGCAAACTTTACACGGATTATATCTAATAAACTATAAGATTCATCTCTTTATTTTGGGCATCGTTATAACAGATGGGTCCTTGCAAGTCAGCAAAACAATTTAGGGCCTTGTAAATGCGCGCGATTTCGAGCAAAGCAAACATATAGAAATTATAGTTTTCGCTATTTGTTGACGTTTGTCAGCGTTTAAGAGTCAATCTCACGAAAAAAGCATTTTCTTAAAAATTCGTAGTTTTTTTCCCTTCAAATTTTTTCAGGGCCACAATTGATTAACTAACTACCCAGACTCTGAATTTCATGGTCATTGAAAAACTGTGACATTACCTTCTATAAGCCCAAACTTGAGTAAACATTGAAGATTTTTAGCGTTTTGGCGGAGTTTGTGCTTTGGGAGTTGTCTATTGTTTCTAGTCTGTCATTAGACAGCATTCTTGTTCAGCACGCGTGCAATGACTGCGCTTGGCTGACTTCCGAATATATACTATGTGTAGCCGAGAGATTTTCACGAAAAAATGCCAGCAACAGCAGATTTTCGACTCAGACTTCAAAGGGGCGTGGCATTATAACCACGTGACATTTACCCCGATCGCCCAAAATTTTATGTTATATTGTAGATTGATCTATATGTTATCCATTCTATGTGTTAGACTTACGATAAAAGTAAAGGTGGGGATACCAGAGAGCTTCAAAGTAGGATGGTACCCCCCAAAAAAACTGGGTCGAGTCACCTTAACCGTTAGTGTTTTACCATTAAGTGTAATCCAGTACGTTTATATGTTATAGTCTGGTATTTTGACACACTCTGAAAAGCCAGTGACATTGAACGTAACAACTTAAACCGTGAGGCAGGCGCATAAGAAATGTAGAACGCGAGATAAGTAGTGCTCGCAAGAGAACAGCGCAGCCAGCCGCGCGGGCTAGTAACACTGGACAAGGTCATCCTACCAATACTCTTATGAGAGATTTCGCATAAAGTTTACTAATTACGCGTGAGCCTAACGAAACCGAAGAGTGAGCGGAAAGAAGAAATTTGATTGGTTTGGCAAACAAAAACAAGCGGGCGCGGCTTTTAGCGTTGGTTTAACGGGACATACAAGCATAGTGACGCAAAAATTCTCTTGGACGTCTCTTGTTTACTATCATCCAATAGGTCAACCAAACAAGGATCTTTCCACATAAAGGGAACTCTTGGCAGGAAAACCAACACAGCTTAAATAATTGGTGGTGAAAGAACTGAAAATGGACCGCAGACTATAAACGACTGTCCGTTACTGCACACATCTATCCATCGTAAAATCGCGTACTGTTCCTTTATTGATTCGCCTAACGGGCTCAAGATTTTCCAGATTACATTAAAATAGTTATTGCAGAAGAAAACTCACCCACGAGACCTAGAGTAAGGATGTCTTCGTTGTGCTCAACGTCTTCAAAGCCACTGCCTTCCTCTTCTATAAAACGAAGAAAACTGCTGGAAATTCAACAGCCACGGAACAAAAAAAATTAACGTATATTTTTTAAATGTCAAGCATAGATGAACAAAATCTTTACAGAAGTCATATTGAACAAAAGAAAAGCACTAGTGATAAAAATTATCAAGCAGACAATACCTTCAGATTCTTCAGAGCTGCCATAATCATCATAAAGAATTCCTTCGTCTTCACCTTTTTCCTGTTCATTAATTTTTCTATGCCAGCTGCTAAAATCAACTTAAAGAAATCAAAGGAAATAAATTAAATAGAAATAAAGTTGTAGGACCAACATTGATAACGTAAAGCAATTTATATAGAGTTTTTTTTTGGTGCACATACTTTCCGTTCCCCACAATCTCTCACACGCTTCAAGAAGTGCTCTGGGTCCAACAGGAAAGAAACATCTCTTACGACGGCGACGCTTTGATAAAACTGTTAAAAAAATATCAAATATCACTAAATGCCAGGTTAATCTTACATAACAATTGTGAAAGATAAGTTCTCGTTGACCCTTGTAAGACTTGCAATTTTGTTAAAGTCATTCCTCCATGTGTGTACTAAAAAATATATCCCCCTACAATATTATAAAACGCAAAAAAATACCACAAAATTACCCTAGCGCTTCCCCGCCTCCACCCACGTTTTTTTTTCTGCCAAGGGATCATCTCTTGTTCCTGCTCGATTCTCTTTACACCGTCATCACTATATAAAAGCCTGGAACAGCCAATTTTTCACTCATTTCGCTTCTTTTTTCTCTTCTTTTCGTTTCATTTTTCATTATCATTACTTTTTTTTTTAATTACCAAATTTTGGATACCAATTTTAATCATACGAGCAGAGCATTGAACCAATGAGACAAAAGTCTTTCTATAATTAGTAGATTGCTATTAATAAGCTATTTCTACATAAGAGTACCTTTGCCTGGTTCTCTCTTGCGTTCACTCTCATCTTTGGGAAATGAGGTAAAACAAACAACATTCAGCTCTTCAAACTTGGTTGAATAGTAGTGTTTCCAAGCTGTCACTACTTCTGGAGGGACAAGATCTATCTGTAAAAATGTTAACAAAAAAGTTTGGCCTTCCAACACAAACAAGTTACTTTATAGTACAATATTGTAAAACCAAGGTTTATATTTTGAGAGGGTGAGCAAAGCCAGTAGTGGAAAGCTGCTTCCATCAAAAGTAACAGACAAAATTTTTATTTACAGCCTCTAATAATAAATTGACAGCTTCTAATGATAAAATGTATACTTCTAATCCTTAAGGCTTAAACCACATCTTAGTCTAGATATGACTGTATTTCCCACAACAAAATTACTGAGGTTTGGTAAAGAAAGCACAGAAACCCATAAGAATCTTGCTTAATAATGCACAAACAGTCAAATGAAAGAGGCTAAAAATGGAGATCGAGTAAGACTGTAGTGTGAGCCTTGCACTCTTTGAGTGTCAGACTCTGACGCTGCCAACACTTCACGCTTGATAACCCCTTTTGAGAAAAAAATAGCTGTTTCGTAGTCAAGGTAACCTTACATTATTTTACCCTTCGGTTTTATTGAGAATATCACTTCCCATTTGCAGTACCATTAACTTCTGTCAGTGATCATGCAGTGATCTGGGTCTTAGTCCTGAACTCCAGATCTTAGGGTGCTAGTCCCTAGATCATCATCATGTTGTTTCTTACAAGGGCCTGGGCAAGTCATCTTATTACCAAATCATTAACTAAGAGAAGCAAGCAGTGGCTGGCCCTGACAAGCACATACATTTAACGGAAGAGCTGCTTGCCTTTAAGGGACACTAAGTTAGAATTTAACATTTTTCAAGCGCAACATTAGTCAGAGCTGGTTGGCCAGACCAGTCCAGTCCAGTCATGCAGAGAACTCCAGTGTTAATACAGTCAAACCCCACTCTACAGACACCCGTTTAATACAGACACCTTATTATTGCAGACAGTTTGCTTTGTCCCTGGGGAGAGAAAGTCCTTACATTTTCTCTAAACTCAACCCACTTAATATTGATATTCCCATTAATACAAACACTTCCTTTGGCCCCGTAAGTGTCCATATTAATGGAGTTTGACAGTAGTATGAATGGTAGAGATGGATTTCGAAGAACAACTCTGGAACAAAGCCTAGTTAAATCCTCAAATAAGTCCCCCCTGGGGGGCTTATTTAATTCAAGCCCATTTGAGGTGAGGCTTATTTGAGAGGGGGGCTTATTTAATTTAGAAACGACAATAGTATGAGTTCTCCATAAAGAACAAGAGTACAAGTGGAAAAGCTCAAGTACAAGAAGATTTAGGTCATGCAGCAGAGGATCAGAATCAAATCCGATCTTCCAGTTGGTAAATAAACCATCCTGGATCAGTCCACACAAAGTTTTACGGTCATGGTTGATTAATACAGTCTATCATTTATTAGTGAAGAATAAATGCAGCGGGGGAGGCTTATTAACTTTCTTCCCTTGAAAGGGGGAGGCTTATTAGAGGGAGGGGGGCTCAATAGAGGATTTATGGTACTTCACTTTCAAAATGACTACTCTAGCATGCCATTTTGGCCTCTTTTTGGTAATTTCCCTAAGTCTTGGCCTAGCTGTAGATTCAGTCATCAGTAATTTTCAGTACCTTGTTTAAGACCAGCACTAATTTCTTTTTCAAGTCCTTCACAACATGATTGTAGAGTGTGGGAGGAAAATGAAGAACCTATTAAAGAAGATGCATTCAATCAATGTTACACTGTGAGACTAAAAAAAAAAAAAGAATATTTGACTTGCAGACCCATTCTATACAAAAGAAATCTTTTTTTTAAGTGTAAAACAGAGAAACCCAACAGCATTAAGTTAATGTTTCGACCATTCTTGAAAAATAAGTAATTAGTTTAATGTTGGGAATTGTGGGAGGGAAGGAGCTTAAATGGCTTTACTGAATTCCTATAAAAGAAATCTCTGTTCCAAAAATATTATATATTGATTATGGGGAACCATGGTGAAACTAATAATGACAAATAATAAACAAAAATCACGTTACTACTGGTCAAGCTTCACTTACTGGATGTCGAATATCAGCAATCAGGACAACAATGTCTGAAACTTCTAACACTCTCCACAACTGTCTCCATGTCTACAAAATAACACAAACAATGAAAAATACATGTAGCATGTCACTGTAACACATAATATGTTCTAGCTCACGTCACCCCATTTCTATCGAAAGCTGTCAATACTCTAATTAATAAGTACATGTAGTGTACAGTATGTTTTTCCTTTAAGTACATCCATTAAAGAGTGTTATTGATCTAGTTTTTCGCTCAAAGAGCCAAGACTTTTGAGGAGATTAACGTTTGCATAAAAGAATTAGGCACCCTTTAAGTTTTAACCAGTCAGTAATGTCTCTCATGTTGCCATACACATTGTAATTAGTAATCTTCATCTTAGCAGCTGTTAATTACAGTGACTGTATGATTGCCTTTTTGAAAAGTCATAACTGTTACAAAATTCTTCCAGTTTTGACAAAAATAGATGGATAAGTTTTGTCACCAGTAAGAATATAATATTATTAGTCAAGATTACCTCCAAGTTACGTTCAAAGTAACTTAATTCTGACAGCTTGTATTCATCATAAATTTTTTCCAGGAAGTTTTCAAACATTTCCTCCTCAGTTCTTTCCACTTGTTGTTTTGTCATACTGTACTTCCATGGGGGACGTTTAGGCATATCAAGAACTGCTGACATAAATTTACAGGCAATCAACAAGCATAAACAATATGAAATTTTAATAAACAAGTCAATATGCATGCATAAAATGTAACTACATTGTTTCAGTGATTTTGTTACATAATAACAAGAAGCACTGACCTGATCCAGGATTGTATGTAGTTTCTAAACTCACTTCAAGGCTTTCCTACATTTGACATAAAGAATCTGTGACTATGAAATAGGCATTTAAAAAGCTCTTAAAAGGTCCTAAATAGACAGGGCAGTTTAAAGTTAATCACCTCAACCATTAGGCTGTACTTTAAGTCAGTGCTTAGAGAAATGAAGACTGCAGTTTGACACTTTGATGAAACAAAAAGAGGTAGTTGCCTTATAGTTTGTGAGACTTAACAATAACAATAGTAGTAATAATGATAATGATAATGATGATAATAATAATGATAATAATAATAATAATAATAATAATAATAATAATAATAATAATAATAATAATAGTGGTAGTAGTGGTAATGGTAGTGGTAGTTGTAGTGGTAGTGGTAATGGTAGTGGTAGTGGTAGCAGTAATAGTAGTAGTAGTTAGGTAGTAATAGTAGTAGAAAGGTCTTGGCACCTCTGCAACATATTCTAGAG
Organism: Porites rus; assembly: GCA_964035705.1. Taxonomy (NCBI): domain Eukaryota; kingdom Metazoa; phylum Cnidaria; class Anthozoa; order Scleractinia; family Poritidae; genus Porites; species Porites rus. The sequence goes on along the minus strand of OZ037994.1, from coordinate 28,613,425 downwards.
GCTCTCGGGATGCCTTTTTTCTTGCTTCAATTTCATCTTTAGATTCACGATCAAAGTGCAGACGGTACCTAGATATAATATAAAGACTATTATAACTGTTACGGGTCAAAACTAAATTCAGGTTAAAATTTTTTAACCTAGGTTGAATTCTCTATTTCCTTTGTCTCCTAACCCAAATTATTCATGAACTAGGGCTAGGACTGTTTGGCGGATCCAGGATTTTTTTTAGGAGGGGGTGCACTCGTCTCTTGCTCTCCTTCCAACACCAATAAACCACATAATTTTTTTTTGCAGAATACCAGTTGTATTAGAAAACCGCAGGTCATCTCAGGTGGGGGGGGGGGGGGGGTTGTGCACCCCCTGCACCCTCCCCCTAGATCCGCCCCTGACATACATGTATAACCCAGTGGGGTTCCAAGAATTAAAGTGACAGGGCTGATCAAAGGATTTTTAGGGGTTAAAACCCAAAAAAACCTTCTAAATCATGGCATGGAAAAAAAAAATGGCCAAATTTTCCAACCCGAAATGGAAAATTTCCAACCCAGGAAAATCCTTTGATCAACTCCTTCACTTTAACCCTGGAGTACCAACCACCCCCTCCCCCCGCCCCCTGGGAGGCCAATCATGCTTCAAGCGCCAACCAAAGTCTCAGTATCAATATTCGATCTTTTTCAAGGAAAAGCTGGGTTAGGTCACAGTGAACACAAAATAATAGGGGTGGAATACTACCTTACATACATTATATAGGCACACTGTAACTGTGCAGGGTGATATAATAAGAAATTGAGCTAGAATTAAGCGTATAAACACTGTATTGACTACCTGTTTGGATCATGTTTTTTGAGTGCATCTGGCCGTAAAGGCTGATTGTGTAGTTTGACACTTCTATCAGAATTCACTGATCTATCTCCAATCTCCGATTCTTCTCCTCCTTCTGAATCTGCAGAGTTTCCGTCGTTCGAGGACTTACTTGGCTCGTCTATTTTAATGAGATACGCTTCATATCAAGAAAACAATATCACAGAAAAAACACCTGGCCTGACACTACCTAGTAAATTAATATAGAGTGGGTATTTGAAACTGTAAGGCCAAAGGTATACCCTGATTTTGAAAACGTTTCTTTTCGCGTTTTTCCTGCAGCTGCTTCTTCTTCTGTTTGTTGCTAAAAGGTTTTTTCCGCGGCATTCTTCAGCAATCAATGAAAACAAATCCTCGGGGCACATTTGATATACCCATTCATGTAACAGATTTATTTGATACCCTGTCGTGTTGAGCTTGGTAGCCCTGCCTCCTTAAATAAATATGGCGGATGATTGCGGCACGTTGACCAGACGTTGATATGATTTCTCTTCCCCGACTATAAACTTCATCGTTTCGTCATATTAAAGTAGAGATGGTGGGTTATGATGTTCTTAGTTTGGCTTAGCCTTTAAACCTACCAAACTGACAACATTCAATTTTCATTTTTAATCCCATTTTTTAGTCTGTTACTCTGCATACCGACTTAGGAGACTTGAAAATAGAACTCTTTTGCGAGGATACTCCTAAAGCTTGTGAGGTAAGACTGGGTAAGAGGTAACTTTGGTAGAATTTCCGTACAGTCCCATACATGAATTTCATACTTTTTCACAGAAAGAAATATGCGTATGGATGTGTCTACACGGAAATCTTACCTATTTATGTATTTTTTTTTTCATGTTAATCTTATTTTTATTCATTTTAATTGAAGAGAATATGAACGTGAGCCAGAATTTCACCTTTTAATAATGCATTATAATTATTGCCCTTCACATGCTCAAAATATAGAAGTTTTTCTACACAGACCAGGTGTCATAGGTTTTTATTAAGTCCTAAACAGGGTCAAGGTTTACTAATCCTCAGCATCACCCACACAGTCAAGGTTCCTCCCCCCCTTCCATCAAATGACAAAAGAATACTACCTTGCCTACCCCACAGTCAATCTACATCAGTGGATAATATTCACTTTTTGAATACAGTGTACCACACCTGACTGTATTGCAGACTAGAAAATTAGCCATGTTCTAAAAGAGTGGGGAACAGGTTTGACTTATGACTGTAAAGCGGGGCTGTCATTAAGATTTAACGTTGCCGGGTAAATACAACAAGTAGACGGGGAATCAAACAGCTAGGGATTTCTTTTGGTTCTATTTTTCTTCTATTTTCCTATGAAAGTAGCTGGGGGCCACGTTCTTAGCAGTCGGGGGAAATCCCCGGCCCCCGCCGCTTAATGACAACCCTGCTGTAAAGGCTCTAGGGATTGTTTAGAGGGACATCAAAAACATGGCAGACAGTAGCAAGCCACCTGTTAAAAACACTCTCTAGGTTATTCTGACAGAAGAAGAAATACCTGCTGTATTAGGGTCTTTAGGAATTCTGTGATAGTAAAGTGTAGTTGCATTTCTGAAACTGCAGAACTCAGTAATTGGGCCAAGCACTTGTAGTGTGGCATGTTTATTGACCTTTGTGCTGTCCATCCAATTGATCCCAAGAAGCTTGTTGGGGCATATTGTTACCAGTTTTTCACTCATTTACTCATTTCACTCTCATTTTCTTAAGCCAAAATAAGGAAATAAAAGATCACTAAATGCCATATGCGGTGTATCTATTGCACTGGTATGGTAAACCTTGACAGTTAAGAGACCATTTAAAGGAGGCAAAGACAATAAAAACTCTTGTTGGGAGGTACAAAAAATTGATCATGACTGCTTAATAGAGGTGACCGCTTACAGTCAAACTGGGAAAACTGTGAAAACCAGAAATATTTCTGGAATGTTATTGTGGTGCAAGAAAAAGGCCAATCAGGTGTGAGAAAACTAAACCGCAAGCAAGAACATTAATTAGTTTGTGGTTTTGTGGTTTGCTCACATGTCCTGATCTTTGCTGTGATTGGTCATAACACAATAATCATTCCTGAAATATTTCAAGTGTTCATTGTTTTCCCAGTTGCACTGTAATACAGGTGAGTTTTCCGAGACTTAAGAAAGTGCCCGCTTTGTACAGTTTCTCTATACAGGTTTGACAGTAAAAACCAGTCATGACCTGCTCATAAGAAAAAATCCTCAGGACATCATTGGAAGTCTGTTCTTAAATTTGCCATATTGAGCATTCATGTAATTTGAAGCCAAAATTCCTGTCTCGAAAAATGTCAAGCAGTGGGAAAAGCAAGTCAAGCACACACAACGTCAAAGACTGTGCTATGATTATATTTTGCAGAACTTTTTAGCTCTCTGTGCCAGCAATTACTACGACAACTGCACTTTCCATAGGTAAGTTCCCTTAGTGAAAGAAAAGACTTGTTCAATGCACAATGTGTATCGATTCCTAACTTGCCTTGTACGGTATTCCATATATTAGTGGTTAGGAATACACAAACAGGAATTTGACTTATGACTGCAATCATTTTATAATTTGGCATTAAAAAAGGAATTTCATAGCATTGAAAACACCTCTGAAATAAAACTGTGAAACAATTCTCAGCAAGACATTGCAGAGTAGTAATTTACTGTAACAATAAACAGTCTGTAAATCTGTACAAAATATATAATTTGTTACTCTGAGACATTACTCTTAGTTTAATACATTCTGGGCCACTTCTAAGAAAAAGAACGAAAATTAAAGAACATAGAGGTCAATGTTAAGTCTTCATTCATGTCTGTTGCAGTAACTTGTCTGTCAATTACTCCTTTCCACTGAATCATTAAATGATGTCTGGACGTTAACAATATTAACAATAAAAATATCAATAGTAGAGGTGTTAAAAGGCGTGGTAGTATTGCTCATATTAAAAACTGTTAAAGTTGTGCTTTAAAGTTTGCATGTATATTTTTTTACAGAAACATTAAGGGTTTCATGGTGCAAACTGGAGACCCCACAGGTAAAGTAAAAAGGTTTACTGTAATAACCAACACCTTTCAATGACTGAAAAGCTATTTCATCGCTGATTGACCTCTGTTCTTGGCTGAGAGCTATAATAATTATTTAACACAGGTACTGGTAAAAGTGGCAAAAGCATCTGGGGCAAGAAATTTGCAGATGAGCTAAGTCCATCACTTAGGGTAAGTTTGGATGTAGATACATTATATACACTTATGCAAACAACTCAAATGAATGTGAATCCTGAAGGCCAAAATAATTATTTGTTTTCAGAGCCTTGAAATTGGGTAAAGATTTCCTTGCAGTCAATAATGCAAAGGTCAGGGTATGATTCCTGATCAAGCTGAATTCATTCAAGTTTTTTCATCCACTTAAGTTGAAAATTTAACTTCAAAGATGATAATACTTTCACTCCTTACAAAGCAAGTTTTATAAATTGGTTGATATTAATTTTGCCTCATGATCCATGGATCACAAAGGGCAGTGGGATTTGAGTCACCTTCATACATACATGAATATAGATATCAGGCTATTATCTGCAGTTGCCTGGCAACAGAAGTGCTACAAACAAAGCTGCATGTCTTTGGAAGCTGCATCTGATCATGAAGAGCAAAAGCTACATGTAGCCTAGTGCTCAATTACTTGAAAAAAGAAAACGTTTAGTTCTCTTCAGCAGGATATTGACCAGAATGGGGTGAATGGGTTAAGTATTTAGATTTAATCAAGAGTGTAGGATTTTGCTGCCTCAGGGCATACTCTGTCGCCTCTGCTGTGTACTGTCCCAAAGTCCCAGCTGAAACGCAATATTTTCTTTTCTATTTCTTCTCTCTTTTGGGGGGTTTTTCCCTGTATTTCAAACTGTTTGCCTTTTTCCAGACATATTTCTAGGCTAAATCTAATTTTGTTATCCCCTGACAGCATAATGCGAGAGGAACAGTATCCATGGCAAATAGTGGACAGGATACAAATGGGTCACAGTTCTTCATCTGTTATGGCAAACAACCTCACCTTGACATGAAATACACTGTGTTTGGAAAGTATGTCACACGTTGTTAAGTCTCAGTGCTACATAACATTTAAAAAGCTGCCCCTGGACGGGTAGAGCAAAGTGTAGCAAATCAATATTAATAATATGAATATTATCATTGTCAATCATAAAAGGTAAAAAGCTACATTTGTAAGGAGTTGAGCTGTAGCATGTGATTCTATGTCATACATCTCGCAAAAGACAAAGGTCTTGCCTTGGTCTGTGGAGATCAAGTCAGGTGTGATCAAGGTAATTTACTTATGAGTCAAGTGTAGGGGTCACTCCTGAAGGTTCTGTTGATCTCTTCTAGTTAATTTTCCTTCAAGTATTGACCTGCAAGCCCATCGTGCAAACAATCGGAAATTTAAATTCGATGTAAGAAATTTGTCCATATTAGCTGAGTCATGTCTGAGCACAACCGTTCAAGTCAAGGCATAAGTCACCGTTGTTGTTTATAATCTACAGGGTCATTGATGGTCTGGAAACTCTTGATGATTTAGAGAAACTGCCAGTGAATGAGAAAACATATCGGCCACTCACAGATGTTCGGATAAAGAATGTGACCATCCATGCCAATCCTATAGCAGAAAAAAGCTACTAGACTTTGGAAACTGCCTCAGGGTGATAGACCATTGTGGATTTCTCAAAGGAATTTTTCCTTCTCGGAAATTATCCTTGCTCAGAACACTTAAGAAATGACCTGTACCTGGTTCACATGCAGAGTTTAAGGAAATAATTTATTGTTGAATAATTTTCATAGTGCTATATGAATGTCAAAAAGAACTATGTTGCACACATCACAGAATGGCCTTTGTTGAAATCTGACCTACTGAGCAGTGTTCCTGCAGAGATGATTATCACCATTTTTGGTGAGATTCTTGTACGGGTTTTCTAATACATGCATTAGGAATTCAATTATTGTTTTAACAGAAATGCAAACATAAAACCAGACCTTTTAATACAAGAAACAAATATCTACATCCTTCTCACAACTGGCTGTCTGATATCAATTTTAAAAAGCAAGTTTCCATTGAAATCTTTAAAATAATTTATGATACAAATAGGCTTTGTCATTTAATCTTGAACAGCCGTAGTTCACGAACAACCCAGAACAATAACACATCAGACTTGTAACCATTAAAGGAAATGGTTCTCTGCAGACCAGCTTATTCTTGACACCATGTATCTGCTTTGTATTCCTCAAAACGCTGCTTGTCAGTGTCCATCTTTGCCTCCTTGTTTCCTTCACATGTACAAGGGTAATCATTTAAGTTCGTCATAGTCTTGCAATCAGCTTCTAACAGTGGGCTCATCATTTGGTGGTATCTTAATGATTCTTAAGAAGCTAAGTAAGACTATGACTTGGCTATAAGGCTTTGACAATGTGTTATAAGCTCCTCGCAATATCTACACACAACAAAAGTAAGCAAAACATTGTCAGTGAAGACACAGGACTCCTGAAATCATGATACTGGTTTGGCCATTTCTTTCAAGTTTTGCTTCAAAATTACCACACTTAGGCATTTCTCAGTTAACCTCTTCTAGAGATGATAACAATACTGTGAAAAACGTTGTTTATAATTAAATAAAGAAAAGATATCACACATTTTTCCTCTGTTTGATCGTTAAAGAGAAGTAGTTGTGAGTTGTGTGTTTACTAGGGCAGGTAACAAGTATACAAGCAATTGTAGAACTGTCTGTTTTACCTGGCCACTCTGTGCTTGTGCCTAACAGACTCAACCTGTTCTTTCAACAAGAGAGGTTGCACATGTGCTGCTTCTTTTAACACAGTGAGAACTGCTTCCTGTAAATAGAGCAGAATTTACTATTTCATCATTGGCTAACACAACATTCCAACTGGTCATCACCGAACTACAGCACACTTGCAAAATAACACTTGGTCAATACCATCCTTCCCGCGATAGACACCTCTATAAGAGTGACACCTCGCTAGTATGGATGCCTAGAGTTGATCCCTGTCTTTCTTTACTCTTTTTAGTTGACTCTCTTTAAGACAAACACCAAGAGTTTATCCCTACCTTTCTTTATATCTTTTAATTGACTCTGTGACAGACAGTTCACGAAAACGGATGCCAAGAGGTGTCCCTGCCTTTCTTTACTACCTGTAGTTGACTCTCTATAAGACGGAATTTTTTTTTCCGTCTTAGAAGCTAAATTTTACCTTCATGTCTTTTGACAAAAACGACCCAGAAGCTAAGGATTCTACACAACTCACTTGTTCTTCATGATACAATATATGTTAACAGAACACCTCATTCCCATCTACTCAAGATCCATTATCTAACCACTCACTCTTACTATTGTGTTTTTGTTTGTTGCTAGTTTCCTTATGTTTTTTTTTTTTTGTTGTTTTTAATTGTTGTGCATATCTGAAAAGTTCACTCCAAAGAATTGGTCTTTGTAACAACGACATGGGTCCCTGAACACACGTTTCATTTAGATCATAGCTAATGGTTTACTGGCCATTCATTCAATTCCATCAGCTAATCCTGAATACCTCAGGTGGGCTGCATCTACCTTATAATCCTGGCGTACTGCCTTAATTAGTCAGATGAGCAAGAGTAATTTTACCTGTATAGAAGATGTTGGGTCATCAAGATGAACTAGAAGACCTTTAAACATGGCTTCCAAATGTAACTTGTACAAGTCGTGGTCGTACTTTGAAGGAAACGTTCTGGCAGGAAATGAAATACACAGTAACCATAAAACGACAAATTATTCTGCATTACAATGAACCATACATTCGAGTGCATGTCTTCCACAAGCGCTGAAAGGTCAATGGGGCATTTCAGAACCCAAATGGCACACAAAATTAAATCGAGTCGCAAGTAGTCTGAGGAGTTAACACAGGCTCAGGATATGATAGTCCGCATGGAAAAACGGCGGCTTTACCTCCTTAGCTTTAGAAACCCGTGTGTCAATGGCAAAAGCCTTACGAGGTCGAGCTCGTTATTGTTCGTGATGTACTATTCCAATAAGAGGGCAAAATCTCTGTAAAGGTGAAGAACAAAGACCCCAATCTCGTTATAATGATCAGTGTGGTTCTGCAAGCATAAAATCTTTATTTTGGTCAATCGCACAATACTGTTTCCAACTTATAGCTACGATCTCAGACAAAGACACCGTAACACTTTGGCAGACAAAAACCTATAAAAACTTTGGAAACTTTCGCTCCCTTTCATTTTCCCCCTCCCTTCTGCAATGTTTTTGTAGCCATAAGTCGTTGCAATCATATCTCAACATTGCAGAGGGAAAGGGAGGTGCATGGGTGTTTCAAGGATTTTTGGCGAGGATTGTGGCTCTCTTTGGCTGAAAACAAGTAACAAACATTTCCTGAAACCATTTTTAAAGGGACGAAAATCGCTCAGCTTGGCCACGCCTAGTCTCTTCATTCCGCTTCTCAGAACGGGTCTAGATAATGGATGAAACACTCCTCTTCTTTAGTTGGTCTATCAAATATAAGAGCGCTCATGTTGTGGCTCAATTTTTTCCTTGGATCAAATTTTATATTCCTTTGCTTTTGGATATGGTAATGTTTGATAAACTTCCGTAATATTGATTAGTTTAATTTTTCACCTGATATTATATTGTATCCGTCGCCGTAATTTTTATGCCATCTTCGAAAAATTTTAATTGAGGAGTCCTAATTAACATAAGCTCTATAGTTTCTTTTACGCCTCCTCGCCATCTCTTCCTGCATTTTGTTTTGGCAACTTTTTGTAATTATTGTAATCGTGTGGCAAATAAAAAAATACCTGAATACCTAAAATACCTTGATGAGTTTTAAAAAACAAAGGAAAATGAATCAGAACCAACGATGAAACTGAACCATATCTATAAAGGTACTTGACTAACAGTTTATAATCCTCACCTAAAATAAGCAAGAAAGGTTTTGGTGACAACGACCCTAATTTCATCACTACTGTCATCCATTCTTTTCAGTAACTCGGGGTAGATTTGGTGAAGCATGTCCACTGAAAATAAACAGAAGGGACAAAGTAAACTTTACGTCCACTAGATGGTGCTAGTCCCAGGGTACCTCATCTGTAGCGACATTAAACCTAGCAATATCTGTTTGATTGCCTAAAACTATTTTCACCCAGTCACAGATCCTGTCATTCCCTTCAATGACAAAATGTTCTTTTGATTTGCTATCGCCTATTGCAACACTCTTAGAAACTAGGGTAGCGGCAGCGGCAGCGGCAGCGGCAGCCAAAATCCTACAGTAAACTGCCGCTTTTAAGACCTCCACCTATGACCCCTCCCAGTTGATTCCAGTTGTACGGCCTCTCCATAAATAAGACCTCTTAAAACCCCTTATGAAGATGTATAAGCTAAGGGTTGTAAGCGGCAGGAAGTTCTTTGGACGCTTGGAACAGAAAGCGGTGTTCAATCCACGCCTAACAGCCCCCTTAACTCCTAGGCCTCCCTAACCAAAGACACTTAAACAGTTTAAATTAGCCACATCATCCTTCTAAAGTAACTTGCACTGAGACCAAGTCACTCTTAAAGAAATTGCATTCCTATCAACAAGTAGCACTAAAATCAAAGTGACACTACCCCTGTTCAGTCATTCTGCCACATAACTAGCGTAACTGAGAAAAGAAACACATTACCATTAAAAGTGTCTTTGCAGGATACCAGTAATCTTTGAAGAGCTTTACATGTTACAAGCCGTGTTGTTTGATTATGGTCGTCCAAGCAAGTTATAAGCTGTAAAAAAGATAACAAAAAGGCCTCAGTTTGTGAAAAAAAACACACACTAGTCTTCTATAAGTCTGTTCAGAGTTCAAGTGTGGATTTGCAATACCTGAGTAAGAAGATCCTTCATAACTTGCGCGGCATCTTGAGAAGATAAGAAATTGGAGTTTAGTAACGCCCAGAGACAAGAGATAGCTGCAGAACGGACAGCGGCAGCAGTTCTGGAAGTAAAAGAAGTTCGTTACTTCACATTGTTGCTCAAATTGTCACAAAAATTTTGACATTGTCAGAAGTCCTGTTTAAAAAGGTGCATTAAATACAGTACACCTATTCAGCAACATTCAATATGAATTTACCTTCCTGCCTGCCACACACAGTTAGGAATAACGAGTTTCTGTACAACAGTCACTGAATGTGAGCTAAAAGCGTTCTTTGACTCCACCAACTGGGAAGCATTCATAAGAAGACGTGACAACAAGGAAAACATCCTAAGGGTAAATCCAATCATAAACATCAATAGTATTAAAGCGCTACTCAAAGAAAGGTAGTCTCGCGCTTTTCGTGACGAGACAAAAACGGCTGCGAGGGAGGCTAAATGATAGGTCGTGGGATCGTAATTTTAACTTCACGAAATACGATTTCGTTAACTCGCTTCATACCTCAGTCAAAGTAAGTGTTATTAACGGCACAATAATCGTAAAGTATTAATTTTTAACACAGCTAAGTACAGCATTTTCAATATTTCTCAAGACATTTATTCCCAACTGCTTAAATTAGCAAGATCCATCACTGTGAGGTTCTTCTTTTGTGTTGTCTTGCAAGCATCAGCAACAATTCAGTTTCATAAGAAAGAAGGTAGATGGCGTCCAAGTGTCGATTTGCAAATTTTCTGTTACTACTTTTTAACTTACATTTCACCTTATTTTTTCATTACAGAGGCCTTAAACGATGTTACCGAATTTAAATCAATAAATTATCACATCTATTTAAGTAAGATTTAAAAATTCTTCCCTTCTCTGACTGAAGTGAGGTACGACCGAACCTTTTGCAAGCGACCACTCAAAATGCCAAGATGTGAGATCGTCTACAGAAGACGGACACTCAAGAGGGCTCCACGAGAGGCTGTTCAAAAGGTGGATGACTCTATCTACCGGATGAATCACTATCTTCTGGAAAACGTAATTGGTTTCCCTCATACTTATCCACTGGATAGTGATTTATCTGGCCCCGGTTGTTCAAACGTTGGATAGCACTATCCACCCGATAAATCACTATCCGGCGGATGAGTATTACGGTAACCAATTGCGCTATTCAGTGGATAGTGACTTGTACAATGGATAGCGTTATTCACCTTTTGAACAACTGGGCCCTGGTGGATAGCGCCATCCAACTTTTGAAAAACTGGGGCCAGTACAGGGCAAACAGATTTTGATGGTTAAAAAATTCGAGAAGTGGTGGCACACAGACGTTCCACTGTATGTCGTTGTTAGGTTTTTTTATTCATGTATAATGAACTCTTTTTCGGCCGACACCCCTGTAAACCACTTCAGGCGGTTATCAGTGTCTAGTTGCTTCCGGTTCAATTTGTCTTCAATCTGTGAATTCTTATTATTATATGGCTGGTTTCGCGAGTGGGCAAGATGACGGGAATATTGTGATTCTGATTATCTATCCGAAAAACAAGCTTATCTTGCCCGGTCAACAATGGATGGATACTGGCTTCGTTCGATTTTGCAGTTTTATTGACCTAGACCTCGTCTCGGTTCATAAAAGGGAGAAAAAAAGAACTTGGCCAGCATCCAGCTGTCTTAACGAAACGCTTGATCTCTTTTAAGGCGATCACCCTTGTTGGCCAAGTCAGGCGGGCATCAGTTTCTAGTTGTTTCTGGCCAATTTTTTCTTGCCTTTCTGTAACTCTAAATACGATGGACACAACTTCATCTACATAGCAGAAAACTAGCGCTGGCATCAGTAGGGTGTGTGACTCACACAGACCCCAGGAAACACTTATGCACCCGCTTACTTTAGTCGCAGCTCAGGGTCTTTCTTCTGACTGTCTAAGCACTCTGTAAAGATGTCCATGGCGTCTGTAAGGTGCCCACTAACTACTGGTCCAGATTCTGTCAACAGCACATCAAACAGTCGACACTCTGGAGAATGATGAGTCCAAGAGGTATGGTTCTTCTAAAGAATAAAAAGTTAGAATGGTCACTGAGGAAATACAGTGGAACCTCGGTATGGCTAACGACATTCTTCGCCCTAGTAATGGTAAAATATAAGCAAAAGAGGCAGGAAATAAAACCTCGGCTCTTCGATATATCGAGGCTCACTGTATTTGAAAGGAACTTCAGGGGAAAGGAGGAGAAGTGAATGCCTCCCTAAAGGAGATGAATGTTAACATCTACACCTACCGACTAGGCTATTGTATACACAGTGACGGCAGTGGACTAGACGTCATTCAAACGAGTAACGCCTCCAAGTAATCACTGACTATAAAAACAGGCCATTAGTATTAACAAACGATCCCGGTCGAACATGCATTCAAAAATCATGCGGCGACTAAAAGCTCTTTTCACAAGAATCCGAATAATTTTCGTAAACGGTCTTCAAGGTGGATAAGTTACTAAACAGACAAGTATCTATCTACAGAGTACATTGCTCCACAAGTCAAAGAGTGTTCTTAAAAAAAGAAGTATGTCTAGTTTTAGAATGTGTTTCTTCAACATAACCTAAAGTAGTACTGCTTACTTTAAGCTTCTCAAGGAACTCCTGAATGTGATTTTCATACAGTTTTGACACACTTTCCAATCTTTGCGTTGATGCAAGCTTGGTTAACACAACATTCACCTGTCAAAACGAAGTCAGAAACGAAAAACAGTAAATTGGATCCGATACTAAAATAGCACGTACATGCGCCAAGCTACAGTCGAACCACCTTGAGGGGATACTTAGATAAGCGGATAATTGAGGCCCTTTCCATCCGTCAAAACTGCTTTGCCAGACCAGTCCGTCGTAAAGACATTTCCACTGTTAATCAGAAATTTCCAGCCAGGTCAGTTTATTCAATAATAATAATAATAATTTATTCATTTATAGTGCGCTTTTTAACATGCTAGGTGATCAAAAGCGCATTACAACAATACATAACCTAAAAACTATTAATACAAATATTCCTAATTCCTATTCCTAGTTAAAAACAAGCTGAAAATCGGTTGTTTTTACAAATAAAGTCAGGAAGAATTCTCGATTTTTTCTGGTTTTTTTTTTAAATAAAAAAATTATTTAACAATTATTCCACTCGTGCTTGTTGGATATGAGATGATTATAGCCAACTCGGCGCTAAGCGCCTTGTTGGCGGCTATATACCCTTCTCACATCCAACGAGCACTCGTGGAATAATTGTTACCAGTAAATAGTATTCACCATTTTCACATAAACCATAATGCACCTTCTTTACCCCCCAAAATTTTGCATAACCACTATTTCCAATTTCTCCTGGGTATTACTGCCGTCCCAAGAGAAATCGAGGACAATAATTATGCAAAATTTCGGGGGGTAAGCAGAGTGTATTATGGTCTATGGGTAAATGGTGAATGCATAGTCGCGATGGGTTTTGAGCGAAAACTTTCGAAAAAAGCCCATTTCCTTTTCAAAAAACCGGTTCTGTCTGGCCGGTTCTGATCAATTTTTGGTAAGCACTATTAGTATTCTAGTCATGATTCAAGCCACTCACAAACCCTTATTTTTACACTCCCTTCAGTGAGCACCTCTCCTGAGGGAACCTCTCCAGGGGCGCAGCGTGCTATTTTGAAAGTGTATGCACGGAAAGAAAGTTATAGCGCCGAAGGTGGCCTAGCCTGGGGAATCTCACATTTAGGGTGTCAGAAATGCCATTTCTTGCTTTTTCCGCAAGACATTTTCAGTTAATATATACGAAGGAAAATGCAGTACTGTAGTTAGTTGTTTACTTTTCCCAACTCTATTGTTATCAGTCATAACGGAAAAAAGGGTAAAACAATGACGCCATCAAGGAGGTTACAGGCAAAGGGCGTGACGTGCCGTCACTAACTAATTTCACTGACTTCAGCGGCGTTTTGCATACATCTATTCCTAATCCCAGTTGGGTGCACATATTTTTTTCAGATTATATTTCAGCTGTACGCACAGGCGTGCGTATCTGGACGCTACGCTTCCGCGTTCTCTGATACTCAGAGAGTTCTTTACAAGAGGATCTACTGTACTTGCAGCAATAATGATCGATACTTCCGTCGCAATTTATACCTCTCGTTGAAGGCTTCCTTGTGGCTGAAGAGCCATCACATGTAATAAAACGTAGAATAATGTGAAACTGTGTGCAACGGTCTCTTCACCAGCCTTGTCTACAATGGCAGAAACCGTCGCTAAAAGATGTTGTTGACAAGAAGACTGTTCTGTGCAGCAGACATCTTGTAAAGAAATTGTATTACATACGTCCTAGAATTGAGAATAGATAATAAAATATTAGTCGAGAATAAACATCACAACAGTGATTGAAAAAATGCAAATGACACTTTGATCACTTAAAATTAATTTGTTAAAACTCAGTCTGAGGTTTCAGGACCTTTGTAAGTCGCAGCCCATAAGGCCTATGTACAGCTGTTGGTTCACTGAAACGAAACATTGTAGAGGATCCCATAGATTTGCTTACAGGTTAGCCAGAAAAGGGTAAAAAGTGAGCGAAGTGGGCGAAAGCGATTGCGAAAGAAGGGAAGAGAAAGCTTCATGCCGAGACTTTTTTCATAACGAAACAAACTCTGAGATAGCCAAGGGTCCATTTGTGGTTTTTTTGGGTGAAGGAGTACTTGTACAGGGGATGGGCTGCCACCAAGTCTACAAATATAAATATCTTATTATCCTTCCTCCAGTCTTCAAGCCCTTTGAGGGACAATTTTAACACTGTGTGAGGGACTTTACCAGAATACTTTTGTGGCACTGGTTACAATAAATGAATGCCCCTAATGTTAATGCGTTCCTCAGGCCACGAACGATTGAGAAGACCTAAGAACATCTCCATGAGAGGCTAAGTTCCTGCAGGTGAATCATTCGTAAAGGAGGAACAGATGACGAAGCCCTAAGAACCTCTGCGAGGTCAGAGGATTGCAGGAACTTACCTTTAGAAGAGGTTTAAGAAGCTCTGGATTACAACCCCTTATCAATGCCGCAAGAATCAATAAACAACTACTGCAACCAGTAGCAGAGCTGCCCGCTGCAGACTTGAGATGAGGGAGAGCTAACTTGCAAAACACTGCTGGATCAACGAAACTACCAACCAGCTCCGCACTTGATACAACCTAAGTAGAGTAACACATAAACTATCAACATTTGAAATTAAAATAACAAAGGAAAGGGAGTTATTATTTGCTTAAACCTTTATGTGAAAAACTGACTGTCGAAGCGAGAGGTTTCCCTAAGAAGAAGCCTTTTACTTCGTGTTCTAATAATTTGTTGTTCAACAAACTCCCTATACTATATTATAATATTATTATTATTATTATTATTATTATTATTATTATTATTATTATTATTATTATTATTATTATTATTATTATTATTATTATTATTATTATTATTATTATTATTTTACGCCTGTTCGCTTACAAGCAAAATAAACCTCCTAGAGATCATTTTTCTCCGCGAGGGCGTGGTGGGGGAGGGGGGAGGGAAGTAATTCCTAGTAATAGGCTAATGGGGATGTGCCGCTGGATGGGGTCGCATTTCCACGACTGCATTGACTATAATGGGGCTGTACTTTCATTAGAGTTACTAGAATGGGATCGCATATTTTCGGGATTTGGGGGATCAGAAAATTCAGGTAGGTAGGTAGGTAGGTAGGTAGGTAGATAGTTTATTCTGATTAAAATCGCAGCCAAAAGCTGAATTAGATTAATCGTTACAATAATAAAGTCTAATAAAAATATGAGAAAAAATATAAGAAAAATGAACAGATATGTAGCTAAAAATTTAATCACAGTTGCTATATATAAATAATGTGTTCTTAAGTCTCTCCGTCTTAGCCAGAGGGACATTAAAATTCCTCTTTCGTCTTAAATCGGATTCACAATTGTTACGAGGTGGCAAGAGTTCATGCAGTTTATGGTCTGAGTTACAAGTGATGGAATCAAAAAGCTTAGTTGTGATAGACTGCCTGCGTCGAGAGAGCGTCACCAAGTTGGCTTGATGTAATGCGTCGCTATATGGTACAAACGGAAAAATAATTCGCATGGCGCGCTTCAGTAGCTGTTCTAGCTCTGTGGATAAATATGGGGGAGGCGCGTTGTGAAACACCGGGCATGCGTATTCCGTTACTGAGCGAATACAGGTCAAGTAAAAGATTAGCAGATCTTTGGCGGGAATATTCGCTCTCTTCAGTTGTTTAAGAAAATATAATCGACTCGCTACTTTTTTACTTATTTCAGCAACATGACAGTTCCACCGGAGGTCGGATGATATATTAGGTATTGGTAGGGATTTAAAAATGGGAAGATTTTTACTTCATTGAAGTCAACCAATGGGTAAATAAATTTCAGGATGACCTAATTAAAAGGCTTTATAAGTTAGATGCATAAAATTCTCCCAAAAGTGACTAAGATGGGGTCTATACTTGGGCACAGGATAGACTATAATGGGGTAGAAGTTCTGAGAGGCCAGCGGCACATACTCACCAAAAATTAACCCAATTAATCCAAGTAAACAAACAGAGTCTACGGTCCATTGCCCAACTCTTTTGTTTCAGTTTCAACTTATAGAGGAAAGTTAGCTGATTGAAGGATATAAGGTGTTACCTGTCTAACAACTTGCTCACTTTCATCCAGGCTAGCTTTATACAGCCCTTGTAACAGTGTTTCCATGTGTTGAGTTGTGTGGTCCTCAGCATAAAATAGCAAGAAATAAACTAAAGAAGAAGCCTGAGGAAGGGGAAAATAGCAGCTCTGTTAGTACAGGTGTCACAATTTTATAGAGCAGGTCCCGCCACTACCGCCACTTTTCAGCTAGGCTAAGAAAACTGCCGACATTTTGCGTCACCATCACTGGCTTCCCCGCGAAATGACATCTGAACAACGAGTGCAAATCTAGGTAGTGCGTCTCAATGGTCATGTCTCAACCAATCAGAAGCACCACCCAGACCTGGATAAAGACACGTCATCAGTATGGAATTTCTGAGTTCGTTCCTCGGATGTCATTTCGCGGGGAAACCAGTGGTACCGAGGGGTCGTGAAATGACGGCTGTTTTCTCAGGCTACCTTTCAACAAATGTTTCAAAGATTGACGTGTTTTGTACAAACTTTCCTCACACACAGAACCAAGCTGTTTGGAGGGCAATTTCTAAGGAGCTGGAATGAAATCTCGTTGAAATGCACAACGCCGCAATTAAAACATCTTATGTTCTGATTTCCCGGGGGGGGGGGGGGGTACTCGCAGAAAAATTGGGTAGGGGTGTGCGGCCCGCTTCCCAAAACCCTTACCCTATTTATGACCAAAATCTGCGATTTTCCCTACCCTATTTATGAAGGAGGGGGACATGATAAGGAAGTAGCTTCTTCTAAAAAAGTGCATTCAAGACTACAGTGCAAAAATCGTTACCCTATTTATGACCAAAATGGCGGCAAAATAGCCAAAATCGATACCCAATTTATGACCAAAACGGCTGAAAAACCCTACCCTTTGGGGCCGCACATACCTATATAGCCCATATTAGGGAGTACCCCCCCCCCCGGGTCTGATTTGTTGTTTGCAATGCTTATGGAAGCCATCAAAAGTGAGACAAATTTGTTGACTTGCAATGTTAGTGCGATCTTCACCGAGTGTTCATTGATTAAAAGAGATTAGGGCGAGAACAAAGAATCACACTCTTCAGCACGTTTTTTCTTACTTATACATACATTTAAAATACCCAAAATTAGTTCAGTCACAGTTTTACCGCTCAGTTTAGCTCAGTTTCATCTTCTTAATAAAATTCAGTAAATCATTATGCAGTTAGTTAAGGGACCGTTCATTTTTTATGAGAGAGGGGGGGCTGGTGGGATTTTGGGGGGGGCCACTCGAAAAAAATTTGCTTGAAAGGGGGGGGGGATCGGACGAAAAAATTAGATTAAGAATAGGATAAGAGATGTTTACAAATCGAAGAAAAATTGTGCTTTTTTATTTATATCAAATATGCTAAAACAGTTCCAGGGTAACAAGAAAACTTCTCAACAGCTTTTATATTTTATAAGGACAGTGAACATACCATAATAACAGTCTTGAATAGCAACAACTTTCTTTTCATTCATAAAAATGTTGTTGTCAAGCTCATATAATTAAAACCAATAATTTGAGTCCTGAATTGGAACTGACCTCGTTACCAGAGCTTTTCTCTGAGAAATTTAATGGGAGGGGCATGAAACTACTACGAGGTCTCCCCTTCCTCATTTTCGACGTTCTCTTCGATCTCGTCGTCGCTGTGTTCCTCTTCTTCTTCCTCCTGTTCTTCTTCGTAGTCTTCCTCTTCTTCCTCTTCTTCGTCGTTTTCTTCTTCCTCTTTGTTCGTGTCTCCGACGTTTGAGCTATAATCTTCAGGATGCAGGAAGCAATACATCCTATTTCTTACTTCTGGCTTAAGGTTGGTAATAAGCCTGCTTTGTGCCGCGTTGCTGAAGTAGCTTGATTGCAGTAGGTGAGCGATGAATGCTGCATCCCGTGTTAGCAACAATGCTGCTACATCTTCAACGTTTATGCACGCTTCCGGAATTGTCATGGAGGGAGGATAAAGAAGACAATTGGGAAGCTCTTTTGCAAGGGGATTTGCAACGCAGATATGTTACACGCGTAGGACGTTGTTTTCAAACCGTTTGCGTTTTCTGCCCTTTGATTTCCTACGGTTTTCTTTTTTTTGACACATAGTGTCCTGTTAAGCCCTTGAAGACCTGGTCAAAGGTCTCCTTCTTTTTTTCGAGGTTTTCTAAGCCTGAAACCTTGAGCTGCTTTGCCTCAATCCTAGCGATGTGCTGCACATTGAAGTCATGGTGGAATTTCTTGTCAGGCTTCTTGCCAGAATTGAACAAATACTTATAACATCATGGGCTAAGAAGATATAACGAAGAGACAAAATTTCTCTGTTACTCCGAGTTTCGTGCTCACGCACTCATCACTCATCATGGGCTATTAAAACAGCATCAGAAGAGCAGCAAGAATGACAAAGTGAAGACAATTATGGGACACTTCCTGCGGATGAATACTCTCAGAACAGGTCAAGCCGAAGTGAGAGGCAGCAATGAATCAGGTCAACTAGACAGCAGTGGTGAAAGCAGTGAGGGAGAAGAAACTGATGATGATTACAAGAGTGATGCCCCTGACTCTGAAGACGACTCAAATGATGTCGTTCTTGCTTTTATCGCCTCAGACGAGGAATATGTAGACGAGCGGCCAGCTACAACACGCTCAGGACGAGCAGTAACAAGAAGAGCTGAAATTGACTTTTCATTCTTTTGAGTCAGGATTTGTTAAAAACAACTTTCTAGCTTTCAGCTTTCTTTCACTAAATTACGTGAAATGTAACAAAACGAAATTTTAATGTAGTAACTTTTTTAATACCTTATGTATTTTTTTATTCATGGGGGGGGAGGGGGGCTTCCAAAAAATTACTCTGATGAGGGGGGGGGGGCCATGCGAAAAAAATCGGAAATTGGGGGGGTCATACAATTTTCAAATTACATTCCTCCAAATCCCACCAGCCCCCCCCCTACCCCATAAAAAATGAACGGTCCCTAATCATCAAAAAGTTCACATCAAAAAAATTGCCAAACAACCTTAACTCTTGTGTCAGCAGTCCAGTCAGCCATGTCTCGTAGTGCAGCAGGTAAAATCTTAGACAAATTTCTTTGAACTAAAATCCTGCATCCCAGACTGGGGCGTGTCATACCTATGGAATGAAAAAAGCATAGCACAACAAAGCAAAAATTCTCGATAATTTTCCTAGCCTAAAACCTTAGTCATTGTTAGTCTCACTTCTTCCTGGGATAGTGAAATGAGCAGAATACGGGACCACGCGTGAAAATTACCACCCTTCAGGAAGGTGACACTCTATAGCTGAAGAAAATGAGGTACTTCTTAAAGTCTATAAATTTCCAGACTGTAAAACTAATGTTTCTGAGAAGCATGGCATTTATTGTTTAAGTAACATTACCTGTTGAAAGCTTGTAATCTGGGATTTCCTCAAAATCCATTTTGTCTTTTAAATCATCTTCATTCTCTGCTGCAAACTGTTCACCCACCTGTTATACAAGACCAAGTGTGCATGTATCTTTATTTTTTTATTTTGCAGTTATGGGAGTTATTTTAACATCTTTCACTTTCTCTCCTCGTCACTTTTTTTGATTCTCTTCCCTTTTTTTACTTTTGCTGGGAAATCAATGCTAAGCTTCAAAACCCTTAAAAATATTCTAAGAAAAGTACAGGGGTTAGTGGAACACGATTCTCATTTTCATTTTTGTGTCAAAGTCACATGATTTTATGTTGTCTCTGGCCTACTTGTTGTGGCTGAATCTCACACAAAAAGATCCCAATCATTATATGCTACATACCAGTAGTACATAAGACAGTAGCCTGTGTAGCAGGCACTAGGAATAATGGGCACAAGAAAGAATCGCACATGGGGTGCATGTGCCTCTGTCGTGTTAGTAGCCTGTGTAGCAGGTGCTTGGAAATAATAGGTACAAGAAAAAATTGGGTGCATGTGTCTCCATCACAAGCACCTTTCTTTTCTTGTGTATTACTTCCAAGCACCTACTACACAGGCTATATATAAGAGACTTTTCACTCAGGCATTTACAGGCAGCTAAACTGGGTGTGAATGGGTTAATGACTGATACTTGTCACATAATAAGAAGCATTTTTATTACCTTGTCCATGAGCTGTCTTGCCTGCTTCTGAATATCAGGCATTTCATCAGACAAGCCTGTCATCAATAATGGCAGTAACTTATGGAAATATGAATATCTACAAATAACAATGTGACTGATAAGTTTTCCAATAATAGCATTAGTAAATGTTACATGTCAAAATAATATTCAGGTTAAAATTTTTTAACCTGCTAGGTTGATTCTCAATTTCCTTTGTCTCCTAGCCCTAGAAAAAGGAAATTGAGAACCAACCTGTGTTAAAAAAATTTTAACCTGAATATAACTTTGACATATACATGGACACCTAATGGAAAAAACATTACCATAAAATTAAGAAAGTGGTTTGAAAAAAGCCAAATAAGAATCAGTTGAAGGGCTCCATCACATGTTTAGGGATTTCTGTTCTGATGAAAGGATGGAGCACAGATTTTTTGGTGAAATCCAGGTAATATGTCAATTTAGATTTATTTGAACAGTCCAAGATAGTGGAGTACAAGTTTCCAGGGCACAGAAAGTGAGTGTTACTTAAAAGCCAGACAACTCCATCTAGCCTCTGGAAGTAGCTGACTTTCCGAAAGCCTTAACAACATGATTTGGACTAAGTGTAGTGCCCTGACTGGACTTTGCTACACTCTAAAAAAGATTAGATTACCTAAAGGATTCCACATATGACGTCTTGGGTGCCCAACATATTTTTGTTTTAAACACAATGTACCAATATGGTTCATAAAGGTTTCATAAACTTTTATTCAAGAACTTTTCCAGAAATTTTGAAGGACTTAATAAGAAAATTCAAGAAGTTAATTTTCTCAGGTGCACACATTATTTTGTCACAAATATTACATATTTTGCACAGTCATGCCAACAAACCAATAGCTGTAAGTACAAAAAGATCCAAATACATTTTGAATAAATTTCACGCTTCAAGCTCCTTCAAGCAGCTGTGGTTTTGTTTGCTAAGAGTGCGGCTGATAGACTGACGAATACACTTGTAATGGAAAACTCCATTAAGGATGCAGTTACTTGGATACTTTGATTATTAAAGAAACACTGAATTGCCCTGACAAAGAAAGTTTTTCATCATTTGAGACTTCAAATGTGTTTCTCAGCAATTCCTTCAATCTTTTGAAGCCAAACATGAACTTATTTTGTTGTAGTCTCAAGTGTTCAATGGGTTTTAAATACAATTCAAGTACCGCTTCTTCAAATTCAAGGAGTTTTCAAGAAGAAAAACAGTTTTTAAGGACTTTTCAAGGACCTAGCAGTTTTTCTAGGAGTATTCCAGGCCGTGCAAACCATGTGTATGTAAGATTTTGAAGTTTCCCAAAATCAAAAGTTAGTTTCCCCAAGCTCCCTGGTGCTGTTAGAGTACAAATATAGCAGCAGTGCTGCTGTATTCAGTCTTCAAAGTAAGGGAGTAGTAATGAACCAAGAGAGTGTACACACATGCCTTACCATCTACTCCACTTTTCTTTAAAAATCACTGTACATGTACACTGTACTAACTTCTTATATTATTTTTTCACCTGTCACAAAGATTTAACAGCCAGTCACCAATAACACCAGTCAAAGCTGCTCTCACTGTTGGTGCACTGTCAAATGTTCTCTGGGCAAGATGTGAAACTACATCATCCACATTTTTGCCATCTCCATGGCTAATGACAGTACCTAACGTCTAGAGAGAGCAATGACAATGAAAAAGTACACTGTCTGTCAATCAAAATTTTAGGTCTAATTACTTTAAATTAATCCTCAAAAATACTTACTTTTCTGACTCAAGAAAACTAGGGGGCACATATTTGAAAGGGGTGCTTATTTGTTCTGCAGGATTTCAAATCAACAAAAACTGGAGGATTAAACAAAAAAACAAGAACTATTTACAAACATCTTGCTACATCATAGAAATTATCATATGCGAACTTTGTCAGTGCATGTTTGAGCCACCATGTCTAAAAAGACCCATTTTAATGCCCAGAACTGGAAAATGTAACCACTGAAAAACACCACAGAATTGAAAATTGTGTTACATTATCTACACAGTAATATTTTCTTACCTGTATACAAGAAACTCTGACTTTAGAATGTTGATGAGATAGAGACTTTAGAAGAGGAGTCACAAGTGAGTTGGCTTGGAAATAAAACTGTTCAGGAACAGCTGCAGCTAAAACATTTGTGCATCGACAACTTTCCTACAGGTATAAACAAAACCAAAACATCTCTTTGCCATTAATCAAGTCAACCTGCTCTCTAAATTTGATAAAGTTCAGTGTATCATGCATTATCACACATTGATGTTTTAGTTTTCTCATATAAATAGCCCTGCTATTCTTAGGGCTTAACCCTAATCAGTATGGTTAGTGCTTAACCCTAAATAGTATTTTCAGTGCTAAATCCTAATCAGTATCATCAGTGCTTAACCCTAATCAGTAATAAAAATACTTAAAATATCAGACTGCTGGTCATTTAGTGTTTTCTAAATCTTGACCAGTTACTGGCAATATAGCCACAGTGAATAATAAAACCAATAAATTTATATATAAAATATTGCATTTTGTGAAATATGCTTGAAAGGTATAAAACAGGTGCTTGCTCCAGTGAGGCTATTTCATTGTCCACATGCTACGCTATTTTGCTGGTCTTGAGCATGTCCTGTTTTCTGAAAACCAACCCAAATATACAGAGGTTTCGAAATTTGCTTTCATTCTGCCATGGCATCAACTATAATGAATTCATTATGAATGCCTTCACTTCTCAGTCAACAAGTGTCGGCCACCTGCAAAAGTATGCAGCAAGTGCAAAGTTGTTTGTTTGCTAATTAGACCTTTTTTTTCTATACGTACTTTAACAAGATTGCAAATTATTTAAATTGCAGTTGAAAATCAGTGTGAGAGGAAAGCACATGGTCATCCACTGCACATTCTAAATCTCCCATAACCACAATTCCTTGCAAGTCTACTGTGCATCCTAGATCTTCCATTCGCACATAACCACAATTCCTTGCGAGTCCATTGTGCACAATTCCTTGAGTTTGGCAAGAAAAAGTGATTGAATGCCCCTATAATGTAATTTTTTGCCGATTAGAGAGCTGCTTCATTTGTTTGCTTCAGGCTCACTCACTGCGGCAGCAATAACAGGCCTGGTCAATGTTTCTTAATTTATAAAATGGGGTGAGCCTGTGAGGCTTGATGGGCAGCCTACCTTTCTTACATCATGAAATGGATCAACAAGAGTTCTTTGAAGTATTTTTATCAAGTCATCGATATATACACCAACTTTTTCACCACATATCTCAATGACAGAGAGCAACATTTCCATGGTAGAAAGTCTAATTTCTTCACAAGGCTCAACTAATTCTGGCTGACCTAGTCTTTGGACCACTGTTGGAATTATATATGGAAGAAACTGGGACATGTCCGTCACTTGCTTAGCAAATCTAGAATGGTAAAGGTAAAGCATTAACGCAGGCATTAATTTTGTTGCCTGGTTTAAAAATTAGAAAATCAAAAGAAGATAATTAAGCAAATTCAACAAGAACAGAACACAAGTTGTTGTGTTAATTTGGCATTTTGGAATTGCTTCGACTAGTCAATCAACTTAGCTGCAATAGCTGAGAAGCTTCACGATTAGCTAGAACAAAAAATCATCTCAAAGTAAATACATTCAACTCTCTCATAGCAACCACCTTTAAACCAGAAATTGTTTTCTGTTTCCCGCAAGCAACCACCAGGCATGTTCACATATGACTGTTACATTATTACCATTCCTCTAAACAACAAAAAAGGTCAGTTTTTAAATACTGCTGACCAAGTGTATTGATAGCTTACAGCAGTTGACTTACAAACAAGATGGGTGTAAGTAAAAAGGTGGATTGTAACAATGATGCAATGTGTGGGTCTTTGTAGCTCAGTTGGTAGAGCACTGCCGTGCTAACGTAGAGGCCATGGGTTTGAATCCTGCTGGAGTCCCAAATTTTTTTTCAGGTTAATTTTTATTCTTAAATTGAAATTTCCACTGCGATGATCATATCTTCATTTAAATTTGCATTCCCGCAGTTCACATCATCCTCACTGCTGCAAAATGTTCAGAACAAAGTTTCAACATGTTTCAAGCACTGCTCGATATGAAACATCATAATTTTGCCAGTTGTCTATTTACCTAATTTTGAGATGTAAGGTAATGATTTTAAGCAGTTACGTTAATCAGTTCAGTTTTAGCTTATTTCCTTGAGTTTTCCCATAGACAACCACCTTCCGTAAGCAACCACTTTTTTGTGCACCAAGGGTGGTCGCTTACAAGAGAGTTGATTGTATACTTTGAAGTGAATCAACTCTTTTTGCAGCAGTTGATGCAGTGAAAAGAAAAATGCTTTGTAGCCAATCGACTTCATGATGCAGCAAAACAACCACACACCAAATTTTCATGTCTGCTTATAGTTTTTGGACAAGTTCACCATAAACTTACTCAGTAACCATCTGTAAAGAAAGCTCTCTGCATTTTTCAGTTGGGTCTGAAAACAGCTTCAAAACAGGCTTTAAAATTTCTTCAAAAACAGTTTTCATTACTGAAGCAGATAACTTTAACTTCTTTGAAAAGACTTCTTTGCTAATCTTCTCTAGGGCTCGCTTTCTTGTCCCTCTGTTGTCATCTGCCAGACAGTTGATATCTCTTTGAAGGCTCTGGCATAGATATGGGTGAAAAAAACGAAAACACATGAAATAATTGAATGACTAATTAGTAGATCCAACAGATAAGCTAAATAACAACAACAGTACTGTTCAGGGTCTGCCATAAGAAGACACGTCTGTAAACTGGTTATCACTATCATCAACAACTGAATCATCATCGAAAATAGCACATTAAAACTTAAAAGCTATGCGTAATCAGCAAGCCCTTAAACAATACACTCAAAAAATAAGAAATGAAAACAATGTGCCCGGGCATACCGTAATTAATGAAACCTATACTGGATGTTGCCATGCTCCCAGTTAATGTAGTGCCCTGCCACAGCACAAAGCACATGAATGGTACTACTGCAATTGTTTATTATTTTCTGCAACCTTTTAGGTAAAAAATTTTTTCCCTACATAATATCGGTGTTAAAACCAACTTAATTTATCCAAATTTTACCTGTAAAAGCGCTTCAAGAGTTTCTTTTTCTGCTAGACTCAAATCTGCCGCCATCTTGGTAACGATGGACAAAACCAATTACTAATGGGGAGGGGGTGCGGGTCAGAAAATTTGAAATCAAGACTGAATCGAGGGCTTTGATATCTTTGAAATAAACTGAGGGCTTACACAATGAAACATAATCTGTTTGAAAAAATACAGGAAAGTTGAAAAAAAAAAAATTGTCACCCCAATATTATTTTATCATCGTTTATTAAAAATTTCGTGTACAAAAATATTTCGGAGAGAGGGAGAGGAAGTCGCGATGTTTTTCCCAGAATGCTTTGTAATCATCAAAAGGTGCCAAGATGGCTTCCTGTGATGTGAAAACAGTTGTTCCGTGTCCCTCTTCTCAAATCCCTGATCCAAGAAGTGGTCATAGATGTGCGGCTGACGATGGAAATATCTATGTATTTGGTGGTTACTCTCCGCATTTCGCTGATAACCTATTTCGGGAGTTGTGGCGATTCAATATTGCTACTAAAACGTGGCACTTTCTTGAAACCACTGGTCCCTTTCCAAACGAAGTTGCGTCAAGTTGCGTTGTTTTACACAGAGGAAATCTGATTGTTTTTGGCGGGTCTGGAGTGCCTTTTGGTTTGTGTAATAGCAAAAAGCTTCATATTTGTTTCCTGAAAAAACGTCATTGGTTTGATCTCTCAGAAAGGTATTCTGAAAAGGCGGAAAGTGATGGAGAGGATATTTCGCCGATAGCTGGTTATGGACAGAGTATGGTTTTGTCCTGCGACAAAGATCTTTATGTTTTCGGAGGAACAACAGGTCTGGAGTTTAACTCATATTTGTATCGTTAC
This sequence comes from Porites rus, assembly GCA_964035705.1. NCBI lineage: Eukaryota > Metazoa > Cnidaria > Anthozoa > Scleractinia > Poritidae > Porites > Porites rus. Next base: position 28,586,888 of record OZ037994.1, on the reverse strand, counting down.
AGCTTAGTGAAACATACATGGGATTACCTTAGGTGTGAAAATCCACCGATTCCACGATATCGACATGAATCTGTTTGCGATCACGAAAGGTTTTATGTTATCGGCGGTGGAATGACAAGTCGAGATCCCGAGGAATTTTTCCAACTCGACAAGATTCAGTCATTCTGTTTTGGTAGCAAGCGATGGGACGACCATGTTTGCTACCCTTGCAAAACTCATGGCTTCCCAAAGCGGAGGAGATGTCACGGTTGTGTGATTTTTAATTCGATTGTTTACATTTGCGGTGGTTATGATGGAGTTAACATATTTGATGATATATGGAGTCTGAATCTGTCAACTTTTCAGTGGAAAAAACTACCGCAGGTATTTATATGAAAAGCAAATTTGAATGACTCGTGGTCTACCCCCTTCACAATCAAAAGATTGTAAGGTTCCGTTGTACCTAACATGCAACATGATTCCAGTTTAGATGTCCAAGGCAGATAGAGAAGACAAGTGAATGCCAGTTATTCTTACCATGAGCCAGGAATGGCCATGTATTGATATTGGTCAAATTAGAATTAACGGTATTTGGGAATCATAGCACACACATGCAATACATTGGATCGTTGCCCTCAACCATAATTTGTTTGGGTAGCTTAGTCTGTGGGGCTCATTAGGGCCTGCTGAAAACCAACCAATATCTATGAAAACAATAGAACCATAGACTGCACTGATCAAAGGGGCAAATTCATAACTTCCTCTTTAGATTTTAATTTCATTACTTAAGTCCTGATAACTGATTTAGAACTTTTCAAAAGTTCTACCTTTTTACAGTAAGGCTAGTACAGGAAACTAGAAACCCACTGTTTCATTTTTGATAAAAACTGAAAATGAAGTATTCAAATCAGGAAAAGCTTTTTTTTTGCTATTATGACAAAATAAGAACAAAATTTTTCATCCCCTCTCTAAGCAAAGAAAACCATGAACGAAATACAGCTTGAAGGAGCTTGAAGCATGAAATTTAATTTGCCTCTGAAAACCGGTTATCGTTTGGTTTTAGGATGTCATTTGCGCTTACAGGTAGAATTAGTTTGTTAGCATGCAGATTCTGGATAGCCTGTGAACAGGCTCACTTGGGTGAGTTCAGGGAAAATGTTTTATGGCGCACAAGAAGAATGGGGTAAGGAAAACTTTTTCCCTGCCCTATTATTCTCATGCCCTGAACGTGCCGTGGTCAAAAAATTTTCCCTAATCTTGCACAAGTGAGCCTTCTGGCAGGCTAGATTCTGGAGAGGTTTTGATCTTTAGTATGGAATATTTTGGATCAAAAAGCAGAAGCAGACCTCACTCACACAAAACGTACTTGTAACAGAGCTACAGTTTAATGAGAGGGAGTTTTATTCACAGGCTAGTTCATCTGGGCCCAATTGCCAATTTGCTAGACCAACATGCATTTTTAAGAATAGGCACTTTAACAGCTGTACCAGTAAAATATGAAGCTAAACCTCAGAAAACATATCCCTGCTTTAATGATCCCATTCTTTGCATTGCCATAAGGTTAACCAGCCATTAAATACAAAGAAACAACAGCAAACAAGATACAGAAGATCTGCTCTGCCTTTGAACAGTCAGATGTCTCCTGTTTTCTATGCCTTTAGTTTTTCACTTAAATTTGTACCTTTTTGTCCCACAGGTTCTTCCTTATCCAGTTTATTTTCACTCAGCTACAGTGACACCATCAGGCTGTATGTATGTGTTCGGTGGCGTCAAGACTCTTAATTCCAATGATGACACCAGATCAAATGACATTTTTAAACTGTGGTTGACCCTTCCCTCCCTTGCTGAGAGGTCTTGGGAAGCTGTGACTGATTGCTTTCAAAACAAAATAATAACCATCCCTGATGTAATTCACCTGGGCATTCCACAGCACTTTTTGGAAAGATTAAAGTAATTAATACTAACAATTTAGATTATTAACCCTTTAAGTCCTAATAGTGACCAACAATAATTTTCTCCTAACAATATCCATATGTTGCCAAGAGGAATGGTTATGAGAGTAAATAAAATGATCACTAAAGAGAAAGTGCTTTGATCTGTTATTAAACTCTCTCAACTAATTCTTTAAAGAAATGTATGAAGATCAGTATGGAGAATTTATATGTGGACATTGGCGCTTAAAGATTTATGATCAGTGTTTGAATCAAGTCAGCTAGGTAGTAATGTATCAAAATAGCCCCTATTGTAACTAATAATATAATAATATTATTTTATTAATGAGACTTCTGGGCAAACTCAAATATCAAAAATGATAGAGTGAGACTCCTAATATTAAGTCTTATTATTGCTAGTTGGTAAGAATCTGTTAGTATTTTGTTGTAAAAATAATAATTATTGCTACTGTCGCCTGTATGGCAGGTGCCGGTTAGTGATTTTGGTTGGTTTTTATAAACCATGCGAGATCACCCTAACAAAACAGGCACCTGCTACACAAGCTATTGTTACCACCTTTAGTGTTAAGTGACCAAAACTTGGCTTCTCTACCTACTGTCAGTGACATGATAGTAAGTCACTACCACAAGCCAGTCAGGATAAAAGATTTGCAATTATAGAATTCTAGTAGAATTTTAGTCGCTGTGTAAAGAACTGAATTTCATTCCATCTGCTCTTAGCTTCATATGTTGATGCTGATAAACGACGTCACACAAAACCTGTGCTCATCGGCTCAGCTCATGTCAGCTGTTTTGGCAATACAACGCATTAGAAAAGAGCAGAGGATTTCACACTCTTATGCGAACACGCAATTGCAGATTCACTGACCCTAAACTGTATCAAGAACAGTGGCAGATCTAGAAGAGGGGCCCAGGGAGCCCGTTACCCCCCTTATTTTTAGACCAAACCGAGGCCCAAAGGGCTGAAAAAAATTTTTTGGAGACCCCCCCCCCCCTTATCTCAGGGTCTAGATGACTGCCCCCACCGCCCCCCCCCCCCCCCTTATCTGAAGGTCTGGATCCGAAGAATAGGCAAAATGCTACTCGTTGGGTGTGAACTCCTTTCTTTAAAAAAAATCTGCAAGAATAAACTCAATTCATATCCTGAAAACACCGTGGAACTCGCTTACCGTAAAATTCCGAAAATAAGCCCCTCCAAATATAAGCCCTCAAAACTGGTAAAGCAAAAAACCCTCCGTTAAATCGCCCCTCCAAATATAAGCTTCTGGGGGCTTGTACTTGGAAAATTGCCCTCAAATACAAAGTAAAATAAAGCAAAAACGGTAAATTTACTTCCAACTATAAGGCTAGCCCAATCGATTTTGAAACACAAATTTCCCTCCGTAGATAGGGCCTTTGAAAAATAGAAGCCCTGGGGCTTACTTTCGGAATTTTACGGTATGTTTTGCAGAAATTCTACATAGCTCACTTTGCGTGCCTCTGCAAAATTTTTATCTGTGCCCCAGTAATGTAAGTAATCCTGACCTTGAAAAATATAGACATCAGGCCGAGGGAACCAATAGCGATCCTTTTCTTCCATACAATTAAAAAAATCAAAGACCCGATGGTTCTGGTTTCTAGTATATGTAGACATTTACTAGTCTGCTTGCCTTTAATAATATCACGCGACTGTCATTAAGATAAGGCGCATAATAGAAAATACATGCTTTTTATTTTTATCTGTAACATATTTATAATAAAAAATACAACATTTACAAATATAATCTTAGTTAATTGTTTACAAGTCATCTCACAAGGTAGTTAAGTGAAGTTATCGTGTTTAAAATGATAAAAGGAGAAGTCAGCTAAAAATATTCATGGGCTAGGTTAGAAGTACAATCGGATACTTTGGTACTGAACAACACAATGTAGGAAGACTACCTCCATCGCACGGCTTCTGCTGCCTTGTGCTCTATACTGTTGACTTCAGACTTGATTCAGGCAACTCAGTTGTGCAACAGCACAACGTTGCTTTAAGGGGATTGTGGGGCAGTAGATAGTGAGGGAAAAAATAGACCGAATTATCCATCGAGGAGAAAGAGTCACAACTTATTAGACGCCGGCTGTAGAAAGCATTAAAGAAAAATTCGATTACAAGGTCAGCCCCGACCTGAAGAAAAGTATCCACAAGTATCGACGGACCTAGTTTCCTCCCGTTTTATTTTCGTGTTCGCGCTTTTTTAATCCAGCGGCCCCGACTATCTAAGAGCCTGGAACAGGCTATGTGGATGCATACACGAAACTAGGTAGAAACCCCGGGGAGTACTCCCCTATAAAAGTGACGGGGGTGCTGGTCGTACCTTTTAGGGGTTTAAATTTGTAGATGGTACCGCTTAGGGTGCTAAAACCTTTTAGCGGTTTAAATTTGTGAATTGGTACCGTTTAGGGTGCTAAAACCTAAAATGACCGCTGCCAGAGATGATACGCTTTATTAGGATAAAGATTTATGACAATACTTTCGATAATTCCTTGATAAGAAAGGGTTGGAAAGTTATCTTTATTACTATTAAGATTTGCAGTGCCAGTTATATAGTTTTGAATTGGTACCTCTTAAAGGTGGAAATGAATTTGTGACACGCCATAAAACAAGATTCTGGTACCTTTAGGGGTGTTCTCGAAAATTTCCGACGAGCACCCCCATCACTTTTATAGGGGGTTACACCCCACCCCCGGGTAAAAAACCAACTTTTATCATGACCGGGCAACAGCGTTGTACCTTATATAAGAGCCCAGATTTACCAGAACGTAACTTATACATAATCGCGTAACTACGCTACTGAAAGATCTATGATTGTTTCATCTTTTTTTTTGGTTCTTAGTTAAACATTTAAGCTGGAACAGAAGATTAGTACCTGAAATTTAATCCTATTTTTTAGTATTAGATGAAAATCGTTAAATTTTCCACTGGTACCTAAACTATTGCCTCCTTTTTCTAAACAGAAAACCAAGCTAAAAAATGTCAGGAAGTATAATCCAATTCTCCTAGTACAAGGTCAATATGTTATATGACTGACTGATCATTCGTGAAACTGTTGGTTATTGCGTCTCATCAGATGAACTGCAGAGTCTCATAGAACCCCTTCGTACTATATTATAATCCGGCTTTCTGGCCCAAGCGTTTGTGATAGGCTCATATCCATCAACAGTGAAATCCCGGATGCAGCCAATGAAATTTGGCAAGAGATTCTGGTTTGTTGGCGCGCCAAGGAAGTAAGCCCTTGAAGAAGGTATGTCTAAGCGGTTAAACCCTCCAGGAGTCCTCCCAGTCACTGAAATAATAAAAATGCAGAATCTGTCCTTCAGAATCTGTCTGCTCAGCTTGACTGAAACATCTCATGTTTTGAAATAACTCTGTTTACAGCTTTTAGTCTTTCAACCTTTTCTGGCCGTTCAGGGCATGTTCTTTTCTTTCATGTATGGGCAAAATTGTTATTGTTACGTCTAGCCTGCGTATAAAAAGGACGATTTTGCTCGGGCGGGCACGCAAACAAGCTACGTGGGCGAAGACGCCGTAAAGCCCGCGAACGAGCGGCGATCCTCTCGGCTTGTCGCTCACTAGTTTGTTTTTGCACCCACACAATACCTCCAGCTACGCAGGCTATGTTACGTCATATCATGTGTCCCTTGCCAGCAGCCAATGAGGATACGCGATGTTGGGGTATACATTAATCAAAAGGTACCGTAAAAACGGACGATAAAAACGTGCAACTTATGTCTTGCAACATCGCTGGACTAAAACGAGTTGGAAAGCGATGTTGCACGTTTTACCACCTACAAATCAAACCTGTCTTGCTACAAAGCAAGTTGTTGTTTCGCAAACTGCAACAAACTGATTTGTTCTCTGAAGGCAGGTTTGATTCGTGGGTGGTAAAACGCGCAACATCGCTATTCAACTCGTTTTACAGCAATGTTGCAAAACAAGTTGCAGGTTTTTGCTGCCCTTTTTTACCGTAGCTTAAAAACGCACGTTACTTACAGCTCGCAGCTCCATCATCAATTGTGACAATTACAGTACGATCAACTCGTGTCAAATGAACTTTATGCCACCTGTTGTCGTTCAGTGTGACGTTCGTTGTCTCCAACTTTGCTTCTCCTTTTTCGCATATGAAAGAAAACAAAAGCAATGTTTCAACCAAAGGCTACTTGCCGTGCCGTGCCTGGGAGTAACATGGTTATGGCCGTCGTGAATTTTTCTGTTGCTGCGTCGGTTCTTTGGAACGGTCTTCATCAGCTTATTAGGGATGCTGGATCATGGGACATTTTTAAAAGACAGCTGAAAACTGATCTTTTTAGGTGCGTTTTTTTAAATTAATGTGACTGTGGTATTTTTTATCTTAAATTATTTTGCCTTTAGCTTGTAGTTTTTGATTGTAAGGGTTTTTAAACTTTAACTTTGAATGAAACACAGTTTGAAATCAGCTTCCACGGTTTGCGATAATATTACAATCTTGCATTATATATATAATTTTTTTTCAGCATTAGATGCTATTTAGAAAATTTTTGTCATTCAATATTGAAACAATAGTCCACGTACATCCTGACCAAATATTGGAAAAATCAATGTTGAAACGATCTTGGAGCAACATGTTACATCTACTTCAAGCCTTTCAAGACCAAAACTCCCAAAGTCAAAATTCAACAAAATTTCTAAATTTCATCTTTCATCATTTTAAATTATTTGGATAAAGTCGATATACTGTACATAGGACTGTATAAGACTCCAAATAAAATACACGTAAACATTGTTATTGTCTTTGTGAAATACCATTTGAAACCATGCACTGCCAAAGTCGTTTCATTTCATTTCGTCTACATAGAGCCAAGAGTTGTAACTACATTTTAACAAGAATTGAACCCTGCTTCACTCTCGAGTAGATGAAGGGGTTTAAACGGGAAACTTTCAACAACTCTCCTACCTGTCCCCAGATCGATGTGGAACATAAAAACCCTGCTGTCTTTGTACGCAACGTAAATATAGTCCCTGTGTCTTCCTTTAGCGTACATAATCATTCCACTAGACTGGGAACTCTTAAACTCAAACCGAATGTCATCTTGCCTGCGATTGTTTCTTGACTTGTAGTTATTTATGGTGATGTAAGATAAACCTTCGGTACAAGCGCATCGACCTGCCATTCAATAAAAAAAATCATGAAATTTTCAAGTAATTTAATGTATAAGTGTAAAAATTTAATTGCGTGAATATTGACTTCGGAATTCTCAAAAAAGCTGATGTTGAAAGTGCTGACGGAGGCCGATTATAAAAAAACTGACAAAGAATTATCCACATATTTGGTTGCTTGTTTCGGATTGACAACTCAATAAACTTGTTTCCAGACAGTTGGGGTGGAAAAATGGATCGTTTTCGTTTGGGTGTGCGCACAAATGCAAAAAATGTAGAGACTTGAAACAGACAAGAAGGTATAAGCTTGACTTTTTGTTATTGTTGTTGTTTATTCACTCTCCAGTTTCTCTAAGGTTTGGATTATTTCCCTTTGCTGAGGAGAGAGCTCGAGAAAACGAAAAAAGTGAGATGGCATTGGGAAGGGAAAGCAGAAAGTTTTTTTTAAGCAAACAGTCACTCTAAAAAATGAGTCATATTTTAGAGTGACTGTTTGCGTCGAAAGTTTCGGTCAAAATCACTAACCACTTGCTCATCTCTGACCCAATCTTGTTATTAGAACATTCTTTAAAAGATTTCTTCATCTTGCGCACGTTGTGTGTGAACAAGATAAGGCAGTCAAGTGGGCACGTGGGCGTGGGTTACGATGATAAAAACTAGGGGTATTTTTATAATGAACGAACATTAATTTTGATTGGCCGGTTTTAGCAATAAAATATCGGCATTATACAGCAGGCGGCTCCTTTCTACTATCAAAGCTATCTACTATAGTCCATTTCACATACCATAACCTGTTAATCGTTTACAACCCGCTTATGGCCTAAAATTTGAACTTGAGCGGGGAGTACGCTGAACAAATAGACGGGCTAGGTATAAAATAGAAATTAATAGTTTTTTATTGCTATTTTTCATACCTTGCTGAAGCCTGGTGATGTTATACATCATATAGAATCCAGCAGCTGAGATGCTGTCATCTGATTTAAAAGAAAACTTCACTTTCTTTCCTTTTAACTCCACTCGAGGGGGAATTTGACCGTCACCTCCACCGCACTGTGCAGTTCTGTCAAGTTCGTCACTCAAGACTAAGGAGTCATAAACGCACCTTGAAGAATCTAGAAAAATGCAAAAACGTTTCCTCATCTTGGCAATCGTTAAACTTCAGACTCGGATGCCCTTTTGACTGTAAAGAGAACTAAAGAGAGAGGTCGATGACCGGGGAGTAGACAGATGACCCTTTTACTTTTGCGCTTGGTATTTTTATTAATTTATTTTGATCATAGCAACTGACTTATCATGCGTGAAAAAGGTGAATTCACGCTAGGCAACACTGAGCTAGCTTTCAAAAGCTGGTAAGTCAAGGGCCAGATTGAGCCCTATCTTCGTTTCTTTTCACTGTCTGTCGAATACCAGTTCCCAAAATGGGTCTAAGTACGAGACAGAAGAGTCATCGAAATTTGTTATCTCGAGTAACTTTTATCAAAATTAAATGAGGGAGTCATCGTGCACTGAATCGGCTTCACGCGCAATTTAAGCCATCGAGTATTTAAACCCGAAGAAAAAGTTTAAAGCCGCTTTATAATTAATCAGAATTCGAAGCTATGACCTTCCATTTCCGAAACATGCGGTGCTCTAATAAACTGAGCTATAAAGCCATCCACGTTAGAGCGGGTCATTAATTGTGCTTCTATATTCTCAAGGGATGAATGCAGTTGTAAATTATATCAGTAAAATATGCACTTCTTCTATTCGCGAGTAACAGTACATGGTTAACCTCTGACATCATAGATTTTGCAAAGTTGCCAGCTCAGAAGTTTTGGCGGGAAACAGTTTCATTGTTCACGGCGCTTTCGCAGTGAAATTTAAGTTTTTTCAGAGCCCGCGGTAAGTGCCCAGAGTCAACTGATATGGTAATGAAATTCAACCTAGCAACGCCTAGCAACGGTTTGTTACCTACAAAAGATGGAGTGGGGTCTTTGTCTTAAAAGCCAACAGTATGACGCCACGTAGAGCCTATTGTCTATATATAAATTATGTGATCTCGAAGTAGCCAATGAGGGCGCGCGCTGTTGGGAAGAAATTTCCAGCTATATAACAACAGCGAATGTGAAATAAAATGAAGAATTAACCATTGCAGTTTTGCTCACAATCATATGGAAATATCCTCCAACTAGTTTTTTCTCTACTTACACTGCAATGAAAACTTGTCGAACCACACAACAGTCTTGTAGTTATCAGGAACATCCAGGGTGACTGTGCAATTCTGGTTGTGAGGATAAAAGTTTGGAGAGTTTGGCGAGTGTAAAGCCCCTGTCACGTTTACCGAAGATCCCAGATTAACCTCAAGGTTTCTCGTGGGGCATATGCTGGAACCAGGCGGTGCTAAGATATGGAAGAAAAGATACGATTATTAACACCTTCTGAGGAACGAGCGCAAGACATTTCATACTGATAACTTGTCATTACCCAGATCAATCGGGGTAGTGCTTCTGACTTCTCGTGCTGCGAGGGAATAAATTTGCCTCAACCAATCAGAAGTACTTCCCAGATATGACAATGAGTATGGAATTTCTGCAGTGGTCCCTCAGACGTCATTTTGAGAGGCTGGGTTGAAATGCCTCCTCTGACATTTGTAGTTAGATTTATTTTTATTTAGCAGGTATAAAGATCATTTCATGTGATTAAATCAATGCATTCAATTGGGCAGTAAGCTTAATTTTTATTTATGAGGTTTTGAACACTGATACCAGTGGTGGTTGAGACTAAGTAGTGTTACTCTGCGTAGCAAGCGTCTCCAGTCGAGTTATAGCGCTTTTTTTTTTTTGCTCTCGTCCCAACTTTCTCGACGAACTTGCGCTGAAACTCTTGCTGCGTAGGCTAAAGTAGTGTGGACATCCACATATAGCACTAAATAAAAAAGATACTTCAATTTCGCTAAGTAACTTTTGCTTTAAGCCTTTTTACCTTTTAAATGAGGCTTAAATAACTTAACGGAATATTTACACGATAAATCTATGTTTTACTCACGATCTGGGATCTCCACTCTGATGGTACTGAAGGAAATTTTGAATCCTCTCATTTGAAAAGAACCGTCCGATAAAAATCGTATGGAAATCTTGTTTCCTGATGATGTATATTCAGGAGGAGGTGCCCTCCCACAGTATTTCAACGACCTTGGGCCATCAATAATCGTTAGGGAATCAAATTTACACACGTTTGGATCTGAAAAATTAAAACAATAGAGAGATTTAGGTTGTTTACCATTTACCACCAATTCCCGGAAATTCCTGTTGGAATGTAAATGGTAAACGTTTTCTTAGTTCGGTCCCACATGAAGATTCCGGAGACAAACGGAAATTCTGAAAAGGTAGTCCCGTTTTCCCGATTGGAACACAATCCGGAAAATTTAGGCAAATGGTAAACGACACGTACCGTTCTTACCGACCGAAAATTCCAACCCAAAATTTCCGGAATTTTTTTATAAATGGTAAACAACCTTAGAGTCAACTTTACGGAAACGACAAACGTCAACTTGTAGTACGTGACCAAATTTCCCCAAGTACGTGTCGTTTACTGTTCATTACGTTTCCAAAAATATCAACAGTTCCTCTTTAGGTTTGTGCATTGGAATCGTTTTGGACTGTTTTGTCTGTTTATTTCTATTGAAATTCTCAATTTGAATCGGACGTTTGCCGTTTGTCGTACACGTAACTCTAAGTCTCTAGTCCTCCAATACTTAAAACTACCGTAAATAAAAGAAAATCCCCTGAACAATCATAAACTTCATTTTGAGGTCAACGCAAATAGTACGTCATACATAGTAGCCAAGTACGCATCATTGCTGTCAATCATTCATCTGAGGGGGATTTCAGTGACCAAAAAGTAGAAACATAATAAGGGTAAAACAATTGCACCAAAATGAATGGGCCTGTTTACGCTTGAAATAACTCGTACCCAAGCAAAAGGGCTTTCTTTGCAAATAGTGCCCAAATTCCTTCACTGAGTCCCCTGTTCTGGTCTGGTAAATAAAACTTATAGGGGAAAACTTGCATGGGAACAAATTATAAGTAATGTGTGGCAATCCTTATTGCCTCAAATTTATTAAAACTCACCATCTTCGTCCTCTTCAACTTCAAAAGAGACAAACTTTATTTTCAACTTGACGTTGTTTCCACCGTCTATGGCCAGGGTGCAATCTGCATTAACGGGGTAATCCGACGGGTAATTCGGGGACGTCACCTCTCCTTCTGTGGCTGATAGTTCACGACTGGGACATATAGACACCCCTGAAAAGGAGTACCAAGGGCTTTTAGCCTATGTTCACGTAAAATGTCACCTGTGAAAGAGCTTCTTTACTTGGGTTCGCAAGCGGGAGACTTGAGGCATAGGGTCTCACATGCGATCGGCCACTGCCACAAGCATGAAACGTAAGGGAATTGGGAAGGGGTAAACCTTCTTTCCTCTATCATGAGACAATTACCGGGGAATGTCTTTTGCCTTTTGGACAGCCATTAAAAAAGAATTGAATGACAGTGAAACCGACTTCCCGGTATTTCATTAAATCCCCTATGCGAGAATCAACGGCTTTACCCTCCAAAAGATCTGGAAACCTCTCGAGCCACAGTTTTTCTTGGCTTCAGGGTTTAGTTCCTTTATTATAGCCGATTTTCAAAATGAAACACAAGCAGTTTGGGTAACGTAAGGTGTTTCGCTGAAGGTCTCCGTTAGTCTCTCGGTGTTAGAGAGAGGGCGATGCCTACATCACATCACAAAAATAGTTTCGGCAACACCGAGAACCACACACATTCAGTTCAAAAATTGTATCAAAGGAATTACCACTAATGACTTGCGAAAGGCCAAATGTACTTCCAGGAGGATGTGGGCCGCTGCGTTTATACGTCTGCTCAAAATCATCTTCAGAGTTTTGGCCAGTTATCAAAACTCAGTTGATTACAGGCACAAAAACGACTGATTGTCAATTAAAAAGCCTGCAGTGTGCAATACAGCACTCGTAGCATTTGTAAATCAGGCATAATACAGTAGCTTACAGTGATAATATGTAAACCAAATTTTCTTTTTTATTTATCCCTCTTTGGAGAAAAGTTAGATATTCAACACTTTTAATATTTTTAATATTTTTATCACCTACAATAGCTTGCGTCTGATAATGATGTTTAAAAAAATCCGAAGGCGGTGTGTGGTATTTTCTATCATGTAACTTGAGGCACGTACGAGCTGCTAAAATCTAATAACAGGTTGGCAAAGAAATTAAGCAGATTATGTGTAACCCACACCAGTCAGTGATGATCCTCTGGCAAAGGTCGCAAATTTCGGGAGAATAAAATTCGATTAACTTATTTTTCAATAGATTGTCTAGATCGCGTTTACCTTAGACTTTTATCAACCTTTTTGCGCATTCTTCTATAGGCAATTTACTCGACACCCTTTGCCTACAAATTATAATTTTTGTGGTTGGCAAAATGCAATCCAAAACCCATCCTAACTCACATACTTTACTATCAGGCTATTGCTGTATTTAGTAGACCTAACTCACTGTCGTATGTGGTTTGGGGGTTAGGAGCCGAGAATTTCCATTCATGACACGTCATAACGACAAGATACACTGAATTAAGGTTCTACCAGGATCATGTCAATTCAGTATTTATAAAGTAAAAAAAAAAAAACTTAAAAACTTATCAAAATTCATTGCGTGCTGCGAAGTGTATCTAGACAAGTGTTTCCGGAAATAAGCCCCCCCCGTTTGTAAGTGCAAAGACCATTATATAACATTTAATGAGGTTGTAATTATTTTCATACCATGCCAATGTGACCGAAGTAGACTAAAAAAAACATTCATTGCTTCCTTGTCGATTAATTCTTTGAAATAAAATAAATTTGTACAAAGAAAAGCCGAAAGGACAACATTTCACAACAGATTGACAGCAATTTTGTTGTTGTCGCTGTTATATTTTTCCTGTTAATTAATTGTACTGATCCAAGTTGTTGGAGAATTATCAGGAATGTTCTGAGGTCCAGAAGAACCATTAAATTATTAGTCAGTGGTTGGTGTTATTAGCAGCAATATGAATCTACTTATTATTTTTAACCATATGATACTAACTGCAACATAGCGGCTACAGGACAACACACGTGTATATTAAAACGAGTCATTTATTGGTTGGTCGTAAGTTTCTTCCCGCGGTGAAAGGTGCCGTTCTCTTTAGTTATCCCAGGAAAAAAAACTGTTTTGAACTGTATTTCTGTCACTCTTTTCATTTTCCAAGCTTATCTCGGAGCTCATCTTCCCAGCCTAAAAGCTTAGAAAAAAAAGAATTCAACTTACCTTCAGTGTACGATGCCAAAAAGAGAGCAAACAGCAAAAGAATCATAATTTTCCAGCTGATCAGGTCCTAAAAGCCAAAAATTCAACAACAAAAACCTTAGAAAAGCGACGTTGCGCTTAGAAAGTCGTAGAGTAGCTCCTCAAACTCAAGTGTGTTGATCTGAGTTCACTGATTTAATTATAACTAGGGTAAGGCGTTAAAAGCGCGTCAGTGAGAAGATTCTAGCCACAACACTTAATATTGGCTTTCAAGATCCGTGTCGAATTTCTTTAATTGATGTTTCAGTGACGATATTAATAGGAGTGCCAATTAGCTAATATCAGAATATTCCTTTCAATTTTTTTCTTTTAAAACATGACTGTAATCCCTATCTTCTTTCCAAGTTAAACCAATTTACTTGATTTTCTATAGTACAGCTACCCACAAAGGCCCATAGATAGTGCTGCACAAAAAAGTGAGGAATGTGGTTTCTTAAAATATAAATTAAGAGGGTCCATAAATGAGGTCAATTGGAACGTGGCTACCTCTTTTTTGACCCCTAAATAAAAGAAATATACTAAAAGTCAGTGAAGCAGACGGCTGAAGAGGGAATTGCAGTTATCAGTCATTTATTTTGTTGGTTTTGTCTTTCTTGTTTTTCCCTCCTTTTGCTTACTTTATTTCTTCACGTACAGCCGTACCAATACACCCTTAATCAAAAAACGCGAATCCCGCCCCCGCAAATTTCATATGCGATCTCCCCGGAGTCAAATCCTGAGATCCCTAACTCAAGATCAGTGCGAGGAAAGCCATCTAAGATGTGATGTTTATCTCAATACCCTGATAGCACAGCGAGCATATTTCTTGCTGAATACAAACGACACCAATATCAGGACACTATTCTCTTAAGGTTAATTTACTAGATCTTAAATGGAAATTGTACAGTCAAGTTCTTGGTTCGTGCGGCAATATTTTGTTAGTCAACTGACCCCGGATCCTGAGTGAGAATCATGGCCCCTTGACAATTGCAATTTCATTGATTAGAAGCAAAAAAATGGAGTGCCTTAAAATAGAGAACTTGTCATATTTTAAATAGTAGAGCAATGTAGTTTTCGCCACAAATTCATCCGTCCACAATATATCCCTCACAGAACTATAAGATCCCAGAAGGTAGAAACTCGTTAGAAACGCGATATTGTCTTTTGTCTAGGAAATCATTAAGGGTTTTCAAAGAGACAAGGATGACCGATGAAGTATATAAGCGGCAGGAAAATGAGTTTCAAAAAAGAAAACTGAAACGAGTTTGAACCGTCCGCCAGATGTTACGTAATTTGTGAGTGAGGTGAATTAGCTTTCATGTGAGGAAGCAAGACTTAACTTTTTAATACTTCGCGTAGGTTTCCAGTGGGACTTCTCTTAAGGATTTTTTTCCCTTTAAGCTAAACATAAACGGGATATGACATACCACTTCAAAATACGCGAGTATCCAGCGAGGAATCTAATTCTGGTTCCTTGCGTTCTCGCCTGTTCCAGGCTCTACGTTTGCTGGGGCTGGGTAGGCGGGCTCAGAAAAGTGGTTATCGACTTGCAGCTTTGCCATATTGGATTACATCGAGTGGCTTGACTTCAGTGACCTTTCACGCAAAGAAACCCTCCTTTTAAGCCGAATTACACGTGCAGGAATATCGAAAATACAGTTGGGCTGAGACAAGTGGGCATCAAATCCTTGTTTGGTCGCCATCTCTGCTTGTTTGAAGCTATTTCGCTTTATTTATTGCCCTTTGCATTCACAATCGAATCGAGACAGGAGTACAGAAACTCCAGTGACAAGGTCAATAGAGGTAAGGAGTCGTATTTCTGTTCTGTTTTGTTTTTATCTACGCATAAATTGGTCTTAATTTGTAGGGTCAAACCCTATTTTTCATATTATTTCATAGTTTCACGTTACTGATGTGATGGTGCTATATGGTGGTAGGGACTCAACCCTGGAATTAAAAAGGGTACAAACTCATTGAAACTAAGAGTGAGTCATGCTACAGTATAAACCAACTAGTGGTGTATTACATAGAGGATATTACATGGCCGCGCGGGGATACGAATTTTATCTTCGAGTGAGGAAAGTATCTTTCACGAGTGAGCGAAGCGAACGAGTGAGAGGTACTTTCAGCACGAGAAGTTAAGTAGTTTCACTGCTGACTCTTAACAGCTTCGCGAGATTTTTGCGATAACGTATTTCTACTATATATTAAAGAGAAGTATGCGTTTAAGAACATCCAGTTATAAGCAGGAAAAACTGCCTTGCGTCTCAGGCAGATGTTATACTACTTCATTCCCGGAGAAACAGAGAGTTACATTTGAGGAAAATTGAAGAGACGCCTTTCAGTTTTTTAAAAAGTTCATATAGTGAGAAGTGATTTCGCCGGTTAAGGTATAAGAAAGGGTAAGGACTGAACTGTCACGCATTTCAAATACCGTATTTATTCGATTAACCGCCCTGGGCGCTTATTAAATATTTGGACCTTGAGAGTGGGCGCTTATTAGAGGCTGGGCGCTTATTAAATTTTCACAATTTAAAAAAAGTTTATAGGTTTATTTTGCAACAAAACAATAAATGGTAATAACAAACTCGAAGATGTTACAAAGCAAGGTTTCTGTAAAATACTCTGAAGAAAACTCCGTCTCCGGGGAAGTCTCTTATTAGCACGTATTCATTTTTTTTCGGTTGGGAGGTGAAAGGGGGTGGGGTGGGGGTGGGCGCTTATTCAAGGCTGAGCGCTTATTATTTTTTTCTGCCTTTAGGATGGGCGCTTATTCGAGGTGGGCGCTAATTCGAGATTGGGCGCCTATTCCAATAAATACGGTATCTCTGAGCAACGTTCATTTTCTTAGTACATCAGTATCACAAAAAAGGAAAATCATCGACTGCTAGGAGATACCGGCCGTGAACTCGGGTACGCCGAATAGCGTCGTAACAACACACACAAATATAGAAAATATAATAAGACGCACGTACTGGAATACAATTACAGAAGAAACAGTTTGGAGATTGTTGAGGAAAAATCGGGTTCGCTAGCGCGAACCACTAAGTCTCTCCCCTAAGCAACCTTTATGACAGCTGATGCATCAAGGCTATGTAAGTATTTATTAAGAAAGTAATAAAAATATAGTGAGTTAGAGTCGCTTAGAAAGTAACTAAAGTTACGCTGTGTCAAAGGAACAAAATGGAAAGTAAAGGCTTCGGGATAAGGCCTGTTAAAACGCTTCTGTGTGTATATGAAGGGGATGCCATGTTCTAAAAGAAATCAAGAGATATGAAAGGGGTACCGTTTTGGATTTATAGTTCACAAGTCCTCCATAAATTATCTAAATGTAGTATACTTCACAAATGTTTGGTTGAAAGGGTAAAGTGGGAGTGTAACACGTGGAACTTGTAAAAACGATTTTAACAAAGCACTGTTAAAATTTAGAATGATTCAACTGAAACTGAAATCTTAATTAGTTTCAGAGCCATAACCAGATAGAAATCAAACGCTCGTGATCGTACACTGTATTGTGCACATTTTTTTTTTTTTTACCGGATCTCTTTTCAAGGAACACTGCCAAGGTTGTCAAGTTGCAATCCTTTGAACTATTCCTAGTAAAAAAATTATTAAATTGTCTATCTTCATTTTTTCTTTCTCGACGGTTACATGATATTGATCAGACATCATTGGTGAGATTCCTGTCGTTCTTGTTTAAATATAGACGTCGATTTTTCTGGTTTGACTAAATATGGCTCGATCATACCCAAAAAGACAAAATTGGCGATGTATTTTGGTTTATTTTGGTTCTCATGAAAGAATTTTTCCATTAGAGAAAACGAACATCCATCGTCCATTAAAGAAAAAAGGTGGAAGGGGGAGGGCGACGCCTCCCTCATATTTGGAGCCTCGCAGTGCGCGACGTTAACAGAAAGTTATTATTTGTTTTGTGTTTTGTCCTTTTTATGTAAGGTGTAACCAGAATTATTAAATTCCTAGCTTCAATGAAAAAATCGAAAATTTCCTTTCTTTCGTCCATATGTTTCCTTTTCCTTTAGCAGACAGGAAAATTTGATGGGACATCAAAAGGAATAAACTTGGTTAATCATATCCTTAATTTTCACAACCTCCTTGACTGATTATGCATCTATATGGTTGACCTGTGCAGGCTCTGTTTTGCCTCCCCACCCCAACAAATACAATTTAGTTGTAATGTTTTTGTTTGTATGTTGATTTTTATGATGTAACCGATATGATTATCGGTATCACCAGTTATGTTGACGACAATGCTACTGAGTGCATTGGGACTCTAAATGCACCCCTGAAAACAGTAAGGAGAAAGTGGTTAATTTCAAGGATCAAAAAATTAATTTGAGATAGTATGAGGAATTCCTATATAATAACTGGAAAACGGTGTAACTTCTAGAGACAGACCCTCAGTCGAAATGAGAAATTTCCAGCAGGTCTTTACTTTGTGCTAATTTTTAGTAAAAGACATTAACAAAGAAACGGAGGAAGACGGATACTGTATGTAGAAAAGGTCAAAAAAAAAGTGGGATGCATGTACAGAGTTTTTGTTTTGCTCGTTAAAAGAATTTTTTTAATTGTAGTTTGTTATATTCGTAAAGGTAATTGTTAGATGCCAATTCTACTGTCCTCTCCCCCAACAGCTTTTGATACGACCTGCGTGACTGGCTGGCTCCTCGGCGTCTAGTGAGCGAGGAAGCATTTCCTGTCCCTCAATTCAAGCACAGCAGGTGCAGAAAATAACCTTGCTATTTAAACTTTTTTCCGGAAAAGAAAATATATATTTTGCTATGAGACATGCTGAAATAATACTAAAATCACGCGGAGCAATAGGAATTAGTTGCATAGTTGACGTTCACCTCATTGATGGTCTTAGATTTAAATCAATTAAGTACTTTTGTCGGAACGCACAAAGTCTTGGTAAAGAACCCAAAATGTAATGAATGGATTTTAACATTTGGAACAGCAGGGTATAAAGAACGAGAAAGAACAGTTGAAAGGCACCGTCGTGGTTTGGTCAAGTTTCGGCACGCAGCAAGAAGTTCAGTGTGTCTCTTACCCAAGAACAAGAACAAAATGTGGTGAAACTCTTCTTGCTAATTTAAGGTTAAATAGACTTCAGTGAAGAAGAAATGCGACAAACGCAGAGACTGGGGGAATTTTCATGATTATCTATTTCTGAGTCATTCCAATAATCATTTCATGACGGCTTACAGCCACGTCTTGGCAAAAGGATGTTTTTATAAGAGGAGATACCACCGTCCGAATTCTAGCTGTTCAAATCAAACTGCAGTAATCCTTTGCGGTGCTAAGAAGTATTTGGCTAGTGCTATTTCTTTCTGTTTACGAAAACGAAAAAGAAAGAAAGAAACAGAAAACTTAAAGTCATGCAACCCATTGAAATTGAAGATCAAAACAGTTTACTACATTTATCACTTTGCAAAATAAATAACACTACCACTTTGCAGTTTGAAAAACATTCTTTAACCCACTTCTCATTACGGTTGTAAAGGCATGTTACTTCCAAACAGATCTGGAAGTTTCCCCTAATGATCCCTCCTACGTACGCCGTCCGTTTAGCGTCCCGTTAGCTTAATTGCGTGGAACTAAGTAAAATTAGTCGCAAGTTCAATATTACTGGGTTTAAAAAATCGAGAAAGAAGAATACGGGGAAAAAACTACAGCCAGAACAATACCATTTTTTCACTCTCTTTCTTATGAAATAAGGGAGAGGATATTCTGAAATTAAAATCTGGAATGAGGTCGAACTTACAGACACTACGTTAGCACCTTAGGCAAAAACCTTTACAATGGAAATTTAAAGGACAAAGTTTAAGACTCCGAGTGTCCACATCACTGAAGTCAGTGAGACTATTGGTCAGTGTGGTACGCTTTCCTTTCAACATTAACAAATTCGAGCCCTGCGTACTGATTTTTCAAACTCTTGGAGCTGGAAAGGCCGTACAGAAAATAAACTTTCACTAACCTACAAGTCTAGAAGAGATGCTGGGACTTTTCGCCAGTGAGAGAAGGAGATCTTCTTTTTTTAGGCGTGAAAGTTGATGATGCAGGATTTTACCTCTGTCACCAACACAACAAAAACAAACTGCACACCACGGATATGTAACAACATTTTATGCAGACTTTGACGTCACATAGATTGGAAATTAATATCTCTTTTTTAATTCAAAAAATGGAAAAGTGAAAGGATCGCGGGGAAAGTTCATTCGTTGCGTCAATGTTTGCCTTAGGCGAGGTAGCTAATAGAATTCGCTGCATCTCATTGTCCTTAATAGTGATTCAAACATAACGTGGGCCGATGAAATGACGGGAGAAAATCCTTTTAACCAAGTTCGGATCGTGACATTCAGATGACAGTTACCGTCTGCATGTAACTCTGGGTTTTCATCATGTGAAACCGAAAATTACACTTGAATTATATTGTACAGGATGCAGCTAACTTGCAGATCAGCCAGAAGTTCTAAAGTGGAATAAAAAAGGCTTCGTGAAATTTATCTTTTTTGGTGGACACAATGTTTATAAACGTTTTTTGCCTTTCTGATGGCTCCTATAATTTCTATCACTCATTACTTGGGGGGGGGGGGGGAGGGAAGGGGAGGAGGAGGTGTGGGTGGTGGAGGAGTAAGAGTGCGATTACTGTAAGCATCCCTATCATGCTCCCCTCATTTGCGAACCACTGTCAAAAATGACACCTCTGGAGTTTCATGTATAATACTGATCTAATAAGCTAACGCCTAATACCCCCGACATAGCATAGACTAAGTAGGACTTACGTACAGAGGCTCTGCTTTTAGCCTTGTCTACATGTATTTTTATCTCCTCGCGTTAGATGACATGTTTTTGTGCAAAACGTCATTGCAACATAAAGTAGAAATGCAAAGAAAAATCTACAACCGATCAGTTGACAAAAATGATTTATCGCCCAAGGGCAACGCTCGAACGTGACACTTCGTGCCATTCCCAAGAGTGTTTAAGAAGTAATAAGAAGAGCATATTCAGAATATGTCACCATAAACTCGAATAAACGTAGGTTACTTGCATGGATGTAATGTAAAGTAATGCAACCCATTGTCCTAGAATGGTGTACCGTAACACTGCACTGCATATATTAGGTATAACGTGTTATAAGAATAGAGTTGCGGGTCAATAGATGGAGCGAAAGAACCAAGGACAGCAATGGGGCAAAGGAAAGA
The DNA here is from genome assembly GCA_964035705.1 of Porites rus. Lineage (NCBI taxonomy): Eukaryota > Metazoa > Cnidaria > Anthozoa > Scleractinia > Poritidae > Porites > Porites rus. Next base: position 28,566,218 of record OZ037994.1, on the reverse strand, counting down.
AGCCAGACAGGAATTTTAATTTTTTTTCTACAAAAGAAGAAACGAAGCTTACCAAATCAAACAATCGATGCATGTTTACGAGACCGATACCAATCGCTATTCATTGTCAAATGCGGCTGGGATAAAAGAATAATCCTGCCTATTTTTTATTGCATAACAAAAAGTTTTAGATGGACTACTGATTACTTCCCTCATCGGTAAGGCGCCGTAACGGAGACAAATAAAGAGGTGGAATCATTCAGAATACAGGTTGACCATCATAGTAATCGCAGTCAACCGCTTGCGTGAGATCAAAAAGCTGGTTTGCGTTTGTTGTAAACAAACCTAGACAAGTCAACTAGCATAACAAGAAAGAACAATCGTATACCTATGTCCCGCATATTCAAATGTCTAGTTTTCTTCTCAGCCACGTCATTAATTAGGCTGGTCGCTAAAAGAGTTTTAGCTGCATTAAGCCTCCCAGTTGTGAAACCTTGCCTTCCAAGATCGCAGTTGATAAAGTATTCAAGAATTTCCTTTCTCCAAACTTTTAAACTATGTCAACAACTTCGGAGATATGTGACACTAAAACAACTATTGTTGGGTTGATCACAGTCACTAAACACAATGATTTTATTCACGATTGCACCTGACTAAATCGATTTTAAAAAATGGCGAATAAAAGGTTAAAAGAAAGAAATAAATCAAAGTGGGTGAAATTTTGGTGAAATGAGCACCTAGGTTATTATCATCGCTTCAAAGACACCCGAGCATGAAGAGAACGCTTACCATCTCAGTCTAGCTTACAAGGGGGAAATTATCTCTTCGACAAGTTTTAGAAGCTAAATCGGTGATTTTTATCAGGGCGCTTGTAAATTATTTCCTAAATTAGCTTAAGACATTCCAAACCGCCCGCTTGTTATTGAGCAAAGCTGACACTGAGAAGAAACAACAACAACAAAAAACTAGCACTTACTTGATCAGTGTAACGACTGTTTTCCACGGTGAAAATGCAACTTATTAAAAATATTCGGATGTGGATTTCGCGTCACGTTACAGTTCTGAAAACAGACCTGTTTTCAAACTGCGTTTAAGTGCAGGATTTTCGTACAATAAAGATTTGTCACCACTCCATTCGAATACAGACTAGCATCTTTGTTATGCAAATTCTATTGTCAAGAACTGTCTGACAAACTAGCTTGCAGTGTAAAATACAGGGCAATTTTGGAGACAAAAATATTTAGGCCAAATTTTTCATTACAGCTTTTCAAAAAAACCGTAGATACCAACAGAAAATGTATGAGTAAGTTGCCTAAAGGCGCCGATGAGTATTGGAGAACATTAGCCCATACAGTATATAGTTGAGTGAAGTCAAGGAAGAAGAAGAAGAAGGAGATGTTTTACTAGCCCAAATTGCTCAAAAGAGGTTGAAAACCGCCTCACTTCCGGGGAGTAAAAGCACCTTATGATCTAAACGACAGTTGGGCATTTTTTGATCTAGCTCTTTCCACAATGAAAACTGCAGACACAATATAATAATAATATATAAATTTAGCCAGGGCTAAAAGCGAAGCTCTCGTTAACATCTATAGTTTACTGAAACTAAAGCACAAAATAAAATCGTGTAATGCTAATCAAGCGGCGACGGCAACGAAAACAGCAAAAAACAAACAATAGGTCCAATTAGCGAAAAAAAAAAAAACTTTGCACGTGCAGCACACCTTTTTTGTAAATTTCTTTGCCGTTGTTTTGCACGACGACAACGTGAAACTTCCAGAAACTTCCTAGTTACACGTTTTAAGGAGCAAATGTTGTATGTCATCCTGTTCGCCTTTTTTTTTCGCTGCCGCTCTTTTTTACCTTGGTGGCCGCTAGCATTTCTCGTTTTCTCACAGCCGCTATTAAATGCTCATGTTATTCTTCGAACGAAATTGGTCTCCTTTGTTTTTTATCCCTGTCTCTGGCTCTTTCTCTGTTGTCCACGCCAATGTAGACATTAAATTAAGTCCAAAGAAAGAATCAGCTTCGTTGTCTTTTTTTTTTTTTATCTCTAAAAGTCCGTGTGGCTATACGATTTACTGCCGAAAACGCGCGTGTACTTGAAATACAAAATTTCACCCCGGCTTACATGAAGGGGTGGACGCACGTACGGACGTACTCCGTACGGACGATTTCTAGTCACAACCAAAATTTCTCGGACAATTTTCTTTCTGTGAGCTACCGGTATATATTACGTAGCTTCTGGATGTATCAGCAAGAAAGATGGAGGGTTGGAAAAAAAAACACTGGACATCAGATTGGTTCTATCTAAAATTTAATCATTTCATCAAAGCACTTCATCCCAGCTGTGGACATTGCACTAAATCCTGTAGAAAACAAATGAAAGTGCTTTAATACCACGAAGCAAGACGTTTGATTTTGTAAATAGTACTATTTAACTTCATTAAGGTCTAAGCGCGGCCTCCCACAATTCCACTTATCAGTAGAGGCACGGGCGCGCTACAATCTTGGACAAAACTGTTGAGAAAATTGCATACTTAGGGGGCATTTTTCCTAAACTTCGTAACCGACCGATTCTTCCCTCCCCCCTCCCCCTGGAAGCAGTGTTGTTGGGTCTTCAAAGGAAAGCCGGATCCCTAAGCATTTGTAGGAAGCAACTTTGAACTGGGGAAGGGGGTTTTCTTTACGCAAAGCCGTTGATTTGGAAATAGTATTGTTGCGTTAGGTAGTGCCCATTAATGAAAACATTTTCTCAAGTAGTTTTGGTCAGGATTGTAGCATTATCTATACACGGAAACAATAAAGACTACTTCTCAAAAAGCCAAAAGTTACAATTCGGTTTCAAAGGCAAAACTTTCCGCAAGCAAACACCTCTTCTAAGCCTTTAGTTTCATCTCAGTAATGCCAGCTAGAGATCACTCATAGTTAGACAACCACTGTTAGGGAACGTTCAATGTATGCAGCTATTTCGTGAAAGGGTGTCGGAAGAAATGCGCGCGACAATAACGAAATGAATTGTGGGTGGCTTTAAGTTCACTGATTTTCAAAGAAATTTGAAAGAATGGAACAAGCGGCCACGAACGTACCTTTGCGAGGGCTAAAAGAAAGTAACTAAAGTAGTTTCGACAGCTACAGTGTAGTGATCATATCCCATATTACCTTTAGGGATTGTCTCGTGCACTTTTCTTCCGACTCTCGAAATAGCTGTAAACAACTAAACCCAGTCATAGGCTTGTAAACATCAAAGAATCCCGTTTATTTTTTTCAACACTGAAGTAGTACTGCCTTATACGAGAGGTCAGTGTGAGTGAGAGAGCACGAATTCATTCCATCTATTATTCTATTACATTCAACCCTTCCCCTTATAAGGGCTCATCAAAACAAAATTCGTCAAAAATCCTAGATTAAACTTCATCAAATACTGAATACCTGAAAAGAACTGCAAAGAGTTTTGACAGGTTAATAAACTAAAATGTACATCTGTTGTCTTCGGTTATTGACGGCCCAGCCGGTTATTAACCAGAGCTAAAAATCAGCATAGAGAAGTTAACAGGTATACTGAAAACCATAAGAGCAAATCCTGACTGACGTTCCATTTTTTGGTCACAGACATTTATTTTATATTCTCTGTTTAATGCTAGGGGCCAAACTAATGGGCAAAGATGCTTCCTCACTTTTACTTATTTACTTACTTATTCAATGGTGTCGCCGGTCAATCAGCAGTTATCAGTGAAACTGATGTCGTCTAGAGCAATAGGTCCTCCATTCTTATTTGCTTCAAACAACAACTATAAAACCAAAGGAGATTTGTAAAAAAAATCAATAAATCCCTTACAGTCAATCCTCTCTTAACGAAAACCTCTAAAAGAAGGACATCTCTCTAAGACGGCCATATAGTGCAGGTTCCAAAAGGTGTCCGTCTGAGAGAAAGTTGACTGTATATGTTTTTTTTGACGTTATATTTAACTCTCTCTTGACGGACACCTACAGTTGGTCCATGCCTTTCTTTACTCCTTTTAACCCTTTAAGCCCTAACATCAACATGCATCTTCTCCACACTTTTCTTCATACATTACTTATGGTACTGCTTGAGAGAATTTGTTCTAACATCACAACATTTCATCTTGGGTGATCATTTTATTCATTCTCATAACCTGTCTGTTTGATCAAGCAGTGTTATTGTTGGGAGAAATTCGATGTGGGTCACTATTGGGGCTTAAATTAGGGTTAACAACTCAACCCTCTATAAGACGGACATCTTTGGGACCGGCACTGTACTGTGTCCATCTTAAAGAGATGTCCTTCTTAAAGAGAGTCAAATAAAAGGGTAAAGAAAGGCAAGGTCTAGTTGTCCGTTGTAGCGAGGGGTCTGTCTTATAGACGTGTCCGTTAAGAGAGAGAGCTGACTGTAAATTGGCCTTGCTCTTAACGCCTTAGAGTGGTTTTCGTTTGAGTGTCGTAAAACCAAAACCAAAGTAATTACTCTGGCCAATCACATAGGACACAGACAATACATTGAACCAATCAAAACTCGAAGTAATTACATGTGGCTGACGCAAAGCGCGGGAAAATGCATGCGAGCGCGTCACAATTGGCTTTGGTTTTACTTCTGATTGGATGAAAAGGTGGCGCGAATCTTTTAAGCCAATCGCATCGTGTAGAAAGTGCAAAACCAATTACTTTTCGACACTCAAATGAAAACCGCTCTATACAACTCTATGATTTACTTTCAGGGGCGGATCTAGGGGGAGGGTGCAGGGGGTGCGCACCTCCCCCCCCCCCCCTTCCTGAGATGACCCGCGGTTTTCTAATACAACTGGTATTCTGCAAAAAAAAAACTATGTGGTTTATTGGTGTTGAAGTAGAGCAAGAGACGAGTGCACCCCCTCCCAAAAAAACTCCTGTATCCGCCCCTGACTTTGCTCTCTGAGGTATGACACTTTTTGGGTCAGTAGAAATGTCTATAATCTACTCTTTACTAGAAATTGCCAGACGAAAATGTCTGCCATTATCAATATCATCATTTCTCCTACCTGCCAGCGTACGCTGACATCTACTTGTACTTTCTCACATTTCCACTGTGATCCAGAGTTGCTCATTTGTTTAAGTTTGGTTCTTGGTGAACCCCGACGATTATTGACAGAATACAGCGCAAGTGTACCACTGCGGATCAATAAACAAAATCATCATCATTATTCTTGGTTTGCACTATCGATTCTTCTGAGTTTCTACTTTCACGAGGTATTGCAACACCTAAACACCTTTATATAAACAAATTTTAAGTTCGAAAGGGTTCTTCGTTTTGCGAGAGAGGACGCTTGAATTTCCAGGCTTTTGCGTGACGCGGCATCTAACTGACGGCCAGGAGAGCCCTTATGTGGGTTAAAAGCACTATTGATTTTGAGAGATTTTGCTGTCTCAACATTCCTTGTCTCGGAATAAATATTACTTTAATCTTTATGAGTTCATCAAGCGAAGAATTCACCCATTAGTAGGAAAACTCGAAAACAGAAGTTTCTGTTGGTATCCGGAGGCCTTATTGGTGTCCCACCAACAAGGCGTTTCCATACAAAGCTTTATAAATTTAGGTAAACCGTTTTTCGGAAAATCTCGCATTTGAAAGATTGCACAGACCTGATTTTTGGCAAGGCTGTTTGTATAATTATTTTCTTTTATTTCCCAGATTCTAGACGTTCTGTGCTCAATGGTTTGCATTTTTATTTTTCATTGCGTGACAGTGCAAACCGAGAATTATCATCATCACAATAGTTGACTCATAATGAATTTTTGTGTAACAACATGGTGATACTGCATATATCTGCATATCTTCCCACGTCTTCATTCTTCTCTAGGACCTGCGCCTACGGATGAATATTGTAGATCACTAAACAATTAGGAGAATTTTATCGTCCCCGCTCTCTGGCACGCAATTGGGATTAAACCATCATCATCATCATCATAATCATTGTCGCGCCAGTAGTCGCGTAAGGCCATGCTACAAAAGGGGTCACAACCTTGACGTGGTGGGGCAGTTTGCGTGTCTCAGTGTGACTCCTTAAGCTATGTCTGGAGTCTTGTACTTCTGGTAGGGCCACCCATGCCGAAAAGGTCGAAGGGAAGATACCAGACAAAGAGGGTTAACATTAGGTAACATCGGCTGAAGCCAGGTTGTTTCTTTCACTAAAATTATACGAAGAATAACTTAATCCAACTTAACTGTGAAATATGAAATAAGATGGATACACAGAACTGGGATGCTTTGAGCCCGAGCCATTTGCATCATAACCTACATCCATATCCACTACACCATCTAGGAATAGCTGCAAAATCCCGGAAGTTTTAAGTATGCCGTATCCCATTACAACATTTGAAAGCTAACCGTCGCAGTTTAGTGCTTAACCTTAATCACTACAGATTATTGCTTAACTCTCTAGTATGCTCTCTCCATAACTGGCGCTGCGCAGTCTTTGTTTGTTTGTTTGTTTGTTTGTTTAGCAATTCTGCAAGGTTAGTGGGGTTCTGTTCTCGTTACGTTGAGAGAATAATGCGTTGTGTAAACCTCATAAGGTGTCCAATCTGGCTTCACCCTATGTTATCTAATGCTAACCGACAAAGAGAAACTCTCTGGTCCTCCATTTTGAAAGTCTGGCGTAGAGCTAACGACCCTGCCCCATAAAAAAACAGAAACCAGCCAGAGAAATTAGTAAGCACTGAAAAACGTTTCCTTTGGACATTTGCGAGTCTTAAAAACTTTGGGCTTGTTATATAAACAGAGTTTAGCCAGTGTTTAACAAAACCCGTTCTAAACCATTTTCAGTTTGCTCAACGCTTTTATCTGAACACAATTTATCGTGAACAGTTTCGTGAAATCGAATGAAAGCATAAAGTGTAGACTAGAAAAACATTTATCTTTTTAAAATAACCCACTAAAAAGAGATCTGGAGGTCCAACGATTTCGTAAACCGCGGACTAAGTTAGACTTCCTTTAAATAATAGACTCTTTAGGTTTTGAAATGAGACCAAGTGCAAAAGCTCTTTAGTGGTGGAAATTAAAATTTATTTTTTATATTCATATTTATTATTATTTGCATGAGAATAAAACATTATCTTCGTATTAAAGGCTTCCCACATATTTTCGACGTTTTTATTGGCCATTAAGATCAAATGATGGGAATGCTATTTAACTTTGTGCACCGCGAAGTCCACAAAAAAGCTACCAAAACATATAACAAATGAGTCTGACTGGCTTCATAACCATTCCACTCTATTAACTATGGTTGAACTCAATTCAGTTTCTAAATTATCATAAATTAATGTTATCATGAGGAGGTTCTGTTATCATAAATTATCGAGTTTTTGCAAACGTTGGACTGTAGTATTTCAAGTCAAGCCAGCAAATTACGACACAAACACAATGTTTAAGAATGGTACCAGCTGCTTAGATAACAAAGGGAAAAGATACTAATGACTTACCTATTCATGTAGTAGTTAAACCTAATGCACATCTTGCCATGGTCACTGTCATGGCTGGCTAATACCAGTTCGAAGGGGATCATCAATTGGGCTTTGCCATTGCCCTCAAGGACAATAAACTTTCCTAGTTGAAAAAAAGGTCTTGCTCATCCTTCAAAATTCAAAAAATGGACAAATGCCCTAAAGACAAGGTTGTTCCACGCCATTACGAATTACACGCTTACTATAGTGACAGGCGCAGTACATGTGACGTTCCTAAAGAACCCAGCGTTGCTTTCTTGGATTAACTGATAAAATAGCTTTGTCTGAATTTCATTAAATCGATTAAGTATTAACCTTTCCTGACGAATATATTTTTGGGGAACGGGAAATTGAACCACACCTCTAAATCCACCACTGAATATTGCGTGGTTACAGTAGGTGAATATCTTGTTACTTAAGCGAGAAACTCCGGAACGTTACACAAAAAAAAAAATTAGAAAAAGCAAACAAAAAAGGGTGAATACCAGCCTAAATAAGCGAGGCCAATATCCAGGCACCCTTATTATGCGGCGAAAGAGACTACACTTTTTCTTATGTGAAATTAGCGTCAATAGACTTTTTCTGCATTCCTGTAAACAAAGCTACCAAGTCAAAGCTTGGGCGGAAAAAATACAGCGGTTTTTTTTATGAAATTGTCTATCCAAGGAGCCTCGACTTCATTTCCTTGTGCATGTTTGCTCACTAGAGCGGAATGTGGGAAAGGTCTATTCCCAGCGGACAAAGTAAATACTATTTCACTCTATTTCAACTCTATTTCACTCTCTCGTATAGCCAATCACAGCGCAAGAAAAATTACTATTCATATATCTCGCCTTTAAGTGGCGTTCCGCCATGTGCGTTCCAAATTTTTAGTGCATTAACTATGAAATATGAAATATAATCACACTAGTTCCCAACTTACCACTACCTCCCGCTCCACTGCTCGGTCCTCCACTACTGCGGCTGCGTACAACGAAGTCTGTATCATCATCAAAAGGTACGTTATGCCAGTCACACGTATCAGTGTCAAATGAACAGGCCTTTACCTTGGAGCTTGCACCACTCACTAGAAAGAGAGAAAGAGAGAGAAATCACAGAGCAGTTGTTCATCTCGCAATTTTTCTTATTTGAAAGATCTATAAATCAGTAGAAAATGAGGCGGTAGATCGTCAGTAACGTAATTATTTTTCATTTTATACTTTGGCGGAGTAATCGTTTTGTAAACGCCAACATGTTTAAATGCATACTTTTGGTCAGTAAGTAACTCTCGGAGATTTCATCGAGAATACAGAGCAAAGACATATGAAAAACCCTGGCACTTCAGCGAGGGGATGAGTCCGATCCAGAATGTTCAGTCATAATTTAAGAGCGATTAAGGTCATAGCACGTAAAATCACCGGCTACGCAGACATATTTCCTGTTGTAGCTTCCGGCAACCGAGGAATACGTCTGTGTTCAGAGTCTTAAAATGGGTTAGTCTGGTTTGTAAATAATTTAGAGATGGAGCACGCTTTTTAGTTCCACAGTGCTTACAGGGTGTCTCTCTAACAGAAAAGTGAAGAGTCATTTCGACTATGAGTCATGGCGTTAAATTTTTTAAAACATAACGCCATGAAACCACTAAATAACCATTAAAATGTTTAAAAGATATATATTGAATCAGCAGGTTTTAAGGTCTCCTGGCTGAATTTAGTTACAACACTTTAAGCCAACCGGGTTCGTAGGGTTCGTAGGATTGAAGATAACTTGACTATAAAACGATTTTCGTTTACTTACCACTGCAGACTCCACCACTTCCCCCACTACCACCACCTCCACCACCACCTCCACCTCCACCTCCACCTCCACCGCCGCCTCCTCCACCACCACAACTGCCACCACAACAATCACAGGTCTTTGGGCAGTTGGCTTTCATGTAGTCGTGCCATTGACTAGACTGTTTGCAATATCCGGAGTCTTTCCAGCCGCTGCAATGACCGGATTTGTCTGCACACACTACATTAGGAGATGGAAGATAATCAGTAAAATTTTAAAACAAAAGAAAGTTCATTTTAACACTGCTGTATATCTCTTAATCTAATCTGCAAGATAGTAGAAGGGTGGGTAACGATAATTTTGGCGATCGAATTGCTTCAAGAGAATTAAATTGCAGAAAAGTGTCTGTACAGCCCCTAAAATGATCCCCAACCCTGAAATGATCCCCAAATCGACCCCGAAATGATCCTCATTTCTCTTCACGTCGACCCCGAAATGATCCCCAATTAATTCTTGGAATGGAATGGTATTACGTCACGAAATTATTGCAAGTCTGTTGCAGAGTTTACGTTCTTTAATCGCATTTAATATTTCACCACGGTTTATGTGATTTCTTAGCGCTTTTGTTATCTAATCGCCTTTAAGTCTACTTTTTTTCATCTTCAACATCATTTTGAAATTTTAAAAAGTGTTAAAACGTCATTTTGAAAATTCATTCATTATCCAAGGCATGCAGTTTTAACATAGCCCGGGCTATAATGGCCTAAGTATTAAAATTATTAATAATAGAAAATGTTATGTTTCTTGATGTTATCAGTAGCGGTTCATGGTGTTACCAAAAATATACTAAACTTTGTGTATTAAATAATATTTTTGTTTAATCCAGTTCAAATTGTAATCACAAATTAATGTCATTAACGAATGCGGGCAAGTGAAGATTATTAGTGAAACTTAAATTAATGTTGTGCATTGTGCTCGATCCATAGTTTTAGGATATCATTCCCGTTCCTAAAATTAATTGGGGATCATTTCGGGGACTACGTGATGAGAAATGGGGATCATTTCGGAGTCGGGATCATTTCAGGAGCTTACAGCTCAGTTTGAATAGGGGACACCGATAGACTTTCAAACCGTTCTTCTGTTCTACAAACTCTAGATTGAAGTCACTTCGTGTGAAAATGAAACGAGACATGAAGTGAAATTTGCAATTTATTATGAAAACAGAAAAAAAGGCATTTTTGATTGACGCACGTCAAACGGAAGTGAAGTTTTTTTTTTTTAATTGTTGCTCGCACAGGGCAACTACCAATTTTTGTCTTGAAAGCGTCTGACATCTCGATCTGTCGGGAAGTCTGTTTGGACGTTTTTTTTTTATGTTCGTTTGTTTCACTGTTTGTTGGCAGTTCCCAGTCCCCGCCGCGTAGCACCCTCATGAAGCGAAGTAAAATGGCGGCTAAAAGTTTATCAGAATTTTGTGAGCGCTAAGAAAGTCTATGATTCAGTTCTGGACACGCTTTTAAACGGAAAATGGCGATAAACTTGCCACAGAGTTTCTTAGCACTCTTGAATCTGCGACCTCTTGGTTAGACATTCGGGAGATGAGGCTGAATTCGAACGTCGAACGCGAGTGCGAGGGATAGTTTAATATTTTCTGTAACGCAGCCGGGACATCATTTTCTTGCCATGTCAATGGTAAAGTTCAGTATTTTGGGGAGGTAACGAACGTTTAAGCGAGGAATCGACCCTTAAGGCATGTCTGACGCAAATAATCTGTCATGCTTGCTGCTTCAAAGATCTGATTTGGCTACCGCAGCGGATTAAATGGCATGGCTTGGCGATACGGTAGACTCTCGATAACTCGAATCTTCAAGGGAAATCGAAAAAAGGTTCGAGTTATCTGGAGTTCGAAGAAAATAGCCGATAGTAAGGTAAAAAACAGTTTTTACTGCACAGTGAACATTTTAATCACATTTAATTGTAGAAATCTCAAGTGAAAATTAAAAGATACTTCTAGATTATATATCAAAACATAACGTAAAAAAAAACATAGCCTAAATAGAGCGTGCGTTTTACTGTTTTGAGAAGAAAAGCTGCTTCACGTTAGCCTGTGACAATCAACATCAGCCTCCACTAGTAAACTATAATCCTACAACGCGTCAATAGGAAATCCAAAATTCAGAGTCTCGGACGCCAGTTCAAAAGATGGTTCGGGCTCAAAACATGGTTCGAGTTATCGAGGGTAAAATTATATAGAAAATGACCTGAGGGGAAACGAAAATTGGTTCGAGTTAGCGGGAGTTCGAGTTATCGAGGGTCGAGTTACCGAGGGTAAAATTACAGTGAATGTATGACGGAAATCCAGGGGAAATCGATTTTGGTTCGAGTTAGCGAGGGTTCGAGTTATCGGGAGTCGACTGTATTTATTATAGCATGCATTAGGAAAACACTCACCTGGCGGTTCGGTTGGACCACCTTAAAAATCATGAATTTAAAAAGACAATTTAAATTAATAGAAAGGACTATAACTAAAGAGAAAAATACATTCACGAACAACCACAATAATCCTTATTTGGACTCACTCTTGCTCAAAATAAATTACGACAACGGAAATATTAAAAGTAAAAACTAGAGTACTGGCTGCCTGGAATAACCACGGGGGCTAGCGGAGCCAGGCAGCCAGTTGACATCAGCATTAAATAAAATTTAAATTACAGGTCAGCAAGAAAACTGAAGTACAAATTCTTGACTCGATTCTTCTGTCATTAGACCCATAATGGTATGCAGATGAATTAGGACAATATGAAACACGAAAAAAGAAGAAAATAAGAGGAAAACGCAGCTTTGATGAGCTAAATTCACTGTAAATTTAACGAAACTCAAAAATTACCGCCATCTTTGTTAGGTACTTATATATGAAGTACCTACCTCATCTTTCTCGCTGATCGCTGATCGCTGACCGATATTCACGGCAGTTAACCACCGTCTTTAAATCAAACAAGTAACTCTGCATAGAACCTCCGCATATAGAGTGCAATCAGCCCCATAGGATTGTTGTGCGCGCTGAGTTTAACATTTAGTCGCGCTACTTTTTTTTTCTATTAAGCCTAACCGATAGATACCTGTACTGAAGGCTGAGTGTTTCCACAACATTCGCTCTTAAAGTTTCAGCATCAATAAGCTTACAAGAACAAGACGAGTATATCTAGAAATTTTGTACTTATGCGGCTATTGCTGGTGAGCACCGCTCACAACAAGAGAACGTACGTTGCAATTGTTTAATGACAACGCGTTTGAGATTCGTGGTTCAATGGTCACAAACGTAGCCATAACAGCCGCTGTTATGTTGACGCTTGTGACGGCGAGCTCCCATTCTTTTCCTTTGAAATCCACAATGCTGCTTTTTTTGTTGTAAATTTGGAAAAAAAATTACTCAGGTTCCTTTTTCGTGCCTCACGGAAGCCGATTTTCTCCGCGACCTCTTGTTTCGTTAATGCTCTAATATCACGTGTCCTGACTCGTCCCCAGTTGATTCTTGTTATCTCTCCCTAATGGCACGCGGGCACCCCCTGCTCCTGCTCTACGTTACGCGCAAAGAAAATGCGTACGTGTGTGTTTGTGTTTTAATGAATAACAAAGATATATTAGAATAAAGTCAATCCTGTTAAAGGGCCATAATTAGTTTTCTATAATGTGCCTTTCTCCATTCTAACTTTCTTTTTTTATTATGTACACGTAGTTTAATCAACCCTGTACTAATTGATATTGTACAACCAATGTATTATCTATAGGATGGAGTAAAAATAAAATACAAATACAAATACAAAGAGGACTGGGACGAGTCAAATCACACATCATGTCCTGAAAATTTGACATTTCGGATACTTACTGCAGTAGCCGCATTTTCTTGGACAATTACTTTTCATGTAATCCTTATAAGTTTGACAATAACTGTCTGGCCATAGTGCGCAGTAGTCGAGGAAGTCCTTACAACCACCTAACAAAAGAGGGAAGCACAATTATTTTCCTATTTATTTCAGTCAGTAGTTTTTAGCAAATACAGATAAGGAAACTACAGACAAAAAGAACCTCTATAATTATATATGTAATGTAAATTAATTGTACAAAACCAAACAGACGACCAAAGATTTATCGATATGTGATGCATTGTTGAATACCCCAACATATCTTGACTGATAAGTTATCATCACCGTTTGTCAGTCACTCTTCAAGAAAAAGAAAAGATATTTAGAAGGAGTAATCCGGGACAAAAAGGACAATTTTTTGCAAGGTTTCTTTGTTATTTTCTTGAGTTGATACCCAACAAGACACTAGTAGCCCGCTTACCGTTTCACTTTTCTCTTAATGGATGAGAGATTCATTCCAGTGGCAGATCCAGGGGAGGGGCCCGGGGGGGGGGGCGCCACACTTATATTTAGACCAAACTGACGCCCGAAGGGAGACGGCCCCGCCCCCTTATCTCGGGATCTAGATGACCGCCCCCCCTCCCCCCCCCCCTCCCCCCATCTAAAGGTCTGGATCCGCCACTGCATTCCACCAGTACAGTATTTATTCGATTAAGCGCCCTGGGCGCTTATTAAATTTTTGGACCTTGAGAGTGGACGCTTATTCGAGGTGGGCGCTTATTCGAAGCTGGGCGCTTATTAAATTTTTGGACCTTGAGAGTGGACGCTTATTCGAGGTGGGCGCTTATTCGAAGCTGGGCGCTTATTAAATTTTTGGACCTTGAGAGTGGGCGCTTATTCAAAGTGGGCGCTTATTCGAAGCTGGGCGCTTATTAAATTTTCACCATTTTCAGCAAGTGAAGTACGTTTATTTTGCAACAAAACAATAAATGCTAATAACAAAACGCGAAGAAGTAACAAAGCAAGGTTTCTGTAAAATACTCTGAAGAAAACTAAGACCTCGGGGGAGTCTGTTATTAGAACTTATTCACTCAAGTGGGTGGGGTGGGGGTGAGAGCTTATTTGAGTTTGATTGGGAGGAAGAGGGGGTGGGTGCTTATTAGAGGCTGGGAGCTTTTTAACTTTTTCTGCCTTTAGGATGGGCGCTTATTCGAATAAATACGGTAACTAACTGCAAGCCAGTCCCAAAGTGTTTTTTAATATATTTCCGGATTTAAGTAAAAGTTGAAGTTAAAGGTTCAGAATACAAAAACCAATTCTGCACATTTTCGAACCTCAAGTGAGAAGAACCTTTTATTTTACTTCCGAAGCAAACATTTTTCCTCATTTTCGTTTACGTGGCACAAGTATGCTTTAGTACTACCTTCGTAAAAAACAACAATAAAAGCACACTGAATTTGCTATTTTTGCTAAGGAGATAAGTCTGAAAGAAGAAGGGGAAATCAACGGTTACTCGTCCCATGCATTGGGTATTAGTGAGTTTACGCAACAGGACGGCAGGAAGAAGAAGGCGGCAAAACGCTTGTGTGTGACAAACGTGACAGGGCTATTACTCGGGAGTTTTGTCGTGGTCTTCCCTTGTCATTGATGTTTTCTGGTCTATTACAAAAAGGTCTGTTTAAAGGAAGGTGTAGTTTGGTGAAATGTTTTTTCAAACAAAATTATTGTCACGCTTGTCACGCAAGGTTTGCCGTCTTCTTTCCTCTCCTGTCCTGTTGCGTAAGTTCACTATTGCCTCACCCCAGGCGGGTTATATGTCTTGCGTGGCGCGTACGTGGTGCTCGGAGCTTCATGGGAACTTACCTTCCCAAAATGACTAGAGGCAGGGCTGAAAGATCCCCCTGAATATATTTTAATTATGACAGCTAGTTTTAGCTGCACGTTTATTAAGGAAACCCTTTTTTATTGACTTAAGACGTGTTGTTATGTGCTTAGCTGCATAGTTTTTACTGAAATGCGTCAAAAGAGTACCATTTTGAATTCAAAAGGGTTAACTTGACAAGAAAATATTTTACAACGTCTCATCTAGAATTTCGACAACTATTTTTTTGTGTGTAAAAATAACCTCGATTCCCAATTCATTCTGCCTTACGATACAAACAATTAAGACTCGAATGTGATTTTTATACGAATTTACCAACGGCCCAGTGGTTACTGTTTTGCTGCAATTAGTGTAGTACACATAACCTTAATCCTTTCACGACTGCGTTAGTCGTTATCGTTCCACATGGGACGATGCATATTTTCCTTTCTAGACCCATTTAACTTTCAATTTAAATTAATAAATTGGTTAGTAACAACGTAAGCAAAGATAGATCTTTCCAGCGATGCCTCGTTTTGGATATTCTGACCTATCCTGACAGAGTTACACTCTAAAAAAAAGGTAACATTTTGGGGAAAAATCCACCGCCAATTTCGCTGTTTACATACTACTCTTTGAAAATTAAATTTTTCCCTTTTCTAAAAAGTTAGCCAACTACAATTTTCCGTGAAAAAGAAAGACGATAAAGTGGGCAACAAAACCGCTGAGAAAAGAAAAAAGGCAAAGGAAAAAAAGAGCGCGAAAGAGAAAATTCGAAATAGATTCGCCAAAAAACAAAACAAAACGAGTCCAAATTTTCGCTTTTGCATATGCGTGAAAAACAAGTAGTACTCATCTTCTTACTTTGCCTCCTTTGACGCACCTTGATTCCTTCCTCTTCTGGGTCTAATTCACAAGAAAGATAATTGTACAATAAACATATTATATGAGCTTTATGCACTCGCCAATGGTATTTTATTATTATATAATGCCCTTAACTCGAGCTCTGAAACAAAATTATTGCAATACTTTCAAGCGTCTGTCAGATTAAAATTTGTCACCTAGTTGCTGTCTTTTTCGCCAAAGTGCATGACTCTAATGCAGACGTTAGAAAATGCAGCCTTGACCGCGAACAAAATTTATGCACAAGGTGGTTCGTAAAATCAAACCTGTCTTAGTGAATTATGTTATCCCTAAACGAAGGTACCTCTGTCAGCTTTAAGCGACATTTATCCTTCTTGAAAAATCAATAAAAAGAGGTTGCAACTTACTTTGAAGTTCGTCCTGTTGAATGTCTTCAAATTCTTCTTCTGGAATAGAAAGAGAAACTTGTACCAGAAGAGCCAGAGCGCAAGCAACAGTAAGCCAGCCAACCGCCATTCTTCCGGCAAAACTGGAAGAGAAACGAGTGTATGAAGTTGACCACACTAAAGTAGTTCCTTCACGCTTAGCGCAAGCATGTTTACCTCACCTGCGCGATGTCATCAAGAACGCCATTCAGAGCATTTTTCGGCACAAAAAAGAAAGGGTTTTAATGGATTTCTTTGTTTACTGCTTTTAAAGGGGTTTTCTCAGTGTAAGTATTGTTTACGGTGCCTGGACGAGACTTCTAAGGGTCTTTTTGTGGAATAATGACATTAGGCGATGCTACTTGTTCACCTGAAAAAGGAACAAAAGGCTGTGAAGAAACAATTAGCGCAAAACGAGTCTTCTCTATAGCAGTTGTTTGTTTTACGAACAGATTTTTCCTCTGCAATTTAAAGAAATTGACTTAAGTATCTAATTTTACGATGTACTTGCTGAACTTCAAGTACCTAGTATGTTACAGCGGTTCACAAAATGGGAGGGATGCAAAGTTCTCGCACTTAATTTCGTCGCCCGTTTTTTTTCAGACTTTTCGTTTTTGTCCATAGTCCTCTAGGCGCTGTCTTTAGTATCATAACATAAGAACGATCTTAGGTTCAACCTGAAACCGGCTTAACCCAACATATCTCTTGTATAAGGCAAAAAAGATCTGAACCTGATTAACTTTTCCTACTAAATAGCTATAGAAATCCTAAACTGGTAGATTCAGCCGAATAGCCGTTACTGTTACCGCTGCATGCTCTGTTATCCGATATTTGTATTTCAATTTTATATTTATTTTTGTGTAGAGAAGAATCGCATACAGACTTGGTCAACAATTACACTTTGCACTAACTAAATAAAGTTTGGTTTTTAATTTATCGTACGTAGGGCTGTCTGAGTGGATTCCAATGTTATCTGGTAACCATGTTACTACAAAATATAAGACGTTAAGACTTAAGGGCCTTTCTCCCTTAGGGCTGTCTACATTAAGAATTAACTATACAAGCTTTTTACTAGAAATGCCACTGACGAAGAGTTTTTGCCAAAGAGAACGAAAAAAAAGAACAGAAAAATACTTCAAAAAAATTCTGCGCTTTCTGGAAACTTTTTTTTTCTCGGAGGTTTCTACGAATTTAGCTAACAGAAAGAAAATGAAACTGTTCGTCGGAGGTAAGATGCCCCTATTTGAGAAATATTTCCTGTGTGTATAAGAATTTTTCTTCTTTATCGTTATCGCAAACACCTCATTTTGACCGGCAGAAAAATTATCCCGTTGAAGTATCTATGTCAAACATAATCTGGAAAAGAAAACTGAAAATCCTATTTTTTCGAATTTAATATGTCAGAAAGAACAGTTATGGGCGCCTGATGGTAATACATAATCCAACTACAAAAAAAGTGTTCAGTTATTATTTCCAAAATGTTTTTGCGAAGACTAAGTAATATAAAGCAAAGCGATGGTTTTCTAGAGCTCTTTCTTTACTCAAATTTGGAATATAAATATATTTTTTAATCTAGGCTGGTTGCGTAACGTGAAGTATCCTGAAAGTATTTACTCAGCTTCGCCAACTGTGTCAAATGAGAAAACCGTGTAGCATTATGGGCACCTAACTATGAGGGGTGATTTCCGCCAATATTAACTTTCAAATTTTGTTATGCCATTCTCTGCCAAATATGGTCATGTTCAGCACAACACACATTATTTAGGGAGCTTAAGCAAAGGCGTTTTTGAGCGACGCACGCCAACCGGAAGTGAACTCTACTCCGTTTTAAAAGGCCATTAAGCGCCCAAAAGTTTGTATTGCTTAGTGTCCTTAGTCTTATAGAGACGCTTTGCTAGAAAATTTAGCAAAACCACTGCCTATGAATACGAAAAGTTCTCTTCCGGTTCACGTGCGTCGCTCAAGAACGTGTTTGCGTGTCTTCAGGCATTCCGCTCTTGTTCAGACAGTGGAGAAAGGAGCGAACGAGAGAGCAGAAAAAACAACGAGGAATAGAGGAGGAGGTAGGAGCGAATAGTACGGAACGAGGTTTTGTGCGAAAAAATGGACAAAGGCGTTCTTTCGCTCTCTCCCGGTCTACCTATCAGTTGAGCTCTATTAAAAGAAAAGCACAATCCTACCAAAAACAAACGAACGAATAGCACTATACCAAGCTGCCGCCATAGTGGTTTTGTTTAAAGGGTAAAACCGTAGCACTTCTATGATTACATTTCTAAGTTAGAAAAACATTGTAAAGAAGAATCTCAAGGAAAGATACCTTAACCCTCGCAACAAGCGTTTTCCCCTGAGGTTGTCGAGAAAGTTGGAAAGAGAGCGAAAAGATAAAACGAGAGAGAGTCGAGGGAAGAAAAGGAAACGCTTCTTAAAGAAACCGCACGGAGACGTTTGTTGCTTAAGTAACAGATATCCGGAGGGTCTCTCGCGATCTGGCGCGCCCAATTTTCTTCTCTTCCCTGCATTCCAGCAAACATCTCCACGCAGATTATCTTAGGAGCTCATAACACAGGGCGCAGAGGATTTATTTATGGCCTTGATTCCAGTTTAAATTTTACAGTTGATAGCACGAATCGTCTTTTTTCACTGTCGACTGACCGATCAAACCGTGCGATTGTGTTACAGTGCTCCGGATGAGGGTAATGACTGCTGCGGTTGAATAATAGCTCCTAAGAGAAACGTACAGGGTCGGGCTCGTGCCTAGCCTAGCCTGCGAGCAAATTCTCCAGAGGTTCGCGAGGGTACGGGGGTGGGGTAAGTTTTTCGCCCCGCCACCAGAGCGCCCCGGAGAGCTTGCTCCCAGGCTAGCACAGGGTGCAGAGGAGTTATTTGTGACCTCGGTTGTAGTTAAATTTTACAGTTGATACCGTGGATCTTTGTTTTACTGTAGGATCGAGCATGTAGGATCGTCATGCGATCGTGTTACAAACCTGCTAAAATATTATCCAGTGTTCCAGAAAACCGCTAAAGGAAATGACTACGGACGAATAACAGCGGCTAAGGTCTAATAAAGGGATTCTTTTTCTTCTCGGCACTTCGTGCCTTGTTCGTAAAGCTTCGCTTTCCAAATGTGTCGCCTTTCGGGCGACGTTCGTTCCCACCGAGCATTGTATAATATTTTACCTGGTTTGTAACACGATCGCATAACTACGAAAGCCGAGGAGGGTCTTCCGACTTCTGACTTCAGACTTCCGACTTCCGACTTCCGGCTTCAAACTTCAGACTTCAGACTTAAGACTTCATACTTCATACTTCAAACTTCAGACTTCAAACTTGACAAAGTGCGCACTCCGGATTTCTGATTTCTGACCGCTCAGACTCAAAGCTGAATGGCTAGACCTTCGGACCTCCCACTTTCCACTTTCCACTTCCCACTTCCCACTTCCCATTTCTGACTTCCAACTTCCGATTTCCCACTTCTGATTTCCATCTTCCGACTTCTGACTTCCAACTTCTGAGTTCTAACCTCCGACTTCTGACTTGACTCTCAGTTCTGTTAGGCTCGATTGCCGTTCGATCCATCACGCGGGTATTGATGCCCAAAGTCAAAGCTCAGTTGGAAAGGACGGCTGTACCGTTCTCGCCACAAAAGAGAACAACTAAACGTGCTCTTGAAAAAGCAACTAAGCACAAAGCCAACCCGGCGACCGATGAGGTTCGCTTGGAGAACCGAAACCATGGTCTTGCCTGATCACACTGTGGCAATAACAAAACAGTCCAAACACTGTTAATCTTATTCTAGCCTGCATAACAGGCGCCTTATGAGCCAAGCGAGGCGAACGCGGCATTTTGCGCAAAGCGCGAAACGAGTGTGAAGCGCTTCGCTCGTAAAGCACCTGTTGTGCAGGCTAAACTTATTCAAAAAACTATTACCAAGGAAGGAAATACTCGCTCCAGTCAAAAGACTAGAAAAACACTAACCTGGAATATACTGAGACACAATGCAAACAATGCAATTCTCCATAGTTGATGGAGCTTCATTTTAACGTGTTGCTGCACTTCATTCTTATAACTTTGGATCTGTAAATCACTATCCGTGATAATTTAACATCCTGCAAAGAAAACTAACGAGCTGGGCCCAGCGTGATAAAACGTTGCAGATTCACGGACTAAAGAAAATCGCTTTGTTATTCAGGTCCAGGAGGCACTTTGGAGAAAAATTAGAGCCCTTACTCAGCCGTAATAAAAAGCCTTACGCTTTAAACAAGGTCAAAGAAAATGCTCTTTCATCAGGGGGCAAATCTTGCCGACCAGAAGCAAAAACCACTGTAAATCGATATGTGCCATGACCTGTCAGTGTGAAACAAGCGGCTAAAATCACATTTGCTCAGTAAAAAATATAAAACCTTCCATAGCATAATCTACCCAGCAGAAAGAAAAAACGTTATTGAAACAAGCAGCATTTTGGCATAAGGTGAAAGTCGCGTAGGCCTACCACCGCCTTTTATTGCTACGTAAGTCGGAAGTCGGAAGTCGGAAGTCGGAAGTTAGAAGTTGGAAGTCGGAAGTCGGCTTTCCTACATGACGGTTTGATCGGTCAAATTCATATTCGACTTTAGTAAACAGTTGACTGTCTAACGACCACCAAGGTCGCAAATAACTCCTCTGCGCCCCGTGAGGCTAGTTCGTGCCTCGCTCGGCAGGAATCTTCGTTTTCAGAATGCGTCGCCCTTTAATAACGTTTGTTATTACTCCGCATTGCATAATATTTTGAATAATAATCAACCATATTTGTAACTGGATCGCATGACGTTTTGATCAGTCAAGTTGTTCACTGGAATCAAGGCTACAAATATTAACTCATCTGCGTTCCGTGCTGTTGAAAATACATTGGAGTCAATCCAGGTTTGTCGTCCCATAAATTTCCGGTAGAGCTATGATATGATGTCGTCCCTCTTGAACCTTATACGAAAGGTCAAAAAGCAGATGTGATGACAAATACGGTAACGTACATTGTCTGACGTAAATACTATTGATACTACTTTTCATGTCCCAACGACATAAATGAGAATAAATCACATTACCTTGGCATTGTAAGCCGAAACCTTACTTCACAGCTTTTGAATTGAGGAAAATGGCCAACTTTATAGTTAGAAATAGGTTTATAGGTTTCGGTTTCGGTCAGAGGCTGATATGTTTCTTGCCCGTCTGTATGAAAGAAACTATGCGTTGCCATGATAAAAGTCCAGTCATCAACTTTCATCCATCTCTTCGATTTCAGATAAAAAGAGACTGGACGACAGCTAGTATTTCTAGTTTGTGCGTGAAGATATCCTACTTCGTTTGTTATAGTTTCCCCCCGCGCCAGATGGGGTGAATGCCATGTTTTCAAATAAATATAAGGTCAAGACAAGTAAATTACAAGTTAAAGTAAGTAAAAGTTACCTTTTACCTCACCTCAGTATCTGTCCCTTGGTAGAGAATTAAACGAAGGAATTTCCTAGTTTTCCTTATTTTAGCACGGAGTGGTTTTAGTACATGCACACTGATGCTACCCGGGGATGCTACCAGAATTACTTACCGACAAAGCAAGTGATGTCATCACCTTTGTGAATTGTCACCGGCAGTTTGAAATTTCATGGGTGCAACTTGACGACATCCGGTTCGGGGGACTTTATTTTTCCGTGCAATTGGAAAATAGCCTAGAATTAAAAGGTATCACTGAGGTGTTGGACATCGATACGAAATTTTAAGTAAATGATGCATTAAAGTTAAACGTCAGCCAGTGGTGAGATTACCAAATCGCACTTACAACGATTTGGTCTGATATAGTCTATATAGTTTCCTCCTGGTATTTTCCTCTGCGATCGTTTTTTAATTATTTAACCGTACAATTTAGAGGGGATTAGGGTTGTTTTTTTGGGGGAAATGGAGTTGTTTTGAGAAGGAAATAAACCCGGGGGTACTCCCTTATACAGCTATTTCGAGAAAGGTTGTCGGAAATAATGTGCACGCGACCATCCCGAAAGGTGATATGGGATATGATCAATAAATACACTGTTCCTGACGCTGTAGCTGAAGAACTTACTTTTGTTGCTTTCCTCTAGCAATGGCAAACATAAGTCCGTGGCCTATAGTGCCATTCTTGTACATTTCTTTGGAGAACAGTGAACTCAAAACCAACCACAATACGTTTAGGGATTGTTGCGTGCTCTTTTTCCGACAACCTTTCTCGAAATAGCTGTATAAACCATATACGTATGTGCCGCCCCAAAAGGTACGGTTTATACGCCGTCTGGTCTAAAAACGGGTATGAACTTTGCCCATTTTGGTCTGAAATTGGGTATGGGTTTCAAGGGAACTACGAGATTGCATGAACGTATTTATCGTTTTAGTTCCAAATGAGGTAGAAAGAAAGAGAATTTATAGGCGAATTCGAAATGGATTTTAAGAAATCTTTTTTGTTCCTGTTTTAATCGGTATGGATTTTCGAGGTCTGGTCTGGAAACAGATGAAAAATTATATTTTTTGGTCTGAAATAGGGTCAGGATTTGGAGAACCGTGCGGCACACATCCACCAATTGTTCCCAGGAGTTTCCCCCGGGGAAAGAAACTGCGATGGAATAGGTAAACACAGCAAACCATTCAGTCCTCTAATGAGCTCAGGGGCACCTTGTTGTGGGGGTGGACCATTTCCCTGGTATTTTCAAAATTTTCAACAACCCCCAAACCCACAATTTCCAATTTTCCGCAATTTTAAACATCCCCCCACCCCAAAAGATTTTTAATCATTAATTTAAAACATTCGAAAAATCATTCAAAAAATTCTCACATATTAAATAATCAGTAATTGAACCAATGACTACGACTTTAGTGAGCCATGGCGTGTTTTCAATGAAACCTTGGCTAGATTTTTCGAAAAAGTGGCGGAAATGAGCGAAGAAAAAAAGGCTTTTGACCAGAATGCAAAACAAAAACAAAAGTTCGATTTGTTTATGTTTGGCGAGGAATTAAAATTACGATGCAAGAACGAAGTAAAATTATGGTATACTACAGCGGAATTCTGCTTGGCTCCATCTCATTATACCGTTTCTTGGCTGGCTCAGATGTTAATCGACAACCGATTTCTGTTTTCTATGCCCATGGGGTCATGAAATATAGCATTACTGCTTTTCCCGTCACACTTTGCTTGATGTATGTATTGGCCGGCAAATTTGTATGGAAAAACGAGAAAACTTTTCAAAATTGCGATTTAACAACAAAAAAAAAAGAGCCGGCGAAAGATTATAAAAAACATTGACAATGCTTGGAAAAAACGCCCCTGCTGGTAAAATTCCTGAATCATAATTTTGTTTACTCGCCCAGAACAATAACCAAGAAATTAGTGCCTTGACTTGTGAGAAAAACTGATATCAATTATTAAATTTCTGGCTTGAATTTTCTCGTGCGGTTGTTCGCGATGGGAGTAAACGCATACTGAATTATGTCAAATAAAGGCGTTTATTCTTAACTAACTTGAATCAG
Organism: Porites rus; assembly: GCA_964035705.1. Taxonomy (NCBI): domain Eukaryota; kingdom Metazoa; phylum Cnidaria; class Anthozoa; order Scleractinia; family Poritidae; genus Porites; species Porites rus. The sequence continues at coordinate 28,542,459 of OZ037994.1, read as the reverse complement.
TCATTAAAAAAGAAACAATGCCTAGGGTTCTTGAATTGAAGTGTTATAAGGAATGCCCCAATCATTTGAATGCACCATTAGGGCGTTGTAACTTCAATATAAACCGACTCGACAAGCGGTTTGGACATGCAGTTGAAAATGTGGTAATTTTGACTAAAAGCTCGAAGGATTTGACTAGAAGCTCGAAGGGCTTCCGCTTAAACAGTTTCGACATGTTACACGTCACTCTTTTTTTGTTATTGAGTTTGGTCAATTTCACAACTGCAAGACTGAACGGTGAAAATTTTACCCCTCCGCCGACTTCTCAGCCGAAAGAGGAGCAAGACTATTCGGCACCAACTATTTCCTTTGGCGAGCAAGACTTTTCAATCCCACGAACTACTTTGAAATCCTTTGGCGAGCAAGACTCTTCAGGGCCACCTACCGCCCCTGGCGAGCAAGAGTATTCGGAATCAAGTACTCCTTCTGAAAGCGGTGCCAATTCATTCTTGTGTTCAGATGCGGGGAACTGCACATGCTCCTTAGATGAGATCTTCTTACTTGTGACGTGCACATCCGTGGGCGACGAGCTGGACACAATAGCACCACAACTTCCCCAAGAAACGGAACATTTGTAAGTAATTGTCCCAATTAATTCTTTTTTAGTAAGTGTCTAGAAAGTAAAATCTTAGCTTGGGAGTGGGCATATGTTTTTTTGGCCATCAATGTAACAGTTGTCTGAATGGTACATGTTTCTGAGCGTTCAAGCATTTATCTTTCATGATTACGAGCAGCCAACAGGAATCTTTCCCTAGTAAAAACATTGCTGTTATAATTTCGTTTTGCTAAATTTCTTCCCAAAGAACCCTACAGTTTCACACCTCTTCAATTCTTTACCTTCGGGAAAAGTTACAGTGAGTAGCTTTTATTCATATGTCCGTTTCTTGGTAATGTGTTAAGCAGTATTGATGTACTATACTAATTTCTTAACGCCTTCAATTCCAAACTGAACTAAAAATCACAATTCAAGAAAAATCAACACTTATTTAAGAAATTCTGAAAAGTATATATAGATACGGTCTTGACTGGCCACAAGTTAAGATGAATTTCGCCCGTGCGGATTTAAACGAGTCATCAAAGATAAAAACGAATACTTCGAAATTGAAATGACTAAGTATGAAATAGGTTGATTTATAAGTAACAAAAGAGTTACCTCATTTACATCATAATTGTGAAAGTAATAATTACCAAAAGGTGCTGTTGTGCTCCCAAAGATGTTTACAATTCTAAATGTGTTTTGTCACTAATTACTTTGCAGAATTCTCCGCAATAATAATATAACTAAGCTAACTGCGATCGCTTTCAGTCATCTTCCACGTCTACAAGTGTTGTAAGTAAAACACTGTCCCTTTAATTTTCTAAGTACAAACTCATCGTTTCCCTATTTCCCATTTTGCAACCATACGCAAAACCTCAAGTAGAAAGTTTAAAAATTAGTTTGTCCAGTTATTTATCCAGTTGATGTACATTTTTTGTGTCCTCATTCAGGGATCTCCGCGATAATAAGATCGTTACACCGGGCGGCCTTCAGCTACAAAACATATTGGCAACACTCTCTAAAGTGTAAGTTAGAATGAAAATTCACTGAAAATGATTTTTGTCTGCTCTTGTTTCCTACAATGTAATTTTCTTGCTTCAGTTGCTCAGAATTAATCTATAAAAGCATTATCGGTCTATTTCAGTGTTGGTTTTCTTCTTTAACCGTTTTATTTTCCAGTTTACTAGATAACAATCCACTGGAATGCGACTGCGGTTTTAATCCTTCTCTGTGGTCAGCAGCAGTCACGGGAACATGCGCATTCCCACCTCATTTGAGAGGAGTGAAACTTGACACTATTAACCCAGAAGAGTTCATGTGTGGTACGTTCTCTCTATAAATATTCCGTCGGGGGGGGGGGGGGGGGTACTTGACCAGTATTTGGGTGTAGATGAGCCGCTGAAGGTTTGAAACCTTGACCCTGCTTAGGACAAAATTATCCTAAAATGCATACCCTGGGGTCAATTTAATAAAACTTTTACAAGTGTATTGTTTTCTGACCCTAAAACAATGGCTACACTTGTAAATTACACTTGTAAAAGTTTCATTAAATTGACCCCTGATTAGGAAAACACCCTCAACATTATTACCCCGTTTAAGACGAAGGACAAAATGCACTGTCTTGTTCCCAAGCCCTTTATTGGCAATCGCAAACGAGCAATTTCACGTTACAGTCATTTATTTTGTATACTTGGAGCACAAACAATTTTTAATTACAAGAGCCTGTTTATAATAAGGACAGATCCACACGAAATTAAATGCCCTTTTTAGGACGGAGAGGACAAAAACTATACCCTGTACAGCGGCACATTCCCGTATAGGCCATACAGTCATATATGGAGGTTTCCTCTCCTACGGGATAAAACTGGTTTTTGACCAAGTGGTTTCTCTTAGATCGTTTGTTGGTCACCTAAGGTCTATTGACAAACATGGCAATGACGTATGCCAACGGTGTCTAGCTAGCGCGTGATCTTCTGGATAGGTTCTGAGTGCGCTGGTTTCAACATTAACGTAATGTACGTAAAAAATACCTGAGGATAACACGTTATTACGGACAGTTTTCCATGGCCCTGGGAAAAGAAAGCCCTTACGTTTTCTCTAAACTAACCCGCTTACTACGGACATCTTAGCTTGTGATTAAAGATACTTTGTATGGCCCCCACAGTGCCGTATTAACGGCGTTTAACTGTACTTCACAATTTGAAAGAAGCCCCGGCGACCGTGCCTTAATTTCCTGTGGATATTTCATTCTGTACATACCTACTGTCTACGCCGCTTTATGCTCTCCAGGTAGCAGCTGTGCAGAACACTTTTTCCGGGGACGCCGCAAAGATGGCCTTTATACAATTAGTCCAACACCAGGCAATGGGTTTAGTAAAATCCATGGACAAGTTATCCCTCCTCTACGAGTTTGGTGCGATATGAGGGGTTCTAATGGAGGATGGCTCGTGTTTCAAAAACGCACCAACAAGTCCGTCAACTTTTTTAGAAACTGGATTTCATATAAACAAGGTTTTGGTCAATATGGTCATGACTTTTGGCTTGGAAATCGTGACTTGCGGGCCATAACAAAATCTAATGAACATGTGCTACACATTGAACTACATTATAGCAATGGGAGTCATGTTTTCGCTGAATATGACCAATTTAGTGTATCACCGCGCAACTTCACACTTCGTGTAGGGCAATATCGGGGTAACTGGAGTGACATTCTTTTCTTCGCTAATAACTCTGCATTCTCCACCTGGGATCGTGATAATGACAAAGTACTTGAAGCATGCGCACAGCAGAACAATGGAGCGTGGTGGTATGGTACCACCTGTGACATGGAAGACCTTAACAGAATGCCGGAAGATATCTGGTTGTTGGATGTGAAGAAGACAGTTATGAAAATCAAACCGAAGAAATATGAAGGTAAAATCTATGTCACCATTATCATGACCATAAAAGCGGCTGCACTTTTGAGAATATTTCACTGGAAAACGTTAAATATAGACTGCGAGCAGTGCCTTATTCTTCTTTTTAGCTACAATAGACCGAGAGCAAGTGTGTGGGGAAAGCGGTGAAGCCGGGAGAAACGAGGGCGGAGGCCGAGCTAATAAATCCTCCCCAATCCATTCCCCTTTTTTCCATTAATTTGCATAATTTTACTTTTTCGCTCGAAGCATGTAGCTCATTATAATAATTTAATTTACAATTCTAAATATCAATTCTTGGTCCACTTGACAGCAAACAACTGCCCGTGGACTCCTGTTCTTAGCCGAATTGAGTGTGGATGGCCAGGCATAACAGAGGAAGAATGTTTGGCGCGTAAATGTTGCTATGACAACAATACAGCTTACAATTATACACAATGCTTTGTTCAGAGTCACTTAGGTAAGTAATTGATTTCATGGAATTATGACATAAACCAAATTATCCAGCGCAGTATTACACAGTTGAATAAAATCACCTAACTAGAAAGGGAAATCATGATGCTTCTTTACGCACGAACAACTTCAACAAGTATAATGTTGAAGAAAACCTTCTCTTTCTACGCTTCTTGGCCAGAGTTCTCGATTTTCTCAACGTAGTTCGATGAAGAGCATAACGTAACGATCTTCAAAATTGTTTATATTTTCTTTGCTAAAACAGCTTTGCTTCGTGTCTCCAGTTCCATATCTAAATTCAGCGTTAAGTAGTCAGTATCATGATTTAGCATCCTCACAATTCAAACAAACAACCCATTTTTCCAAACAAACGACTTTTTTGTGGGAATAACGATAAAGCCTTCAATCAGTTCAAGCTTCTGAGGGATTGGGTCAGCAGCTGACAGATAAAACAAAATCATAAAGTCCGGAAAAGCTTATAAGTTATTTGATAAAAGCGTCGTTACGACTGAGATACGTTTGGGAACCGTTATCTTAACCTAAGGTTATTGGGAAAATGTACCCTTCTTCATCAGGACGTGTTCACTCTTGGAAGTCGGGCATAGTGTCCGAGCTCGGGGACTAATGTGAACACACCCTTTGTTTTATCAAGTACCCACGCTCGAATTCGGGCATGGTGCCGGTGCCTGGGTACAATATGGAGACCTTGAACTCGAGCACTAAAGTGAGTGGGCACAGGGACCCTATGGGCACACACCGACTGCTGTAAGTAACGGGGCAATCCACTAAATGTAAATTCCTGCTAAGCTCACTTTTCAAAATGGCGTTCGGCAGAGCGAAAGCGAGTAATTATGTGCACAGTAACATATCTGGTAATCAAAGTCTTAACACAACACAATTTTGTGCCAGTACCCAAGTACTAGTTCTCAAGCATCAAGTATGGACAGCCCCGTAAACGCAGTGCCGTGCAAGGTGTCAGCAATACTCAGGGAGAGAGCTAGGAACTTTCCTTTGTTAGAACTCGCTTTAACAATCAAAGAGTGTTTTATTTCGCAGAAACACATGTCCACGAACATTTTCCAACGGTTTCTACCACGCGATCACGAGAATAATGAATCCACTTTAAATTAGTCTCCAGTGTGACATTAACCGATTAAATGTATTTATATCTTTTAAGTTTACTTTGAGAGGATGGGCTGTTACTCTTTTGAGCGTGGACAAATTGAATCGTTGGAAGAACAGAATGTTTTATTGGGGCCCTACTCTAAAAGACCTTTCCCTGTCCAAGCCTGTGGTTCGGCAACGAGGTCACGAGGCCTCACAGCCTTCGCTGTACACGACAGAGGCGAATGTCTGGGAGACAAGAATATCTCGTCCATAATTCCTCTGCTAAATGTTTCTGACAAGTGTTCTGGAGGACGGGGAGGAAAAAATGCAATTGATGTTTACAGATTCACAAGTAAGCATTGATGAAGTATTTTTTGATTGTCTTCTTTTGAACGGGAAAGACAAAAGTGAATAATTTGCACGATGAAAATAATACTAAGAGGATTTTTTTTCCTGTAAATTAACTTTGCTGATAAAATATTAGTTCGCATTATTAGAAAACCTTTTTCAAAGAAATAAGCGAACAAGAAAGATGACAATCGACAAACGTTTTAATACTTCTACGTGTCATTTAGTACATTCAAACATTAAGGTGTAACTGTACGTATTTCTCAGTTTTCGTTCCCAAGATAAGAGACCTCAAAACGAGCAGCATCACGTTCGACAGTGTCCGCGTGGACTGGCATCCAGTACCAGCAAACTTTACCCTAGGCTACCGGGTACTGGTAAAAAACTCCTCGTTTGACAAGCAAACCTCCTGGAACAGAACCTTCATCTACATAGTTGGTCTTCAAAGTAATACCACTTATGTCATCAAGGTTTATCCAGTACACGGTCTAACGGATAAATGGAGCATTGCCGAAACTTCAAGTAATATCGAAGTCACCACAAAACAGGAAAGAGGTAAAATGTGTGGAAACATATTGTAATGAACATATCGTCAACTGTAAAAATACCTTTGACTACCAAAGTAACTTAATTATTATTCTTAAGTCCTATAGGCAGATTTATATAAACGATTGATTGATTGATTGATTGATTGATTGATTGATTGATTGACTGATTGATTGATTGATTCATCGTGACGTTATTGTTCGGTATTTTTTCTCATTAGCGCACTAGTTAACCTATAGAAGACGTAGCTGTATATACAAATTTGGTTTAAAGATTGAAAGAGCTGGTTAATTTTAGCAGTTTGTGCAAGTTTAAGCTCTTTCCTACCAGTAACAAAGAAAATAGCAGCAATCAAAAACTGCAAAATTGCTAGGTGGCAAAACGTTAATGAGCTCATACATTCTTTGTAAATTCTGGGGTTTTTCAAAGAGAATTTCTTCCAAACTATTCTCTACATACGTAGGGCTCAATTATTAAGAGAAATTTTTATGCTCTCTCAAAATTACCCGGTATGGTCTGAACTCGTGTATTCTTTTCAAGGGAACGACGAGACCACATAAATGTTTTTGTATTACCAACTCCAAATAAATAGAGAGAAAAAGACATTTTGCAGCAATGTTCCTATAATTGTTTTATACAATATATCCAGGAACTAATTGGGAGTAATCATAGCTTTTGTTCTCAGCACGCGTGTACGTAAACATAAGGCTTTACGAAATTCTTCAAGCCTCCAGCAGAAAATGAACGGGTTTATGGCAGAGTTCAGAGACGCAAATGCTAAGGTCATTTGGAATGCAAACGGTGAATACGATGGAAAGAATAATAACAAAATGATAATTGGCGCCCAACATACTAACTTGCTCACTATAACCATGGCAACGGCGACTGTGGATTTGCTCCAGATGGAAAACTCTTGGCACTCAGGGGGGTAGAGTCGAGCAATTTGTTTAGCTTCGCGTCTTGCGACCCAACACATTCCAACATGGAAAGAAATGATCAGTAGAATGAGAAGGGTGATGTAAACTAGGAGGTAGTAATTTGGGGAAGGCATCTCGGTAATCCCGTTTAAGAAGGCAATTGCGGCGGCGAAGAACCACGTTAGAAAAATCATGGTGAATGTCAGCTTTTCCGTCATCCACTCTACGTAGCGATAAGGAAAGCAAATTGAGACGAAGCGATCCAGTGAGATGACAAACGTGCTATTGAGGGAGCCCAAAATCAGAATATATCCAATAATGCGTCGTACGGTGTTGAACATAGCACTCGGGACATGATTTACGGTGTATATTTTCATCGGTTCATACACAACGCAAAGCATCAGGTCAAAAGACGATAAACTAACCATGAGAACAGCGGTACCTGTTTGTCGCAACTGACGGTCTGATAAAACAGCGAGGATCACAAGAAAGTTAGAAATTGTTCCAGTTACTGAGATCCCACTGTTCAAGATCATAAGCGACAGAACTTCTTCTGAGGTCATCTTATTGGACATGAAAAGATGCTCCTCTGAACTTTGATTTTTTAATGATGTGTGCCTTTCGCTCGGCTCGTGTTGATCCATATCTTGGCTTCCTTATGATGACCTTCAGGCGCTAGCTTTGCGTGCGAACACTCTAAAGTTTACTGTGCTTTAATTTATTTATGAAAAGGAACTATAATACGAAAGCTGCCTGAAAAAAAAAAGCGAATAACCCGGAAACAAGAAAGAGAAGTAATGGGTTAATACCCCATGTGTTAAGATTACGTTGAATATCAAAGGTGTCTATTGTGTTATACACTCTTCTTTTAAGCGATCCGACAATTGGCCAAGCATTCTGAAGTAGTCCAAAATAATGACAGATACATGTCTAAGAAGCACTAGAGAATTCTTCCATTAGCAAAATTTATTCTTCGTTTGTTTATTGTAAGAAAAAAGATAGGCATAAAAAGATTAAGAACTAAATTTCATGTCATTTGTCAAAGATACAAATACCTTTTTAGCAATTGCAACCGTAACTTCTTCTTTGATTTAAACATTTGATGAAATTTTCTTTTATACGACCTTCATGACAGGCCTTTTCAGCATGCTTTTAGGATGTGTAATTAAAGCATAAGGAGTATGCATTTCTGGAAAATAAAATCTAATGGAAAAAGTTACCATTCATTTATCATTTGGCATGAAACGAAGCTAACCATATTTTTGTAAGAAAGGAGAGCGAATTGCCTACGTTTGGGCCCACGACTGATCATTATTTTTGAAATATATCAATCAAACAGCCAGGATATTATGCACTTATGCTATTAAAAATTTAGCGAAATTGCCCTTTTTAACTTAGCGAACTGACAATTTTCAAATTTTGTCGACTTATGATTTGCACTGAAACTTTTGTTGCTCCTAAATGGACGGAGAGGACCTGTAATTCACCTTAAAATAAAATTAAAGTTTGTGTTGACGTAATTTGCAGGAAATGCGTCATAATAAGACAAAACCAAAAAACCAGGTGTTTGAAAATGTTTCAGCTTGAAAATTGCTTTATATTGGGTTTGGAAAAACCAAAACTTGAAATAAAAAGGACTTTAAGGCATTTATGTCACTGAAATTTAGTAGCAATATTTTTTAACAAGTTTTGACTTACTGAAAGATATGTGAAACTTGCCTGTGAAGTAGAATTCACTTAGGTCTTAAAAATTGCTTCTTCTGACCAGGTGGTGTTTTCACGCCGAATTGGTTTGAGGCAAAAAATGTTTTCTTCGACGCGAACACCGAACAAACGGACATTTTTGACACAATAACATAACAACACCCAAGAGAATTAAATGACACATTGAAATTTAAATAAAGTTTTCGAAACATTGTGCACGCTTTTTTCCAAACAAGTGGGCTTATCGTGGTAAACAGACAACGGAACAATCTCGACCCAGAGCTCTTCCGCGCATGACGGCCGGGGAGGGAAGAGCTCTGGGGTGAACCTGGAGCAAGGCCGTCTCTGATTGGTTTCAATAAAAAAGCAATTAATCTGATTGGTTCATTTAAGTTCGCTCGAGAGCGTGTGAGCCTTCGGCGAGTCTGGCATATGAACGGGTTTTTCCAGAAAGGTTGAAGTAAAAAATTATCGATTTCAGCGATTCCAAAACAACATTGCACGACTATTTAGGCAGATTAACCGAATTCCCCAATTTTCAAATAAACTACATTAGCTACATATCGAAAATATACCAAGAAAAAGAGTCGAATGTGAAAAATCAAATAAAAATACAGCGACATCTTTGCAGCCCCAGCTATAAGTAAAGAAGCAGGGGCGGATCTAGGGGGAGGGTGCAGGGAATGCGCACCCCCCCCCCCCCCTGAGATGACCTGCGGTTTTCTAATACAACTGGTATTCTGCGAAAAAAAAAAAAACTATAAGGTTTATTGGTGTTGAAGTAGAGCAAGAGACGAGTGCACCCCCTCCTAAAAAAAATCGTGGATCCGCCCCTGAGAAGCATGACACATTGCTGATTATTCATCGATTTCCACGTTATCGTAGCCTGCGTAGCAAGCGTTTCCAATCGACTTCTGGCGCGAAAGTTAGACATTCCTTTTTTTCTTGGCTCTCGTCCCAACTTTTCTCGACGAACTCGCGCGGAAACGCTTGCTACGCAGGCTAACGTTATCGTATTCACGCGAAGTAGCCGAGTATGAATGGAAACTTTAGTCTCACGGTAAATAACCGAAAAAACAGACTGTTATAGCTTGAAATTATTGCATGCGAGATGCTGATGATCTATTAATCACTCATTCTTTCCTTGCAATCCTGTAGCACCATCTCAAGCTCCTGCCATTATCATCGCGTTCAACATAAGCTCCTCCAATCTCAAGGTGTTGTGGAGTCACGTGTCTTGCAAACATTTTAATGGAAAAGTTTTGGGATACAAAGTCACTTATCATCCAGTTGGCCTGGATCAAAACTTGAGTTTCGTAATTGTGAACTATACAAACACAACTGAGCTAACTAACTTGGTTGCTTTTACTGTATATGTCATTAATGTATCAGCGGTGAGCTCTGGTGGAGTGGGGCCTGGAAACTACGCAGTGAGTCAAACAGACGACACAGGTACGAATATCACTATCACTTACGTCAGACCTGGAAAGTATAAGAGGTTTCATGCAAATGCCCCCGCCCATGCAAAATAACAGAAAATAAAAGATCGTTAGAATCTTACCTACAATAGCGAATCGAGCTATTGCATTTTACCTGTAATTTATTGTTATGATACAGAGGAAAACTCCAGAAAATCGAGTTCATACCTGTTACGCACTTATTGCTCACCGCTATCACTGTTATTTTTTGGGTTCTACCACTTCAAACAACTTGGACTGTTAACATGCGTAAAATGATTGATTTTTCTCTTCTTTTCATCAGCCCCAGCCCAAGCTCCAGACATCATCGTCGCATACAACTCTAGCTCAACGAGCCTGATTGTCAAGTGGAACCATCTCTCCAAAAGGCATTTCAACGGAAAACCCTTAGGCTACAAAGTAACTTATCATCCTGTTGGTTTAGAGAGAAACATAAGCTCCATCACCGTGACCAATGCAAACATTACGGAACTAACCAACTTGTCTGCGTTTACTATATATGTCATTAATGTTTCCGCGGTGAGTTCCGGTGGAGTTGGTCCATGGAATACCATCAAAGCTCGGACAGACGATGCAGGTATAGATGATTTCAAATGGACGACAGCCCAATTGAGACTGCTGTCTTTTTTTTTTTCAGCAATCACTATTGTAGACTGTTTATTTATACAATATTTACTACGTTTTGGTATTCTCTATATAAGCTCCCACTCAAGCACCTGACATCATCACCGCATACAACTCCAGCTGGACAAGCCTCATTGTGATCTGGAGCCATCTCCCCAAGCAGTATTTGAACGGAGAACCCGTGGGCTACACAGTCACGTATTATCCAGACGGCCTGGAGAGCGTCATAAAATTGGTGGCAGTGAACTTGACGAATACGACCGAACTAACTAACTTGTCTGCGTTTACCATGTATGTCATCAATATATCGGCGGTGAGTTCCGGTGGCGTTGGGCCTTGGAATACCATAAAAGCTAGGACAGACTATGCAGGTACCGAAGAAACTGATCGCCTTTAGCAACTGATTAAGGCTGTTCTCATTGTTTTGTTCAGCATTTAATTTTGTACATTATTTACTGACACAATAGTCAGTAGGTTTTGCTATTCTCTTCATCAGCTCCCAGTAGAGCACCTGACATCATCACCGCACACAACTCCAGCTCGACAAGCCTGATTGTCACGTGGAACCATCTCCCAAAGCGGTATTTCAAAGGAGAACCCCTGGGCTACAGAGTCACGTATTATCCACTTGGTTTGGAGACCAACATAAGCTTCGTGACAGTGAACTATACGAACACAACTGAGCTAATCAACCTAGCTGCGTTTACCATGTATGTTATTAATGTATCAGCAGTGAGTTCCGGAGGAGTGGGGCCTGGGAATACCACAAAGGCTCGGACAAACGATGCAGGTATAAACGATTTTCTTTTAGTTAATAAAACTAGTTGCTATAACAGTCCAATTTAAAAAAAAATAACTTCATACTTGGGCTTGGGGGAATAAAACAATAGAAATGTAATATTCATTGCTGAGCCTGAAGATTATTTCTTTTGTTTTATTCCCCCAAGCCTTGGAGCCAAGTATGAATTTTAATACATGTATACCGAAAATGGTCTATTGTACGTACCCATCACTCAATCTTTTAGATTATCTGTGCAAAAAGTAAAGTTATTCTGATCAATGCGAGTAAATAAGGCTCACGTTTCCTGCTTGTGTTCATCAGCTCCTGCTCGCGCACCTAACATCATCATCGCATACAACTCCAGTTCAACGAGCCTGGTTGTCAAGTGGAGCCATCTCTCCAAACGGCATTTCAACGGAGAAGTCATAGGCTACAAAGTCAAGTATCATCCATTCGGTTTAGAAAGCAACATAAGCTCTGTCACTGTGAACTATGAGAACATTACAGAACTAACCAACTTGTCTGCTTTTACTATGTATGTCATTACTGTTTCCGCGGTGAGTTCCGGTGGAGTTGGGCCTTGGAATACCAACAAGGCTCGGACAGACGATGAAGGTACAGATGATAACTGATGGATTACAGCCCAATTAGGACTGTCCTGCTTGTTTTTTGTTGTTGTTGTTGTTGTTCCGCGCTTAATCTTGTAGCCTGTTTATTTATACAATAGTTAGTAGGTTTTGCTATTCTCTTCATCAGCTCCAAGTAGAGCACCTGGCATTATCACCGCACACAACTCCAGCTCGACAAGCCTGAGTTTTGGGTCGACCCCCAAAAAAATTAGAAGGGTTTGTATGGAGTTTTCTGAGTATAACTGGGCTACGATCTCAGAGACAATTTGCCCCCAAATGCTCATTTTTGGCAAGTAGGCCTCTAGGACGTTGTTCTTTCAGAATATCCTGACAAATCCCATAATTTCAGAAATTTCATTTTTATGACGTCATCACTTTAGTACTCTATTCTCATTGAGTGAAATGCTTTATTCCGTTGAACCGTTCTTCCTTCAGCTCCATCTCGAGCACCTAACATAATCGTCGCACACAACTCTAGTGCAGCAAGCCTTATTGTCACGTGGAGCCATCTCCCCAAGAAGTATTTCAACGGAGAACCCAGGGGCTACAAAGTCACTTATCATCCAGTTGATTTGGAGAGCGTCATGAGCTTCGTGACAGTCAACTTGACAAACACAACCGAACTAACCAACTTGTTTGCCTATACCATGTATGTCATTAAAATATCTGCGGTGAGTTCCGGTGGAGTTGGGCCTTGGAACAGCACCAAGGCTAGGACAGACGATGCAGGTACAGATAATAACTGATGGTGTTCAGCAAATTTAAGGCTGTTGTCGTTAAATTGTTCAGCGCTCAATCTTGTACATTATTTACTTATCATACAATAGTTAATAGGTTTTGCTGTTCTCTTCATCAGCTCCCAGTAGAGCACCTGACATCATCACCGCACACAACTCCAGCTCGATAAGCCTGATTGTCGCCTGGAGTCATCTCCCAAAGCAGAATTTCAGTGGAGAACCGCTAGGTTACAAAGTCACGTATCATCCAGTAGGTTTAAAGAAAAACGTAAACATTGTGATAGTAAACTATACGAACACAACAGAGCTAGCCAACTTGTCTGCGTTTACTGTGTATATCATTGATGTATCAGCGTTGAGTTCTGGAGGAGTGGGGCCTGGGAATACTGCAAAGGCCAGGACAAACGATGCAGGTACAAACGATCTTCTTTCAGCTATTTTAACTAGTGTCCTTAATTTTGACTATGGCTTTAACAGATAATGCTGGTAAAAAAGTCCACGTGCATTCGTAAGTTAGGTCTCATGTGGGACTTTTTGTATTTCACTTTTTAGCTTGCCATATTATCAGACGAGCCTGCAATGTTGAGCAACTGTCGAGTTTTTAATTGGTTTAGCCAATTACCCGATAAAGTATTAATTGCGGGCGAGTAAAATGCGATCCCGTAGTCGTATTCTTGGTGGGGCGATCCGCGTCACTTTTTGCGGGCGAGCCACATGCGAGCCCGCAGACGAATTCTTGGTGGGGTTAGCGGCACTTTTTTAGTGCATAGCGGGGTTTTTACAAAATCTCTTAAAATTGGGATGCTTTTGTTCTTCCAACTAACATACATGGTATGTGGGCGCGAATTGGCCGCGAAAGCCCTGGTGTTGAGTGTTAAGTCCGTGCTCACGTGAATAGTACATTTCTCGCTGCATGCTGAGAAGTTGCCGCGAACATTACAAGGAGAAAGTCCAGAAAGAGTGGTAATCTTCCGAAGGAAATTCAACAATGTTTATTTCTTTCGAAAACACGTAGTCAGCGTTAATTCAGGCATACATATACTGTATCAAATAGAAGACTTTTTTATTCGCTTTGCTGCCGGAAATCTATTTACCAAGTGAAATGAAAGTAGAGGCTGATCTCAGCTCAGTGTGGGATGGGCCTTGGTAAGATTTAAGTGATTACACAGTCTTTAAATCCATGTAAGTTATGTTAATTCAGGCAACTCCACAGTTTTTTTTATATATATTATATATTTTCAAGCGTGTTACGTTGCTTGGTATCTAAAGGTTTCAATAAACTTAAAACTAAGCTTTTCGTGATTCACTATTGCATTTCAATGACCGTTAGTCCCCGAACACAGATTGAATAACCGCTTCATTAATAAGAGTTTGTGCAGTCATGAGAGCACATTTCACGTAGAGTTTTGTCTCGTATTATCTTTGCCTTCGAAAACAGCGGTCGCTCCTTGCTCCTCACTGTTTCGAGTAGCAGGCTACTTTTATCTATTAAGCAACTGTGTATAAAATGGTCAAATTCAATGAGAATCTTGTTTACGGTGTTGTTCAAATCCATTTCCACGTTCACGATCCGCCTTTATTCCTTCTGTTAATACTGTAACTGGAACAATAGGGCTTTCTTATTTACGTGCACAATTATGAGACCGGTTCTCAACATCAATCGCACCACTGAGATAAACGCACTTGATCGTCCGCACTTCCTAACCTTTGGTTGATGCAAGTAAATAAACTCTAATTATTTGAAGTTTTTGTAACTGCTTCAGTTGTTTTCTTGCACTCTGTCAGCTCCATCTCGATCTCCTACCGTCCTCATTGCTTATAACTCCAGTTCTTCCAGTCTGATTGTGTCATGGAGTCACGTGCCTAGGAAACATTTTAATGGCAAACCCTTAGGATATAAAGTCACATATCATCCAGTTGGTTTGGAGCAAAACTCAAGCTTTGTGACTTTAAACTATAAGAACACAACCGAGCTAGCCAACCTTACTGCTTTCACCGCATACATAATTTATGTGTCAGCTGTCAGTTCTGGAGGAGTGGGGCCTGGGACTTCCACCAAGGCTTGGACAGACGAAAGGACAGACGACGCAGGTACATAATAAAGTGTTCAGAGAAAAAAACTCTCTCTTTGTCCTGGAAACGCCAGCGCCTGCTACGCTGGTTACCTAACAGGCCATCATATGCACTTGGGTGGCCTACGGGCCTTTTATATCTCATAATTTTTCTCCTTCAAAATAAAGAAGGAGAATCAAAGAATTGATATTACAGATGTAAATATCAATGGAAGATATTAAATTGAGAAGCACTGAAGTTGACTTCTTGTACTTGTTTAAATTTATATTAGAAAATAAACATAGATCATCGTTGTTTTTTCTTTACTTCGGGGAGACACAAGTTTGAAACAAACTGAACCGCCATCGTTTTATCTTAGATCCACCTTTCATAGGCTCGGTGGTGTTTAAAACAAGATCCGTAGTCCGCGTCTTGTTCCTCGTCTATGTTCCATACCCAGTCCGTAGGTCTGTAGTCTGTGTTTGTACCCAGTCCACAATCCATGTACAATACTGACTGAACCATAATAAGTTGTTCTATGTGTCTCAGATGTTTCCTCGCTTTTCTGCTTTTAACCGTTAAAAAAAATTATCATGAGACACAGGGATTCGCTCTCTTAGCTCGTTCTCTCTTGCCATTACTTAAATATTTCCGGTGCATAGACGTAACAAAGGAACACAGACTAAAGCACAACATGAACATTTAGCAATATAGAAACATTTTGTTTATTGTGTGTATCGTAATTAATTTTTATCTTACAGAGCATTCTTGCGATAACTATGAATGCTACAATGGTGGTACCTGTAAAATAAGTGGCCTCCCTAACTCAGTCGTAACTTTCTGTGTGTGTCCATCAGAATTTACAGGGATCATGTGCGAAGAAAAAATATACGAAGCTGGTAATTATGCATCATATTTTCAGAACTGTGTTTTTAGTATTACCTTAAGTACACGCGTACCACCACTACTTTTACTATTTCTGCCGCTGGTGTTGCTGCTGCTACTACTACCATCACAACCACCAACACTACTACTATTTTTTGCCGCTTTCTTTCCGCAACTACAAAAGCTGCGTCTGTAACTGCGATGATCTTCATTCATATAATTTTTCACCCCTCATTTCGCATATATGATTTTCATATATTCATAACTACACTACTACAACTATTACCACTACCACCACCACCACCACCAACACTACTACTACTACTAATACTACTATTACTACTAATCACGCCAATAGTAATTAAGCCCCGGCAATTAGACGATAAGAACAAGATTCAAACCAGTTTTGTCCACTTAAAGCAGGAGAAAGCACCAGCATATCACGGGAGGTTGTGAATGATTTTGAAAATGGGGAGTGATTGTTCAACCTAACATAAATATAGCAGTGCAATAGTAAGACCTTTATAATTCAAAAATTCTGAAAAGCTTAACCGAGAGATGTTCTTTTAGCTCCTAAAATTCTCCTTGTACTTTTAAGGTCCGCCTCCTCCCCTGTATGCCCCACGTTACGTCGGAGGAGAGTCGACAAGTACAACAAGTGTGAATGTCAGTTGGAGTGACTACCCACGGGAAGACGACTTACTCGGATCAGAAATTATACAATACAATGTCTATTTTAGTCTTGCTGACACACCTAGCGATTACATGGTAGTGTCGGTAAATGCATCGAAAGCAAACAATGCTGTATTTAACAATCTTGGAATCTTCACACTCTATACCGCAAGCGTTTCGGCGGTAAATGTTGGCGGAGAAGGACCCAAGAGCGTGGCTGTTAAAGTGCGAACTATGGAGGGCGGTGAGTTAAACACTATCAGGCGCAAGTTAACGTCCAAGTAGCTAAAAGTAAACGAATAACTAGCTGATAAAAGACTTCTATAGTAGCCAAGTACTCAGTGCGTCGAACACGCAGACCAGGTGTCTGGCAAATGCAGCTTTGCCTCTAGGCCCTTAAATTTCTTCTCTCCTTGTCAACTCCTCGGTGATGCTTATGAATAGCCAAATAGTTTTTCTACCGCAAGTTGTATTTGAAATCTCCATATGTTTAGTTTAATAATCTGTTTATGATTATTAATAAGTTGAGTGCCTTTGAACTAGCTAGATGGGGGTCTGCACACTTCCAATTAATTCAAAGCAAAGCTAAGGAAGTTCCTCAGACGAATACGATAAAAGCTTTGCTCTTGTTACAGTATGGTCAATTCAGTGGATTCACTGAGGCCTATTTTACAACCTTTGGCTTCTCGGTGCTCCTCTGTATATGCAGACCTACAAATATCTAGGGAAATACCGCCATCTTGCGAAAGTGTCAAAATAATGCACCGCGGTCCTAGGCGGCGAACACCACCTGCTTTATACAAGGCACTTACAATTTGTATCCCTTTTTTTCAGTACCCAATCGAGCTCCTGCTAATGTTCGCGTGGAATACGTTGACTGGAAGTCCATTATAATAGAGTGGGATCCAGTTCCTAAAGGCTCCGAAAATGGTATAATTCAAGGATATTTAGTACAGTACGGGGAACCACAATCACAGATGGGAAATCAGTCTATTAGCGGCTTCAGAGCTGTCTTGGATGGGGTGCAGCGTAGTACGTCATATGTAATTCAGGTGGCAGCGTACACCAGTATGGGTGTAGGAAGGTATTCCCAGCCACTGAGTATCCGAACAAAAGTTTGTAAGTATTACATAGTGCATTAGATCAAGAAATAGCACCCAGAGTAACAGGTCGGGAAGAGCTTCACTATATAAGTCTTAGAGCTAAATTGAAAAGGATGAAACCGATGCAGAATTTATTGTAGCACATGTTCTTCTAACGATAACTCCTTTATTTGCCCATCAATGTAAATTTAATATTGTACCTTTGGTATTTGGTGGTATACATGAGCAGGAGATCTCGGCAAGCTCTACTCAGCTTTTCAAAGGAGATCCTGGACCTTACTGATGACGCTGATTACAACAGGATTGGAATGATCTATTCTTTATTTTACGAATTGCAAGGTTGACTTACACACCGAGGGACTAACAGAGTATGGTGTCTTGTCTGTACTGTTGAATGTAACTATGTCCCGAACAGGATCTAATTTTTCGCAAAAAAACAACAAACTGTGCATTTTGTCATGTCTAAAACAGGGTTCCAAAACAGAGGTTGTTACTGAATATCCTACACAGCCAGTTTGCTAACGTATTTTTTTAAGTTGTAACCTTCAGCACCCCTTCGTGGCCGGTACCGTGTCCGCCCCCCCCCCCCCCCCGGGGCACTCACCTTACGATTTGTCAGATTTGTGTCGTAGGAACGGCTGTCATACCGGACTGATTTATCCTTTCATGCTGGTAGTGTTCTGATTGTTTATTTCTTTCTTGCCTGAATCAATTCAGTTAATCCCTGTCGTTTTACTGCTGTGCCATGTCTAAATGGTGGTAGCTGCGTTATACAAGTACAAGGATTTCGGTGCGCATGCTTAGAACAGTTTACTGGCCCATATTGTGGTACTTACATAGCAGGTAACATTTAAAATATCACAACTTAACATGCCCCGCAAAAAAGTGTTTTGCATCCATTTGTTATACTTTACTCTGTTGTTGATCACTTTACATCGGTCTTGTTTAATTATTTTTCCTAAAAGGTTAAACATCCTTGGCAGCAGATTAGATTGTTTATATCCGAGGCATATTCAGCCGTCCTTTCCCCTTGGTAGCTTAAGCTTTTAGCTTAACATTAAGATAAGTAGATATGCCCTGAACTGCAAGCTAATGAGATTCATCCTTTTTATGATGGACATCAGGAAGCGTCCCTTGGCCTTAATTCATCATTTTCACATAGACCACAATGCACCTTGTTTACTTTCCAAAATTTGCACAAACATTGTCATCGAGGGGTAAGGTAGGTAAAGGCGCACACGAGCAAAAGGCTCACAAGGGCGGAGCTTATACCGGTTTGCGTAGCATGAAGCATGCCTAGGAGTATTGCTACTCCCCCTGAACGGGATGCTAGTCCATCGCAGGGTTAACCCCCAGCAGTATGTCGCCGATACCCATTTATACACCTGGGTGAAGAGCGACAAAGTGGAGTAAAGTCCCTTGTCTAAGGAAACAAAGCGACGGCCGAGGCTTGAACCCCGGACCTCCAGATCCAGAGTTCGAGGTGTTAACAGCTTGGCAACACACGCCTCCATATCGAGGGGTAAACAAGGTGCATTAAGGTTTATGTGGAAAAGGTGAATACTCAGCTTGACGCAAGTAATTTTGGCAAACATGAAGTCATATGGAAATTACAAATAATTGTGATTAATATGAACTACCTGAATTCCTTTATATTTTAGAGGGTAAATGCAACAGTCCCAAGGTGAGTCTACCAACATTACCAGACTCGGTATCTGATGCTCTTATAGTGCGACCAGTCAGTCAGTTGCTGATTCCTTCTGAAGTGAAACTTGACTGCGAACTTTCTTACAAGACGATTTTTAACTGGACTG
Organism: Porites rus; assembly: GCA_964035705.1. Classification (NCBI taxonomy): domain Eukaryota; kingdom Metazoa; phylum Cnidaria; class Anthozoa; order Scleractinia; family Poritidae; genus Porites; species Porites rus. Next base: position 28,523,117 of record OZ037994.1, on the reverse strand, counting down.
TTTTCAAGCTAAATTCTATGCAAGGGGAAAATGAGTTGGTTCTCAATAGAAAGGGTTCCTCGGAATTACTCATAAGAGGAAGAACTTTAGCAGAAGGCAGCTTCATGGTGATACTCACTGTCATTATGAGAGGAACCAAGGTGTATGGAGTTAATAAAGGTTATTTTCGCATCGAGCGAAGCCCCTTGATTGCGCTAATTTCTGGTGGAACTAGGGTGGAACGAGGATTTAATAAAACATTGGAGTTCGATGCTTCCTTTTCCGGTGATCCAGATGCTGTGCTACCTAACGCCGGTAAGTCCCACTTTCTCCCATGACAGCAATGGTGTACACTTCTGTAACCCCAATTCTATCTGATTGCGTTTTACAACAACTGTTAACTTTTTTTGTTTGCAGCCAACACTAGTAACCAGCTTTACAAAATGCAGCTTGGCCAAGTGATCAGTGTCGGCCTTGAAATTCGGCCTAGTCGGGGGCCAGTTTGAGCCCACTCTCACCACCAACTGGATTTGTTTGTCAGTTGTCCCGAGTTAACAGCCTGAGAAAACAGCCGACATTTCGTGACGCTGCCACTGGTGTCCCCGCGAAATGACGTCTGAGAAACGAGTGCAGAAATTCCATACTGATGACGCGTCACAACCCAGATCTGGGTAGTGCTTCTGATTAGATGGAGCAAATTTAGTTTCTTATGCGTCATTTCGCAAGGACACCAGTGGTAGCGTTGAAAAATGTTGGCTGTTTTCTCAGACTAGAGTTCAAGTTCTCTAGCATACATGTCAAAAACTAACTGGGGGTCAATTTAATAAAACTGTTCCTAGTGTACCTATTGTTTTCAGACAATAAAACAATGGGAACACTGGTAAATTACACTTGTAATGGTTTTATTATATTGACCCCTGGTTGCTTTCTACGACTTGGTATTTTTACTCCTGTTATTTTATATTTTTATTATTTGATTGGAATTAGAGTGGAGAGCTTGTAAACAATATAGAGAACTGAGTTAAGTGCACTTCCACTATAAACAATACGTCAACCATTTGTTCCATTTTTTAGCACGAGAGGGCATAACATAAAACATCAAAGGTTATGGTTTGAGCAGGTTCACCTTGAAGACAAGCTATTAACTGGTCACTTATTGTATACTATACTTCAGCCTTCCTTTCCCCTTTTTGGGAACATTAAGCTGAAGCTGTCATAACTGTGCCAAAGAAACGATGTCTCTTTTATTCGTGTTGATTTTCTGTTTGATTTTTTTATTTATTTTATTTTATTTTTTTCCAGGTATGAATTTTACTTGGGTATGCAGACAATCCTCAGAGAATTTCACCAGTGATTTGCTCGAAATATCCTCCCCCCTTCCCAGTTCATCGCAGGTAAATTTGGACCGAGGAGGATGTTATGGAACTGGTGCGGGGAAAATAGGATCTGGTGTGTCGTTGCTGAAGATAAACAGCGGTTATATGGCAGAGAACAGTTCACATTTGATAACACTTGTCGTCAGGAAAGATAGGAGACAAGCCATGTATACTCAGGAGGTGGCCATTGTTCCTGGGGATCCACCAGAAGTTCTAATAAGGTGGGGGGAACGAAGAAAAATAGACCTTTTTACCAATACCGTGGCCATATTGAATTAATTCGATTTAAGGAGTATTATAGTATGCCCAGGGGGCATGAGCACATTTCGTTCGTATTTCGAGCGCTTTTCGGGACATTTTTTCTTAAAGTTTTCTTAGAATAAGATTCTAATGCGAAAAAAAGATCCTTGTGCCGTGTTTGGATGTAGTAATGATCGCCTTTTTCCCGAGAAATATACAGTGAAAGACCATATTTCTAATACTAAACTAGAAAAACGCGATCATTATTACATCCAAACACGGGAAAAGGATCTTTTTTCCCATTACAATCTTATTCTAAGAAAACTTTAAGAAAAATAGCCCCGAAAATAAAAACCAAATGTGCTCATGCCCCCTGGGCATCCTATAATACTCCTTAAATCGAATTAATTCAATATGGCCGCCGTATCGGTAAAAAGGTCTATTAAGCTTTATTAATTACCTTAAACTTAAAGTGCCAAAAGTAATAAAATCACAGACTGATATAAACTAAACAGACAAGATGTCCGATCTTTGCATTGGCTGTTGTGAAATTTAAACCGCCACTCAAATCTTACTATCATTCCTGTTTTGTGTCATTATACATTGTTGAAACATTTATTCGCGTCAGCCAATTTTCCGGCTGGTAACATTAAAACGTGGAAAAGAGAGGGAGGCAAAAAAAGCTATTTTGGCTGGTCAGTGACCCTTTAATCGCGTGTAAAAAGCCATACGTAAGATCCTCCGTCTTATAATCACAGCTGACCTCATGACGGTTTTCCTTTCTTCCTAGTTTTTGGTTGGTGTCACGTTCACCGGTTCTTTTCGGTTCTCGTAACTCTCGTTCTTGCAGTCTCGGTTTCTTCTGGTTCGCGTGGATCTTTTGATTCTGATGGTTCTTTTGTTTTGACTTTCTTTGTTCTTCTCAGTGGTTCTTTTGTTTCTTGTGGTTCTTCTAGATATCATGATTGTTCTGGTTCTTCTGGTACTTTTGCCAATCGAGCTTGTTTTGGTCCTCATGGCTTTTCTGGTTTTCGTGGTTCTTCGGGTTTAATCCTCGTGGTTCTTGTAGCTCTCTGTTGTCGTGCCAGGTTAGGTAGTTCTCGCACTACCTTTAAAAATGGCGCGAAAATCCTGCACAGGAAGTTTTATTGCGTGAGCATCAATGCTGACCTACAGTTCCATTTTTTTCACTCCAGTAAAAGGCAGCTTGAATAACAGTTGCTTGGAAAGTGTTTTTCAGTTAAGTGTTGATAGCAATTGTTTGATTGCTTTGCTGTTGCATTAGATTAAAACAACTTGCGTCCCTTTTTCTACCAATAAGAAGACAACTTTGACCTTTTCGTGCAAGGTGTCTGACTTTACATAAGACTCAATGTATTTTGCGCGAAATACTCGTTAAGACTACAGTTTTTACGTCTCTCAACTGAAGATCGGACTGTCATTTTAACGTGGTCATCTAAGCCACACTGAGGTTCGGCAACCCTAACCCTTTTTCGAAACCTCAAAATCTCTCTGTACAAACCACACCTTTTCCAACCGAGCTAATCCTAGTTTGCGGTTAAAGTAATTCTCTCTATTGTAATTAACTTTTGATTTAATTAACTTATTTTTATTCCAGATGCTATGACAATTGTGGCGCAAAAGTGAACCCATCAAGAAGACTTGCACTTGAAAAGCTCTGCAAAGGTTCTCCATGTAGTAAGCGTCTTAAATATCGTTGGTCCTTGTTCGAATTGAGAAATAACAAACTATCTTCAGAGAGCCGATGGCATAGAGTACTAAACCTGCGAGATAAACTTCGTACAAGACCTTCCTCTCCAAGAACTGTCACGCGTCCAGGAGTTCTGAAGCCCAATACGAAGTATAAGTTTGTGTTGACTGCTCAGAGACTCGGGGGATACCCAGGTTATTCCGAGTACCAAGTAACAACCAACATTCCTCCTGCTGGAGGAATTTGTCAAGTGAGACCAGAGTCAGGCGTTACCCTTATAACAGAGTACACTTTCACATGTGTCAATTGGATAGACACAGATGTCCCACTGCAGTACGAATACATTTACTTCACAAAAAACTATGAACCTAATGTGGTTTACAAAGGCCATAAACAAAGCAAGCAAACAAAGCTTCCTGCTGGAGAAAAGGCCTCCAACTTCACCATTGACTTCCGAGTGAGAGTGGCTGATAAGTACGGAGCGTTTACGGAAGTTAAAATTCCCGTTCAGGTAAGAAGAGCTTTAATTTGTGACCGTTATTAACATAGACAGTTAAAATTATTACATGTATGTAGAAATTGCTTTTGCGATTTCGACTAGGCACTGTCTCATATGAGTGGTTCGTGTACTTCCAAACAAATCACCTAGATTTTAGATACCGTGATTGGATATCGGTTCCACACGCCATCTGCCCTACAGACAATCTTCTGGTTGGACAGCTTGAGTTACTGATCCGTAAGAAAAAGTTCATCAGTATTACATTAGACAGAACATAATATTCTTTTTGCTTTATGCTTTGGTTACTTCTTTATACCAACTGATGCTGCATTCTATATATTTATGTGACAGGTTAAACAGTCTCAACCAACAGATAAGAGTGTCATCGATGTTGCTTCAGACCTGACCACTGGAGATGACAGTGAGTTGAACAAGTTGATCCAGTCAGGTGATGTATCACGTGCTTTCCAGCTAGCTAAGGCAGCTATTGTGGCTGTTGATGATGACAAGAAGACCCGGCCAGTTTCTCAGGACCAGTTATTAGAGAAGAGAAAAAAGGTAGAAATTGTCTCGGATCATCATTAGTAAGGAGCTGTTTACATTTATTTATTTATTTATTTATTTTCAAACTTTGCCAAGAGGCCTGGATACCTCACAGGGTAAGCTCTACTACGAAGTCCAGAGGTAGTTATTAACGCCAGTGAAGGGAGCAGGGGGTCCCAAATTGCATTCTTGTTTTTGGCACCCGCCATATTTAATTCCTTCTTGAACTTTCTACATTTGGGCACCACACGGACCGAAATTTCTGCATGTAAACCCAATGTAAAGTTTTTCCGCCTTCTAGAACATTCCTGGTACTAGATCTAACTCGATCCTAGTGGTATAGTGGGCTTTAAAGATACTCTTATACTCAGCTTTCTGGTCAATGTCTACTTCCCGTGCTTTCTTGGAACTCTTCTATTTTGTTTCCACACAATGATATTATTTCCTTATGCACCCTAATAGTCTTTACATTTATGCTAAAAGGTTTACATGCATTACAGTCTAACTTACATGTTTTATGATTAGCAAGATTATAGATAGCAATGCTCAGAACAAGTCGCTTAGAATTCTTCGCAAATAAATTATTTGTTCAAGAAAATTAAAACTCGACTAGGCAGTTTTCTGTAAAGAAGGCAATACTTTTCATGTGTCTCCAAATGGATTGTCGTTGTCATTTCAGATTTACTCTTGAATGCTAAAGGTGTTTTCATTCCCTCTTGTCCCCACAATTTTTCCCATGCACCTGATGTAACGCTTTTCGCCCTTTATGTCTATTCTTAAGATTAAGTCAAGCATTGTAAACCAGGTGTCAGAAGTGAAAGTAGAAACTTTGGAAAGAATAAAACAAACTTCTGACGTCATAGCTGATGCCACCACGGTATTGAGCGAGGTCACCGTAGAAGCAGAGGTAAGTTTTGGTATCAACACGTCAGAAAGAGGTTATTTTTTGTAACGTGGGAACAAAGTTGCAACATACAATATCATAGGTGGCGCATATAGTGGCGAAAGCACTCGCCTCCCACCAATGTGGCCTGGGATGCCCACGGATTGGTTTTTTCTTTCACGATAGTTTTAGTTTATATTATGCATATTTTTCACATTTTTTTCTGATGTACCTACAGAATTCAAGAGAAGAGTTTGCAATCAGACCTTTATTACATAATGATCATGTTTGTTGTTGTTGTTCTTGTGACCTTACTGTTTTTTTTAAAAAAGCAAGCCGAGAGATTATCTACTGGTTTCAAAATCTAATGACTGGCTCAAGATTAAAAGGATGAAGAATTTGTAAGGATCAGCTCAACTGTCTTAAGTCAGTAATTTAAACGAGACTGATCTGACAGGTAGAAGTCCATTAAAGACTTTACATTGGTATTAAAATTTTAATGACAGACATCTCGATGTACTGTATTTTTAGAAAGCTGCTACTGACGCCCTTCAAACGATGACGTCAGTCTTGCAAGAGGAGTCATCAAGAGGCAAAAACTTTGAAGAGTTAATTGACGGTGCGATGAGTTTGGTGTCAGGTCTGGGTAGCGTTCTTAGAGTTTCTTCGTTTGGAGCAAAAGCATATAATTCTATGTCACATGAAGCAACTGGTGACTGGGCAAAATTAAACCGCAGAAGAAGAGGAAGCTTTGAAGAATCAATGCTTGAGTTTGTTAACCTCTCAAGGAAAAGATATATAAGAGATGTTGCAAGTGAGAAGGAGCAGGTAATATGGAGGCCTCTATAAACTTAAGACTTTACAGTCACAGTTATTTTTAAAACTAAGAGAAGTCTCTCTGCGATTTTTCGTTAACACCTCAGTAATAACAATCTTTCATCTGTCAACGTTTAGACGTCATGCTTCTATTTTCTTTAATCTGTAATATTTAAGATATTTCATGTGCTTACTATATTACAGTCTCCCTTTCAGTTTGTCCAGCTTTTTATATACATAGCATTTGAACCGGGAAATCAGTTTGCTTGGCGTGCTGAGAGGATTTAAAGGTCTTTTTTGGAGAAAAAAAAAATTTAAATTAAGATATGATCGTCGCAGTGGTAATTGCAATTTAAGCAACTGCAAATGAACCCGAATTTTTTTTAGGGGTGGTGGTGGGGGGGGGGGGATTTAAACAGGATTCGAACCCATGGCCTCTGCATTAGCGCTGGATTGCTCTACCAACTCGTGAGAAGAATGAAACATGGAATGAAGATGATATTTTGCAATTGCTCAAATTGCAATTACCACTGCGACGATAATATCTTCACTTAAAAAAATTTGTGTTTCCGAAGTTCATATCATCTTCATTCTAAGAAAAGAAATTATTTTAAAAAATTCAGCTTTCGCTTCTTGGCGGTTGTACCGTCACATGACCAGAAATATGACCCAGCAAAATGAAAACAAGGTGTATTACAAATGCAATCTGCATTGAAGATTCCGAGTCAAATGTGGGTTAGATAAGGATTTGGTGTATTTTTGCAGGCCAAACAACGTGTCATTGGTATTTTGAATTCCCTCGACGATGTTGGCAAAACCATTTTGTCGCGTACCCTGGTCGGCGAGGAGCCAAGAGAAATGTTGACAAGGTCCGTATCCCTGTTAGTGGTCCGTGAAGAGCCTGATTTACTCGCTGGTTCAGTAATATCAAGTCAAGGAAGCAGTTTTACTCTTCCTTCATCTACGAATCTGTTTGGGAATGAAACACAGTTTGTGGACACTCAGGTAACGTGTAAAACATCATGTGAAAGCAGCTACGACACTGCGTTAACTTATTTTTTTTCCTCGTATTTTCCTACAACAAGTTCAAAACTTAATTAAAGTAGAAAAAACAAAATCCAGAAATAAGACGTCTAAAAAACGAAAAAAACATAGACATGAACTTGGAGCCCCTGACAGGTTCCTATAGTATCGATGGTACACTTTCATGCACCAATCGACCCCATGATTCTTTGACGCCAGATAAGCTGTAAAGCGAACGCAACGAGGTTATGGACCGCAAAGCGTCCGTGTGAGCTACGACGCCGGGGCCATTCATCAGGACATGGATCGGAGTCGGCTCCTGATTAGGACAAAGGGCTTCTTCAGAAGTCTTTGTCAACAGTTGTATATGAGGTACAATATCCCTATGTAGTCAAAGTGTAGGATGGGAAAGACGTCAACCGCGATGCAGATGAGCTGATGTACAGTTTTCCATTACGCCTACGGCTAAGTCATGTGATCATGTTGGGTGGGAGCCAATCAAGTGCAGGATGAGGCGATTTATGCATCCTGCTCTCTTCTTGGCAAGGGTTAAGGTCGCCTGCAATACTATTACTCTTAGTAATTTTATTATTTGTTTGGTAGCCTTGAAAAAGCAACAGTACGCAGGATTTCAACTACACCTTCGAATCAAAAGGTGGCTGGGAATAATTCTGCTTTTTTTCTCGGCTGACAGATGATGACGACTGAATACACGTCTTATTCCTGGGATTCCACAGGATCCAGAGTCACTACTGGCGTTTCCAGCCTTGAGCTAAGGAACAGCACTGGGGACCTGCTAAATGTCACCGACTTGAAATCGCCTATTTCAATCATTATTCCAAACACTCAAAACTCGACAAAAAATTCACGATCTCATTACGTTGGAGGTAACAGAACCGTTTATCATAAAATAAATATAACTACCTCTGGAATGGCTATAATAATAAAGGTACGACCAAATAATAACGCCACAAACTTCCTGGTGTCTATAAAATACAACGAACGGCCGTCACTCAACAACAGCGACTTCAACGCCACAGTTCCTGATTTCTCTACCTGCATTCGATCTACGTCTGGTTTTGGCAACTGCTCGCGTGATCCATATGCTGTTTACGTAGACAATGCGCATGTCAGTGAGATAGGATACTACTTTATTGGAATACAAATCAATTCAAATACTCCTGTGGTTTCCAGAGCAAAGAGATGCAGTGGTCATGGACGGTCGAAACGATCATGTGTGAAATATAAAGATGCACCTCCTGCGGATGGTCCCAATCAAGCCAAGTCGTACCTTAAGCCACAGTACTTCAAAGGAGACGAAAACTACACCATGCAAGTTATACCAGCTGCTTGTCTGTACTGGAGCACGGAGCTCTCAAAGTGGACAACTGACGGGTGTAGGGTAAGTTTTCTTGTTCTCCTATGCCCTATAGTGCGAAAGTAAGGGGTGACGCAGTGGTGCGGACAGTCGCCTCTCACCGATGTGGCTTGGCGTAGACTCCATTTTTGTTGTTGTTTCTTTTCTTTCGTAAAGCGCACCTTTAAACAGCTTTTTTGACAGGAGAAAGGTGCTCACCCTGAAATAATAGTTTCTATGTCTTTGATCAACAGGTCGCTGAGACGACAACAGTCGACAACATTCACTGTCTTTGTAAACATTTAACTGCTTTTGCGGGTCAGCTGTTTGTGGCCCCAAATCCTATTGATTTTGACAAAGTTTTCATCGAATTTACTCGCCTTCCGGAGACCGGGAATGTCTCAGTTATCATAGCCGTAAACTGTGTGTTTGGTTTATATCTGGTGCTGTTTATTTGGGCCCGGAAGACGGATCAAGAAGACACATTGAAGGTATGTGCATAAAAAGGAATAGCTGCCCAAGCCTCTCCATGTGAGATGCATTGTCATAAGAGTCAGGGAAACTTAAAAACAGAAAGGCAAATCGAAAAAATGCATTACCAGAACAGTGATACAATTTTAAATAATTTACTGAAAGAGGTTTTTATTGCAAATGAATGAGTAGTCGCATTCTCCTCAGAACGTGTCACAGAACGCGATTCTGTGCTTATCTTCCAGCCTCATTCGTGGTGTATCTAATAAGCGTGAGCAGGCTTGAGCAGTCGTTGATGCAATCTTCCTATCTCGTCAAGGTTCTCGACCAAGTACAGCCTTTTCTAGACTTTCCCACAAGTCGAGCTCAAATTTTTTCTGTGAGCGGGAAACGCGAGTGGGAGATTTTTTATGAAAAAAAGCGAGCGAGAGAGCGGGAGCTCTTCTCTCTTAGATCTTACTACCGGAACCGTTAATAAGGAGCGAAGGACAGCAACCATCTCTATGGGACTTCAAGCTTATTTCTAATGGAAGCATTCTTCCTTTTCTGCCGAATCCACAGCACATGCAAAAGTTTTTTTCTGTAGCGTTTATGCTCGAAGGTTGTGATGTATACTTACTTTGAATCACAGTGTATTTGATTGCCCCCAACTGGCACCTTACGTGCTCAATATTCACTTTAAAATCGTTCCAACAACAAATATTTTTGGCGCGTGAAGCTATTTCTTTAATCGGAAAATGCATTATCAGAGCACTGACACAAATTTTCATTAATGTAATTGAAGTTGTTTTCATTGAGGGTAATCATTTCAAAATCGCTTTTTATCTCTTCAGATTGGCGAAAAACCATTCTTGGGATCTCTTTCACCTTGGAGCTATCGATACGACATCCAGTTATCAACAGGAATCTGGTATGATTCGGGTACCACTGCCAACGTGTTTCTTATTATAAATGGCGAGGCCGGATCTAGTCGCCCTTACCAATTAAAAGGTGGGACGGCAATTCCATTTGCAAGAGGGAGTATAACGTCCTTTACTATCTCGCTCAACAAGTACATTGGTCCCATAAAGGGTGTGCGCGTTTGGCATGATAATTCTGGGTCCAGTCCTTCATGGTACCTTAACACTGTTAAGGTGCTAGATGTATCTAGTGGAGAGTTAAGGACGTTCATATGTTACACATGGCTGGCTGTCGAAAAGGGTGATGGACTGGTGGATCGGACTCTGGAATTGGGCACGCATGACGAAAAGAAAATGAATTTTAAGGTAAGAGAAATAACTTCTTTATTGACAACGAAGCATCGAAACCACAACATGAACACCGAAACTTAAGTCAGCTGAGCACGAGTGCCCGCGAAGAAGGTCATTAAAGTCAGGGAATTAAGGAACCATGTTTTGGAAGTTTAAGACTTGAATTTTTCAACTTTGCCAGGAGATGCTTTGATTAGTCATTTGAGGTTTTTCTGACCCTACGATAAATCTGAACTGTTTCATAGGTTACTTCTCTCTCAAACGGTGTGTAAAAATAGCCTTGTAATTAGGAAATTAGTCATTTGGATTAAATGTAATTGTCCATTTGATTAATTTATCCGTTCGAGTAGTCAATCATGTGTTCTTTAATCCAATAGGCTTGACGAAGCAAAAAAATTGTTTTCGCTCCAGGTTTCTTTCCATAACAGAATTGCTGAGGAATTCGGCGATGGGCATTTATGGTTTTCAGTGGCAACCAGACCTCCTAGAAAACGCTTCACTCGCGTTCAACGCCTATCTTGCTGCCTCTCGCTCCTGCTTACTACCATGCTTGCTAGCGCCATGTTCTACGAGCTCGACCTTCAGAATGATGCAAAACAGGGTACTTTAAAGCTGGGAAGTCTAGTCCTTAATCTTCGGCAGCTAATCATTGCAGTTGAGAGCCTCTTAGTGGTCGTACCTGTCAATTTACTGATCGTAGGAATCTTTAGTCACACAAAGTCTTCAATTGAGAAAGAAGACCAAATACAGCGAAAGTACACCGTCACAAGGCCACTTAGCATTCACAAGGTGACAAGCAACCGCGTTGGAGCAGGCCAACGCTGTACATTGCCGCACTATTTCACCTTTTTCGCTTGGATTCTTTGTTTTCTCTCCTCTGTTACATCGGCTACGTTTGTTATCTTCTACAGCTTGCAATGGGGCAAGGACATAAGCGAACAGTGGTTGATTTCGATAGTATTGGCCACGTTTCTGGACATTTTTGTGTCCGAACCAGTCAAAATCGTTGTCGTGGCCTTGGTGCTGTCTCACTTTTGTAAGTCAGATTTTGGAGGTATTGTCGAGACGACGAGCACTGTTCTTCATTTCGACGACATTAAAATAAGCAGAAGCGTCGATGAAAATGACAACGGTGAAAACGAGGAAGATGGTATTGAGATTCCAGAGCCCCCAAGCAAGAAGCAATTGCAGCGTGCGCGAAAATATCGCATGAGGGAGTTATATATGTATCGAGCCATGCGGAGGATTCTCGGTTATCTTATATATCTTTGGATTGTGATGATGATTTGCTACGGAGGACGCAGTCAGAATAGCTACCATCTGTCCTCGTCCGTGGAGAAAACATTCGGACGACTAAATGAGGTACATATTCTTTATTAATAACATTATCACTGCTTGTTCCTACTCTTGTATTTAGTATACATAGTTTGACACTGTTTTATACTGTTCATCCTCTCAAGCCTCTGTCATTCAAGACAAGCTGAATGCCGAACTGTCTAAGATTGATCACTGGCTTTCTTTTAATAGTCTGTTTGTTAATGTAACAAAAACCGAAGCTATGCTTTTCGGAACCGCCCCTAGATTATCTGCTGTTAACTCTTTTTCTATTACTTTAAATAACAATGTAATTAAGCGGGTTTTTCACTTCACTTATCTAGGTATAGTTTTTGATGACCGCCTTAGCTGGAACGAGCAAATAAAGTACCTAATTTCGAAGGCGGGAAAACGCGTAGGAATGCTCGGCAGGCTTCGCAGAAGCCTCACTGGAGAGAGTGCAAATGTAGTGTACTGTAGTCTAATTAGGCCAATTTTAGAATACTGTGTAAGTGTGTGGGGCTGTTGCGGGGAAGGTCGTAAACAAGACCTTGAAGCCCTCCAAAACCGGGCTGCTAGGATAGTGGCTTGTACTGTGCGCAGCAAGCAGGCATTGGACGTTCTGAAATGGCCCACCTTGGAGGAGCGCCGACGTCAATCTGTTTTTAAACTCGTTAAGAAATGCCTGCAAGGTCAATGTCCCCAGTATTTTAAACAATATTTTAAACGTAATAATACAATCCATGCGCGCGCTACTAGACTGAGCAACCTGTTACATCCGCCTGCTGTGAGAACTGAAATTGCAAAAAGATCCTTCTATTATTATGGTTGCACTCTTTTTTAACGAATTATCTTAATGATATTTCGTGTTTTACATCTTTTAATCTTTTAATTGAAAATAGTTTTCTATTTATATTATTACCTGTATTAGTGTAATGTTTATATGTTTAGTGTGTTTTTGTGCGTTGTTTCTCAGGGCTCCCATTGATAACAGACAGCTTTTTGCGTCTGAAGGGGCTACCCTGAGCGGTATAAATTAATAAAGGTTCTTCTTTTAAGGCGCTAAGATGTGAATAACACTGACACACCCAGGCCTCTATTAAGCCGCCATCCATATACAACACTGCTAACCAGATTCATCAATGAAAACAAAGGAAAAATCTATGCGTCTGCTTTTGTCTAAAAAAGTCTGTTTTTGTTTTATTGCAGATATTTGTTTCCTTGCAGTTAAGCTCTGAGTTTTTTCCTCGCCAGTTTAGATATTGAAGATATTTAAAATTTTGACATAAAATATGTGACGATCTAACGAGGTGGCGAGCGAAAACAGAGCTGAGTCTGGCGGGAGACGCTAACTAGATTATATTATGGGTTATTAATTTTATGTTTCAAATACATCAAGCAATCATATACGGAAACAACAGATGGAATAAATCAATGGAAAGCTGTTATCCTTTCCACGATCTTATGATCTTATCTCTTCCCTCTGTACTATTATATTGTAAATCAGATTTTCTTCACAACCACCTAAGTTCAGTTATATAAGAAAACTGTGTATGCAATAATAATTTCACCTCAAGATATCCATATTTCCTTCTCATAGATTTCATCCCAAGTTACACTATGGGACTGGGCACGAGATGTCCTTATACCAGGTCTCTATGTGGATAGCAAGGACGTCGCCGTGTCGAATTCCACCCCATATATTAGCGACGGTGATGCCGTTCTTGTTGGAATGCCACGACTCAGGCAGCTACGAGTGATGAAAGGTAAGCAAAGGGTTCTCGTGATAAGGGAAAGTATATATAGTATATATATATATTTAAGTTAACAGCTCTGATTCTTGTCATACCCTTGAATATGTTTAATGTTTACATGTCTAGAAAACTCTTGAGCGTCCACTGAGAGGCCAAAAGGCCCTCATATCATTTCACCCGCCAACTTACTGAACCAGTGGCCGACATTTTCAACCCTTCTCTTTCTTCTGGGATAGGCCCAGCTTTATGGAAGGTCTCGAACATCACGCCTGTTCCTCTCAAAGGTGAAGCAGCCACTATCCCCATGCTGTCTCAGGGCGTCGAAGTCTTTATTGTCTTTATTGAGCACAATGGTAAAGAAATCAATCCTCATCAATTTGGAAGTTTTGAGGGATCTTCGACGAGTTGCTGCCTTGTCGACCTTTTGCGCAATTGGCTTTTAACAGTCCAGAGTGCTATTTGAGGGCATGTGTCCTTGACCATGGACCATAAATTGACCTACGGGTACAACGCTCTATCATCCCTTGGGTTTGTAAAGCCGAGAAATGTCGCTAATGGGACATGAACGATCAGAGCAATTGTTTTCGTTCAAATAAGTGACAACCTCTGCAGATAAATTGGACACTTGGAAATAAAGGGGATTTAGCAGGCACTGCGTCAGGGTAGCAGTGATAGGAAGGAGCCGACTTTAAACAAGACGAAATGGGCAGGACGGCAGAGTTAATAGGCTTTGGCTTTTCTTATTCTTTTTTTACCATCACATTGTTATCTACTCATATAACTGTTAACAAAATGATTTTCATTTTCAGATTCTTGCGAAGTTGTGGACGAAGCTAAAGGTGCATTTAACTCCTGCATTGCACTTTATTCATTCGGTGCTGAAGATAAAACAAAGTTTTACCAACCAGGGTGGCTCCCTATCAATGTAACACAAAACACTTCAGCTGAAAAGTTAGACGAAAGGTGCCCTAAACCGTGGCGTTATGCCTCGGCTGAAGAAAGTGAAAGCCTCGTAATATGGGGACGACTTCGCTCGTTTTATAGCCAGGGAGGATATTTAGCAAATCTTGGTTACACCGAAAAAACTGCATCAAAGGTCATTTCCGAACTAAACAAGCTTAACTGGCTTGACAGGTACACCAGTGCCGTCGTGGTTGAGTTCACAGTGTTTAACTCTCGTGTAAACCTTTTCAGTTCAGTTTGGATAACAGTGGAATTTTCACCAAGTGGTCAAGTGGAATCGAATCACATGATTCACACCATGCATGTCTACAACCTCAGCGCCGGATACAGTTCAGTCCTTCTCTTTTGCCAAATTTTGCTGTTCATCTTCATTATTTACTTTATATTCAGTGAAATAAAGGAAATGATTCGAAATCCCAAACGTTACTTCTCTCAGTTCCTAAACTATATTGAGTTGGCTCAGATCTTGATTGCGATTAGTTTCAACATTATTCACATCTTTAAAGAAATCGAACTATTTGCGAACACTGCAAAACTGAATGAGAACATATTTCAGTTTATAAGCTTCGATAGAGAAGTTCTCCTTGATGACACAGAGACGGCATTACTGGCTCTTCTGATGTTCTTTAATACTTTCAAGTTGTTGTATTTGTTAAAATTTAACAGCCATGTCGGGCATCTATCCGATGTTATGAAGACATCAACCCTGGCGCTTATAAACTGCTCGGTTGGATTTTTCGTTTTCATGTTCACTTTCACTCATTTCGGATTTCTTCAGTTCGGAAAAGAGATCCTGGAGTATTCTGCGCCCCAAACTGCTTTCCAGTCTCTTCTCATCCAAGGGGTTGTCAACAATGAGGTTCAACAACACCAGGATTGCCATGCCATCATCGGTCCCCTCTATTTCATTCTTTTCAACATGTGCCTTCACTTCATATGGATTAATATTTTCATAGCTATCCTCATATACGACTACGGCACTGCAAAAAAAGTCACCAAAGGAAGATATTACCTAGGACATTTCATGATGAAGAAATTTAAGGAGATGCTTAACTGCTTAGGAAACGAACGAGAAACGCCAAAGAAAAAGGAACTTCCGGTGAGGAAGAAGCATATTTCCTGGAAACTTGACGAAAACAAAAGGAAAGTACCAAAAATAAAGAACTCAGAGCCTAACAAGTCAGATCCGTTGGCGGAGTTGGAGAAACGTTTGGCAATGATGAGTCAACAGCTGAGTGATATGTATGTTGATGAGTTGAATGCCGACATCGATTTGGTTGGTCTGTGGCTTGATGCGCGTGAAAAGGGAAGGACAACTCCTGAAAAGAGCGCTGGTTCCCACTCCAAATTACCCGCCAGGGGAATCAAAGATGGACAACAGACGTCCCTTTCAACTTTACCAGGAAAGAAGTTAAAAAAGGACTTTCGAGTCATATAGTGTTAGTGATGCAATGATAAAAGTGGAAATTGACTGGACTGTAAAAACATTGTAATGAACTTTAAAGGAGAACGAGCGAAACATTATAGTCAATTTACTTAAAATCGTCAAACCTAAAAGAAGCTAATTAGCGATTTGTTGTCTGATTCATCGTGACCGTGCTCAGCGTGAATAGCTTCTGTCCTTTAAGTGTGTGATATTACGGTAATGAGCTAATTTATTATAGGAAATTAAAGAGCTATATATTTCAACAGCAAATCTTTCCAAGTTTTTTTTTTCTTATACACCAGCTAAACTCCCTTCTAGATTCCGTGCAATTAGTGACATCCAATAATCTATTGCAGATTCAGAGACTAACGATGACCCGAAAACATGTTTTGTTTTGAGGGAAGGAAAGAGGCGAACAATGTTCTTGAATTTGTTGGTAAAATTCCATGCGATTGCAAGCACCGTCTGAAGTAGCCTGTTCCAGGCTCCGAGATAGTCGGGTCCGCGGGGATTGATGAGGAAGTGCGAACATGCACGAAAATAAAACGGGAGGAAACTGGGGAGAGGAAGGGCGGCGGTAGCCTTGGACCAGTCTCCGAATTGGGGGAAAAAAGCAAAAAAAGGGGTCAAATAAGAAGAATATCGGCGAGCGAATCCCCTCCCCAGACTACCTCTCGGCTCGTTTCGTTTTTTACGCTCACTCCGATTTTTTTCTCCTTTTTCGCCCAATGCGGAGCTTGGACCCAGGCTAGGACGGCGGAGCCTGTTATCATTTCTTTCAGCGGCTTGTTCCGGTATACCTGCTCCTGGTAAACCCTCTGATTGGTCAGATTTGACAGGTTATATCAACACTTTTCAATTGTGGGTTGTTTCTGCCACTCAGAGGAATAGGGAATCCACGATAACTTCTGTTCAACGAACGTATTTATGAAATTTTCCGCACATAAGGACGTTGACGAAGGAACAGAAGACCTGCGTTGTGAACGTGGCACGTGTGGAAAAGATGTTTTTGCAATCCGGGATCCTGCCGACCGGCTTCGGCAAAAGCTTGATATTTCAGCTGTATATATAAATATCCACGTTTGAAAAGACTCGTAAGCTGGAGCAATCATGAATGAGTCTCAACACAATTCTCCATAGTTGATGAAGCTTCAGTTTAAGCTGCAATCCATTCTTCGGAATTTAGATCTGCACACTAACGGAACAGAGAAAATCGCCTTTCACTGAGATCCAGGAGGCACTTTAAACAACCTAAAACCTTTCAGTTTAGCCGCAATGAAGAACTTTACGTTTCAAAAGAGGTCGAAGAAAATGCTCTTGCATCACAGGG
Organism: Porites rus; assembly: GCA_964035705.1. Taxonomy (NCBI): domain Eukaryota; kingdom Metazoa; phylum Cnidaria; class Anthozoa; order Scleractinia; family Poritidae; genus Porites; species Porites rus. The sequence continues at coordinate 28,506,182 of OZ037994.1, read as the reverse complement.
CAAATCATACCGACCAGAAACAATACCCGCTAAAAATCATTATGCTTGTCACGACCTCTCAGCCTGAAACAAGAAGCAGAAGTCACATTTGCTCAGTTAAAACGTAGAACCCTCCAGAGCATAATCTTCCCGCCAGAGCAAAAATTCATTGGAACAAGCAGCCTTTGGTAAAAGGTAATAGTCGGATGTTGCCTACTGACCCCCTTTTTACACTCTGAAGTGATTAGATAGCTCCGCGCGAAACATTCGTACTCGTACTCATTGATATTTCAAATGTTTGACAGCCGAAATCTAATTATCTCAAACGTGCCAAAAGTGGGCGGAAGAGGGTCCTAAAAGAAGTGATTGCAGGCCTTTTCTCCCTCCCTTTTACCATTTTCCCGCCCCGCGCCCCTTTTCACGTACCTGTCACATTCGTGTCTTCCCCACTATCTGAGAACCTGGAACAGGCTACGTATCAAGCAAAAATGCAGTGCTTGTTGATTTGATTTGATTGTTGGGAGAAAAAAAAACAACAAAACTTTTCAACTTTCCACCCACTGCGATAAAACCGAAATAGATTTTATCACCCAGGGACCTAGCCTACTTAGCAGGCGCTTGGAAGTCATTGGCCGGCCTGTACAAAGGTGACAAAGACGTTGTTTTATTTTTCTTTTCGTTCTTCGTTCTTTTCGAAGACATGAGCTACAACCAGTTGCAAAAATGTTGAGACGCTCCCACGAAAAAACGACCTTTCTTGCTTCAAATCGCTGCTGGTCACAGGTCTGTGAGATATAATACTGACCTCCCTCCTCCCTCCCATTCAAAGTTGTTCCTCCAAGTTTTGAGTATGGTCTTGTATTGCTAGCAACTTTGATAAGGGGTGGAGGGGAAATCACAAGCACAAGATCATGGACAGGCCATTTATGCCGAAATACGGTACAGTGTCTCAAGTACTTTTGCAACTGGTTGTAGCACGCGAGCGAAGCGAGCGTTCGAGAGCGAACGCGGAGCGCGAGAAAGAAAGGAAGATTTTTCCGGTGCCGGATTGAGTTATCCACCTTTTAAACAACTGAGACTAGTTAGACAACTTGGTCGTAGGCTGTACGGATCAATAGCTGCAGGTCGCTGGGGTAGTCAAAAGACTTCGCATTTCATTCATACACTAGACACTAATCAAAGCAACAATAAGCCGTTGATCGGGTGCTTGATTAATGTGTCCGCGAGATGCTTATTATTGAGTGTATTGCTTACGCGACCTGCTCACAATACGAGTCACCTATAACCAAGCGGTCACAGCGTTCAGGTTATATTCTAGCGTGGTTTGTAGTGTTTTCTTAACGTGCTGCTGTTTAAATATTTCGAGAATTGCCTTGAATTGTGTGTTCCCGCTGACTAGACTTTGACTTGGTTTGCCCGCCTGACGGCCCGACCGACCGACTTCGGAAGAGACATCCTGGGACGAGAATTTCCCGCCATTTCTACGCGGCCACAACGGCTTGCATCAACTTGCGCTGGCAACTGACAACCACGAAAGAGTAAAAGGACGCGAGATACCCGTCTTGTCATTTTGAAACCTTTTTAGTGTTGCTCTACACGACTCTCCAGCAAAAATACTTTCAACGAAACTCTCTGGTATTTGAAAATCGAACCGTAAGTACCATCAAAATTGGATAATAAGAAATTATGGTTCTTCAGAAAGAAGACTTTTAGGATCAGGCTTTCGTGCTCAATTCACGGAAATTTGATAAGTAAATGTTTAGAACCTACACTCCTTTACTACTTAAAATAAGCACATTCATTTACAATTTGACACGAATAAAGCCGCCAAGTTAGGCGTACATTCACTGAATGCCATTTTTAGCTCCTGCTGGCACCAGAGACACTGGGATAAATCACAACGATGAAAATAAGCATCAGGCGCAGGAAAGGCTTTTGTTTAAGCTTAAGACTTAAGTTTTTCCTGTTGTTGTTGTTGTTGTTGTTGTTGTTGTTGTTGTCATTTTTTTCACATCAATGAATGTTTGTGCTATCGATTACATGGTAGGCACACTTAAACAGTGAAACATGACAACGCAATTAAAACTGACATCTTTTGCTGTTATATTTATTACAGAAAAAATTTCAGTTAAGCTATAAGATGAACAGAAAGCTGATTGCTGTGGTGTTTGTTGTAGTTTATAGTCCTATAATGGTGGACGTCGGTAGGTAATTATTTTGTCTTTAATTAATAGTATTGTATCTACGATGACGATTAGTAGTCATTAGTTGAGACTGCAAGAATAAGACATTTGAGAGAAACGAAGAGTTATCTTTATTTTGGCAGGAGTTACATCTGAGTTTTGCTAAAGCATTAGGGAAACTTTATTAAAGAATTCTAATTTGAAATACTCTTTGAAAACACTTTTAAGTCCAACAACAACCACAACAACAAAATAATTATGCATACTCAGGATCGAGTGTGGATTTCTGTAAATAGAAATACTTAGAGGTACCCAAGATAACTGCTGTCTGTAAAGAGTACAGAAACCACCTACACATAACCCATTCAATTGCAATACTTCTCATGAAAAAGCTTGCTGTTATTTCACTGAACATGCACAGATCTAAGTATGCACTATCACCTTTACCTACAAATTGATGTATTGTATTGCATTTATTTGATCTTTCTTTCAGGTGGGAGCATTCTACCACCTAATATCACCTTGGATGTGGTAGAGGGCACATCAATTACTGTCAAATGGACACCACATCCTGAAGATGAGGATTTTATGAGTGAATCTCGCAACTTCATTGTAAGATACAAAAAGTATCAATCGAAAGCAGATAATTTTATAAAAGTGCCCATACCTGGATGGAATACATGGCAGACAACTCTTAGTAACTTAGGGGAGGGTACTCAGTATATTATCCAAGTGGCTGCCTCGAAAACTATTTTACCTATGTTTCAACATTTTCGATTTACCGTGACTGGGGATTATTCAGAACCCCTCATTGTGACAACTGACCAAGGTGAGTACAAAGTTCTTACTTGTCAATTTACATATGATAGAAACCAATATTTAGTCTGTAACTTGATTCATCTGTGTACTTTTGGAAAGTATAAATATTCATAATAGGTTATATATGCTGTTACATAGAGTACACATTACTGTCTGCAGCTCCCTTAGAATTTCATAGTCTTATGTTATCCCTTAGTTAGGTTGATCAAAAGCTGGATTTTTCTATCCACCTGGCCCCAGTTGTTCAAAAGGTGGAGAGCGCTATCCAGCGGATAAATCTCCATCCACTGGATAGTGATTTATCCTGTGGATAGCACTATCCAGGTTTTGAACAACTGGGGCTGAGGACTGACAGTGTGTCTGAGGGTGTTAGGAAAGTAATTTAATACGTAAAGTTAAATGTGTTTTATAAATTTAATATTTTAGGTCTGTAACTAAAATTTCAAGTTGTAGTTAAATACAACACGTATATAGGCAATCAAACAGCAAGGAATTGTATTGGTTAGATTTTTCTCCTATAATTTTATGAAATTAGCTTGGGGTACACTTCATAATAACTGGGGATGAAAATCAAGACCTGGCCCCAAGGCCACTAAACCCTGGCCCTTCACAGCTTGTTATATTTACGGCAATAAAATTTGTTCACAGTAGCTGTCTTTTCACTAAGAAAGGTGCTGGATAAGTTCATTCATGATTCCTTAGAAAGTATTATGCCAACAGTTAACCTGCAAACATACAGAGAGGATTTTCATATTACAAGTTCCAAGATAAGTTTTGAGGTCATTTCTATCTCAAATCCACCTTGTACAATAATTTGTAGTGAGTAATATATAATAATTGTAGGTGCAATCTATGCTGAAATAATAATTATATTGATAAATGGAGTACAGTTTGAGGTATTGTAAAATTTCATTTTATTTACACATGCCATAAGAAGACCTCTTGTAGGTTATCTTTGCATGGGAAAATTCAATTTTTTATTGATAAACGCACATTTATACAGTGAGTCACCATGCATTTTTTGCAGTAGTAAGCAGAGTAACTTGAGTAGTAGGCAGTGAAGTCCTAAACAGAACTTGTAGGGTTAAATTTTATTTAGGCGGCAAATATTCATTGTGATTTCTACTGTGCTGTTGGGTATAGTAAAAAGATATGACAATCCAGTAATAAACCCTTTAAGCTTGCAGTAACATGACCTGTCCAAAGCAGAAATTCTGAAATGCAACTAAAACAACTGATCTGGGCTGGAAAGAAAAGCACAAGACAATTTGCTACGGAGCCAATTTTGAGACATCATAACATTGCACTGTTAAGATATTTTTTTCATGTTTTTTTTTTTAATGTCTGGTATTGCTAGGGTTGTATTGCATAGTTTTGAATGGGATGGGTTACATGACACTGATCTGCAAAGACCTTTGGGAGCTGGAAAGTCTTAAATCAAATGCAGATCATGTCTTACCTGTAAGTAATGCTAGAGGTGCTTTCAGATGTTTTTGTCATGATTTCAACATTTCCTGATGCGATAACTGTCTTAGAAGCATCCTCACAGTGCGTTTAGTAGTATAGGTTAACCTTCACGTTTTAGTAAAAATTCACTCTATAATGCGAAGGGGAGAGACGATACAGTTTTGTTGCTGACATTCTCTACAATGTTTTTAAGTTTCAGTTTCCAACCCTCTATGTCCCAGCCCAAATGTGAGCCTCCCTCAATTACTGCTAGAGGACTCATCAGCTGTGAGTATACGACGAATAGACTCCCTCTTAATCGAGTCTGAAGTCATACTGGATTGTGAATTGTCCCAAAATACATTATTTACCTGGAGTATTTACACTAATCCAGAAATGGCACCAGTGCTGTCAAGAAATGGTTCTTCAGAGTTCCGCATTACACCTCGCATGTTACCTGTAGGTGATTATATGATTCGTCTTAATGTAAGCATGGTGGGAATTCAAGTGTCTGGGATTGCTGAAGGTTCCTTTCAAGTCACCAGCAGTCCTTTAGTTGCGCTTATTACTGGAGGAACCAAGGTGGTTAGAGGATTCAACCGAAGTTTGGTCTTTGATGCTTCCATGTCATATGACCCTGATGTAGAAGATCAACAGTCATCAGGTACAATAATATCTGTAATATCTGTTTAATGTCAACGCTGCTGCTGCTTTTAATGCAAACATCAGCAGTGAAAAGCTGTTGCCTTTTGTATTCATTACTGTTAACAATTTTAAATTCTTAATCTCATTTCCAGACCCCTTGTAAAAATTTCTGTATATAGTAGTGTCGTCATTATCTTTAACGGCCACTTAAGATCACTTTTTAAAGTTTATTTAAAAATTTAAAAAAATTAAATGGTCGGTCCCTAAGGTCAAGCGGTTATGGAAATTTGACTGGGTTGTAGTGGTACAAAGTCCTGACTTCTCCTAGTGTGTGTGAAGGTAAAGATTATCGTTCTCTATAATAAGAGATATTTTCTTGTTACACTCCCGTGATCCCTCTACTTTGTGTACTTCAAAAGAAGACGCTGTATAACTCGCTTACCATTCCTAACTCGAAATCGTAAATCCAAAATCCAGCTCGGATCCTAACTCGGCAAATAGGCATCATCAGTGACAAAATTTTCCAGAATTGATAGAAATAACCACGTTTCCTGTTGAATTTCAATATTTTCCGGCGGAGCATGTCACCGGACCCCCGGGACCGGACCCCACTAAATGTTCGCGTCTTCAGCCCTTGTTGAGCTCGTTCGTAGCCCCACTAAATCAAAATATGCTCCGTGGTCCCTTTTTAACGTCAGGTCCCACGTTGAACTGAGCTGTCAGCTTTTTATCACAGTTAGCTTGCTCTTACCGGTAATTGTTTTGGCAAATTTGTCCATTGGTATTCTGGCTGGGTTTTAAAGTAAGTGGGCAACGCATGTAAAACATGTATTTCAATCAACAGTTTATTGTCTGTTTTCTAGGTCTCCTTTTTACTTGGTCGTGCACGAATATCTCCGGGTTAGAAGGATGTTACAGAACTGGTGGCAAAATAGAATCCAACGGATCTGTGTTAACACTAAACAGTGGCCTTTTGCTCGAAAATAGTTCGTATTTCGTAAATGTGAAGGTTAGAAAGGATCAGAAGCAAGCTGAGTACACACAGGAAGTGTTTATTGCTCCAGGCGACCCACCAGAAATACAAATAAGGTGTTCATCTTTAAGAAGTTATTTCTACGTAAAGAAATGTACGTACAGTAGAATCCCGGTAACTTGAACTCTGAAGGGAAATGAAAAAAAAAGTTCGAGTTAGCGGGGTAAATTTCAGTCAAATTTAAGGGAAACGAAAGTTAGTTCGAGTTAGTGGGGAATTCGAGTAATCCGTGTCATTCCAGGTTCAGTTATCGAGGTTCTACTGTATCTAGTTTACAAAGTAAACTACATTCACTTCGAAAGTATTTTGTCCGACATAAAGGGGACTGCTGAACTTCTAGACGCGAGTACTTATTTTTAGTACGTAAAGGTGAAAGCAATGTTGGGATAAAGGATGAGTAATAATAATACCTTATGATAGCTTTTATTCCGATAAATAAAATAATTTACTTAATTGATTCACTTTTGGATTCAGAGTCAGGCCTGACTTTAACAACACAAAAAAGAACGTACTTAAGAGACATTTGCAATTCATTTTAGCCGATGTTTTGCAACAGACTCACGAACTGATCGGAATTGATAGTTTTTATGTCAAATTACTTAATAGTTGTTTATCTTAAATGTTACAGATGTGTGGATAATTGTGACGGAAAATTGAATCCATCGGGCAGAATAGCTCTACAAGGAATTTGCACCGGGTTTTTGTGTGAAGGATCTCTTACCTACCAATGGCTACTTTTGAAAGCTACCAACATCAGCCACTCAAACGAGACCCAGTGGGTGGAAATTACAGAGATAAAACAGCTCCTAAGTACACAACTGTATTCAAGAACGCTGGTCACTTACCCAAGAGTCTTGGAGGCAGATGAAACATATAAGTTTGTGTTGACCGCAAAGAGACCTGGGGGTTATCCAGGATATTCTGAGTACCAAGTGATCACCAACAGCCCTCCTACTGGAGGATACTGTCAAGTTACTCCGCAATCAGGCATCACTTTAGTCACAGAATTCTCCTTTTCTTGTGTTAACTGGCAGGATGAAGATCCTCCTATGCAGTATGAATTTATTTACTTTGCAAATAGCGATCTTTTGAATGTAGTTTACAAGGGCTCACAGCCCAACCAACGCACAAAGCTTCCACTTGGGGAGAGAGAGAAAAACTTTACTATCGACTTTCGTGTGAGGGTGTCGGACGTGTTTGGAGCATTCACTGAAGTTAGGACACCTGTTCAAGTGAGTACATGAGCAATAAAACCTTTAAATGCCCGATTTTTAAGGATTAGGAAATTGGCAGGAAAGTTAAGAGAGGTCGTACAATTAAAATAAGGTATCGAAGGCGAAGAGAGAGAGTTTTTCCGGTATTAGCTGCATTTAATGGAAGTAAAGTTTGAAAAGTAACTTAGTCATATTCTTTATAACGTTTATTAACACTTCCTTTGTTTTTTGCAAAACTCGTCGTCGTTATGTTGACTGTTAGTTAGAGAGGTTTTCCGATACACGTATTTCTAGTCTAGTTAGTGTCGTTATGTTATAAACTGTTAGTTTTTAGAAAAAAGGACTTGATGTGAGGTGGTATGATTTATTTCAGCCTCTGTGATTATGATGGTTAACAAGGTACCTTAATATGATTCATCTATTCGTCTACTGTTGTGCATATTTTCTCTTATTTATTCCCAGAGAAGTCTTAGTGTTTTTTCCCTAATGTTTTTCGTAGTTGCTTTCACCTGAAGCAGGGAATGAAGTTTGCCATCAAGCCTAGCAGATAAATTACCTCTTTTTTAGACTAGTCTTCCAGGTGATCGCACGACTAGCTCAGGCCCCAATTGTTCAGAGGGTGGATAACGCTGTCAACTGGATGAATCTCTATCCAGTGGATAACGCAACTGGTTTCTCTCGCCTGATACTTGTCCACTGGCTAGTGAATTATCCGGTGGATGGCGCTATCCAACGTTTCAAAAACCCGGGGGCCTGGTGTTAATGACAGCTGGCGTTTTGACGTGCTGAGCTAAACTCATTTTCATATACAGACTATTATCTGCAAAGACGACCACGATCTGATGACCCAGAAAATAACCATCCTTTTTAGTGTGTCGACTTTACCATCGAACTGTGACTGTTGTCGGCTTCAATTTTATGATAGGTTGTGGAGCCCACCGACGGGGAAGAAAATCTCGTGGACATTGCTGCAAATCTGACAACCGGAGAAAACAGTGAATTAACGAAATTAATCCAGTCCGGTGACCTGTCACGTGCCTTCCAATTGGCCACAGCGGCCCTTGTAGCCGTCGATGATAACACCCAAACAGTGTCGCAAGACTTAACGGCAAAAAGGATTGTGGTAATTTTCATATAACGACTTCAACAGAATTCAGTTTTCCTTCTTCAGCTATATTGGTGCTGGTATCTTTTCAAGAAATAGCGTTGCTTTAGTTTAAACCCAGAGTGCCGTAAATATGTTTTTTCATTCTTCAACCAAATATCAGTAGACCTTTCAGCATTAAACTTCAAGTGAGCCCGCACAATGGGACCGAGGTTTGGGGTGACAATTCCCGATCCATACACACGTTCACTGAATTTTTTTATCACAAGCCCGGAGTTGGTGTACGTACATGCTGGAATGCTTGAACGGTCTGTTTTATAAAAAATCTGGTATTTCTAATCTTTTCTACATGCTGTTTGAATAGATGAAGTCAAGTATTTTGCAACAGATGTCGGCTGTCAAAGCAGAAACTGTGTTAAGAGTCCAACAGGTATCAAACGTGATTGCTGAGGCCAGTTCGGTTATCAGCGAAGTCACAGTTGAGGCACAAGTAAGTGATTAATTAAAATAACTTTATTATCGGACATGGTCATAATCATTCTCTCTTGTCATAATTGAATAACAACGTAAACCTCTCCGTCAAACCAGACTCCTCGTCTTACGGAACATAGATTAATTCAACTCTGTCAATAAAAAGTTGCTACCAAACCTTAATTAGTCCTTGACACTTTTTTATCACCACGTCTTTTGAGAAAACCGCTACGGATGCCCTTGTAACAATGACGTCAGTACTAAAGGCGGAATCATTGGCCGGGGAGAACTACGAAACGATTTTGGAAGGCGCACGTAGTCTGGTGACTGGTCTCGGAAGTATACTCAGAGTGACTTCTTTTGGGGCAAAAGCATACGATTCACAATACCCTCACCAGGATTCTTCCATCTATCGACGGCGGAGGAGTACTAGAAACGGAACGTCACTTGTGTCAGATATCTTCGTGAGAAGGCAAAAGAGGAGCACGATAAACGAAACCTTTGATGAGAAACTGCAGGTAATATAATGTTACGAGTTTAGGGTGTGGGAAAATGCATAGGTTGCATGTTACCACTGAAGGCGGCAGGACATGATAAGTGAAGCAAAAGGGAAGGTGCCCCTTTTTCCGTTATGATCGCATTTCTTCAAGACGAAATGCAACTCCTTACTACGGGAAAACCCGGCTGGTTTGCTGCCACGCTTGAATTACCCATCTCTGGCATTTCATCGGGTTAATTATTATCAGGCTGTTAGCTGGGGAACAAGGGTGGCGCAGTGCTAAGAGCACTTGCCTTCCACCAATGTGACACCACAGGGAGCCCACACAATCTGTTTGTGTAGCCGATTGTTATTTTATAGTAAATGTACTGGATTTACCGTTTGCTTCCCCTATAGCGATATATCGCAAACTATGTATATAAATCAATGATAAATAAACGTTGAATTACCTTACCTGTGGTATATAGTCGTCGTTTTACCTCAAAAGCGGATTTTTGAGCGATTTTGAAGGAGTTTGATTTCGCCGTTGACTGTTCCTTGTAATTAATTCCTTCTATTATAAGGAACAGTCAACGGCGAATTCAAACTCCTTCAAAATCGCTCAAAAAACCACTTTTGAGGTAAAAGGACGACTATATACCACAGGTAAGGTAATTCAAGGTTTATTTATTATTGATTTATATACATAGTTAGCGACATATCGCTATAGCTGAGACAAACGGTAAATCCAGAACATTTACTATAAAATAACAATCGGCTACACACAGATTGTGCGGGCTCCCTGTGGTGACACGGAGTCAAGTGCCGGCGTCAACGCGACAAGTGGGTTGAGTTTCCTGTTAGTTCTCTCCTTTGCTCCGAAAGGTTTTTCTCCGATTACTTCAGTTTTCCCGTCTCCTTAAAAACCAACATTTCCAAATTCCAATTCGACCAGTAATCAGGTAGACGGAGGACCACTAAGTGGATGTGCTACCTCTATATCGTTATTTATTTGATTTAGGCAGTAGTTATTCAATTGTTGGTCCCTGCTTCTAGACAGCCTGGGCAAACATAATCTTAAAGGCCTTCCAGGAGGAGTTAAAGTTTGTCAACTGAATTTACTCGTAAATTTTGCTGTATAAACAGTCACACGATACACTGATAAGGTATGGCCATTTTTAAAATCACTCTTATGATCCATTAGGCGTGCGTCCAGTATACTCTTTCAGTCAGGAAATTGAACATGCTTTTTACTCGCCCAGTAATGTTTCTTCTCCACCAATGAAAACGGTATTTCCCTCTTAAAAGAGTATCTTGATAAGACATTATGCCTTTTTAAGTCAAAAAGACGTACAGAAGGTATCCTTGATTCTTTGGATGATGTCGGAAGTACGATCTTATCCCGAACACTGGTCGGAGAGGAACCAAAAGAACTTTCAGCCAAGTCCGTGACTATACTCGTTGCCCGTATGGAGCCAGATGCATTGGCTGATTCTGTACTTGCAAGCAAAGGAAACAGTTTTACTCTTCCACCATCTACTGAACTGTTTCGGAACAGTACACAATTTGTGGATAGTCAGGTATGATAATCGAGAACAGCTGAGATACCTGCAATATATGGTGTAGGCGCAATTGATGATTTGAATGCATTCATTTTGTTACTTTTAGCCATGATTAACACACCTGAAGGTGTAAAGTAGTTATTTGAATTGAATAATTGACTGGTTTATGATACTAGAGGCCCCGACTGGGATAAGAACATGAGCTAAGTAAGAGTACGGTCACAAAACGTACGTTTTGATTGGATAAGAATAATTCTTCAGAGTGAACACTTCGTCCCTTTAAAAAGTGTTGTCGTCAAAAAGTATCATTTTAAAGCGTTAATACTGTTTGAACGTCAGTAATGCCTGTCTTGCTATAAACAATTATTCTTGTTTCAACTAACTCATTTAATCGCTTTGCTGTGTGAATGATCCTTAAGTCATTCATGTGGTCCATTTAGTTCATATTCCACTTACCAGGCACAGTGTCCGATTGGTGCAGGCTCTAGTGTCAAAATGTGTTCGACTGCGTAAATCATAGGCGTCTTTAAGTAGATGATCGACATTAATTCAGTAATCGTCTCCACAAATTCCTTTTGGTCCAGGAAACATAGAAACAAAGACAACCACTTTTCTGTCGCGATCGATAAGATACCAGATTTTGCGTATTTGAGCTTAAATTCTTCATCAGACGCAATTCAGTCAATGATAATTAGATTATAAGGATAAGATTGACCTTTATTGGGTCCATACAACCATTTTTTATCGTACTGATATTTTGATAGAACTCCCTTTCTCAGATCAGTTGTATTATTCTTATAATCATAACCATTACAAAATTGTCAAATCTGATTGGCTCTCAACTGCCCTGATTTCAGCCTTAATTGGACAGTTTCATAGGACAGTGCGCGTCATGCCTAAGTAATTGGACAGTACGCGCCATCACGCGCGCGCTTAAGGTGGCTCCCTAGAGTAAATTGGCCGCGCGCAGCCTGAGCACTAGTATGGCGCGAGCTTTAAAATCCGCGCGACGTCCACGCAACAATTAAAACAACCATGGCCTCTCAGTTTCGAAATATCCTCCCCCTAAAACTTTATTAACTTTCTATTGAAGCTCATTGTGCAAAAAGTTTAATTAGTGTAGGTCAAACATATATGAGAGGAGACAATGTTACACCGGTTACAAGTCGCTATCGATCTCCAAAAGAGTAAATTGTATGTAAAAACAAGCAGAAATTTCTCAAAGACATCAATTCTTTCGCTTCAAAAGTAGACAAACGTTAAATAGACGAAGTAAATGGAAAATGTTTTTGTACAACGAGAAATAATTTTTACTCACAGACTGACCCTTGACGAAAGCAATAGTTGTTCGTCGAGACCTACGGTCTTGTAAATGTAGCTGAGGACATGATGTACGATTTATAGATCGGCGCCATCTTTTACAGCAGACTTTTAAAGAAAAACTTCGCCGTCGAAATTATCCCTAAAGAAGAACAAGGTTGAAAAAGTATCCGGAAGTGGGCTAACATTTGAAGATCTGCAAACAGTGTACAGCAGATTAGGAAATGAAGGGCTTATTGCGATCCTTGCACAACCACCGTCTTCATCGCCGACGATCGCCATCCTCAGTGACCACCACGCTTCGAATTTTAGCTGCGATAGTCAAGTACTTCGAAGAAAACATCCTGTGTTTAGTATAAAATTGAATCCGCTATCTCTCCTTTTTTAACTGGCGAGATATCACCGTAATGATACTAATAAACGGCTTCAAAACAATGGCTGTCGTACACTTCAAAGAAACCACATGTTTTCAGTAGCTTTGTGCATTATGCGCATGCGGGCGTGATGGCTCGCGCGCGTATTTTGCTCATACGACCCCGAACCACGCGTGTTTTTCGGATTTTTGTGACGTCAACGTAGTTAATTTACCGTGAATTTCTCGCGTTTCCTTCGGTAAATTTTTTTAAAAATCGCCTCATTTCTTGATAGTTGCAGTACCTTTGTACTGACCTATTTTTGTTAAAATCTGTAAGAGCTAAATTCCTCCATTAAGAAAAATTACAAATTTCAAAATATTGGCCAAACCGTCTTAACGACCCCATGTTTTTTCCACTTTAAAATGTTAAGCAACATCGTTAATATAAAGTGGCAAAGTTTAAAGACATTTCACCGTGGGAAATAAGAAATATTAAGAAAAAATGATCAAAAATGACAAAATTACTGCCTGTCTAAGGATGCGATGTTGCCATGGCAACGGCCTTAATCCAGAAAATGAAACTTGATAAAGGAGCCTTCTTATATGGGTAACCTTAGCGGTGAATCTCGTGAACAAAATCGCAAGGACAAAGTGACTAGATTTCGTTCTGTTACGTATGCTAGATAGCTAGGGTTGTTAGTAAATACTCTAGGGAGCCACCTTAAATGGCTTTTTTTTTTCACTGCTAGCAGAACAAAATTTCGAATTTCTTGTGTTTTGGTTTAAAAAATAGCCTATTGTATCACAAATTTTGTTAAAGTTATGATTAATTGGTAACAGAACTTCGTGTCGTCCAATTCAATCTGTAATCATACTCCTGATTAAACAAATCGGACTCCCGCTACGCGGTCGTCCGATTTTGTTAATCACTCGTATGATTACAGACCGAATTGGACTCCACTCAGTCCTGTTACCATTACAAAGCGTCTGCCCTTTTATGCTTTAAACAGGTGATAACAACGGATTATGTGCCTTTCTCTTGGGACGCCTCTGCTTTGCGAGTCACTACTACAGTATCAAGCCTTGAGCTGAAGAATAGTACCGGGCACACCTTCAATATAACAGACCTTAAGACTCCGATACTGATCAGCCTCTTTAATGATCAGAATTTTACTAATAACTCTCAGCCTCATTTTGTTGGATCCAATAAGACTGTCTACCACAGGATTAATGTAACTACAGAAGGAGTAGCTCTCTTACTCAAGATACAACCAGAAAGTAGCGCTAGCGAGTTCTTAGTATGTGGGAAATACAATCTAAGATCGGCCCCAGTCAACAGTGATTTCAACAAGACAATACCCGACTTTTCGTCGTGCGTTTACGACCATGTATTAGATGGTTATGTCAATTGCTCTCGTGATCCACACATGGTTGTGGTGGACAGTGCGCATGTCAACCAGACAGGATACTACTTCATTGGAATAACATTCAAGTCTAGAACGTCCGGTACCACGAGAGTCAGACGATGTGTAGGCGGCCAAGGGCGGTTCAAGCGATCGTGCGTTCAATACAAGGAGCCTCCTACTACAAGTGCTGCTTTTCACATACCTCAGTACCTCCCAGGGGACGAAAACTATACTATGCTGGTCATACCGGCTGCTTGTCTGTACTGGAGCACGGAGCTGTCCAAGTGGACAACAGAAGGGTGTAACGTAAGAAAACCTAAAACTACCTCTTCTACTAAGAAAATCCTATAAAGTGGATCAACAGTTTGGGTAGACATTTAACGCAGATAAACTGTGTTCATATTTGACACAGAGAAAGAAAAGTTAAAGAACGTCAACAGAACATCGAATTTAAGCATTTTGAGGACTTTTTTCAAAATGTGGGACAATTTCATTTTATTAAAGACGAACACGGCCATTCAATGATCACAATTCAATTTATAACTGTTCTACAAATTCTCTAATTCAAACTATTCATTGAAAAATATTTCATTTTCAAAAACACAAAGTTTTCTGGTGAGGTTAACGCATTTGCTTTTACTCAATCTACAGGTAGCTGAAACATCAGGCGAAGACTCTATCCACTGTTCTTGTAATCACTTGAGCGCTTTCGGAGGTCAGTTGTTTGTGGCACCAAATCCCATTCATTTTGACAAGGTAGTGACGGAATTCTCTCGTCTTCACGAGACTGGGAATGTAGCTGTGATTGCTGCCATAGGCTGTGTTTTTGGAGTGTATTTGCTCCTTCTGACGTGGGCTCGGAAGTATGATAAGCTTGACCACCTCAAGGTAAACGAAAATTTCGTTCTTGCAGCAACAGAAAAGCGAAGACACTCGCACTCGCTTGTGAACGTTTTAATTCTATAAAAAAACTCTATCCTTCTAGTAGAAAGTTTACCCCGTTTCTCTTACCATTTTTAGCAAGTAGAAAAGAAAGGAACACTCTTTTAGTCATACGTTTATCTCTGCTCTTCCTGTAGCTTGGCAAAAGGTCGCTCCTAGGAGTTCGTTCACCTTGGGCCCACTTCTACGAGGTTGAAATATCCACCGGTTTTTGGCGCAACTCGGGAACCACTGCTAAAGTGTTTGTGATGTTGGAGGGTGAACAGGGAACAAGCCGTCCATACCAGTTGAAACTAGACTCTTGCATACCATTCGCACGAGGTAGTGTTTTATCCTTCACTCTTTCAGTCCCTGTGGACATTGGCCCCATACAGCGGGTGCGCGTATGGCATGACAATTCTGGCTCCAGTCCTTCGTGGTTTCTCAACTACATAAAGGTCAGGTCGTCAAATAATTTGTTGTTTTAACCCAAATCAAGCTTTAAGTGAAACGTGACGTCAATCTAAATACGGCCTTCAGGGCTGTCACTGAGAGCCGGGGCCGGGGCAGGGAATTTCCCTTGGCTTCTTTCATGGAAAATGAAGGGAAAATAGATCAATTAAAGGAACTTGTGAGCTGTTCGATTTCCCTCCTACTAATTGCATATACCCTACAACTAGGAATAGTTTTTCTTGCTTATAAACTAACGTAAGCATAGGTGAATTCGTGGTGGACAAAATGCTTCGTAAACCGAATGACTCTCTTTATAATACTACATGTCATAATAGGCAAAACAAATGCCAAAAGTTGCTTTTTGCAAGCTGGCATAAATAATGGTCTTTACATACGGATGCACAACCCAAAAAGCAGCATTTTCTAAAGGGGTGCGTCTGTTTTCAAAGGGCGGTGTTTATCGTTATTGTCCGGCTCTTACCAGCGTTTATTCATTGAGATTCCCCTTCGGATTAAGTTCTCTTTGTATAATATGTCATTCTTTATTTTTAGGTTTTTGATGTAACTGCTCGGACACTAATGATTTTCACATGTTACTTGTGGCTCGCTGTGGACAAAGGTGATGGACTTGTCGATCGCACCCTCACATCGTCGACAAATGAGAAAGGAGTTGACTTTACGGTTTACGTCCAGAATAAGATTGCTGAAGAATTCAGCGATGAGCATTTGTGGTTTTCTGTTGCCACCAGATCTCCGAGCCACAGATTTACACGTGTTGAACGCTTGTCGTGCTGTTTGTCTCTTCTGTTATGTGAGATGCTGGTGAATGCTATGTTTTACCAGCTTGATACGAATATGAGCAACACACAAGGCACGATTCGTTTGGGTCGTTTCGTGCTTGATCTTCGTGAGTTTATTATTGCAGTACAGAGCCTTTTTATTGTGTTGCCAGTTAATCTATTGATCGTGATGATCTTTACTTACGCAAAATCAACGAAAGAAGAAGGATTTGCCAAAAACCTTGACAATCAGAAACGCAAATTTTCTCTACCACACTGGTGTGTCTACGTCGCATGGCTGATGTGCTTTCTAACAGTCGTTGGTCCTGCCACCTTACTCGTCTTCTACAGTATGCAGTGGGGCAAGGATACGAGCGAACAGTGGTTGATTTCAATTGTGATTTCACTTTTCATAGAAATCTTTGTATCCGAACCACTTAGAATCATTGTCGTCGCATTTTTGCTGTCACACATTTTTGAAATCCGTGTTCAGAGCTCTTATCAGACGCCCTACTATGTTGATCCTGTTCTTGATGTTGATCATATTCTTTTAACTGAAGAAGGTCAAGGGGAGGAGGATCTTGAAATACCGAAGCCACCAAACAAGAAAAAGCTACAACGTTCTCTGAAAAACCGATTAAGGGAGCTTCACATGTACAAGGCTTTGAGAAAAATAGTGTCTTACATCATCTATTTGATTATCCTTGTCGTGGTGTGTTATGGCGGACGAAGTGAACATGGCTTCTGGATGACAGCCTCTGTTAGTGAAGTGTTTGGAAACCTAAACAAGGTAAGAGTGAAGGAAATTGCTGAGTTATTAACAATTTACATTTTCTATGAGTGTAGTTCTGAACAAACCTATACTCAACAACCTGTGCGGAAGTTATCATCATTTGTATTACAGTTAAATAATGGTGCACTATGGCATTATGTCCATTTCAATGAATAAAGAGAATTCGTCATTGTTGTGACGTTTCTAACCCAGATGCTTACTGTGCGCCACTGTTTTAGATTTCATCTCACGTGAGCACGTGGCACTGGGTACAAGAAGTCTTGGTACCTGGTCTGTTTCAGGATGGAAAACAACAACAAAACGCCTCTGGCCCTTATGTTGGTGATGGAGAAGCAGTTCTTGTCGGGATGCCACGTCTTAGGCAGCTCAGAGTGAAAAAAGGTTTTCGTCTTAATTTGTTATTGAATCTTAACGATGAGAGTTAAGTTGCAGTCGATGGTATCCCGGTGGTTGGACGGAAAACAATCATATCAGACGTAGTTAATCGATAGAAATCGATATCGATCAATTTAATCCGCTGATTGATATCGCAAATCGATAAATCGAAGTAACAGAAAAGATAATTTAGCGATTATAATTGATTAACAAAAATCGATAACAACAGGTAGTCGTCGATAGTAATCGATAACAACCAATAATCTTGAAGTGAATATTCTGAAGATGACGATGCTATTTGGCAAGCAACACCAATGAAACCGGCTTAAGCGTAACACATTTTATTTTTGACTTCAGCAACTATCCCAGGCGCAGCCTTCGTCATGTTCCATTTTTTGTTTCTTTCGTTTGCCGGTTTGTTTTAATAGATCTTGACATGTCCATTCAATCATGCGCCATCGACTGCATCTTGCATTTCTTTGTTTTGCATTCCCTGCAATCTCGCGGACACTGGAATCCAATTGAATGGCATGCTCCATGCTTATGGAGTTGCTACAGCGAAATAGAGTTATTTCCTGCCACTTTCGCAGCAATTTGTTTCCTCATTATCAACTGCGCTTAAGCTAAAAAATCAAAACAAAGAGCCATTTGTGCCTGTTAGTGCATAATATCACAACTGAATGACTCAATAATACCGTACGGACAACGTCGTGTTAATGTTGAACTTCTACCGAATGACTTAAGTTTTTTTTCATAATAATCGATAGTAATCACTAATAATCGACAAATCAATCATTATGGATTGATATCGGAAATGATATTGATCAAAGTCACAACTTTTTTCTTTATTGATTTCTATCGATTGATATCGGATATCGATATTCATCGATTATTGATACCGATCACTATCGATTATTATATTATTATCGATTAACTACGTCTGGAATTATAACACACAACTATTCAGTTGAAATTTGTATAGGTAATAGCATGATTTGTAGTGATATTTGGCATAAACACCACGAGTGATATTTCAAAATTGTTGTACGTAATTTCACGAGCCGTTAGGCGAATGAAATTTGAGACAATTTTGAAATATCACGGGTGGTATTTATGCCAAATATCACGTACAAATCATGCTATTATTTGTTTATACTTCTACCCACCAAGGGTTTGTAATTTTCACATGTAGGTATTTCAAATTAAGCTGAAATACCACTGCTCTAAGCCAATCAAATTGCAGAAATTTCTTATGTAGTAGTATAAAAACTTGAATTTGTTGTGAAACCATTTTCAGATTAGTGTAGACATCACCAGTCTCATACCTCGTCAAAATATGCTTTCGTATCGTTAAATCTATTTATCCGTCGAAACCACCTTTTGACAGCAGACAATTGTAAAATCCCTTTCTCTCGGGAGAGTAGTTTTTGTCAGTTTTCTTTGGTGTTCTTGAATGCTTGTAGTTGGGAATCAAAATCACGTCCTCTCTTTTTCTTTTCAGATTCGTGCGAAGTTCCTTTTCAAACACGGAATTTGTTCAACTCGTGCGTGAGCTCCTATTCGTCCAAAAACGAGGACGAAACCCAATACTACTTACCAAGATGGCGACTTTTATCATCAACTGAAAACGTGTTATTACGCGATCTCGATCAGCTCTGCCCTACTGCATGGCGGTATGCCTCAGCACAGCAAACCTGTAGTCTTCATTTTTGGGGGCACCTTTATCCATTCTGCATTTATGGTCGTGGAGGCTACCTGGCAGAACTCGGTTACGACAATAACACTGCATCGAAAGTCATCTCTGAACTTAGCGAGTTAAACTGGATTAACAGATTTACAAGTGTGTTGTTTGTGGAGTTCACAGTGTTTAACCCAGGGGTTAGCCTCTTTAGTACGTTAACGATCGCTATTGAGTTCTCACCGAGTGGGTACGTGGTTTCCAATCAAGTCATTCGCACTATGCATGTTTATGACCTTGGTGGGGGGTACAGCACTGTTACTATCCTCTGTCAAGTGTTACTAGTGTTTTTCATCATTTACTTTATCGTCACTGAAGTAAGGCAGATGATACTAGGTGTTCGCCAATACTTCAAACAATTCCTTAACTTAGTGGAGTTAGCGCAGACAGTTACAGTCATCGCTTTTGTTGTAACTCACGTCTGGAAAGAAACAGAACTCTTCGAGAACACAGCCAAGCTCCAGGAGAACGTTTTCCAGTTCATCAGCTTTGATAAAAGCGTTCTGTTAGATACTTTAGAGTCTATTTTAGTCTCACTGCTGATGTTTTTCAACACGATAAAGCTGTTGTATTTGCTCAAGTTTAATAGTCACGTGAATCACTTGTTTAGTGTCATGAAAAGATCTGCTTTTGAACTTCTACACTGCTCGTTGGGACTTCTAGTGTTCATGTTGACATTTATTCACACAGGATATCTTTCATTTGGGAAAGATATTGAAGCTTGTTCGTCTCCTTTAACAATTTTACAAACTCTTCTTGTAGAGGGCGTTATCGGTGGAGGGACCAACTATTTTCAAGACTGCTGTATCCTTGGGCGTGTTTATATGTTAGCCTTCAAGCTAGGTCTGAACTTTATTTGCATCAATTTTTTCATTGCCGTTCTTGATGATAACTATCAAATTGTTAAAGATCTTTCCAAGAGGAAATTCAATCTTGGGCTGTTTATGATAAAAAAGATGAAGGAAATGCTGGGCTGCGTTGGAGCGGAGACGGAGGCAACTATACAGCAAGACACTCCGGTGGAAAGAAAGAACAAAGAGCATAAAACAAAGGAAATTGAAGTTCTTAACTTCAGCGAGTCGATATTAACGCCTGATGTACATTTCGAAGAAAGAATGAAGCAGATCAATCAAAGCTTGAATGAGATTTATGCCGACGAGTTTGGTGAGGACAGCGACATACTTCGCTTGTGGCTCGACATTCGCCCACAACAGTTTAAAGACTCAGAAGCTACAGACGAACTTGAACAAGAGCAGAATTATCAGTGTGTTCTCGCGTGATAGTTGCGAGAAACTATGAGATGGTCGGGTGGTTTTTAACATCCCTTGTTACAAAGTTTTAATTTTATACTTGTTGTAATGTAGCCACCCTTACCACTCTATGAACTTTTCGTTTTCAGTAAACTGTCTTTAAAACGTACCTATGACTTTTTTAGTGCTTTCATGGTTTTTGTCGTATCCACTTTTCGACCGTTTATGGAAAGGCAGTATCAGCGTAAGGACGGTGACTTAGGGTCACTCTTCTTGGCTGGTGGAAGAATATGCCATATGCTCTTAAGTTGTAGTGTCAGGATACTACTCGTACGTTTTCGTCCAACTTACGAACATTGTATCCAGTAATTACTGATAGATTCTTTTTTTTCTTACTTGCCCCTTCTATACCACCTCACCAATTCAGTTCAATTTCCCTCCTCAATTATAATTGTCTTTCTAACGCCACCACCGCTAAAATATTAACAGCTAACCTTTAAAGACACGGACTATCCCGCCAAATGTAATGTCAAAACCTTCTCGTTTAGCCTAATAATTTATTTAATTTCATACTGATAAATACTTAATTTTGAACAGTCAATTTAAACAACCTATCTATTATTAAATACCGATTAATCAATTTCTTTTGACAAAGCAAATAATTCAAAAAGTATAAAATGGAAAGCAAATATGGCCTGCGGAATTTAAACTTCGTTCTACTTTTTCAGAACGTCTTCTTTTTACTTGAACATTCGTTTTCGGTGAGTTAAAGTCGAGCAGCAATTGTCTCAATCTTCTTACTTGAATAGTTTTTATGTTTAATTAATACCTTGCATTAGTCTGACCAATTATTGTCATAACTATTAATGCTTCTACACATCTATTCCTCGAGTCTCCCCTGCTAAACCTTTTTTCTGCAGAAAGCTAACAAAACAAATCTTCAGCAACAAATCCGCGGAAATAAAACGTATAAAAATAGCGATTTAAAACAAAACATAGCTCTATAAAACAAGCTCATTCAAAACTCTACTGTTTGTTATTTTTCTACCCGAGAATTCTTGTGAACGCATGAGAAGTAATTTGTCATGTTTCAGCGCACAATAATCTTTCCCTGAGAATCTTGTTTCGTGTGAAAAATCCTTGCGATCAACACAAATTGTGACGCCTTTAAATTAAAGGGTTTTCATTTCAAAGGATTAACAAAGTAAATTAGACAGTTTTTGAAAATTAAGTTACATTCTGTACTCCCATTCGCACAAACTACCTCACAAATTCTTTTAACAATAAAAATTATTTGCCGGAAAACAGTGCGACATAATGTATCCTCTCAAATTTACTTTTGCACCAGATTGATCGCCACGCTGTTATTTTGTCGTTCTCCTGTGTAGTTTAAAAATTGCCCAGTTCATGGAATGCCCTCTATTTCTCTCGATCTAACATTTTCTTTGAACTGTCCAACAATGTTGCCGGGCGGGAAGTACTTTCCGACGACTATATTTCTTCCGTCAGGGGCTACAGCCATTCCCATCCCGAACTCCTCCGTTCCCACCCAGACTAACTGTGTAAAATGCCCTGTGTCAGAACTGAAGCCAGGGCTGTCAAAGTCATAGTCTTGCACTTCATCGTACCACATGTCAATTGCCGCCCGTGCGGAGAGAGGACTATCCCACGAGTAAGCCAGGTTCTCCCCACGGTCCTTTTGTCCGCTGTGGGTCAAGGAATCCGTTTTAGCCAGGCGTTCGGCATAATTCTGTGCCTCTGCAGCCAGGAGAGGTGACCAGCGAAGAGCCGGTGCGTTGTGAAATGTACGGTAGTAATTGTGCGAAATGACGCACTCTGTTTTGAATTTTTCTGTGTATCAAAGAGATAAAAAGATCAATTGAAAATTCATCGAATGACTAGAGATGCACAAGCAAGCAAAATAAGTTTCGCACTAAATATAATCCGTTCTCGAAACACGTACATAATTCGTAATAGTCTTATAATACAGTAAAAGCGATGAAGTGGTACTTCAAATAACACATCCTTAAGACCTGGGAAAGAGTATCAGTTCCGAAATCTATCGGGATTAATTATCAAATCCCAGAGGGCTAAACTAAGCAGAGCCTCATTACAGGAATTTTTGGTGCTTTTCAAATTTGGGGCTTGTATTCGGAGAGGTCGGTTTCGGAATTTTACGGTACTCTTTCAGCCGTTCATTTTAAAGGAGAACAAAGTATTCAACACGCCTGAAAAGGAAAAAATATTGTAAATAGTAACGGAATGGGCAATTTCCTGTCACAAATTTCCCGCTAATTATTAGCCTAGTCGACTTTGGAAGGCTAATTTCCCTTATGTTTTTTAAGCCCCTACAGACCTTGAAAACGTATAACCCCCTGGAATTCCTGTCGGGATTTGACGGTATTGGCTTGCGCAACATCGACTTGACGTTATCAATCGTCAATGTTTTGACCTTGCCTTACTCCACTTTAGACGTACCTTTTTCTGCTTGTGTGGAAGGCATTCCCGACCTTGACCGTCTCCTGGCACTCGATCTTCGTCTTTTCAAGCGACTTGAGGGATCTCTTGGTGGTTTAACGTTTTCCTTAAACTCTCCCAGGATATTTCCTGCAGGTTTATAACGCGCAACAATATACTGCGTTCCATCACTGGCAAGACACCTTGCCGCGCCAAACTCTCGAGAAGACGCCCAAACGACCTGCGTAAAGCGTCCACATTTGGCATTAAAAGCAGGGTCTTCAAAATTATAGTCTTCTACTTCTTTATACCACATATCTACAGCTTCTAAAGCACTGAGCTCCTTGCCCTCAGCGCTCATCAGATTTTCTCCTACGTCTTTCCCCTCGAAGCTCTCCAAGGCATTTAGGGAAGCCAAATGCTCTGACCACCTTTTGGCCCCCTCGGCCAGTTCTTCTGACCACTTGAGCGGTTTCACTCGGTGTTGTCGACGGTACAGGTTGTGTTGTAAGAGGCAGTCTTGTTCGAAGTTGTCTAAACCTGAAGAAATAGAGAATAGAGGGCAAAACGTTTAGACAACACGACTATCGTAAGTTCACAAGAAACTTATTTAAGCAAGCTCACCTTCCAGGTCAACTGAAGGTGTAGCGGGTAAGGATCCTTCACTCGACACACTTTGCTCACCAGACGAGTCACTACTTAGTTGTTGTTCCGTTTTCTCCTCTTTTGCCCTACTCAATTCGGAATGTCCTTTTTGGTCTTGCTGGTCTTCAGATAAACTTTCGGCCCTTGCTTCCTCGTTTGTGGGAGATTTACTGTAGGCAACCTCAACCGATGTGTCATCCGCAGCTTTAAATTGTTCACCTGTCCTAGGATCTTTTCTTGAAGGAGAACGTTCTACGGATTGCTCTTCCTTTTCTGTACTAATCTGTTCTTGCGTTTCGGTAAAGCCGTCATCATGTGATTTTTCTTGTTGTTTATACTCAGGTTCGGTGAAAGCAGATGCCCGTTGAATTGAAGACGCTATCATTGTCTGAGCTAGTTCGTCTTCATGTAACGTTTCTTCACTGCTAGAATGCACATCTGAATGAAAAACATTTTCGTCTCCTACTTCCTCTTCCAAATCAGCAATTTCGTCATCATCAGATTCTACCTGGCTCAACTTCTCTTCTAAAATGACAAATGACTCCAGCCTCTCGTACTCTTCCAACTGTCGCTGTTCTTCTTCGTCTAACTCATCTGAATCGTCCATCTCAAATTCTGGGGATTCTCGAAATTCCTCCAAGCCAGTGTTCTCAGACCCTTCCCGGAAAAAACTCTCTGGCTTGGGATCTTTGATGTTCACCTTGTCGTCTCTAGCGGATTCTACATCACGATTTTCAACGTCGTTTTCTTCTTCGGGAATTACGTAAATCTCTCGATGGTCAGAGATGTCTTCTTCGCCAGAAGATTCAAATTCGTCACCGTACTTCACTAGTATAAACTCTTCCAGATTTTCTTCCAAGGGATCTCCCTGACGCACGTACTTTTCAGTGTAACATGTTTGGTCTTCCATCTCTTCATAATGTGGTTCCAAGCTTTCACTTGATGACAGTTCTACGTAGTAGCGTGTTTCAAGGCCACTCTCGTCTTCTTCGTACAAATCAACTTGGCTCAAGTCTAACGGTTTCCTTTGTGTAGACAGATCAGATATTTCTGAGTGGTTAGCACTTTCCTTGTCCGTTTGATCTTCTGTTCTCATGATGTCGGCACCATCATGATCTGCATTTTCAACTATCTCTCCATCGCGTTCTTCTATACCTATGGGGTGATCTTCTTCTAGTATCACAGTGCGTTCTATTGTTTTATCTTCATCACTGTCCTGTGTTTTAATTTGTTCTTCCTCATTTGGAACAGTAGATATCTCTAATTCTTCTTCAAATAACGCAACTTCCTTGCTTCGTACGTCTTCATCAGTTTTCTGTTTTTCGACATGTTCTACCTCAAGTTCTACTTCTAAGACGGGTGACTCTTCCTGACTTGTGATCGCCGATACTTCTACCTCTTCTTCAAGCAATTCTCTCTGCTCGACATCTTTATCTCTCTCTTGTTGATCTTCTTGATATGACCTATCCTCCGCAGGAAGCGCCGATATTTCCAACTCCTCTTCGAACACAGGTGACTGTACTCTGAGTTTCATCTCCCCAGGTGACTCCGAAGCTTCTGTAGTCAGAGCCTTTTCTTTCCTTAAGGCTGTAACCTCAACTTCTTCACAAGCGTGAATTCCTACCACTCCATCGTCAGATTTACCCAACGCTTCGTCTACTCTTCTTACTTCACATTCTTCCTCGTATAAAGGATCTTCGTCGCAAATACCAGTTTCCCCTTCGTAAGGAACATTTTTTTGATCACTTCTGTGGATTGGACTCTCGCGTTCTTCCCATTTTCCCGTTGCATCCACTGAGAACCCCTTTGAGGATCGTGATTTGAGACGATCTCCTTTATCTGCTCCCTCTCCTCGAAATTCTTGTTCTGATAATGCTTCATCCACTCGCATTATATCAATTTCCTCCTCAAACTTTTCACCTTCTGACTCCTTTTCAAGGGAGACTTCGTCATCTTTTAAGATTGCTGTTATGCTATCCTCCCGCATTAACGTCTGCTCATGTCCTTCACTAGCAGGTGTCGGAACGACAAAGGCCCTTACTAAAGTAGTCTCTCGTTCCACAGTTATTCGGGGATTATCTAACTGAGCTTTAAGTTCTACTGCCTTGTATTCCAAGACCTGACTTTTCATAAGGCGGACTTCTGTCTCCTCCTGCGAGAGCTCTCGTTCAAATCTTTCTGATTCCTGATCTTTTGTCTCCCTTTCTAAAATACTTTCGCTTAGTTCATCGTTGGTTTCCAAGGGATTTTCCATCTCTCCCTTTATCCACAGTCTTTGCTGTCTTGTTCCTTGTATCTCTGTAAAAGATACTTCCTCGATTTTCTTAACTTCTTCAAGGGAGATACACGCTCCGTTGGTCTTTAAGTGATGTTTAGTTTCTTTCGTCGTGACTTCTCCCCCAGAGGCTAAAGTGGTCGAGGACGAATACTGTACGGTTCTTGTTGACATGACTTCGACTTTCGTTTCCATCTTATGCGAAACTTCCATTTGCTCTCCTTGTTCACCGACGAGCACAATTTCACCGCATTGAGTTTGGCTGACACTGTGGCTCTCTTTACTTTCTAATTCCAAGTAACTAGATTTCTCTACTGACCTTTGCATTTGCCCCTTCTTGTGTTTCTCCCGAAAAGTTTCGACGTGTTGGCTACCTTTCGTAACCTCTATCTCCCAGACTTCTTGTAATATTTCCTCTCTATGAACAAGTTGTTCCTGTTCGGCAGGTAGTGAGACGACTTCTTGTCCACCGAGTTTCTGAGCATTATCAGTTTCATCCTCTGCAGTTTCTGTACCAGTCGCATCAACACGTTCACGTAGAGTACTTAAATCAGATTGACTGTTTTTCATTTTCTCATTAATTCCTCCTGTGTCTATAAATTTGTCGGCAAACTCTCCTCCGTCAGGTTCGTCTTCTTCTTTCTTGACACCTTTGGTACATCTTGAGTCTAATACGTCTGTAGTTGTTTGCAGCGGCGACTGAGAGGTGCCAACGCTGGTTTGTGTCGGTAAAGCGTCGTCGACTTCACCGTACTCTCGAGCTGTTTCTATGACTGTTGATTCTTCCTTTAAAATATTTTCCTTATACGCATCTTGTGAAAGTTCTTCGGTTATGAAAAGTGGCGGTAAACCTTTAGTTATTGTGATCTCCGAAACATAATCACCTTCCTCATAACTTATAGGGTGGTATCTTTCGCTGCCATATTCTTCGTTGATTGTTTCGAAATCTTGAAAATCTTTTAGTTCACTGGATACATGAAGTGGCGAAGACGAACTCTCTGACAACAGTTCTGAAACAGAGCCTTCCTCGCTTTCTTCAAAGGGCTCCACAAATTCTTCTTTCTTTATTATTAAGCTATCCTCCAAAACAACCTCAGATACGCAAAACTCAGCAGCCGCATGTGACTCAACGCACTGCTCCTCCGTAGGATGTGCAGTGCTTGTTTCCGTTTCGTATCCCTTCGTGTTTTTTGCATCCGTTTCTTGACACTCTTCGTCGACATAAACATCATCGTCCTCCTCGTCAGAAATTTTGCCAGCAAGATCTATGAGAATTACAGGCACTTTAGTGTTGTCACTGACCATATCACCCGTAGCTTCATTCTCTACGTAAAGAACTGGCGAGTGCTCTGAAGTCACCGTCGTTATAACCGTTTTCTCTCGCTGCAGTGAACTTTTTATTTCATGCGCCACAGAAGCATTTGAAGAAACGTCTTCTGACGCCACAATTTTAATTTCATTAAGTTCCTCTTCGCTGTACTGTTGGGTTACCTCTGTTTTCGTTGTGAATTCTTCTGGTGCCTCCTGATGAGATGCCTCAATATTTTGCTCTAATACTGCAGCGGCAATGCTTAATAACGATTGCGGTGACTTTAAAAGTATAGTTGTGGTTTGAAACTGCGTCTCCTCAATCTCTTCCGCAGACACTTCTTCCTCCGTTTTCCCTTCTTCCGATAACTCCTCTTGTGGCATTATATTTGTAAGCTCTTCAGCTATGTGAACCGGTGGCTGTGGCTTTTGTGCGAGGATGGACGTGGTCACTGTGTGTTGGAAATCTTCATATTTCACAATTTCGTCAAGTTGTAGAATATCTTCAACAGCCTCACCATGGGTGTATCTATTTTGTACCTCTCCAGCGACGTATATAGCTTTCGGGGTCTCCACAGATGTTCCAGTACCGCAAGTTCTCTCAAACTCCTCAAAATGTTCGCCATAGTCAGACTCCGGTGAGTCCTCGTCATCTCCTTCCTCCAGGAGTTCAGAGTTTAAAATTTCTGCTGCAACGTGGTTTCTACTTGAGTCCTTAAGGGAAACATAACCGTGACTGATATTTTCCTCAACAAATATAGAAGCTCTTTTGTTTTCATACACTTGTGCTTCCTCTGTTTCTTCAAAGGTTTCCCTGTTGGTGATTTCCCCTGCGATGTGCTTTGGGGAAGATGGTGTGCCGGCTGCCAGATCGTCAAAGGCGACAGCTTCCTCCACAACCAGTGATGCGCGTTGTCTTTCCTCAATGCTTCCTTCGTAAACGTCTTCAAAGGAATCGACCGTTTGAATTTCCCCTAAGATATGTTTTGGAGAGGAGGGTGTGTCTTGCATTACTTCGTTGATAACTGAATCTTCCTCCATTAACCTTGAGGACTTTTTCTCCAACTCGTAAGGCTCTCCTTCGATGATTTCTTCCATACTCTCTTTAATAACCCTTTCATGAGCTACATGCATAGCTGCAGCAGCTCCTGTCGTTACCCGACTGACGGTCGTTTCCCCCTCCATAAACAGAGAAGCCCGCTTTTCATCTTCGGTCAGTTCTCTAACATTAGTCACGAGTTCACGATCATCTACGATCAAGGAAGCCCTTTTTTCTTCTTTCCTTTCTTTTTCTTTGCCAACCACCTCCATCCTTTCAAGACTAACACCCTCCCCAGCAATATGCTTAGGGGAGGAAGGAACTTCAGCCGTTACATCTACTACGAATGTCTCTTCTTCCTTGTATAGCGAAGCTTGCCGTTTAGGATCAGCTAATTGATTTACCTCAACGATTTCTTTAGTAGGTACATCGCTTTCGGTTTCGTGAGAAATATGCGCCGACGTTGATGGGGAACAATGCTCCACATCATCGACTACTGTGTCCTCCACGACGTATAAGGAGGCACGCGATGGACTCTCTGCCACAGTTGGTACGGTTTTTTCGGCAATTTCGTCATCGTATTCAGCGGTTTGCTCTTTAAGGTGAAAAAACGTCTCCTCAACGTTTATCTCACTTCGTAGATGTCTTCGAACCTCGGCAGTTAAAACCTCAGTCACCTCAGACGACTGATCGTCTGTTGATGTTACGGGTGCTTGATCATAAGGTAAAGGCTCTACAGGTTTATGAAACGTTTCATTGTCCTCAGGAGGAACAGGAATCATTTGAATTTCTGACCCTTCTTCATGTAAATCTTTTGCATGTTCCTGATCATAATCACGGAACACAGCCTCACATAACTCTTCTTGTAGTGCTGTATCACTATTGTCCTGCACTGAGTCAAAACATTGATCTTCTTCAATAGAAAGAAAAAGTTGCTCAAAGTTTATTTCACTTCGAGCATCTTGTCGAACTTCAGCATCAATGATCTCTGTGACCTCATGTAGCTTCGTGACCGTTGATTTAGGTACCGGGTGATAACGAAGAGGCTTTGCTGGTTCATCAACAGAATAAGTATCATCAGGTAAGACAGAAATCAGCCCAATTTCCTCAAAACCTCGAGCCCGTTCCGCATTATGATCACGAACAACAGCTTCACAAGATTCTTCCTCCATTGCGCTTTCACTCGTGTCTTTTCTTAACAGACTATCAATGTTAGCTTGAAGCTCCTCCACGTCCACTGTCCTTTCAGGTTTATGGTGTTTTTCGACTGCTTCAATATTTTCAGCAACAACTTCTATGTCACCTTGAGCCAGTAATGTTGGATACTCATAGTGAAGGGTTATGTCTGGTTCTAACTCTTTTTCTTTTTCCTCGTCGCAGACTGAAGACTGTCCCGAAGTCTGAACTTCCAAATCACTGGTAATTCGTTCCATAGCCATGGAACGCTCTCCAACATGGTCTCGTGTTATCACTTCACAAAGGTTATCAGGTGACTGGCTTGTTTCTATTTCCATAACCGTTTGGGGTACTGCACGATCCCTCTCGTTCTCTGTCTCATCTCTTTCCAGCCTTGCAAACAATTCATCAAAATCTATTTCAGATTCTACGCTGTCTTTGACGAGAGCTTCGCAAGTCTCGTCAATTAGTGTTTGTTTATCTGGAACCTCATACTCGTTTCTACGGCTTACAATAGCTGTTAAAAGTTTTCCTTCTATTGTGTCGTTAAAGTCGAGTCGGTCGTTACTGTCCTCTATGTTTTCCTCGACTGATAAGAGCCCTATTCTCGAAATGACTTCTTCCATTCGATCGCCGGCATCATCTTGTTTTGTTACCTGTAGGCAAAGGTCGGGATCTAACGGTTTTGTACAAAAGGTTTCAGGAGCTTGAACTGACGCTTCGCTAGTCTGAAACGATTCTTTACTGTAGTTCTCTGGAGTGTCTTCCTTCGAATATGGTGTTTCTTCTTTTCTTAATTTCCAAGACTCTTTTTTTTGAAATTCAGTACCGGTTTTCGTTGTTGCCACAACAGATTTTGTTGATGAAAGGGGTTGTTCTGTCAGATCAGCATACTGATGTGAGGCTTCCTCATCGGAAAAGTCGAAAATTTCTAAAGTCGACGGTTCTTCCTCTATAAATTCATGAGTCAAGTAAAGCTTGTTTTCAAGTTCATAATCCTGTGCGCCTACGTTTCTAATGCCATAATCAGTAGAATCTAACACGTCTTCTGTATCCGATACACTTGCTAGACTTTCATCATCTCCTTCGCCAGCCTCATCGTGCGTATGCTCGTCCACATGTACTTCAATCTCGTCTTCTTCGCGGTGAGCGGGAAAGATGTCATCAAATTCTAACTGGCATTCTGGCTCCTCCTCGTGCTCCATCTCTGCTTGTTCATGTTCTTCGTGAGATGCCTGCAATCTCGGACGAGATGCCAACTCCTCCAGCTCGTCTTGAATGAGGCTTCTTCTAAATGACGACTCTGAATTTGATAGCGACTGCGTTTCAAAACTTCGCTGGAAAGTTTCAAAGAAAGCTACCTTGGACAGCACGTTTCCTTTCTGCGCTTCTGGCTCTGTTCCCTCTGAGTCTAGAGAGAGAGAGCGTCGTATTTCGCAAACATGTTGGTAGAGATCACCTTCTGGATCAGAAAATAGATCAGCCGCCTCCAATTCAGCTTCTTCCTGATACACTGACGGTTCCTCTGAAAAGAATGCAGGAATTATAATATCAGGTTATTCAAACACTGACAGCAATTACACGAAAAAATGGACTTTACTTGTGTGTCAATGTATTTAGCACGAAAGTACTAATTGGGGACACTATTTTTACTTTTCCAAAAGGAGACGGGATCGCCATTTTACGTCGTCATCCGAGCCACGCGAAGGTCTAGCACTTGCCGTGCAAAGGGAGTACCTTCATTTCTTTGTTATCTGAAGACCCTGTGTATTGGTCCGGCTCCGGCAATCGAACCTGAGATCGCTCGCTCTGCAGTCAAGCGCTTTAGTGACTGAGCTAATCCTGCCGCAGTTAAACGAAGGACACCTTAACATGTCGAAGAGTTCATAAAGAGTGCAATGAAATTTAAAGGGCCACATAAAGCAACAGAAACTGCAAGAAGGGTTTTTTTTTTTCATATTAAAAATTCACATATCACCAAGCAGGAAGATTAGTATGTGAAAGAAAAAATGAATTCCTCGAGATTATTTTATTGTGTTTACTAACTTTGGCATATACGATAATAAATTGAATTCTAAATGGCTTATTATACAGGTCCAAGCCAACTAATAAGAAAGAGGACTTTTTCAACGAGTTTGTGGTTTGGTGCCGTTTAGTTACAGTGCAGGATCGGTTGGGGGAAAATTATATATCATTCCCAGTTGTATTAATCGGCGTCATGTGGAAACAACCTAAGCCACAAACCCGTCAAAAATTGCAACAAAGTAAGTCACAAAGACAAACCTAAGTTCAGGGAGTGAAGTTTACCTTCCACGTTTACCCCCACAATGGTCTTTTTATTGTAACCTTAATAATTCATCCAATAACACCAACCTTCAGTTTGACCTCTATTTTCTTCTTCAAACGCTGTCCTCGCGTCTTCCTGGTCTTGTTCGTCCTCCAATTCGTACTCATTATACTGTTCCTCTACCATTTCATTTTCATCTTCGACGTCTTCATCCGCTTTTATTTGTTCGTTATCTTCTTCCTCCTCCTCCTCCTCCTCCTCCTCCTCCTCAACACCACGAATCGCTCCATCTGCAACTCCTTTCCTTTGAAGAGTAGGACTGTTGGGGTCTATCCAGACCAACCGAGTGAAGGCGTCTGTTACAGCCAGGGTATT
This sequence comes from Porites rus, assembly GCA_964035705.1. Lineage (NCBI taxonomy): Eukaryota > Metazoa > Cnidaria > Anthozoa > Scleractinia > Poritidae > Porites > Porites rus. The sequence continues at coordinate 28,474,295 of OZ037994.1, read as the reverse complement.
GGTAGGCTCCTGTTTGTCGGCCGTTTGTACCATATTCTTGTTTACATCTAAGTGGCCGAAGTCACTGCGTAAGAAAGTGAAAATAAGTTACTGGTTGTTTGACGCTTTTTAGTTCGTTTAACACGGGCGTTTCAGAGTCAAGAAAAACACTCTCCATCAATCCGTGCAGCTCGATCAGATTTATGCAAAAAGACTCGACCACAGCCTACGAAGCACTTTTTTAAATTTAACTTAATGGAAGAAACATATCTCTTTCCGAGACGACTGCTACGGCCTTATCAACGAAGTAGAAGAGAAATTATTTCCCAAAACTGATTAAATGCAGAGACGTGTTTTTAAGGGAAAGTAAAATGGATGATAAAGTAGTGGAAAACCAAAATGGACGTTCATCTATTTAATAATTTGGAAATACGAATCCGCGGCTAGGAAGATCTTTTAGAAAAAAAGGACATCCCCATGCCAGGAGAGCTTTCTCGAAGCTCATAAATCTTTAAAACTATGAAAAGTGACTCGTTGACCTGCTAATAACTAAGAAGCAAAAAACTGGTACATTTATCAATATGTACGTACCAGAATATGATTGAAAAATTTTCTTTAAGGTTTTAAGTTTAAAGCCGGTTGTTAGCTAAATGTATTGTCAAGAAATGTTTTTAACGTTTAAAAAGTCAACAGGTAGGTGGTCCTACAACGTGCAACAGCATAAATTACGTTTAGGAAATGATGAGTGACGTACAAAAGTTAAATCATGCAAGTTTGTCAAACAGTGGTTCAAAAGTATTTGATTCTGGGCAATATGAGCAATAATTATCGTTAGAGGTTAATTTTTTTTATGGGCGATGAGTTGGGAAACGAATGGATCCACTTGAACGAGAGTAAGTTCAAAGTGACTGAGGAAAGACGTAAGTGCAGAAAGTATTTACACTCCTACGTCACATAAAGTGGAATTTTGCGCTAATATTAGACAGTCATGACAAAGTCGTTACAGAACCAGTGACCGAACGGCCGTCTGAAAACGTAACGAAAGCTGTCCTGTGGGGAAAAATATTGAATTATTATCAATGACAGAAAACGTCAGGTAAACTGGTTATGAACCATCAGTAACATACCCTTTCGATCTAAGTCAAAATCAAAACGAAAAATGTCAGCTGTTATTTGAGTTCCCAAAAAAAGCAAAGAGACGGTATCTCATGTGAAAAGCTTGAAAAAGTTAAGAAACGTGAATTTTCTTCAGTGAGTGTTACAGTCTGAACCAAACCGATCCCTTCCCATCGCCTCATTCGCCACCAATTTGCCAATACGTTTCTGGGAAACTGTCCACCTTCCCCTCCCCTAAGCCAACATTAACACTTACTTCTCACTTAGGGCAAAATGTTGGCTTAGGGGAGGGGCAGGAGGGCAGTTTCCCAGAAACGAATGATGATCCCAAGATTACATCGAGGTTTTTGAAAAGAGGATTAGAGTGATTTAAGAAATTAATTCAGTGATTTTCAGAAAGGAAAGAATGAAAAAGAGTTAGAATTCCAAATGCGGCGTAGCTGTTTTATAAAAATTCATAAAATTTAAAGTACGCTTTGTCAGAGTACGTTTACAAGAGAGCAAGAGTGTTTGTCTAAAATAGACTAAAACCCATAAGGAAAATATCGGTGATAGAATGATTCAACATGAAAAAATTAGTTTGGTTGTATTTAAGAAATTCATTTCTGTTCACGATATATATATATATTTGCCCAAGCCGTAACTCTAATTTGTTACCACACTTTTATTCTTGCGAATAACTGGTCCCATAAATTTGGCAGTTACTAATTTTGAGTACAGTCCGAAACACGAATGTTCTTCACATAGCAGTCAGAACTACCGATACAAGTTGATGGTTAAACTTTTACACTTTGATAGGTTACTATCATATATAACAACTTTTAACAGCAAAACTAGCAATTCAATTAAATACCTATATGCCCCAACATTTTAAGGACAATTCCCAAAGAAACAACGACTCTTAATTTCATTTCCTTTCAACAGCTTAAAAAGAAGCTCGGGGTCCCCATTTTTCAGCTTGAAATCATTATTGCATTTCCTGCAAAGTCAAAGTTAGAACAATTCTCGGGAAGGAAATTGATAATTTTATCAGAGAATGGAATGATAAAGATAGGTAGTACTAATCTTCATAGTCTATGAAAGAATAAAATTAGAAAGCCCTGGAGACTGATCATGATACCACCTGCCCTCGAGAAACAGTCGGCACCATTTTTGAACATGAAATAAATGACAAAAAGTAGATAACATCAAGTCAAATGTTTTACGCATAGTGATGTTAATCATCTTACTCCTCCTCTCCCGCCTTGAACCCGGGCGCCTAACGGAGTATGGGAAGGCTACATGCAGGCTTTGAGCGCTGCCTGTTTGAGTACGAAGCAGATTAGATTCTTCAACACCTCCCAACACGCCCCGCTCCCTGACTCAAAACTTCACTCTTTTTAAGAGTGATGCTAGATTAAAGAATACAACCAGTGTCACGAATCAGTCGTCGGTGACGATTCTAAGGGGGTGTCTGCCTACCCCTCCCCTAACCCATCATTTTGTCCTAAGTATGAAGTTAGTGTTAACGTTGGATTAAGGGAGGGGTAGGAGGACAACTGAATTCTGCATCTACTTTTGCTCTCAAGTCAACGAACTCAGAAGCGCCGGAAATTTGATAGCGAGAGTCGATCATACCTCCAACTTAAACTGGCGGCCGTACTGAGGGGAGGGGAAAGGGAACAGCTGTTACGACACCGGTCCAAGTCTTCTAATAAACGGTTTAACAGAAACTTTGCCCGGCTAAGTCCATTCCTGTGAGGTACTTGGCAACTAAAGTGGCGATACAAATCAATATGTTAACCATTTTGGAGCTCTTAAGGATTGAAATGCTACTTTTCGTTTAATTTCTGAAAGATTACAGCTGCTCATCAAATCAGTGCTGGGAATTTGGCGGCAATTTTTTGTCGTTTATGATTCTCTTAATTTTTTTGCAGTGTGCAAATTGCTAAGGGGAACATATATGCACAACAATTCATTGTCTTGCCCAGCATACGTTCAAAGAGACTTAATGCCCGGGACTTCATGGTTCAGGTTGTAAGGGAACGCTAGAAGGGTCGAGAGATTCACAAAAAATCATCAGAACAATTCTTTTGTCAGTTTAAAAAGTCATGGGATTTTCGGTGCCGGAATTAAGATACACTTCGAAATAAGGTTTACGGGGAAATTGCTGGACTGCAAAAATGACAAACAAGAGAAGTCATACAAGAGAAACAAAACACTAGCATTAAACAGTATTCTAGATACCAGCACACATTTACTACGTGTCTAAACAGTGAATTTTTCACAGCAGTTGTATACACCCTAAATAAAGAACTGACATTTTCTGGTGATAGTATTGATAAAAACTGAAATCAATTGTAAATGTGATATAAACTAGGGGAATTGCGTAATGCCTCTAAGTAAGTACTCTGAGTGATGTGTTAATTACTCACGCCACGTGTTTCTTACCTGGACTTTGTGAAGTCACCGCCTCTTTCCCACGTCGGTGCGTCTGAGGAAAATAAGGGAGGCAGAGATTCGTAGGTTGTTTGTTGTATGTCTCACAAAGCTATATGCTCGGGGCCAGTTCAGATAAAACTTTCAAAAGTGTAAATTACAAGTGTAGCAATTGTTTTGGGGTCCAAATCCAATAGCCACACTTGTAAATTACGCTTGTAAAAGTTTTATTGAATTGACCACTGGTAAGATCTCTTGGAGCCGTTTGTCTATTGTGTGGATTGTGATAGTTGATGGGCCAGCCCGAGTGCTCTACCAATAGGAACAAAATATAACGAAGTACCAGAGTGATGTCCTTACCGACTATAAAGGGGCTCAATAGTTGGACAAGAGCAGAATACAAGTAGACTGATGGAACTGGATTCTATAGACTAAATATGAAAGGACCAGAAACCCAAAGAGTTTTTCTGATGAGTTCTTGCTACAATCCCGGACAAAAGTCCTTGGGACAGTACTGCAATATTCATTTTTTTCTGTCACTTCTCGCTTCCCTCTTAAAGCAGTGCATCCTTTTCGAGATTTTCTTGCAGTTCTCCCTCCCCGCACCCTATACAAAGTTGAAACTCGGAAAAAATTCTGGATACACGCGTCCAACATTGTTTGTGGGGTGAGGGGAGGAGTTGGTCCTGTGTGAATTGGAAAACGCCCCAGAAACCCAAAAGTGTCATAAGACTTTTGTCCATGATTGTAGTTACAAAAAAGATATCAAACAGCACCCACTGGACAAGGCCGTCTTAGCTCGCTGATCGCGATACGTCTCTTTTCTAAGAGAATATGCATTTGGGACTAGTACTTAGAGAACTTGGTCTTCTCTGCATTTCATCCTCTCCAAGTACTACAGAAAACAAAGAGCAGGCAAAAAAGATAACTTACCTTCATGTTCCCAGCTCAAAAAGCTGTTGGAAGACTTGCTGTCAGTTCGTATGCAATATTTGTAATCTACGTGGAATATCATAGGCTCACTGCTGCCTCTCTCGTGCCCTCTTCTTTTGACATTCTGCACGAACAGACCATCTATGTTGCCAACGGGTTCATACCTCGCTACCACTACAGTCACGCCCTCTGCTCCAGTAGCTTTACCCACACCCAGCTTGCGAGTGCTAAGCCAGACCAGCTGGCTGAAGTCAAGAGTTTCTGTACTGAAGCCTGGGCAGTTGAAGTCGTAACTCAAGATTTGCTTGTACCACAGCTCGGACACCTGGTGATGAATGAAAAGAACTTATTTTGATACTATCAAACTAAATGCTTAAAATTGTGCATTGAATTTAAGAAATATCACTTTCAATAAGTCCTTTTTATTTTTAAATTTCACATAAACGCATCAGCAACAAATTGTTTCTATCGTTTTGTACTGAGGCTAAGAATGGCTGAGAAGGGCCAGGAATAAAAAAGATGTTAGTATCAGATGTTCTTATTTCAGGCTTATGACTAGGCGTACAATTGCAAATTATCATAAAGAACGTGAGATACGCTACTCACATATAAGACTTCAGTTTTACCTTAATTCCACTAATATGCTTATTTTCGAGGACTGCCACACTTATGCCAATCCGAGAGTTATCCAAGCCCTCCGAGGCACCCGTCACGAGAAGGCGCTCGGCCCAGTATTGGGCCTCATCTGTTAGGGTACTGTTGAGGACAAGCGGCGGAGAGCCGTGACGAGCCCTGAAATAGTTGTGTGTCACAAGGCATTCTAAACGGAACCCTTCTAGATCTATTTAGCAAAAAAGGAGGAAACAAGTTAGTTATATTTTGAGTTGTGGCATCGACGAAAATGGAAGACAAACAACAACCGAGAGAGAAAAACAAATAACTCCACTGCGCGACTTGCTTTATTTCAACCTTGTTTCCTTACAAAAAACCTCAACACAAACAGGGAAGAACTCTTTTTCTACCTTTTGTTATCTATTGTTAAGCAAACTGAACAAGTCATTAACTTTTACATCAGTAATTAAGCGCCGTTTAGAAACACGCTGCGCATTCTCTCCTGATTTAAACTGATTCCGACTTTACTTACCAGGGGGAGGTGGAATAAAGCCTTTTGGTTCTTTACTTTTTCTCTCTCTCACGTTTGATCCCAAGCGAAGGACATTATCACCGAAATATCTTTCCATGTTTCCTGGAGGTTCATAAAACGCTACCACAACACAGAGCTCTCCATCAATGGCCCTTCCAACTCCGAGGTTCTCTGAAGCGACCCAAACAACCTAGCAAAAAGAAAATGACTTAAAATTTCCAGTCAATTTCGCTTTAAAGTTCGAGTTGGATTGGGGTAATGCGTTCTTCGGTTATAAGAACAAACTACACAAAATTTTGGTTAAGCCAGCATTGCGCACTGGTTTTCTTGGCTGCTACTGCATAACTATACGCATGCGCAAGGCACTGCGCACATCGCAGAGTTAATCCGCAGACGGTCGATCAGGGGCCCGTTTCTCGAAAGTCCCGATAATTAACGGGCCCGGTAAGCTGTCTCCTTTTACATTAAAGATCGAGGTTTCAATAGTTTTGCATCTAACACGATAAAACTGTCAGTTAATGAAACAAAATGGAGTAGTTTGCTAGCCAGGACCCGCGCTCTTATTCTTTATATTTCGATTTGAATATCTGATTTCGGGCCCGTAAAGTTACCGGGACTTTCGAGAAACGGGCCCCAGGTCTGACATTGGGCACCAATATGGAGCTTAAGCAACAACGACGGCGACGGCTACAAAAACGTCACTTAAAAAGTGAATTCGCACCGCTTCAAACTTTATCGCGCTTATTCCATCTCGTTTACTTCGTCAAGTGTTGGCAAATGTTTTTGGAGTTGAATTCAAAGTTCAGGAAAAGAAAAGAAAGTTGTTGTCTTGTGCTCCCGTCCTCGACAAAACGTGAATTCAGGCACTTTCACGTTGTAGTCGGGCAACGACGGCAAAGAAATGTACAAAAAAAGCGTGATGCACCTGCAAAGTTGTTGTTTTGCTAATCAAACCTATTGCTTTTTTGCCGTTCTCGTTGCCGTCCGCGTCGTCGTTGCTTAAGCTCCCTAATGATGCGTTTCCCTGACCCCAAACAATACTAAAACAATTGAAAGAATGACATTTCATTGTTTCCTAAGACCAATTAGGAGAGACCTTACGAGCAGCTCCTACGCTACCCCTGACACATGAGTGTTGCTGAATATTGGGTATCGAAGATAAATAAAACTCATGAATACGTCATGAATAATCCCCACCTGTGTGAAATTTGAAGTGTCTTCACTATATCCAGGACTCTCAAAGTCGTAACTTTCTATTTCCTCGTACCACATATCAACGGCTTCCCGCCCGGATAACTCACCGCCTACCATTCCCGCTAAATTCTCGCCAACAGTGTCGTCTTCATTGTGTCGGAGTTCGCCCGTTTGCGCCAAATTTTCAGCCCATTGCTGCGCTTCCCAAGCCAACTCCGCTGACCAGTGCAGAGGAGCCGCACCATGTCGGATTCTGTACTCATTGTGAGCAGACAAGCATTCTTCATGGAATTCTTTAAGTCCTGCAAAATAAAAATATCGAGATATGCTTCACACGGACACTGAGCAAAGAAAAAATATGTTACTAGCCCAGAGTTTATGTTAATGCTGTCGTTTGCTTGTCGAGATGGTTTTCAGTGTCCTTTTGTTCCCACAAAGGAAAAAAATAATAAAACCAAACCAACAACTAACCACAACGTACCTGCTATTAATTCCATAACTGATTGACAAAAGCGGAGTGGATCTGGGGGAGAAGCCCACAGGGGCCCCTAGACCCCACGGCTAAACTGAGCCCCTCAAGGCCGAAAAGACTATTTTCGAGGCCGGGCCTCCATCGTATTTTAAAGAATGGATGAGCGGGCCCCACACATACTTTAAGATCTGAATCCGCCTCTGCAAAAGGCAAGTCTATTCGGAAGAAAGAGCCTTAACACAACTAGACTTTGCTTCATAGTCCACAACAAAAGAACAAGGAATTTAATAATTTATTACTTCAGAGGGAATTTACGCAGGAGTTTCACTCAAATTTCAGTAATACTTATTAAGCCATGCATCGCTTGGTGCTTTAACCTCTATAATTAAGGCACCTTATGTTGTTACTATGCCATACACCCGACAAAAAAACGGAAATTCACCTGTGCTTGCCCTTATTTATACTGCAATACTCGCATAAAAGTTAAGACTGAACTACAAACAGGAATTGTTAAAATCTAATGAATTGATAATGGCTAAACCCTTTGTTGGCGTTGCGTTCCGGGAGAGTACACTCGAGTGAATCGTTCAGATTTGACTCAACTTAATTTCTCGTAACTTAGAGGAAAACCGTTACGTTCTGATCTAAACTAGTGGAACCAAAACGTCTTGCTTAAATTCAGAGGTTTTTTTTTGTCAAAAGACATCGGATGGCTTTTTTTCTAAGGAATCTTATATTCTGTTTTAAGCTTACCCTAGATTACTAGTATTTAGTATTTTACTGATATTGTAATCTGGAACTTGATTAAAGTTAAAGTCAAAGTCAAAGCATCATAATTTCAGGCATTCAATTAGACAAAGCCGGTCTACTTTCACGAAATCAATCAGACTTAAGTTAACACACAAAGTTAACAGCGACTTCTTTTAATGAAGCCAAAAAAGTTTTACCGCTGAATGAAAAAATACGACGACGACAACAATGACAAAAAAACAATATCAGTTAACAAATAGTGGCGTCGGCGTTTAATATGCATTTGCATGCATATGCATTAGATAACTTGGCTTGGGTTTAATTTACATGGGTAAAATTGTACCGAAATAACAATTATCTCCGATTTTATTGTAAGATAATCCGCAAAGAACAACAATTCTGTTGTGTCCTATCCTTTCGATCCACCTTTACTTAATAGTTCTATTCGAACCGGAAATAAAAAGAAGAAGAGAAAAAAGAAAGAAACAAAGAAGAGAAATATCTTTGTCAAGATGCTCAACAGGTGTTTGACCAAAACCAGATAACAGGTTTACCGTGGTCCACAATCAGTGAACCATAATAGAGAACCCGAGCCGTGAACACAATACTTGACTACAAGTCTTTCTTTGTCGATAACAAAAACTGAACTTATCTGATTCTTCGGGTTCTTGAAATACAAGCTAAAAAAATGTAAATTCCACTATTTCGTGAAACTGTTAAAAACAACAATCATTGAAAACAAATGGAAATAAAAAAGAAAGCTTCCTTGACTTCCTAGTATCCATTAACCTGTAAAAAACGAACGACTTGAAGGAACAACTCGGAAGAGATTTTTTTAAAAAATTCGAGTCAAACATTGCATGAATATTACAATGAATTTATTCAGATTTTGAAAATCAAAGTAAATTATCTAACATCTCTCGAAAATGAAGGTAATGAAAATGAAACGTCTTTCGCTCGAGAAAGGCCGCTTTTTTGAAAAGGTCTTCTTCTAGTCTCCTATTTATCGTATGCGGAATATTTACTGATGCATACTGTGGCCAAGAAAGTTGATAAATTGTCCGTCATAATAAACCAATTTTAAAGGGAATCGACCAAATCGCGTTTATAACTGTCAAAATTAACACAATGTTTGGTAGCCTACATTAGTTTTGCGTTGATTTAAATAAAAATATGATCCTCCCATTGATTTAGCAGTTTTGATTAAGTTCACGGCCTAAAATTTCGCTTAGACGTTGCATGTGAAAAGCGATTTAATATTTACGCGTGACCTTTCAGTTCACAGAGAAAAATTGCATTTCTTATGAATTCTGTTGACAATAATTCACCGTCGAGCATATCAATAAAATGTAAACGTATTACACATCAAATTTCTACATCGAATAGACTTAAAGATCTTAATAAAAATAATGAATTTAAAGACAATTGTAGATGAAGTACTCTTGATTTTTCAACTCCTAAGCAAACAAAAACGTGTCTTTCAAATATTTATATTTATTTCATACAGACAAACCCGTGAACAAAAAATGCAAATGAAGTGAAAACGCGGCGGTCGATATTGTAGAGAATAGTAATGTTCTTACCGACATAAAGGCTGCTCCAGCGCGTGTCAAACGTCAGCGGCTGCTCGTTCTCTCGTGTGCTCTTCGCTTTTTTTACGTTCCTCGCGACATTTTTCTTGTTCATTGGTGGAAAGTACCGCGCTACGACGATCTGTTTTCCATGTTTGGTGATAGCCGCACCCGCGCCCAACTCGCGCGTTCCCTCCCATACCACCTGACAAAATGAGCGCGTTCGTGAATTCACGCGCGGTTTTTTATAATCAAAGTGCTTTCCTTCTTCATACCAAATCCGTGTTATTTTCTGGCCGTTAAGCTCCGAGCCCCATAGTAGAGTGAGATTCTCTCCAACATCCTTGGCGGAACTGTATCGCAACGATCCGGTGGTACTGGCGAGCTGCTCGGCCCATGCTTGCGCGCTCTCAGCGAGTCTTGTAGACCAGCATAAAGGCGGTGTTCCGTGAGCCGCGCGGTAAAAATTGTGGGCAGCTACGCATTCATTGCGAAAGCGCTGCAAATCTGGCAACGAAAGGGATATTATTTTTGTTAGATCATGCAAGTTTACTCACCAGCCATAGGTAGATATTTTAATACAAAAAGTAAGAGGATAACAAACAAAATATTTAATAACCGTGAACTCCCATCGCGGAGAATTTCCTTATTCACTCACTCATCCAGATTTGCTGTAGTAACCATGATCCGGTTGAGAACTAAAAGCCTCAGTTTAAGTCGACGATTCTTCGACTGTCGCTTTCGAATGTTGAGACAATATCGTAAATAGTGGGTATGATTTCGAATCGGTGTCAAATGCCAACGTAGTTCTCTATGAGAGAATTATTGCTGTTTGACAGTCTTCATCATTTGTACCAGTCTCGTGTTCCCCTTGAAAAAATCTTTCAGCCAGTCAGTCATCGATCACATTACGGCGGGGAAAGACGTTGTAAATTAACATATTGACTAACCCTCGACTCACCGCTGTTTTCCATTTCGGAGCAGCATTAGGCCGGCCAAAATCATTCGATCTGAATGGCAAATTTTTCAGACCCGTCTCACTCAAATTTCAACATTTTCAATTCATGAAATTCAGCCGCGATCGGCTGGCAGGTGGCGGCGAGTCACGTGATCATTGTTTCGCGTCCTATCCGCTTCGTTTCGTTCGAAAACAAAGACTTAAAATATAATTTTATGGAGTTGGAAAAAATTATGTTGTGAAGATACTTAAGGCGGTAAAAGTATGGATGCAAATCAGACGATCATTAAAATATAAACAGAAGAATTTCGCGGCACGTTTTGTAGAAACTAATGGTAACAATCGTTTGAGAAAGCCAGATCTCAGAAATCCAAACGACATTTTTGAAATTCGCGTTTTCTTCTATTTGGAAAAATTAAAGAGAAAGAAAATCCAAGGCAACGTTGGCTTAAATATACGAGCCACCGATAAAAAGAAAATTTGATTTCAGAAAAATATTCATAATGGATTCTGGATCGAAGCCAGTGTCATAACACGAAAATTCATTGGTATAAAAATCGCAGATAGCTTCCGCCATTATTAAAAAGTTTCGCGTGATACACCAAAACTCGTCACTAATTCCACAAAGCGGGAATAAGAAAGGCATATGAACGAAAAAGCCTGTTGCGAAATAGATCTAAAAGATCACTTATTCAGCAAGAATAAAAACTTTATTTGGTCAAACAAAGCATTTTCAGCAAGTAGGGGTAAAGCTTTTTCTCATGAAAATTGAGCATACTCGTTCATTAAAATATTTTACGGTGGCTTTGTGGATCAGCACACGGACCACAGTAATCACAATCTAAGCACTGAAAAATTCATCTTTGGCAATCCCATGACTTCAGGTATATCTAAAACTGTGGTTTTAATAGGAAATATGGCAAACAAACGGTCGTGGAAATGATAATGAATTAGTTCGTAAAGTGGGAAGTTACCTTTTGGTCGCGAAGGATGTTACAAATATGCAAAATTGATAGACTTTTCATTTATATCATGTATTTTGTGATATTTTGGCTGAATTTCATCCCACGAGGCGGATCATTTTAACATCTGGGATTTTTTACGTTCTAAGACTCGGCGAGATATAACGACCTCTGGGATAATGGATTTGTTAGGGTCTGCCACATTATCAAAAGAAAAATAAAACGCTAAAATAACAATTTATTTCCATTTATATGGCCCTGCAGCAGAACTTTCGCAAGCAGCCAACATTGCTTGGCAAATAATTAATTAAAAGGGCACAAAAAAAGAAACAAACAACATACCAGTAGGGTTTATCGTAAATAATTAAACAAATAATATGACTGAGACCTTTTACGAAGATGCATTGAAGGTATAGCGTATTGTCATTCATGCATCAATTACGTATTGATTGTTGAGAAATTGGCACAGCTAAATCACACTCCCATAAACAATAAAACTTGCAAATATTCAGTTGTACCTTGCCAGTCCATGGTTGGGTTTGATTGATCGTATTCCGGAATAAGTTACAAATCTCTTCCGCGATTTTTGTACCACTGGACTGCTACATACGTCTTACATTTTATTTCAACCAGGTTTCTAGATGTTGATGCATAATGTCAAATAAGTGAATTGTAGAGTAAATTTCATTTTAATATTCATTTCTTTTCGGAATTCGGTCAATTGAACTCACCTTAAGTCAGGTTTCAGACGCGAAATATGTTAATTTTTCACAAAGGCATGCTTTGCAAGGAGGACGGAGATCTATCAATGCACGATCTACAGGCGCTAGGATCGCTGAAAAAAAGTTAGAGAGGGCAAAGATTACCCGGAAAGGCAGGGGGGGGGGGGGGAGACTCCGCATATGAAAGTGGTGGGGATGCTCGTCGTCTCGCTTAGGGGTGTAAATATCGGATTTTGGTCTGACTTAGGGTGTTCTGGGCAAAACGCCATCATATTTAGCCGTGAAGGTCTCGTTTAGGGTTGCACGCCAAAAAATAGGAAAATATATATTTGATATGTATATTTTTAATGCGTTTTATTTACTTCGTTCATATAATTCAAGTTTTCTCATTTGTCTGTGTTTTAACATGGTCTCTTTTAGGGGTCAAAAAAAGCTTGGGCCACGCCCAGATCGGTCTCCTTTAGGGCTTTAATTCAAAATTTCCGACGAGCATCCCCACCCCTTTCACATGCGGAGTCCCCCCCGGGCCAAAAAGGCCCTTGACGGAAACAACTCTTCAACGATCGTAGCGATGGCGGCGGTAGACTGGAGTTCTATCTTCAGGCCAGCTAATGGCTACGAAAGCAGCGATCAGCCAGTTTAACAACCAAGAGAACAACTCTGAACGTGCGTCACACTTTTTGGTACCATCACTGCATGAGTACGAGGTGAATTTGACAATTTGGCGTTTTATGGAGGGCGAAAAGTAACACCTTCAGACCTTACAGTCCGTCATAATTCATTCGCCTACATTTGACAGGTTTAGCGCCATGGAGAAAACACGATAAAGTAAAGAAGAACAGTTACTACTTTACTGCTTATACAGTCTCCGTTGCTTGAGGTCCCTAGCGAGTAAGCGACATCTGCCTTGTACACAGACGTCTCTCTAACTATTTAAACATGCCGCAAAGGACGGTGAGATAGAGAAAGGAAGCTTCGCCTTCCCATGATGCCTCATACTTAGTTTCTTCGCAGCCTTCACCCCGTTTTTCCGGATGCTACCATGCTAGAAAATATCTTGACTCGCGCGAGTCTCTTAGTGTGGAGATAAAACCCACTGTGTGGTCCACCTACGTGACCTTTTCCTATCCGGGAACATTTTAAACTTGTAGTAAAAACAGATCGCACGAACAGTCATTTAAACGATGATAAAGCCATTTGGGACTGTCTGCACAAAATAAGACTAGTTTGAACTGGCTTTATGCGATCCGCTAAAACCACATTTGGCTGCCTCGCAGTAAATCAATGCAATGCATCGCTCGTGCGAGTGTGGAAATTAATCTTGACGGTCAAGATTTTTTATAATAGATTAGCTACAGGTTCTGTAACTTGCCCAACAAGCCTTTCTCCTTTTCTGTTTTAGTCGAAATCCCGCAAAAAAGGTCAGAAATGGGAGTAGCACTCCCTTGGAAACGCTGAACCCCATGGGTTTAAAAATTGGGTGCTCACTTTAACCGTTTAGGTCTCAAATAGGGTTAATCTTCTATTTTCTCTGGGCCTTGGTTCCTGGATTGTGTATTTTCGTACCACATCTCCCATGGCAATGCAAAAAAAATCCTACCTACCATGGGTCTAGAATAGGAATCAAACTTTGGGAAGACTAGGATAGAGTATGGATTCTTGGCATCTAATCTAGAAAAAGGTTTTAAAAAGGAAATTGTATTTGTCAAGTACATAAAGCGTTTCGAAGTCCAAAAGGATACCACTCCTAATAGTGGAGAGTTAAACCTTGGAATTTCAACCCTTGCTTTTTCGATTGACAGGTCACCGCGACATAACCCCCTGTTGACAAAATCTTAAAAGACTTGGCTGTCTACACGGGCTATAATCGAGGTCTTACATGATATAGAAACCAACTTTACAACCGCATGTCTTTAAAAAAGTAACTTTTATTTAATAAAATCCTATAACACAACACATTAAGGGCATATATACAGTTAGATAAGGTTTTCACAGCTGTGAAGAGTGAAAGGAAAGTAATTGCTGGCATAATTCTGTGCGGATTATTTATTATTCAGTGCTGTTGTTTACGAACTCTTGCAGAACTCTTTGAATTTCTTCAATTTGCTTTGTTACTTTCGGGGAAGGTATAAACTGCTTTCTGAGATCGAGGATTGTTGAAAGTGGGATCTTCATTTTTGTAAGAGCCTGTTCGTAAAGCCTCTCTCCCTAAAGCGAACAAAAAATACGTTAAATCTGAGTTGAGATTAGTGAGAGAACAACACAACATTCGTTAAAATTGTAGTTGTAAACAGTTATAACGACTGGGGAAATCCTGTAACATCTTTTAACTCTCAAGTAGTTAGAAGCTAGTTTATCGTGTCAGAAAAGTCACAAAATATGAGTTTTCCACACAACAAATTCAGTGGTAAACTGTTCAATACTCTGGTAGGATTCAAAGTAGTATATTTTGAGATGCCTAATAAAAACATCGGGGCAGAATTGTTTGCCTGCGTAGCTTGCGGGATCGTCACGTTATCGCGTTTTAGATGAGGCAGAGTTGAATATCCGCGCGGAGAATGGGGATTGATACATGTGGGTTTTGCATTACACCCTTACTCTGATCGGTTGCTACAATTGGTTTTAACAAAGTGTGAAAAGTTGGCGGCATTAAAAATAGCCAAGTTATCCAGCAGACGGAATTTTCTCAGGCTTTCGGCTGCTTCGGCGCTTGCTTCTCGCTGCTCCGCCGCCAAAACCTCACTTGCGAGAGGCTGAATTCCATCAGCTTCGCAGGCTACAGAATTGTTCGAAGAAAGATGATTAGCAGGTTTGTTACCATGATAACTGATATTCTCAGTTTACATTTAACGCTTAATGCTAATCAGGTTTCTCACAATTCGGCCCTGGTGAATAAACATTCATAAAAATTCAATTGTGCCTTTACATTCACGTTCTCACCTGGTTTTCAAATGAGGATGGACCTTCACGTACTTTGAAGCGTTTCGCCTCAGGCTGCAACAGATTAAACTGCCATCAGATGGCTGACTGTAATTTTCTCACCGGATAAAAAAAAAACGAATTTAGATTTGTCGAACCAGAAATGTAGAAAACACCACAGAGTCCACGTCGTCAGCTGTAACAACTTAAAGAGCTCGATTTACCAGATACTGAGGATGTGCGATAATGACCACGATCAAGCTACTACCAAGGATACACTAAGCAAATGTCACTAAGGAAACAAGGTGTAGGCAGCAACAACGAGTATTATACTGCGTGATGACCACGTTGTGAATTGTTCTGCTGCTTCAATCAAACTGCGATACATTTACATGTGTATGAAAAACAAGGCTTATTTAGACTCGAAGCGAAAACCTCTACATTGGTAGCCTGTGTACAGACACCCCCTCCCCTCAACAATAAAAACAAAAAAATCGGGGAGAGCGCCCCCCACCCCCCCCCCCCCCCGAGTTTTTGGGGACGGAAGGGAGCGACTGTACACAGGCTACTCGACAGTTGATGGTCTAAAATTCTGAATGACTGAATGTTTGCAGAAATACAGGCTAGTGGCTAGTCAATCTAAGACAATGCAGAAATATAAGTCATCATACTTGACAGCAGCATTCCGAGTTTCTTGGGGGTATTTTGGGGTTATATGCCTCTGACCCTCCAAATACGTGGCCAAATCTCCCTCTATGTGTACATTACAACATAGTCTAGCTAAGACCCTGAGGCAGTTACTACTCGGTAATTATTTAAAGGCTTTTTTGAGCACATATGTACTTACTTTTCAATATATATAGTGTTCTCTTAAAGTTTAAGAATTCAACAGTTTCATGCTAAATACAGTGACTTTAAGCGAACAAGCTTTCAGCAAGCTTCTCAAGCGTAAGCGAATGGGTGAGAGAGTCGAGGTGAAAAACGCAAAGGTGAAAAGGTTCCACTCTCCCCACCATTCCTACGCTTACTAAGACAGTCGGCAATTTTTAAATGTTTTTTACCCCACTGGTGGATAATTCCATACCTCTCCCGTGCTTTCTTTAGTTCTAGCGTCACGTGACGAGATGAGGATGGGAATCTCTTTCTCATCCAGTGCGCCGGAATCAGCGGACTGACTCTGCCCCGCTGCTGCTTCCTCCAGCTGAAGTTTTAAAAATTCTTTATCGGATTCCTAATAATCTGTGTCAAGAAAAATGAACTCACCAATACTGAACGTTTGTACTAAAAGGTAGATAAATCAGTTTCCTTACGTAGCAACTACGATTTTTAGCGCAACACAGCGTTGCAACATTGTTTCGAATAGTTACAACATTGTTTCGACATTGCAACGCTGTGTTTAGCTAAAAATCGTCGTTGCGAATCGCCCCGTGTAACATCACCTTTAAGGAATATCTTACGTGACTTGTCGACAAACGCAGAAAAGTAAAACGCGGCAAACTACGGTCCAAAAGGGCGAGCTGGTTAGGTCCGAACAATAGACTAAGTCCAGCGTTCGGACGGTTGGCAAAACTCAAATCTCACATTTTGATAATTTGCTTCACCAAACAATTTCAGTCGTAAAGGATACAGCGTCTGCAGGGTAGTCATTGTGTCTGAAAGGAAGCTGCAAAATTTAAACACATAAACGTGAGCTAATACACTTCTTGAAAATAACCATGTCTCAAGACTCGCTTACACAAGCCATACTTAGTGCGATTTTTGCTCAGCTGCACGAGTAAGTTAAGGCGTTTACGGTTTTATCGCTGCGAAAACGTTATTTTGTCTTGAACATGCTCGCACTGAGATGCTATTAATAGTAGCCTTATAACAGGCGCTTTATGAGCCAAACAAGGCAAACGCGGCATTTTGCGCGAAGCGCGAGGCGAGCCTCGCTTAACTCATAAAGCGCCTGTTATCTAGGCTAATTAATGGAAAATTTAATCACATGAGTTACAGGGAGCTCTTCTTTAAGTCTCTCGCCTGGTAAGTGTTTACATCTGATCTTAAGTCACCATGGCGTAAGGATTGAAATGAAATGAAATTACACTGAAATCGCCAGAAAATCGCCTCAAAATGAGATTTGCACATCAGAATCACTGTCAGGTCCATAATGTCCACTGCCTACCACACTACTTAGTCATGTGCTACACTTCTAGTAGGGTTAACCGTCTTAAGGTTAGACTACTGCTGCTTAACTAGTAGAACTAACAACTTGTAACAACAAAACAACGAGAAGAACAAACCTCATTTAAGAAATCGGACAGGGCCGGAAGTAAGCTCTCAGGAACACAGTCTCCCATCACATGGGTGTATCGAGTGACCTGGTGACAAATCAATGTACGATTTTAAAAACTCGGAGACATGGAGAAAAGCTGGCTCAAGCATTTCAAACAAGTTAGACTAGGTCATGAAGCTTGGCTAAATTAAAGGTCAGGTTACAGCGGCAATCCGATGACGCGATGGCAGAAAAAACGTCGCATAAAAAGTGAATTTTCGTTTTTCCAGTCTTTATCGCCATTACTCCTACCCATTTACTTTTATCAAAAGTAGGCGAACTCCTCTGGAGTTGAATTGCTGCGATCCCTATCCAAGTTCAGAAAGGGAAATAAAATTTCGTCGTCGCTTGTTTACGTTCTCCATAAAATGTAATATCAAGCAATTTCACGTGGTAGTCATGCAAAAACGGCAAAGAAATTTACAAAAAATACGATGCACGTGTAAAGGTGTTGTTTTGCCCTCTAGACCCTTTTGTTTGTTTTTTTTTACGTTCTCGTTGCCATTCTCGGCATTTCGTCGTCGGATCGTCCCTAGTAGGGGCCTTACGATCCGACAGCCCACATTTTTTTTCGTGATTATTCCAGGGGGGGTGGGGGGGAGGGCAGTTACTTAAAAGAAGAGTATTTGGGTTGGAATTTAAGAGAAGGGACCGCGCCTTATTTCAAACAGAGCTGGTAGAATTTATCCCCTTTCCGTTTCCGTTCCCAAATAAACTTAAAATTTAGTCATTTCACGTCATAGTTGTGCAGGGACTGCAAGGAAATGTACAACAAAGCGTGATGCACTTGCAAAGTTATTGTTTTGCTCATTAAACCTAATGCTTTCTTCGACGTTCCCGTTGCCGTCGTAGTTTCGTAAGGTCCCTTGTATAAGTAAGGAGCTACTTTTCGCAAGACAGCTCACACAGCGAAAATGTAGCCTCTGCTCGCAGGGTAGGTTTAATTTTACCCTTGGTCTAGTTTTTATGTTTTTTTTTGGTTTAATACTTATTATCACACATAAACATACGCAAAGACAAAGGTAATTAAAATTGAAACCAAGGATAAAAAGGAAATAAATCAGTGTCCATTTCGGTACCCTTGCACGCAACCGTCTTTTTTGCTCGTTTGTTTATATGGTGACGGGCTCACTTAAACTTTGGGCTTACCTCCGCAAAAGCTTTGACGCTCTGAAATGCCTTTTGATGCACCAGCCAATGATCGTCGCTTACCAGGGAGGAGAACATGCTTGTAATATCGCCCAGAACTGCGGCCTAGGAAAATTCCACATAAGTACTATATTAGCTTATGCAAAAAGGATCTTAATGGTTCTCAGGGATCTCATTTGTAAGAAAAACAAATTCACCGTCTTTTCCTTGACCTTTAAACGACTTTCACCGACTTACATAATTTGCTTTTCATCTTCTTCAGCCTCATTTGCATGGCATAAAATACTTAATAGCCGTATTTTTAGTGACTTTGCAACAACTAAATTACCAAATTTTTTTGACCTGAAAAAAATGTCTTCCATCAATTTCCCCGATCGTAGCACCTCTTTTTAAAAATGAATAAATGCTCACACAGTAAATATTTGATAAAAATATAAACCCCAAAAAATACTACAAAATAACACTAACCCCAAAAGTATTTAAACATGCCCATCCTTACCTCATACAGCTCTGGAATTTCTTTACTGCCGCATTTTCCAAGAAACTGTGCGGCTGCTTCACGAAGTTCCAAACTCGGACACTGGCTAAGAAGAGTTTTTAAACCACTTAAAATCTGCATAAAGAAGCCACAAGCAATGGGAACATCAGAAAAAAAAATTAATTATTGGAATCTAAACTTGATTTTCCCATCCTCCTTTCTCCCCTTCACAAATTGCTTGCGTTTTGAGAAACTGCCTTTGAACAGTGCTGAACGCAGAGGATCTATCATGTGAAAATTTTAACTGCCCTAAGGATTATTTGCCCGAGCTTGTAACTACGTTTTTTTGTTTTTAATAGCAAAACTCGTTAAAAGCTTTTTGATAAATCGAAAAGCAAAGACAGAAGAAATCGTGTACCGTGACGTAATTACATATCTCGTAAAAAACTTCTCGTTTTGGCATCTTTAACTCTTCTAAGAAATCATTTCGTGTGAGAAGGTATATTTAACACTCATCGCAGTGTTTGTCACAACATTAAACACTTCGATGTTCGTCAACAATACTCTATTACGCTTCATATAGCCTACGAATACAGCCGTCTCTCATCGAAAAGAAAACTCTCTGACTGGTGTTGGACAGTAACATCCACAGTCACAAACAGAGCCAGAAGTACACCTTGTTATCAGTAATGAAAAAAAGGATATTGTACCTTAGCATAGTCTTCTGGTTGAATAATATGTAGCAGTATAGAAGACAAATCCAGTAACTTACAACGGGTCTTTCTATCGAGATGCTGAAAAACACAAGTTAACAGGTATCACTGGACCATCTTATAGAAAGAATTAGTACGAAGAGGTCCACTCAACAATCAAGGCTTACTGGCAACAGATTCTTTCTTCACCAACAAATTGTTGAAAATTATGATGCTGGCCTAAAAACAGACCTTGAAGGACAGCTTGGTATGAAATCAATGGAAAGTGACTTGTGTGAGTAGCATGTAAAGGAGCTTACGAGAATGGTCAACCACAGGTAAATTACACTTAAATTACTTGTATTTAATTGGCCCCAGGTTTCAAGTAATTTGAAGAAAACTAATCAAAAAGGATACAATGTAAGACAATAGTGCCAATGGGCTGTACGTACCCCTGAATTCTCATTGTCTTGATTGTTCAGAGACCACAGGCTGTTAACAAGTTCAATAACAGCAGATTGATGAACTGGAGGGACGTACTGTTCCACCTCAGCTAAACTGTACACTCCCTCAAGACAACACAGGCAATCACACTTTGGGAAAAACAATGTGAACACACGCATAAGAAAGACGTCATGTTCGAAATTTCTAACTTGGAGTATCTAACTAGGAAAAAAACCTGAGTCTTTGACGATATTTAAATCGGTCGGAGGCACTTGGTTCATGCCTGATGTACTGGGACACAAGCGGTAATTATAACCAAACATTTTTCGTCCTTAACAATTGGGACCAGCACCGCAATCGTCTGGGATCAGCAGTGTCAGTAGTATGGGGTGAACCTAGTTGACCCCATTTTTGAAAGTGGAATCGCATTAATTTGAAGTGGAATACATTAACGCCGATACTTGGATGATGATGTCTTGGTTTTTGATTGGTTGATTAGAAAAGAAGAAACGTTTTCATTGGTTAATTCATGGTGTCTGATAACTCAACTCAAACTCGCCTCTTACCTTCATTCACTGACCCGTAACGCAAATATTCACGTTCTATTTTCTGCCGCTGTCATTGTCCTAGTTCCGGTTCACTGTTTTTGCCGGGCAAATCGTGCTAATTAATGAGGTCGAAGGCAAGCTAGCTACCCCACTCTCTTCGTACTCCTCCACAAGTAATTTAGTGTCCCTTTTTTCTTTCATTTTCCCTCCTCCACATCGATCCTACAGACACGGCGTTAATGTATTTCACTTCAAACAAGTGAGACTCCACTTCAAAAAAGGGAGTTAATTCGGTGCACCTTATACTACTAACGTCCAGCATGTGTCACGTTCATTGGCTTCAACGAATTCTTTTTTTTATATTCACGTATATATTCTTTTGCCTCCGTACTGGCTATTTGAAGTGCGCTTGACGCTGGATTGTTCCTGCGTAATTTTGTAACAGCCAACAAAAGAAGCGAAAGCGTCTCTGAAAAATTTCCATGGTGCAATTCGACACAACACCATCTCAGTCTCATCTGCTCATTCTCAACCTCGAAATGGCAAATAAGAAACTTCAGAAGTTCCTTTTCCTAACAGCATGCGGCACACATGTCACTTTATGTTAACTTAGGAAAAATGAGCAGTAAATTAGCAGCTCAGTTCGATGGAATTCCCAACCTTCGACGTTATTCTTTTTTTTCTTTCTACGTACAAGACAGACAAGATGGGAAATTAGACTTCTCCTCTTGTAATAGACATGAAAAAACGAAATGTTGCTTTAATTTGTATATCATTCGCGAACGTACTAACCAAGAGGTCATCTTTCACAGGCTGCTGTGTTGTAGTCCTCGAGTGTCCAACTTTTATGCACAGAGGAACAAGGGCACGGCACATCTAGAAAAAAGGGCAGCGGAGAAGAACTTGTCGAGTTAGTCATGTTTGAGGCTCAGAAAATTTGTTTAGACTATGTCAACAACAGGGCCACGAGCGAAGACAGTTTAAAAGAGGGCCAAAGATGAAGACGACATTTATAGTATCCATCCTCCTTTGCCTTCTTAAATTCTTTTCTCAAGGAGAGCCTTGTGATAGCTACACAAAAGACAAATTGACACTAAGTGATTTTTCTTCATGATGAAGAAGCCTTGAATGAGTGAATGGTCACAGCACAAGGTTTGGTCCACAGACTCGAAAGATAAAGGAAGCTGCGTACATCCGGCGGGAGAATCCAACATTGAACCAAACAGCTCAAACATGCTGAGCTTGCTCTTTTGCTTTTACTTCTTTACTATGATTACTACTACTATCACGAAACTGAAGAGGGTTAGGCTACTCAGCAGAATACAAAACGACGGCTAACGATGCTGAATTTTTTCGATCTTTTCAGGAAAGGATCGGATAGACTTTGCAGGCTATCACAAAGGTCAAAAATAAACATGTTGCCCCTTTTAAAATTTGGATTTAAAAAGTAACGTTCTTCCCGAAGTGAGCTTCTCCTTTGATTATAAGGATATTCATTTTGCACGCGCGTCTGTGTGTGTATTTTTTGCTGTAATTACTTATAAGTGTCCCACTCTTTGATCAGTCAAACTGTCATTGTTATGGATTACCTTTTTCTTAACAACCTCAGGCATATCTTGTATGGGAAACGCACACCAGGCTCGGATATTTTCCTCTTTTGACGGCGGGAAGGAACTTACAAGAGCCTCCTGATGACAAAGTATACAAAGCGTGATAAGGCCAAATTGCGATATATAAATTCATTTTGCCCATATGCTCATGTTTGCCTTTCGAGTGGGATCACGTTTTGATTATTTAAAAGTTAATGCAACAATATCGAATGCTCCCGTGAAAAGTGTTAGTTTTCAAGTCTGAATTTGATCGCTACTACGACTTTACAAGTGCTCCTATAAGTTTCAACAGAGTTAGCACAAAGTATTGATTGAAGACACTACTTATGTGCCATGCTACCAGTCATTTTGTTACTTCCGCGTCCTGCGTCCCCAGCTCATAAAAATCCCCAAAGACGCACAAAAGTTCATGGTACGCGTCCCGTAGGACGCAAAGATCGATCGACCTGAAGATATCCTGTTTGTGTGATTTCTGTGGCTGTTCTTGTGGCTGCTGTTTAACGACGCATATTTCTTTTAGTCTTCGTTGTGCTTTACAAAACAATATCTTTTATCTGTCTGGTTACACAAAGGCCCAAGCATTTTCAATTTAGCACCTATTGTTTTTTGAACTGGGACTCAATGGTTCTGGAGTGGGACTCATGATTTGTTCACAAGGATGAGTCCCAGGACTCACCATAACTATTTCTAACAATATCACTGATAATTACTGGTCACAGGACCGCCATTTCTTCTTGATCATCGAAGATACGTGAAGTTCTACATAGCCATTAAATTTTTTCGCTACAATGGAAAACGTCGACTCGAATATTAGTTGCCACAGTCAGGTGTGTGTTTGTTTTTATTAACAACTCATAATTTTACGTACTTGGTGTTCAACCGCCATAAGTCGAACAAGACGCTGAATAAGCAATGAAAGGTGAAAATGCGCGGTTTCTGTTGGGGGTAACTTTAGTAACTGAAAAAGAAAAGTATTATTGTCATAAACACAAGTTACAAAACATTGAGCGCCGTTCTTGAAGAGTACTACCAGGGTATATACTGGGTTTAGTATTCAAGAAGAATTCAAGCACCAACAACTGAGTTTTCTAAAAGTGTTCAGTGCAGGCGGAGTTGCATATTTTCCCAAAATCTATCCTCGATTTTCTAATTTGCGCTCAATCTTCAAATTACTTTGAAATAATATGATATCTGAACGAAAATTCAAGAAGATTTCAAGCACTTTGAGCAGGACTTCTTCTTAACAAGGCATTTTTTTAAAAAATGCTTAAAAGCACCCTTGAATTCTAACATCAAGTTCCAGGGCATTTTCAGGACTTTCAGGAAAAGCAAGAACGCTTGACAAAAGTATTTGTGGAAGTGGTATATCAACTAAGGAATGATACAAGATGTAGCAACGTACCAGTTGAGTAAGAACTGTCACGTGTCCAGCACAAAGCTCAGCAGACCCCCATCTAGTGATTAACAACAACAAAACCATGATATGTTATAACATGTTATAGGTGCTCATACTCACATTATTCGGAAAGTAAGAGATATTTAGCAGAAACAATGTAATTGTAATCCACTTACCTATGAAAAAAGTGACAGACCTAAAGTAAATGTTACACAAGAGTTTGTGCGGCTTAGAATAGTTGCACTAATTGCACCATGGGGCTCTTTTAATGACGCTACTGCTCATTTTATTGGTTGTTAAAAAGAGGAGTAGGAGACTGGGTCAAAATTGGTCCCTCAAAGCTGTAGCCTCCTTCGCAGCCGCTCGGGCCGGAGTCATGCAATGCTCCTTGCCTCCACGCAAGAATTGTGTGACTCCGGCCCGAACGGCTGCAAAGGAGACTATAAAAGCTGTACCATAGTGCAATTCGATACAGCACTGACCCAGTCTCGAACGCAATCTCAAATTATCCATTCTTTACCTGGCCATGAAACACCACACGTCACTAGCAAGTAAAGCACATGACAAATCGTCTTCAAGGACTTTCTCTAGAAGACATCGTTCCTACAGGATATTAAAGAGAGCTACTAAAACACAAAGCAATGGTCATCAAATCACACAACGTGGCGTAGTAAAACCAGCAACCCTGGCCACTCAATAGACTCAATCAGGAAGGAATTACATACTATGTTGGTCAAGGTTTTGATCAATGTATATCTGTTGACTGAGTTGTTTGGAGGACGATAAGAGGAATCAAGAGTTACTTCATCTGATCACCACTAAAGGAAACGTGTTATTTCTTAACTTCAACAATATTCCACTGAAAACTTTGAAGACTATGTGAAGTGTATCACTTTGCCCCGATTTTCGTCGTCTGTTTGTCATTGAACTAAAAAGCAATGACGTGAAACGTGTTTAAGGGTGCAAACACGAGAAGTTACAACAAAGAAGGAGATTGATTCCCACGTTGAGGTGGATTTCCATTGTCACGTAGTTTTTATGTGCGTACGCATGCAGTCGAAATAAATGAGACGTTCGAAAGGTATGAAACTTCCATTGGAACCCAAAACTCCAACAAAGCACAACTCACCAGAGTTGGAAAACAGGCAACAGGAGCAGAAGCCACAAGTGCACACAGCCTGGCACAAACATGCTCATAAAATTTCACCTGCCTGACAAAAATAATGAACATTTCAAATTTAAATCTATATTCTGTCAGTTATCCAAGAGATGAAAAACTTTGAATATGTATTTTCTGGTGCTAGTACATCTTGAAGACTCTTGAGTAAAGCCGAGTTTAACCAAAGTATCTTGTCTTTTTTTTCCAAAAGGAGTTTCATTTTTTTTCTCTGTAGTCAGCTAATCAAAACTAGCTTAAGGGTCACCATTATTGTTTTCAAAATCATATGGACTTTCTAACAGTCCATTTTGGTTGGGTTATCGGTCAGGAAGGAAAACAGCCGACTTCTTGTGACTTTGTAGCACCAAAAAGTTAAATTGTAATCGGATTTTTAAAAACACAACCGGAGACTGGTTAGCTCAATAGGCGATTTGCGCGATGACATCGTTTGACTACTACTACTAGAATCCTTCAGGGTTTTACTTTCTTGTGCAAATTAGGGCTTGCCGGGATTACAAAGTTTAAATTCAAATGGCCTTTTGATTAAGTACCAGACTTTGGAGCAAGAAGGCCCAGGATCGACTTCCTGCTGGACCAACCATAGTAGAGAGATTTAGAGTCACGCTTACAGCAAACGGCAAACAACAAACGTGAACTTGTGCCACGTGACCAAGTTTTCCCTTTACTCGTGATACACTGTTCTTCCATATAAAAAAGGTGTTTCAAGTTACTTTCTTCCATGAGAATTGTTTTAGACTGTTCTTATCGGCTCATTTCCATTTTGAGAAATTCTCAACCTGAGTCTGCCGTTTGCGGTTAACATGACTCACTGGTGACTCAATCTCTCTACTGATGCCCATGAATGGTTACTCAGTCATTCTATTCCTCTCAAGGAAATGAAAAAACCGTAAGCCCCATCTCACAGCACTTTCACTGATCTCCCCTCATCTTCTGTAGGTTGTGGGATGAGGGATCGAGCAACCAATGGGGGAGGGGGGAGGAGTCACCTCGAATGGGATATAGTATCCCCTTTATGTCTGTTCCCACTGGGCAGGTTTATGCCCTGTAAATCAGTAAAACAAAAAGAAAAATAAAGGAAAAGAGACCAGGAAATTTCTTGGCGGCTGCACCAGTATAGCTGATGAAAGAACTAAAATGTAATGTACCTCAAAGCTTTTCCATTGCTCATGACACCATCAACAAATACTGGTAGACAAACTTCAAGAA
The DNA here is from genome assembly GCA_964035705.1 of Porites rus. Taxonomy (NCBI): domain Eukaryota; kingdom Metazoa; phylum Cnidaria; class Anthozoa; order Scleractinia; family Poritidae; genus Porites; species Porites rus. Next base: position 28,448,140 of record OZ037994.1, on the reverse strand, counting down.
CACCTGTAACATGCAGACATACAACAAGACCTCTTATCATCAAGGATTAGCTGAATGGGTAGTATGGTAATCTATTTTTTTAAAAAAGATGGGAACTTCTATTTCAAATGATGAAAGACTCCAAGGCCTGTAAACTCACAAAGTTTGAAGGATTTAAAAACAACTTCCATTACAGAAAGCCGGTTTTCCTCCTATAAAAAAAGCAAATAGAACCAGTTATACCGGTAATTATTTTCTAATATGCTAACCACAGTAGCGTTTCATTGGTCATTCTCTAACAAATTACACAGCAAATTCTGTTAGTCAGAAACTTATTGCCTGACAATAGAGAGTACAACATACATAAAAAATTTAAGGTTGTCAGTTAGAGTGTTTATGTACATGTAATTATAACAGGAGTAGTTTTCAATTGAGCTTAGCTGCAAAACATAATTATTTATCTCTTTAATACTGTGGTTTTGCCTGGTCTAGCTTTATGACTTTAATACGCTAACTTTCAAACAATTTTTTTAGTTTTGGTATTTTGTTTGTTTTTGTTTGCCTTTTTTCTTCACAATGAGTTTGCCGTTGATTTGAAAAACAAAACAAACAACAAAACAAAAAGCAAAAGTGTAAATGATGCTTTCTATGCCTTTTTCAACTCTAGTTTTGTTGGAGATAAATTTTTAAAAAATAGAGCCCAACAGGTTTCTTAGCTACTATTGTGTAAAAGACTGCTTGACATCGGAATTCAGGAGGAAAAGTACCATTGGGAAAGAGCTGAAACAAAGGTTTCATTTCAATGGTCACAAAAGATAGAACCACAATGCATGTGTCTCTTAATGACTATCAGAGTTAGCATTAAATTAACTACTATCTTGACATACTATAATAATGTCTGAGTCAAAAAATAATACTCTACTTTCCCAGTAATTACCTCAGGATAATTAGTAGGCATAACCCAATATTGAAATACATCCTCTGTAATAAAATTTGTTAAAAAAAATTAATGTTGGTACACAGGCAATTTGATTAGTTTGCTTTCCACAGACTCAGCCTGGCAAAACTGTGATTTTACATAAACCACATAGATAAGCTAGTCTATTAGATGAACAAAATGACTGGGTCTAAACAGCTAAATAATCATATCATAAAGTTCAATAATAACCTAGACTACGACTGTGTATAATAGGAGACAATAAGGAAACATCAACATGTTTCTGGTGAGAAAAATTGTACCTTAGGAAAAATTGATCACAACTAACGTACCTGTTGTCTTTGGCAAAATGGAAAGTATAGAAGCTAGTAGACAACACTGTGAGAACCGATGAGTCTCATCAATTTCTGAAATAATGGCACATTAAGGTATTGGTGAGGTATGCAAATCACTAGCATATAATCAATGATTTACTCACTTAAGTTGCACAGACAAGAAATACTATTCATCAACACTGACCTGTATTGCAGACTTAAAGAACCTTGCTTGAAAATATTATTGTCCAGTCGTATTCCTTCGCATTTTGTATACATCAACGCAAGAAATACCTACCCTCTCATTTTAACTCTCGACTGAAAAAGTTACCATTTTAAATATAGTATAAGGGTCACATTACACGGCCAATGATAAACTGGTTTGATATTGTGAAGATGTGCTACACCAATGCCAAAAAAAATGGTTAGAGAGACTGAAGCCTTATATACTTTAGGCATGTAAACTTTGTGTAATACTCAAGGAAAAACACATTTTCAGACAAAGAATATTTATTGGGCTGCATCTCCCAGAGAGCGCTTTTCATCTTATTCAGCAAGGCTTATACAATGTATTTTTGAATTGTTACCAAGTAACGCCACTCAGGCAAAGGCTGCTCCACAGGCTAACCATTTTATATTTTTGCAATAATTATCAGGAGTTGGAATTGTATAGAAACCTTTGTAAGCCTGGTTTGATGAACTGACAGATTAAATTTCATGCAGCAGTATAACTGGCAATCCGCTTTGTCCATTCATGCTTCACTTTGACATGATTATAGTGTCCAACTAACTTACCTGTCGTCTCTTTCGTTACCAAAATGGCAAACTTCTTGTTTGTGACCAGCACAGCTAAGACCGGTTCAACCTGTTAAAAGTGATGTTCTTTTAAACCAAATGGCTCAACTTAAATAAATCATAGACAGCTAAGTCCTATAATAGTAACTGTGCTCCAACTGCGGGTTGCAGCTCCTAAAACATTTAACTTTTGCAATTGGTTTCATGAAGTTAAAAAGAATATTGCAAAATTGCAAGCACCCTACTGAATGGTTATGTCAGTTAGAAATTAGCTAGAGCAGCAACTGGTTTTAGTCTGTCTCCTGTAGATTAAGATAAGAAAAGTTGCTCTTTTGATGAGAAAGCTAGCTAGCCCTATGGACTTGCCCTGTTTGATTTACAGTAGTGATGCACATTTAATGCTGCATTAGTATGAAGTTAAGATGTTGTAGGTAAAATCCCCTCTCAGATTACACAAGTATTCATCTTCTTATTGTTACCTTTTTACTAGCAAGGGTTCTCAGTTAACCTAAAAACCTAGGTTGAACACTGCTTTTACCTGAGGAAAGGATTTTGCCTTCTTAGTACTACAAATATAATAATTATTAAAATTTATGTTTCAGGCAAAAAAACTTTTAGAGAACTTTTGATGTGACATTTTGCAAAAAAATCTGGGAAAATTACTCCCTTCTAAAATAAATACCCATTTCACTGTTTACCATAGAGCTTTACATGTACTTAGCCTATGTGTACATCTGTAATTTAAAAAGGAAATTACAGAACCTTGTTGATATCATTATCACAAGTTACAAAGCATTTTCATACTTACCGCAACTAACAATGCAGATTTAACTCCTTCAGCTGCAGAAGCAGCAATCTTTGGAGCATTCAGACTTGGGGGTAATTTGCTAAATTCAATGAAAAGAAGGTAAAGCAGCTTATTAGTAGAATGTAATTAATCAATAAAAAGTCAAGACTTGGTTATATGTCTAAGTTTCCAAAGACTAATCTAAAGTTGTCAAATGTCTTAAAACTGATAGTCAGAGACAATAATAGGGGGGTGGCATTAGCAAAGTTACCGGTAATTGCGAAGAACAAGTCCCCTAAACTGACAGACGACCAACAGTCGACCCCCGGTCGGCCAATAAAGGCTTGTGTTTGGATGCTTAAATCTCAGGAAATGTTTCTGATGAGTTACAGAGGCCTATTGTTGTGCAAGTCTGGGATTCCAGCAAAAAACCATCCCTTCTGAATGTAGTTGATGCCATGGTAACCATCTAACTTCTGATAATAGTTAACTTGGAAATCATTTCCTGAAAAAGCCTAGATTGTGTCAATCACTTCTAGAAAGTAATAGTGACCATTTGCTATCTCGTCCAATCATGTAATTGTTGTATGTAGTTAGCCTCTTTTCTTGTATTTTGTCATTCTTAACATTTCACACTCTTTTTTTTCTACCTGGGCCCGCTGTAATTGGCCTCAGCTGTTGCAGTGTCCCCATCCCTTAAGTTTAATTACAATGTTTTTTTTTTTGGTTATTCGGCGAGGCTAATAAAATAAAATAAAATAATCAGGACAATTTTTCCTCTTTTGGATGTAGTCCACAGATTCAAAATTTATTATAAGAATAAAAACAAGTATAGACTGTACATAACAAGGGATATACCTGTGAAAGGTAAGAGGTATACAATGTAGCTTTTACTTGTTTTAGCTGTTTACCTTTGTATAGTCAGTAAAAACTGAAAAACATTTTCAATACACTTGTCATAATAACCATCAAATTCCTGAAAAGAGAGAAAACAGATCACTTAATCATGGTACAGAATATATTTTATCTACTGAAATTATTTTGCACTTATTAAATTTGTACCTGCCATATAACAGTACACAATTAAACACTCTTTCAGGCTGCAAAGAAAGTCAGTTACAAAGCTGTAGCTAGCATGTACTAGCCTGAAAGTAATTTTAACTACCCTGAAAACTAATCGATTAGTTGTTACAACAAAATTCGATTGCACATTGGGCAAGTAGAGAACAAAATTGATCAGCCTGATAACAAAATCCACTAGCCCTTAGCTATCAAACATGACTTTCCTTGCATGCTGCTTAATTTGTGTAAACAACATGTCGCTTAGGTTCCAATAACTGAGGCCATGAAAAACAAATCAGCTTGAACTAACACTTGCATAAGTGCTTAAACTAGACAATAGGTGTGAGGCATGTACAGTGCTCTGAGTGCCCTTCACTGTAATCAGAAACAACAAACAATTCCCATGAAAGACATGCCCTATTATATAGCCCAGCCATGAGCCCCTATGCAGAGACATTTGGGTAATCATCTTGCTACAATAACCTTTCATTTCTAGATATGGGCAAAGTCAAAATTCAGAATGCAGAAAAACAATAATTGTAACACAAACATGTACTTTGTAAAAGTACTTCTTGAGAGGTTTCATTTGAATGGTCTCACCACAGGATGTCATGCACAGACTCCCAATAAGTTAGAACCACCTTAGAAGGTTTCATCATTCACTCTGGGAGAACAAGGGTTCAGAGTGGAGAAAAGGGATTGAAGCCCAGGCCATCATAAATAGACCAAATATTCCCCTCTACAATGTACTCAAACTTGCTAAATGCTACTACTATATACATAGGATGAAAGCTCTGACCATTTACTGTAAGGATTACATGTTTGTACTGTGTACCTTAACCAGGTGAACAAGGTGACCAACAAGGAAGCGCATAACCTTTAGCATCTTCCCAAAGGCTGCTTCATCAGCAACTACATGACTTTGTATACTAGCACCCTAGAATGACCAAAATAGTCATCTTAATTTTTAAGGATCAATCAATCAATCAATCAATTATTGTTCCATTAAATTGACCAGTCAAATTATATTTAATTAAAATTATGTCAAAACAAAAGACTCTAAACTCCTGGTAGATTTAGCCATATTGTAGATAGGTTAACCATATGTCAGGGCTTTCACTGAATACTGGGAGCCAGGGATTTCCCCAAACTTCTATAAGCATGACCTCCGGCTATGTTCATAGGACAAAAAAAGAAAATAGACCTATAAAAAGAACTTCATAGATGTGCAATTCCATATCTACTTATTGCACATACCCAGCAACTTGAAATCTTAATGACACACCTACAAATTGTGTGGAAGCTCAAATTTAAAGAAAAAAAAATCACAGCAACCTACATTCAGTCAGTCAGTTATTGCTTAAAATAGTTAATCAATCAATCAATCAATCAATTACTCAATAATACTCAATCAACCAATCAAACTTGAACTGTCTGCATTATTATATATGCAGGACTCTCAATGACCAAATTTTCATCAACACCTGAGCATTTCATTTTATCATGACAAGAGAATAAATCTGATTAAATTTAATTGAAGAGTTAGAGATTTACCTTAAGAGAGTTATCTCTTTCAACCTTTTCACTAACAACTGGCGCAATATGAATACATCGCTCAAGCTTGGCTTCAATTGATATACACAGATGACAAATCAACCTATCAACCTGCACCAAGCAAAATGCACTGTAAGCCAATAATAAAATTTCCACCATGAAATGTGATGAATGCAACAAATGGCAGAAGATGTGAAAACAAACCTTTACCACGCAAAAAAGACTGTATAGGTAATATATGTACCCACAGTAACTGACTTATATTGTGACTGACTTCAAGCACATACCTCTAGATTGTTTTTTATATGTTCTTTATGCTTCACCAGAAGTCTGCCCAAAGAGAAGGTTTCCAAAACAGTGTTAAACTTTGTATGGCCTGTTATATTAATAATTTATTTTTTATTAAGTTCTTGGTCCAGGAGCCATTATATTTATATCGTCTCTGGTTTTTGTATTAATTTGGAGTAAAGAATGGAAGGCCAAAAGTCAAGATGATACATAGGAAACATGAATAATTTCCAAATGATAAAAGAAACACATAGAACAAGCAAGCTTTCCTTCCTTTATTTTACAAAACAAAAAGCTTTTCCCTTTACTCTTTAGCCTTGTCTAACTTCAAATGAGTGAAATTCAGTGAAGAATGTTATAGCAATGTTAAATTGAAGACCAAATCACTACAGTCTCCCTGACTTATATATATTATCAAATAGTTTATAGTGAGGCTATTACTCACCTCTTTAATGCCTTCCAAGTGTTTACCAGTATGCTTGTGTCCAAATCACCGATGAGAGTACAGATTTCCAAGAGCTGGTGACAAACTTGAATGCGGAAAAAAAATAACAGCAAGGCATTAAAGCCTTCAGGCCATTCCACTTCCATTTAAAAGAAACAGACTCACAAATGAAATGAAACGTCATGGATGAGAGGACAACAGATGCCCCCTCTTTACATTATATATTAACATGTTAACAGTAAGCAGCCATTGGCAGCCACTACCTGTCCATTTATGAGCCTGTTGAAACCCAACCGGCATGAATAATGTGTGAAAGGTACACCACTCCACCAGGGAAACTTATGTTTCATGACATATCTGTCTGGGAACCTGCCATTTAATACGCCACTTAATACTTTGCTTTTAACATGCATGGACAAACATCGCATGATGACTACGACTTAAACTATATCACACTGACTTTTCTATGGCATTAACAATACCTTCTGTGATATCTTTGACATCTTGGTCACACACATTGTAACTAAACTGAATTCTATCTAGCAACTCCATCAGAGCCTTGGAAAAAAATTAAAATAGAAGAAAAAAAGTTTATAAAAAAGCTAAGTAAACTTGCTCATTCATCATCAATAAAAAAAAAAAAAAAATAATAATAATAATAGAATAACATATACATCACAAAATAGTTACAAAATAAATCAAACAATGTCCTTATACATTGTACAATATCCAGGTCGGAGTAAACTAGTTATGATTATATTCAAATCTAGCAATGAATTATTCATCCAAAAAAAGAATACCTCTTACAAAAAAAAACATCTTACAAAATAATAAACAAAATGTTTATACACATACGGGCAGTTGGTCTTAGTACGTTAGTCCCCCCAAAATCTTACTCTCCCTGGTCCCCCCGGGCTGGTCCCTTGTATCATCAACCATTAAGCTTAACACAAAACTTCCACCGCACTGTCCTCTTATGTTGGGAGGGCTGGGATATAAGTTTGATTTTGCTTCCTCTCTCTTGTGAAACTCATCGACAATTTGATTATAATTTAAGCAACAACTGATGGTTTGTGATTTTTAATTGTTTTAAAATCATGTTTCAAATGTCACATAACCAGTGATTACATCCTGGGGGGGGGGGGGGGTGCACTTGGGTATTTTTTGGGTGGGTATGTTCGATTCTCGTATTTCATGTACGTGACATGTTGTCGTCTCGCCTTATTTGAGACATTTATACCTTGTTTTAGATGGTTTTAGATTGTTTGCGAGTGGTTGTAGATGTTTTTGAGGTGGTTGTAGATGGTTGTAGGTGGTTGTTGAATTTTTTTGAGGTGGTTTTAGGTGGTTGTAGATAGTTTTAGGTGGTTTTAGGTGGTTGTAGGTCGTTCCATGTTTTAGTGACTACGATAAAAATATGCAGTGATGTAAGAGGAAAAAAACAGGCCCAGAATCCAGTATACAGAAAATAAGCTAACAAAGAACTCAATAAATTCTAAGTCACTTGTCAGGTGTAATTAGCTAAAAAAATAGCAAGAGGTGCCTAGAATGTGCAGCATATATGTGACTAGAAAACAAGCTAAATGTACACAGAATTCCATATGGCCCCAAGGTTTTGGAGAGTGGATGTCACAGTAACTTAAGTGCTGACCTTTTGCAGTTGATAAGTCCTCTTAAACAATGTTGCCAAATCTTGTGACACAAGTTGAAACAATTCACCATAGATATTCTCACTATCCTGCAAGGAATGATGAACATAATCAGGATGTCAGTCAAAAGCAATCACATCATTATTACAAAGTATATTGTCAGTATAATCCATCTTTGCACATGGTGTTAAAGAATAGAGTAAAATTGGACGTAAGGAAAGGTATGATGCATCTTGAATAAAAAAGGCAAATGGCATAAAAGTCCTCATCTAGTATACAGCACATGTTTAAAGCTAAGAAGCACCTTATGTGCTGGTATAAAATATGGTACAGCTCCCACCTAATATCTTAGTCCCATCTCATTTTTCCCTGTATAAATGGCCCTGCACTTTGACATATAATTATTATAAGAAAAGGAGATGTCAAAAACCATTTTAGATTTTCCTTTCTTCAGTGAAATCTTTAACACTGAAGTTAGCATACTCTTCTTTGCTTTGTTGCCCCAGCACGTATTTCAACTAGAAGGAAAAATCCCAAGGGGGCGTCCTACTTTTATGTAATAGCTCACACATATGTATAGAAAGTACCTACAGTTAAAATATAAATTATGCAGTTATGGTACACCAGAAAAACTTGATTTTCTTAAACAGGGGCCATGAAGAGTTGTTTCAGCCCTAAACGCGCGCAAACTATGAAATGGTTAGGATGACTTAAAACAGAAAATGCAATACTCTTAATCCTCTTAAACAAGCATCAAAATCTCTCCGACCACGGAAGAGAAATTCTCGTATTAAACCAAAATTATGGAATGAAAGATGGTAGTGCGGATGCAAGTTATACAGGGCATATAACTGTGTATAAGCACCTGGAGGATTTGCCAGACACCAGTTGATCATTTACAAATCATTTGTTGGAAATGATTTGTCAGACACAAATCACTTTGGGGGAATCAACGAATCAGTCCACAAACAAGTAAGTTTTTCTAAGAGAGTAAGTGAATCAAGCTAGCTTTAATATAAGCAGAGTGATGGACAGTTACTACCCTGCAGCAGGCAGAGGCTACATTTCCATAGTGTGAACTAAGATGCGTACAATGTCACAGTACTTTTCACATACCAGCTCACACCTAGAAAATGTAGCCTCTGTTTGCAGGGTGGACAATTACAGAAATTCGCCTACAATTAAATTCTGTCCCTTTTTAAAGATGTTCCTCTATAAAGCTCTTTTAAAAGCAAAGTATTGGTTAAATGCCATTTTAATAGTTTAAAAAAATGACTAAAATGGGAGTGTGAAAAAATTCTTGAAACTCAGAGTGTTTTGATTAAAGCTCTTAAATCAGTGCATGAAATATAATTTGCCTTTCCTGCTTTTATATATCTCACCTATTAAATGGAATAAGTGTGAAAATCTTCAATATGAATCAATATCTTTCAAAGAGCTACACAAAGACCAAGGATAAAATTGACCAACAACATAAAGAGTGGGGGCAGCAGTAGTGTCAACTATTAAAAGTGTTATAGAGTACAGAGATAACACATCCAGACTTCATGCACTTATATCTTTAAAAATCAATCATTAAAAGTGCTCCTTTTCTATCGTTGTTTCAGGTATGGCCATTATGCTAAATTTTCTTGCCACTAAACCTCTACAAAGCAAAAGTATTGGACCATACGCAGTACCTTGCAATGTTGAAATGCTGTCTTGACAGTCTGAATGACAGCAGATGGTAAGGAATGTAAGTGGCTCATACACAGTTCATCAGTAAGTGACAGCTGACTCATGTGTCCTATACAGCTCTCCAGACAGGCCATAAATGATAAGACCAACTGAAAGCAAATAACAACAACACCATACATTTTTTTTTTCTTTATGAGTTGAGAACAACAGGCTTGCTATAAAAATTTTGCATGTTGCAAGTATTTCTGAAGTTTAATTAACTTAAATAAACAAAGAGAATTATTGCCCTATAAAACTACTTGCTTTCCTCCCCTATACATTGCATGAGCATTTGGTTAGAGACTAAGATGTCTAGGATTTACTGGCAGAAATGTTAGAAACCCATCACTCAAAACATGAATACTTTACTGCAAATGTTCCTCACTATATTCTACCACTACATTGAATGTCCATTGAATGTCTATTCACCCGGCCAGTAGCAATAATTATTACGAAATATTCCCGGAGTTTTCTAATAGTATTTAGAAACAAGACAATAATATTTTTCAAGGGGTTTTCAAAAATTTCTGGGAGTAATAGTTTTAACTTCAAACCTGCAGAAGAGAGCGAGATGAATGAAAACTGCTATCTCTCTCTGCATCCCCAGGATGTGACTGAACAACAGCCTCAATCTGTGAAACTGCATCTGAGACGGCATCATACACCTTTTAACAATAAAAGTGAAGTAATATATCAAACATGAGATGCAGTGTTTCATCACCAGATGAAACACCGAGAAGAGAGTTGAAAATACGACGCGCAGCGGAGTATTTTTGACGAACTTCGAGGTGTTTCATCTGGTGATGAAACACTGTGTCGAATGTTTGATATTTCTTCTCAAACAAAATCATTTTTGAAGGAGAAATTAAGGATGCAAATACTAAGCAGTGTTTCATCCGATTTCCAAACACTCATTAAACATTAATTTCCTTTGTATTTTCTTAATGAATTATTAATGAGTTTGAGAAGTACTGTTCAAAAGTAAGTTGACAATTTGATACTCAATCCTTGTATAAGTCAAGTATTGAGAATCGACTCAGGTATCCAATCCGGATTCTCAATTTCCTATTCTCGATTTTCACCTGATAATGGCCAAGTTTGCTTTTTCTTTCAATGAGGAAAAAAATTTTTTTAGACTGCTATAATAAGTTACATGTGTGTGTGTTTCATCACACTCTTTTCATAGCTTAGTACTTGTGAGGACCATCTACAGTCTTATTATTCCGTCTGAAAAAGCCCAAAAGCCTAACCTATAAAAATAAGGTAACCCAGCATGTAAGTTTGCCAGCAAAAAAATATTTCCTTGATGCTTGAAGGAATAATTTTGGTTGCCAGAGCTTGCAGGTAAATTCTTGCTTACTTGTACCTTAGGAAGCAACCGACCATGTATAAGCTAAGTGGTAAAAATTGATAACAAATTTTCTCCATTATAAAAATTTTTAAAAGAACCTTGGGAAGGATTCTTGAAAACAGCTTTGCTTCCACTTCTACTAACGTCAAACATGGTAGAACTTGACTTGTCAAGCTGGTGAAATGCTCTACAAAAGTCATATTAAAAAGTATATTAAAATTGAAGATAAACTCTAAATGGTTGGTCCAAATCCCCTTTGGTGTTAGAACATAACACATTCAGAACAAAAAAAGTAATGATTAGGGTCAAGTTGTTTGAAGCCCAGTTAACAGATTGTCCTTGGGTAACTACAATAGGTGTAAGAGAATATGAGCTGCCATGGTAAAAAGCTGAACACTGGGATCAGTATACGTTTCTGGGAAACTCTCCACCTACCCCTCCCCTAAGCTAACATTAACACTTACTTTTCACTTAGAGCAAAATGTTGAGTTAGAGGAGGGGTAGGTGGGCAGTTTCTCAGAAACGTATAGTGATCTGAACACGGCACTATCTGTTAAACAACTCTTTCCACACCCCAACTGTTCAAAAGCTGGGTGGTTAAACACTGTTCACTGTGGGATAAATCTCTATCCAGTGGATAACACTGGATAAAGGTTTATCCGCGTCATGATGGGGCTATCCAACGTTTGAACAACCCGGACCTAGGCTGTTGTGAGAATTTCAGGACAGACGAACTGCTAGTCCATCACAAGGGAAAGGCATAAATCTAGACCATACAGGAAACTAGACAGTGAAAACATATGTCTCTTCTCACTCCTCGCTGCTGGCTAGGGACGTTTCGCCAGGAGGGACATCTGTGCCTTGTCCACAGAAATTCCTACTGATGACACAAATCAATGTTCAAATAATACAAAATTGACCAGTCAGAGCTCCTGACCAGATTAGGACAGATTTTACCTCATCAGAATGGAATTTGTGTCACTGAGGCACAGACGTCCCTCCTGGCAAAACATCCCTAACAGCGAGGCAAACATGAGGTAACCTGTCCTGGCTAATGCTAGCATAGGGACAATTGGCATTAGAAAATGAATATTGGTCCCCAAATGTTTTATCTGCTGGAAAGTGATTTTTCTGGTGAATAGCACTATCCAACATTTAGATAACCAAGGCTTGATAATTATTGAAATCCTACCTAGCTTTTCTTGTATATCCTTAGCCTCGGTAAATAATTTCTGAGTGTACTATGTTAAAGACTGCGTAATTATAAACTCAATCCATGATGACAGCTTCAGTGCTGTCAACTCTCCAGGATGATCTGGAAGACTCCAGATTTTGGACCATATCTCCCAATTAGAGTATGAAATCTCTCAGATAATTGCCGAAATTTGCCGTTTCTCTTGAAGACTTGACTTTCTGACAATATTTTGCATTGTTTGAGCTATTTATTCATTTTTCACAAACTCCGGTATGCCTTTGTACTACTGTCAACTCTCAATAACTCAAACCTTCTAGGGAAATTGAAAAAATTGCGAGTTATTGGGAGTTTGAAGTAAATAACCAGAAGTAAGGAAATAAGCAAATGGATGGGGAGGGAATTCCGTTAAGAAACAAAGTATACAGGGATGGCAACTGAAATTGAACCGGAGTGACAAAAAAGTAACGACAAAGAATTCACACAGTTGTTTTAAAATAAAATCAATGTTTTGGACTTCAGGACATGGTTTTTTCCCAACTTGTCACGTGCGTATATCATGGTTCGAGTTATCAAAGGTAAAATTGTATAGAAATGATCTGAAGGGAAACAGAAATTACTTTGAGCTAGTGGGAAGTTCAAGTTATTGAGGGTTCGAGTTACTAAGGGTAAAATTACAGTAAATGTATCAAGGAAATATAGACTTTAATAGACTTTGATTCAAGTTAGCGAGGGTTCGAGTTATTGGGAGTCAACTGCATAAGCAGTGATGTGATTGGTGGGAAGTAAACCAATCAGGTCAAATGTTACAATACCAACAACATCTCTTTTACGTGTTTTGTGTCATTGCAAATTTGTGACAGTCGGAGTTAACAAGTATTTTTTGCACAAATGACGTCATGTGCCATGCATTATGACATCATCTATTATACCTTTCCTATCAATTCTCAACATTTGAAGATGGTGCGGGGGGGGGGGGGGGAGACAGCCCTGCTGCTTAACTTAAAATTCAGAAGTAAAATTTGGCCCAAGCCACCACCTAAACTGAGGGCACTTTCCATAAGTCCAAACTGGCCAGCCAGACCAGTTATTTTGACAATGAATTAGCCTCTTTCCAAGAGTTTTTCTTGCTGAAAAACCCTTGTGCATACTATTTAGGATTTGACTGATCTGGTTGGACAGTTAGGACAAATGGAAAGCGCCCTGAGCTTGTAAATCACTCGCCTTTGGCGCGCGATTTACGAGCTTTTCGAGTGTTCTCCCAAAATCCCAAGTGGGTTATCATGCTGGTAAACCCATAGTAAGTGTGGTCTATTGCTTTTATAAAATAATTTAAGTTTTCGATGAGTTTACTGGCAAAATGAACCATAGGTTTTTAACCAATCAGAACGAGCGTACTACCTTAGTTATTTTGTAAAATTTGATGAATTGGTACTTTCACTTCTATACGTAAATGTTTGTTCAACAATCAATATTGGTTTCCAGGGTCTAAAGCTCAGAAGAAAAAAAAAGGCCACAACACCTTTTCAGTCAAAAATAGAGTAAAATTAAGCTTAAGCTTATATCAGACCTAACTTGAGCCTATATGAGCAAAAACTTATTATTAACCTTAATAAATTAAAGCTGATTTTATCAAGATCCAAAATTGTAATTACAGTGCAGATCGTATTTAGGCACTGTATGCACTGAAAAATTTGCATGGATAACAATTGAGCTACTCGCTGGCCGTCTTCGCCTATAAAGCTACAGTATTTCAAACATCAAAACTACAATTCAGGTCTCAGCAATGAACACATTGAAACCTGTTGAAACACAAATGATGTCTCCAACGATTCTGCATGAGCAGGTCATGAGCAGCTACTTTGTGCTTTAACAGAATTAGTAAAAGAAAGGATACAATTAGGGAAGTAAGTTGACTGGAATCGGACTGGCTCTGGGAACCCATACAGGATAACAAGACGTCAGGTTAAATCCTCAACTTTTGCATTCATTTTGGACTGTCAGGTGAACGAAGCAAAATGGCCGCATTTACTCTGTGGAGTGGAGACGGGTAAGCACGCAACGCCTGCGCGAGTGACTTTTGGCGGGAAATCGACAACAAAACATTCCACGAGATCGAGCTGTCCTCGATCGATCTCGATCAGCGCCGATCAGCGAGTTGCAAGAGGTGTGGTGCTTGTTTTCCATCGGTCCTTTCTGTGCTTTTGAAAGAATGGTTCATAAAACAGAAGCTGAATTTCCTCCAGGAATCTCTGAGAGGTAAGATATGGCGGTTCTGTTGAAAATCATTGAAATATTGAACAAACTTGTCCGTAAATTTAAGCCCTGAGCTGCAAGCGCTGCACGCGATCGATGCGTTTACTTTTTTGTCCTGGAGGTTTTAAGTATCATTTTAGGTAAAGATAACCCTATCTTCTCTTTTGCAGACTATCAGAACTGGAGGAAGAATACAGGGATGGTGATATAACCGAGAAGGTGGGTCGATCATGTGCTCTCGGTCATTTATCCACAACTTGCTCGAATGAGTGACTGAACAGCCTCTGTGAACGCACTGGTGAAAAATCTTTGAGAAACGGGACAGCAAAATTGCGGTCTCTAGAAGATCCAAAGATTGTGCGATCAAAGGTCCAAATGGCCTTTCTCATTAAACTTTGTTTATTGTGTCGTATAATCGTGATCGCAATGTGATTCACTGTGTTTGCACATAAAACTTTCCCAAATCTTGCTCATAATGAGCGATCAACATCTTAATCCTCCTTAACAGTCTGTAAAACGTGTTCGTGACACCTTGATGAACCATTCAATTCTCACAACTGTTTAATATTAAATATTGCCGGTTTACAGACCATCGAGTTGAATAGTTACAGAGTGTAGACAGTTCTATTTTTCATCAATCTGTAGTTTAAATTGTTTGGACCCGCATTTGCCCCCATTTTCTGGGGAAAAAGACACCATGGCAGCTAAATCGTTTGCGCCAGTCATTTTACCTATTCGCACATAGTGCAAGCAGAAATACTAACACAATGTTATCAATTGAGTGATCAGCCTGCAAAATTTCTTCCATTGATATTGTAAATTCCTCCAATAGGATTACTCTTAATCAGTTAATGCAATATTGTGGTAGCTACTCTAGATCACATGACCTAACTACTGGTTGAGAACTTTACTACCCATGAAATTATGGACAAAATGGAAGGGTGATAGAAGGGTGATGATCAAGTATTCTTCCATCAAACCTTCACTAATGACCACCTCTCCACATAAAATTGACTCATGTTTAAACCTCTCTATGACAACAACCTCTCTACAATGGCCACTTTCTTCTGTCTCCAAGGAGGTCATTATGGAGAGGTTTGGCTTTATTGGTCAATAATTGACCAATATTAGTGTCAGCCACGTGTTGGTCAATATATCGGTCAAGTGTTGGTCAATGCATCAACCTAATGCAAATCACTCTAGAGGAGTGTACTATATGGCAGTCAATACCCCTTATAAGACACAAGATCTGAAATTTAAAGGGTGTAAATCTTGTTTTATCAAAATGTTTGTCAGTCATTTATAGAATTATTTGCTACTGTGATGCGACCATGTCTTTTTGACAAAATTTAATATCATTATCGATCAACATGACTCTAACAGACAGACAACTGGCAGACAAAATCATCAGATATCTTCTGCTTTCCGAATGCGTCCTCCCTAGTATGACAGTAAAAAGACGTGTCCACTTTAGATGACTTATTCTCCCAACAATAGTCTTTCAAAGTGAACCATATTTTGATATGGTAACAGTAAAGATTGCTTGCTATCCCTTGACAGTGATGCTTAAGCTGCACACGTTAAACATCTTTCTCTCTTTCATAAATCCTCCTTAAAACAGGGCTATGTGAGAAAAAAGTGCAAGTTGATAAAATCCATTTTGGCAAAGACAGTGCAGGAAAGGTGAGTCGTATTGAAATATTGAAATCTAGTCAGTAGGAAACTTTATGTCCCCAAGTTTTGCTGCTCTTTGTAAAAAGTTGTTTACCTCCGCTGCACAGTTACTTGGAAATAGATGGCATGGTGCCTCAGATAAGAATAAAATCGATTGGCTTTTAAATGGTATTTCTAATGCTGATTTTCAATTTAAAGTTAGGTTGTTTTCAGCTTGTCCAGTCCTTTATTTCGCTATCAAATTACTTCTGTTAGTTAATGTGTGTGTTTTTTATTTTTATCTTTGTTTTTTCTTTTTATTCTTTTGCTTTTTTTATGTGCGAGTGTGTGTTTGATCATGATGTTTATTTGTATCTTTAAAATATTCAATGTAAACAGCATAAGCTCTCAAGATGAGCCCTTTAGGCTCTTAGAGCAAATGGTGTATTAAATATTGTTTATAAAAAAAAACAACAACAATAACTCTATTCCTCTTGACTCTGAAGTCAAACTATTGCACAGTTTGTGGAAACATCAGTCACTGCATGCCAACAACAGGATTCAGGACTACCCTCCCCAGACAATCATATTCCACCTTACTTATGAAATGACTCCACAGTTCAAACTGTTCACTCCATGCAATAACAGCTAAACTTGGGCAAAGGATTTTATGCCTAGGGCTTGCTTTTTTTGTACTGAGAAGTGTATTGCATTGAATTTTTAAAATATTTTACTTTACTTTTCCATTAATTCTAGAATTGAAAAGATAGAGGGTGATTTCAAAGATGGAAAATCAACTGAAGTAAGTTGTTAACCTTAAATCACGAATGCAGGGTCTAAAGTACTGTTCACATTCCTCTGGTCAAGAGTAGAAGTCACTGCTTTATTGATAAATTACTAAGCCATATAGTTTCCTCTTGATTGATCTAAAAAATGATTTTGTAAAGAGATTAGGGCAAGGTATCTTGGGTAATGAATTACTAAGCCATACAGTTTCCTCTTGATTGATCTAAAAAATGATTTTGTAAAGAGATTAGGACAAGCAATCTTGGGTGATGAATTACTAAGCCATACAGTTTCCTCTCATTATCTAAAATAATGATTTTGTAAAGAGGTTAGGGCAAGGAGACACCTTGGGTCCTGTTTATTTATCTGTAGCATCTATGGTGACCTGTACCCTGACTTGTGGAAAGTGACCTGTATTTTTAACCCGCCATAGTCTCACAATCATGAGACTGTGATGGAAAGTTACCCTAAACAGCACAAACAGTATACATTCAGTTTTATATTAGAGCATAAAGGGTTTTAGGAGCCTGAACTAACCATATTATAGCTTGGGGAAAATCCATTGCCCTCCTCCCTTGTAGCAAAGAATGTGACAATTCCAAACTTTTTTTGCCACAGGAGCAACTGATAAAAGATCTTAAGGAACTGCTGTCTGGTATTGGTCACAGGGCTACCAATGGCTGTGATGTTAAACCAAAGTCTCCCGTGCATAATGATGATATTCAGAATGGTACAGCTGCAGCAGTTAAAGAAGAACCTATGGAGACAGGATATGAGGAATCTGAGGTTGAACAGGGGAATGTTGGAATCAACAGTGGTAATGTAAGGTCAGGATCAAGTCGTCATGAAACCATGGACTCAGACGGTTCAATTGTTGAGACCAGTGCTGGTGAATCATCATCTGCTGCCCATCCTATTCAAGATGATGTCCAAGCATCGTCTTCAAAGTCTACCGCAGAAGGTAAAATACATTGCTTGTGAATTACCCCACTTCATTGTTGCCTTCTTTTTACTTTCCTGTTTTATATGTGGTTTCTAGAATCAACTTTGCTGACAAAAGAAGAATCTCCTACAGCTACTTGTAAGGTATGTGTATGTGACTATTGGGCAGATACAAATACTAAGGTCAAAAGTCAGGTTGGAGTACAGGTCACTGTGCTAAGCTAAATAAACAACACTACAAGTGTCTCTTAGCCCTAATCACAATCCGAAATAGAGTATTTAGCTTAGGGTGGACCATTTGATTTTTGATGGGGGGGTTGTGCAAATCCCAAAAAAAATATCGAGCATATGTTTCTGGTTAAAAAAAAATTTCTTGCAGAATTCTTAAGAAGGAAAAAAAAATCGAGCAGCCTTAACCTGGGCGTGGCAAAGGATTTTGCGTGATGCGTGACTGCCCCAAAGTAGCTGTGAGTCACATGATACAGGACTGGGCATCACATTTTTTGATGCGTGAATTAGTATTTTGCAAGCGCGACGCATGATTTACCGATTAGATTTCCTATTAAAGTGAACCCTCTGATCTAGAAGGATATTATGATTCAAAGATATTCATGCATTCAGATTCCCACCCTAACAGTTGCCACGTGCAGGTATTTTTGTAACAAAATAAGATTTACTATATAGAAAAGGAAATGGGACAAACAAGAGTAAAGGCAGGCCACATTGAATTGGTGTAGGGTTCAAAATATACAAAGAATGTGAAACGGATGCGCTGGATATGTGCACAAGACAAAAGACGATCAAATAGATCGAACAGGATTCAAATAAGATGGAATTTCCAGCTCGCCCTTTGGACAAGTTGGAACCATTACACGCAAGTTTGAAAGCTTTTCTCAGTAGCATTACGTAATTAGAAAGAAAAAACGTTCACTTGTTCACTGGGCAAGTGATCTGTTGGGCAAGTACAGAGAGTGATGCATATAACATCTACTAGCCTGACAGGGAAATCAACTAGCCGCAGGTTAGTGGAGATGCATTTCTTTGTACACTGAATAAAGATGAAACTCTTTTTACTTTGAAAGAAAGATGTAAACTTAAAAATGTATTGCGTGTAAAGGTGGTTTTTAATAGCCTAAAGGGTGAATTTTGAGTGGCTGGTTATGGTCAAGTTTTTAATATTAAACTTCAAAATTTGTGTTTTAAATTTCCATTTAAAAAAATATCATGCAAGGACAGGGAGATTAAAAAAAAAATCCTGCAGGGCTGGAGCAATAAAAAAAAATATCTAGCAGTCTAAAAATCCTGCAACCCCCCCATCAAAAATCAAATGGTCCACCCCTTAAGGGTAAACTGCCGATCAAATAGTTAACCTGCACTTGTGACCTTTGTTTTGTCCCCGCAATGTGACCATACCCAAGAGATATTGATTCAAAATGTGTATTAATATGTTACATGTATAAATTATATTAATGTCATGTGTTGTTATAATTTTCTGTTATTTTTGGCACAAGTTGCTGTCTGATTACAAACTGTTAAATACAGTGTAGATCAGAACTATAGCTGTAAGCAAAACAAATTATACACATAACACCTGTCTGGAAATATGCATACATATGTCAGGCCAGACATGTCCCTGAATCTGAGCTGAGGCACATACACATCTGCTCCAAAACTGCCTCAGTGCAGATTTAGACTCATTAGTGTGTATAAGCTATTTCTTTGTGTAGGGGGGTAATGTGTCAGTGAAAAGCTGACAAGCATCAAACTGGCACATGCCAAAATTTTGCATACAATTGCAAAACAAACCCGTAAAACTATTGTTTGTCATTGGAACTCTTTTTGGAAGTATTCTAACAAATACACTTATAAGTTTTGACACTTAACGCACATACATTTAAATAATACTGGAGACAAACTTTTGTTTTTTTTACTACTCATGCGTTACATGCCGACAAACACATAGTGAATTGAGTGTCAACAATGAATTCCCTCATGTATCATATATAGGTTTTAAAAAACTGCACAGGTTTTAAATCTGCCAGTAGCTATAAGAATTGTGATTAGTAGAAGTTTGTTGTTACTTTGTCAAAATTAAAAGCTTGCTGTTGTACGTATGGCTTTAACTGGCAAGGTAGGATGCTGTGAGCTTTTCTGTTGTATCCACAGGCTTCTCAGAATGCATCAACACCAGAGCAAAAAATGATCTGTGGGCACATGAGTTATATTTCTAAAACTGTGCACTTGTAGAAGTATTATTTTTGTGTTAATTTTTTATTGTTAATTATTTTTTATTATTTATTTAGAATAAACCTAAATCAACAAAAGACTGTAAGAGGCAACCTGGAATCAAAGAGATGTTTGCAAAAGGGTGAGTTTGCTCTACAAACTTACTAAGCATTAGACTGCTGCTAAAACAATAATTAATTTAAAAAAGGACCGAATGAGGACTTAAGGACTGAATCTTCGATGGAGTTACTTCCCTTAAGTTCCTTGATGTTCCCAGAAACATTTCTACCTTAGCTGGTGAAAAAAACCCTGACTTCAGATAACAAAATGTGTGAAAACTATGAGGTAAGATCCCCATTGAAAAAAACTGGCTATCCTGCTAAAAATTTTAATTAAGAGATAATAGTGCCTAAAATCCCGGATGAGTGCTATGGTCATCCTGCCTAAGATCCTGGGTGGGTAAGTATCATTGCCTTTTTCCCGCCTAAGATCCCGGGTTAGTAGTGTTGTTACCCTGCATAAGATCCCGGGTGAGTAATATGGTTGTCCCACCTAAGATCTCAGTTAAGTACATGTAGTGTGGTTATCCCGCGTAAGATCCTAGGTGAGTAGTTTGGTTATCCTGCCTAAGATCCCAGGTTAGTAGTATGGTTATCCTGCCTAAGATCTCAGGTTAGTAGTATGGTTATCCTACATTAGATTCTGGTTGAATAGCTCAGTTATATATCCCACCTAAAATTCTTTGAGAGTAGTATAGTTATCCTGCCTAAGAGTTTGGTGAGTAGTATGTTTATACCTCCCAAGATACTGAATTGTATGGTTTCCTTCCTAAGATCCCGGGTGAAGAGAGTGGTTATTTTGCCTAAGATCCAGGGTTAGTAAGTAGAAAGCACAAAGTGTATTTTGTAAATCTTAACTTGAAATTGCATAAAACCTGAAATAAATTTGCAGCTCGTTAAAAAGAAAGCAGACAGATGATGGAAACGCATGTAGCAGCAGCAGTGAGGGGGAGTCATCATCTCACAACTGTGATCATGCTGATGCTGGAAAAGTATGTAGTAATAATCTTTCTGTCCTAGTACTCAACCAGAAACTATACAAGTGCAAGTATTCAGGATGATACATTTATATCATTTATCAAGAAAATAAAGTAGTCAGTGAATGAGTCAGAATACGTCTTTGTCTCACTAAGTTTATCTTTCACCATCCTTTTTTTATAACCAATTAGACGTTGCTTTGAACATTGTTGATCCTAGCAACTTGTAGGATGCTCATATGATTCCAGTACGCTCTAGATGGCTTTGCTTGCCATTTTATTTGTCTATTAAGCGCAGTTGAGAGAGGGTCTGACCACTAGCTTTGGATTCTTGGATTGGATGCTGTCGGACTCTTCAGTTTTCTTTGCCCCATCCCAGTGCCATGATACACATTATGTTATACTAAGAAAGTAATTGGAGGAGGACTCCCAAAAAGTTATGAAGTTTGAAACTCTTATAAATGCTGATACACACATGTATAAAGATTTTGTGCATTGACAGTTAAGTATTTCAAAATAGAAAGGAAATGCAGGGAGGATAATATTATTGCTGGACTCAATAAAAACCATGGTTTTTACTGTCCCTACTTTATGCTAGGATAGGCTTTGAAACTGACCTGCTTGTTCATTGTTGTTGGTGTATTCCTATGTTTGGGCTGCAGCTAGTAGCTGTTAGCCTTATTAAGTAATAAAAAGTAAGATGTTTTTCAATACACAGGATGTAAAACGTCAACGACTGTTGGACGATAATGATGATGAGAAGAACACAGTAGAGGATACAGGAAATGAGAGGTGAATTTCAACTTGTCGCCCTCCACCTCCTGTTGTTTTTATTTTGACATAAAAGCCATACCACTCAAAGCCTCCGTCAGTTCTTGGATTATAGTATTTCTTTCTCACAATGTTCCTTGTTCAAAGTTTCCTGGATCCTGATGTTTCTAAGAACTTTATTCTGATGATTAGTCATTGTTACAAAACATTTTTACCTTCAGGTGGCAATGGCTAGTTGAGGCTTCAATATGAAGCATATTCAAGCGTTAATTTTGCCTGTAATCAACATGCTTGTTGTTTTATACCAATTTACATGGTGTACATCTGATATCTTCTATTGCTATTTTGAAGACTTGCTTTTCAGTCAAAAGAGAGCTACTGGATATTCTTTTGTTGTAGGTATAGCTTAAGAGAATCATCTGAGACAACAAAACCTGGGGAGAAAAAAATACAGGTACTGAAGCAGAAAGGTATTTCTTGCTTACCTTTATACTTGTTTACTTTTTTAGCCTGGTAGACTGTAAGAACAGTTTTACCAACTGTAGCCATGATCTAACAAAGATTAATTACTATGAGCAGTCAGGGGGATATAATAATCATAATTTATTTGCTTTGAACCCAGTATAATTTCAGGCACTAAGGGACACTATTTCATGTTAAATGAAATTTACCTGATATATTCAAGACCTGCATCACTGGTACATGAAGCTGCCAGACATAGGCCATTGATAAAACCTAGATCGGGCCAGATCATATCAACCCCCGTATTTCACTAAATGAAAAAAGGTTAGGTCCCATCTAGGTTTTGTCAACGGCCTATGTCTTGCAGCTGCATGTAGTGGTGATACCAGTCTTGAATATAACAAATACCTTTCATATTACATGGAATTTTGTACAATGTCACTCACTCCATCTTTTACAGCCTCCTGCCAAGTGTAAGGAATGTAAGCAGCTGTTAACCAGTCCTGACCTGAGGCTCTTCCCTGGAGACAGTGATGATGCTGTAAGTTTAAAGACATTATGTTGGAAGTCCACAGTGAAAAAAAATATTTAATTATTTAGTTAAAAATACTTTTACATTTTGCTGACAATCCCTGCAACACCTGATCCACGGCTGATCTTACAACGGGACACATTATTCTTTTTTTTAGTTTCCCCTTAAAATACATGTACTTACAGTCCTTATAGAGTATTTCTTTCCTAGTGATGGTTCACCCTTTCAGACCTGCCCACCTTGGTTACCTAGCTGTTCTTATACTAAAAAGAGAACGTGGCTTCTTATCTTACACAAGCTGATGTCATCTAGTTGGTATTTAAATGACTGTTACAGACATATACCACTAGATTTTGGGCACATTGCTCAGTTTTAAGGGAACAGATATCTTCCAATGCTATTTTACTAACTTTCAAAAGAGAATTTAGAGCTTCCTTTTTCTTAGAGGTGCTGGGAATTTTTCTGTTGGTTGAAAAAGAAAAAGAAATTTATTAGATGAAATTAATTAAAATACTTACTTCTGCCCCTGTAACATTTGGTAGGCATTTCCATATGTACTGTATTATGGCACTCTATATTATAAAATGCTTTGTCCATTAGGTCGAGGAGTTTGTAGCCCTTACAGATCCACGTTTGTCACTCTTCTCTGGTGATGAGGAACAGTTTGATAGCTATAATGACAGACCACAACACAAAATTACAAATTTCAGGTATTGTGGATTATTTGAAATAAACCTAGATTGAACTTGATTATGAATCGAATTATAAGTTAGCCAAATATTCTTTCACCTTGATGGTCTCTGCCCTGACACATGTCTTACGTTGTTAGTCACTATGCTTGATTACATATCAAAACATAGGCTAGCCTACAGATAGAGCCCATTTTCAAGAAAAGATGGTCATTGAATGGACCTACCTTGTAAGTAATAATATCTCGCCAGTCTCAAATTGTGCCTTACCTTTTTATTTAGCATCTATGACAAGAACACCCACCTGTGTCCATTTGACTCTGGTTTGATTGAGAAGAATATTGAACTGTTCTTCAGTGGTTACCTTAAACCAATCTATGATGAGAATCCAAGTCCTGAAGGTATGTCAAATACTTAAGTGTAAATTGTTTGAATCCTTAAGTGTTTGTTAGAACTCCGTGAAACTTCACATTTAATACACAACCCTACAGTGTGTGGGTGTACCTCTAACTGGTCAAGGCTGCAATGTCCCCTTGGGGTATTGCAAGGGCACAAAGTGTCCTCGCCTTAGATCCAAAGTGAAAATGTTCTATGCCTCAGAGTAAAGACATGGGTTACACTGGGGGTTCAGTAGAATGTATAGTATAACAGTACATCTACACATTGTAAAGCAGTGCAGGTGATTTCTATTATCTGATAAAAAATAAGGTGAGGCAAAAGTTAAGTCAGTGACAAGTGGAGACTACACTGTCCTCTTATGAAAGAAAATAAAGCAAAAATATGTTGCGCAGGCCACTGGAAGTTGAATGGTTTGACCAAAAAGGTCCCCTGAATCCCCAGATGACATCATGTCCAGATTAACTATCTGGGCAAAACAGTTAAAGGCAGTTTATTTTAGTTTGAAGAGCTGCTGTTGGCAGGTTCAGGTTAGTACTGCAGATACAGAGTAAAAAGCATTCATGGCTGAAAATCAATTTTGCCACCATGTGGTAATGCCATTTGGACTGGGTAATACACCAACAACCTTTGAACTACTCATGAACAGTGCTTTAAGGGATGTAGCCTGTTTTATAAATCAACATCATTGCAAACGCTGAAATGTTTGATGCAGTGATTGAACGTTTTATGACAGATGTTGTCCATTTGTGTCAGGTGGTGTACCAACAAAGTCTATTGGACCTATAAATGAATGGTGGGTGGCAGGATTTGATGGTGGAGAGAATTCTCTTATTGGTTTTACCACAGGTAACCTGTTCTTTTTGCACAAAGAATAAAGTTGTTGTAAAGTTGTTGAATGTATCTGTGTGTTATCTTATAGGTAAGTTGCCTAATTTTAAAAGTACGGTAGATGCAAAAAATGATTCTTGTGTAGATAATTATGGTCTCAATGTGTGGTGTACATACTTAGATGAAACATTTTGTTTCTTTAAGTAAGGTTGCAGGTCTAATATTTAGTGTTATTAACATTTTATATTATTGGATCCATAATTAGTTTTTACAGCTTATAGTATGTTTTGAAAAAGGACTAGATCTATACTGTGAGATATTATTATGGAAGGAGTATTTTTCTCTTGGATATATGACCCATTTGCAAGGCACAAGTGCTGCCAGGCCTAAATCTGGGAAGAAAAGCTCAGTCAGCAACTGACAGTATAGATACAAATCAGGGTTAGTGAGATAATTACATCTGGGTATTTGAATAAGGTGTAAAAAGTACACATAAGTGGGGCTTTATTGCCTTAAAAGACCAGTCATGGTGCACATACTAACAGAAAAATGTGCTTAAGATACTTAGGACAGCTGAATGCAACAACAGCTAGACTTACAGGGACATTTAGCTTTTTTGAGGCTTTCTCCATCCATAGTGTGATGTGGTCTCCCACCCATTAAACCATCTCCTGTGGTCTTTTAGAAGCATTTTCACGCTGTCTACTGCCTTAACAGTGTCATCACAGGAGCATTTTAATGGTGTCTTTTTTCTCTTTCCATCACAAGACTGGCATTCATTACCTGTCAGTGTTCATCTATTGTTGGTGGAGTAAGCAACATACCCAACTTATTTTCATTTGATGTTTGCAATATGACTGCCAAGTCTTCAGTCAGAACTAAGAAATATCTTATTATTTGATGGCAGCTTTTGCGGAGTATATACTGATGCAGGCATCAGAGGAGTACATGCCATTTATGAACCTCATGAGAGAAAAAATTGCTATGAGTAAGGTACCATAAAAATAAATAATCTCCTCAATTTGTTCGACAGTTTTGAACACATACTTGTAAGTAGAAACAAAATAATTTAACAGTATGCTTTATTTTTTTGCAGATTGTCATTGAATTTATTCAGAATAATCCAGAGGCAAGATATGAGGATTTACTGAATAAAGTTGAGGTAATTCACTTTAAATAATGACGTGAATGATTGGAAAAAGGAAAGTTTGAACAATACCAGTTATGTTCACAGGCATTGACTATGGAGCTCCCAATAAGTGAATGTTTATTGCTTTTAAAAGTCTTAAGTCAGGATGCTGTTGACTGCAAAGCAATGTTCAGGGTCATAGATCTCTGATTTATGACACTAGAAAGAAATGGCACTTTCATGTGTTTAAATTTAAAACCCTTTTGGGAACACTTTTTCCTGGGTCCATGATTACTGTCACATTAATAAAAATTATTAACCCTTTAAGTCCCAATAGTGACCAACAACAATTTTCTCCTAACAATATCCATACAATGTCAAGAGATTAGGTTGTGAGAATTAAAAAAATGATCACCTAAGGGAAAATGCTTTGATCTTTTCTCAAATTCTCTCAACTAATTGTTAAAGGAGATGTATGGAGATCAGTTTGGAGAATTTGTACATGGATATTGGGGCTTAAAGGGTTAATGCATGATATAATTTGTGGACTTTTAAGCTGGCTCAAGGCATTGTCTGCACACGGATTCACATTGTCTCAAGCCAGGTTTATAATCAGGGTTCTTACGGGTCATGGCACTCAACTTTGGTAGCTCAACTTGTGTTAAAATGTAGAGCCACACCTGCTGATTTTGTGATCAGTCTTCACTCAAAACATGGCGAGGCTAAAATAAATACTCCCTCTGACTTGCTGTATGAAAAATATTCAATTAAACTTTTTGTCATTCCTTTTTTACTACAGACATCAGTGCCACCAGTAAACTGTCTCACTTTCACAGAAGACACCCTGTTACGACATGCACAGTTCCTTGTTGAACAGGTAAAGTTCTCTTTTGTCTGTTTATTCCACCAGTCAACAACATTTCTCTTATTTCATAGTTTAATTGTAATTAAAATAGACTTTCAGCACAGACAATGAAGAATAACTCTATGACTGGTGTGGGTATTATTAAATTTTGACCCCGCTGGCCATCGCGCCTCCAGTAACGCAGTGTTTAGCATGCAAACTAGAACTCAAAGGATCGTGAATTTGATTCTGGCCTGGAGCTCGGAATTTTTTTCTGAGCTTTCTGGTGTTATTCACCCTCTTCCAAATAATAGAATGGCAAATAATAATGGAAGGTGAGTGGTAGTGTTGGTGTGTGTATCTGTCAAACGTTTGTCTGGAAATAATTTCCTCAATCCTCATGTTGTAGGTGGAAAGCTATGATCAGGCTGCTGATGATGATGAGCTGCCTTTGCTGGTGTCTGCTTGTATGAGAGATCTCATCAAGCTTGCTGGTGTAACGCTTGGCAAAAGGTTTTGTAGATGTCTTTTTCTTTACAAATGCATTGCTAACATTTTTATCATGCCTTACATTATTAATCAGCAATTTTGTTACAAATGTAGTTATGATGAGGCCTGGGACTCATCCTGTGAAAAATTGTGAGTCCCAGTTCAAAAATCAATAAGTCCTACATTCAAAATGCTTAGGCCTTTATCTAACCAGACAGGTAATCTGTAGACAGACTCCAAAACTCTGTAGTACAGTTTTCTGAAATAAATCATATATTCCTTCCACTGTAAACATGTGTTGTTAAAAAACAGCCACAAGCAACAGCCACAGACATTACATGAACAGGATATTCTACAAAAACATATTCAGATCGATTAATCAGTCTTTGTGTCCTTGAGGTTTCTTATGCTTCAGGAATTCAGGATGCAGAGGTGACAAAATCACTTAATTATGGGGGGATAAATTAAAGATGCTGTTAACTGTTAAATTGTCTTGTCTGATGAAAAATGTTGATGAAAATCCCCTACTCTCTCATCATACAAGGTTGTAGAAAAGTATGTGGGGGAGAGGTCTCCAAGCGAATTAAAAGGATTCGTTTTCCTAAGGTTAGTTGAGACCAAAATCAAAGCCAAAAAATGAGAGGAACTATCCCTATCTTACCAGGAGAGTCGAGATTGTGATTGATTCGGAGAGCACTTGCCTCTCAACATTATCATCCACATGAAAATCCCAGACTTTATTAGAGTGTCCAGTTTGCTGGTTTATGGAATGCCACAAAGGCTTTTTGGTGGGTTCTTTTTTTTATTCACAAACTGTTATCCCCAATGTTACTCAGTTTGCATTCATTTTAGAATCTCGTCATTCACATAATTTGGTGCTACGTACGTTCCTCATCGCGAGTACTTGCCTGGTTAACTCTTAACAGTGTAAACACTCAACCCTGCTGAATTGCTTATGTTTTTTTTTTTCAGGCGTGCAGCAAGAGGTGTTAAAGTAAAGCTTGATAAGAAAAAGACAGGCCCCTCAAAAGTATGTTAAGTTGTGTTTTCTCCTGTATTATCCAAAGGGCATTTTATGTACAAGTATCTGGGGTGTGAAAATCAACTGTATCATAACTATGACATCTGCAAGTTCAAACCTTAAATCCCAGTGTCCTTGAAACACAGTGTGGTGAAAGGGCCAAAATTATCTTAAACTAAATTATGAGTATGAGAATTTGTATGAAATGAAAATAGTACTGATTTTCTTGTCTTGTTGCCTCCGACTTCACTCCATCGTTTCTTCAATTGATGTACACAGCTCTAGCTTGCAGTTTGGGGAGACCTAACCTCTCATCAGCTTCTATAGCTTCTGTTAGGTTGTCTCGAGACTCTTTTCTACTTATCCTATATTATTGGTTATTCAGTTTCTATTATTGTCTGACAAATAAAATAAAATAAAATAAAACCCTTTACTGAGTGTTGGGGTATTTTCATTGATGCTATTAAGACTCCTGTTGGTAATTTTTTTCGTCACGCTGTTGTTGGTATGTCATCTGTCAGTTAATCTATGACTTCATTGTTGAAACCATATACTAAATTCAAATGTAACATCTTGGTGACATGGTATGCACTAAATGTTACATCTTGGATACATTTGATAACAACCTTGTTTCATTTTATTCAGGCCACAACTACTCCCCTAGTGCGGCACATATTTGACATTTTCTTCAAGGATCAAATTGATGGTAAAGAAACAAGTGCACCCCGCAGGAAACGGTGTGGAGTTTGTGAAGTGTGCCAGCAAGCAGACTGTGGTGATTGTAAATCTTGTAAAGATATGGTCAAATTTGGTGGAACTGGCAGGAAGAAACAGTGCTGTGAAAAAAGAAAGTATGTCTTGAAAAGCCACTTCTGTGTAAACACAATGATTAAACCATCTCTTTTGAATATTCACCTCCCATCAGTAAATGCGACTCTCAATTATTGTAGTTCAAAGTTTCTTTCTGTGGGTTAAGTCTTGTAGTATGACCATTCAACTGAAACATTTAGGCAGCGTATTTAGTTACATGCCTCTGTTGCTGTTTTTTAGTACTTTGCAAAAAAAGGCAGTTTTCTTGAATTTTGTTTTGAGGTACCCTTGAAAGTGAGAGAGTGCAAAAACACTAGAACAGTGGTACCACTTGCTGAAAACAACAGTTTTGGCTTGAGGTACTTCAGGGGGTTAACCTTAAGCAAAATCTCCTACCAGGAGTTGGTGAGAGATAGTACTTTGTCTGGCAACTACAGTCAAACTCTGTTAATACAGACACTGAGGGGGCCATCGAAAGTGTCTATTTATGTGGTGTCTGTATTAAGTGGGTTGAATTTAAAAAAAATGTAAGGGCTCTCTTTCTGCAGGGACAAAGAAGACAGTCTTTAATAATGAGGTGTCCATATTAAGCGGGTGTCCATATAGCTTCAACTGTACCTTTTCAGTATGGGTGATGCTTTCATGATAATTGTTCCCACTGGCCAAGCTCTCCAGTTCATACAAACACAATAAGCCTTGCACCCTATCAAGGTGGCAGTAAATAAAGTACCGATATCAGGTATTAGATTAATATTACACACTTGCAGGCTTGAACGGGCAACATTCTGGATGGAGGTGCACTATTCCCAGAACTTGATTAACACACCTTATTATTGATGTCCAGTGTTGGAAGATATTTGTATTGATGTAAAAACCAAATTCCTTCGCTTTTCAGGTGTCCTTACATGGCTGTGCAAGAAGCAGATGAAGATGAAGACGTTGTTGAAGAAGTTGAGAATGTTGTATGTACATTGCATGTTGTTTTACCATTCGTGTTCCCTGAGGGTGATTGTGTAATACATGTTGATTGTATAGTCCATATTTCTAGGCCACATTGGGTCATTATTGTACCCCTATTAATTATTTTTTTTATATAATTTTACCATATTTTTATTAGAGTCCCAAAAAAGAGAAAACAAAGAAGAACACGCCAACTCACAAAACAGCAAAATCACAGAAAGGAACTAACGTGAGTTGGAAAATAATTATTTTGTATTAAAATGCGTAATTATGTTGGCCCTAGTCTTCCTATTACATTTACAAATCGACTAACAATTTTCCATGGTCTGTTTAAGAAAGAGATTGCGTGTTGCCGTGCGTCTGTTCAGTAATAGATCACAGATTACGTGGGAAAAACAAACAAGGGGCACACGAGCCGCAGGGGAGTGCGTCACGGATGATTTTACCACATTTTGACGTCTTCTGTAATCTATTACTGAACAGACGCACGGCAATATTGAGTCTATTCGTTTTGTACAATGAACAGGAAAGAGAAAACGACATACTTGCCTTGTACCGCCTGACTGTTCGAGGATTTGTGCCAGTTTAGACATCTTTAAGTCGTCTCTCCTTCTTCTTTCCTCTCTGTCTTACTTGTATACAGTTTCTACGAAACCTTTTTCAACATTTTTCCTTACTACAAGCAGAATAATCGCGCAAACATTTTCAAAACTGCGAGTTTCTCGTAGTGATGAGACGCGATGGCAACTGTTGTGAGGATTTCTTCCAGTTTAGACATTTTCAAGTTGTTAAGAACTCTTTCTGTCTCAGTCTCTCTGCTTTTCTTACTGGTAAAAACCTCCTGCTAAACTGTTTTTCGTGGCCTTCACTTGGTTAACCCGGAAAAATCTTGCAAACATTTTCAAACCCGCGCGCCATGTTGGACACCAAAAAGAACAATTAAGTTTTCCGTGACGTCATCGATGTGTATATGGGCAACGACCAATCACAGCGCGCGTAGCATTGACCACATTGAATAAACTGTTATCGAACACAATTCTCGACTAATCAGCGCGCGAGAAATCGCTCGGTTGCTATAAAATGACCGATAGACAATTACTTTTACTTAAATTAACCTGACACATCCAAAAATCAGTGACTAGTGGCACAGAGATAGAAGAAGAAAACCTCTTGAGTATCCTTCCGTAATAGCTGGTTAAGTTGAGGAAGAACGAGAAAGCAACACATGTTTCTAATTTATTTCCCATACTGGTCATAGTAAAAATTTACCAAATAATGTACTGAATTTTGGGTAAATCCTCAGAAACAAATAGTGCTATGCAAGAGTAGCACCTAACGTTGAACTTGGAACTCCTCCTTCTCCTTTTTCTCCTTGTCCTTTGATGAGTGGAGTGATATGAAAGGTGGACTACTCCAATAGAAAAGAAGAAAATTAACGACGTATATTTGTGTTTATTTATAGAAAAAGGTTAAATGGATAGGAGATCCGATCAAAGTCAGTGGAAAGACAAAATATTATTCTTCCGTTTTAATCAACAAGGAAGAGGTATGCTACCTGCATGTCTTTTTCGTTTCTTTATAAGTCCTTGAGAAATCTGACGTAAAATACGAGAGACCCAAAGCTGTAATAAAGCATTAGAGCAAAACAGACACCTGACCACCATGACGTAATAAACGCCCCGGGCGTCTACTTAATTTTAGAGGTCCAAGCGGGGGCGTTTAATAGATAGGAGGAGTTTATTTGCTCAAAACTGTAACAAGCTCAACAAAACTAGTGTGCTTTCGACGAAAACATCAAGAGATCTTAAAAATAGCGAAATATAAGCTCCATCAATTGATACGTCTACCCCGTCTAGAGATCCATATCCTTCTTTTAAATCCCAACATCGATGCAAGAATCCTCGCTCAGGGTTATTGTGTTTCCATCGTTAGTCTATCCTTACTCTGAACTTGACATGGAACAAGGTGAAATACGCAAAGCCTTGTTAATCAAGTAAGAAACAGATTGAATTGAATGTTTTGCTCCTTTTTGCTAATTCCTAGTATTTTGGAGTAATTGTCATGGGGGCGTTTATTAGACAGGGGGCATTTATTAGAGAGGGGCGTCTAACACAATTTTGACATTGTAGAGGGGAGCGTTTATTGGATAAGAGGCGTTTATTTGGGAGTGGGCATCTATTAGGTCATTTACAGTATGTGATAACAAACCAGTTTACTTTAGCGAGGTGGCATTCTTACTAGAACACCGTTACTACTACGGTAGGGCAACCACAGGAACCCAGCAAGCATTAAAAAGCAATTTGCGTATGTAGCATTATTCCAGTTTTGTCTTTCTTGTGTTGACCGGTGTGCAAGAAAATGAAACAGCAGTTGTCTATTGAATTTTAACCTGACATAATTAGAAACCTTTTTCTTGTAAGGTGGAAGCAGTTGGCTATCCACACGTTATGCCAGAGATTTGAAGTCAACCTAGTTTTCAAACGGTTATTCTAACTAGTGATCAAAACAGGGAACCTACAGAAACTCCCTGGTGAAATAATTAGAAGGAATGCCTCTTTACAATTGTCTGCCGTTTAAGGAATAAATGTTTCTGCTTGAACAGGTACATGTTGGAGACTTTGTGAAGGTGAATCCCAAGGAAACCAATATACCGCTGTATATTGCTTGTGTATGTTACATGTGGGAGGCATCCAATGGTGACAAGATGTTTCACTGCAGATGGTTATGGTAACAGCTGTTCTTTCGTTAGACTGGTTTTCTCAATACAGTCAAACTACGCTTTACGGACACCCGCTTAATATGGACACCTGATTATTACGGACAGTTTGCTTTGTCCCTGGGGAAAGCAAGCCCTTACTTTATCTCTGTATCCGTTTAACGTGGTTTGACTGCGCTAACAGTCTCTATATTTGTCATGCTTTATGACTGGTGTTGAATCTCATATCACTTTCTTAATTTAAAACTTCTCGATAATGCATAACATTTTGTACCCAAAAAGCAAAAACATGAAATTCTCAAGCTTATGCTCACTTCAAACAACTAAGGTGAAACTTGCAGCAGACGTGTCGTGATCAATTTTCACACAAACCGATAACCACTTTAGGACGACTGCTTACTAATGTCAAGGACAAAGACAGACCAGAGGACAGACAGGGAGCAGTATACAAGAACAAGTGCTGCGACTACCAGGCTACTTACATTGGTGAGACCGGCGGAAACCTTAGCATGCGACTGACTGAACACAAATGAGCGACAAGAAATGGTGATGTCAACAATCACATTGCTGAACACGATTTACAGACCAAACATCAAATCGACTGGGAGCCTGCGACATGTATTACGTATTCTAGAGACTACCATAAACGACTCACTTTGGACAGCTGGTATTACTAACTTAGAACAAACACTACTGAATCGTAGTCAACAGTTGCCGGCACCGTACAAACGACTTATTGACGGACTCAAGCAAAACTATCTACGAGAGAATGACTGGCCAACCGATTATTTGACGAATAATAAACGCCGGACTGTTTAACAGTGACAATAGACGGATCGAAACGCACCAATGACATTACGAGTCTTCATAGCCAAAAACAACACGGCTTACCTGACAGACGACCAAAAACATCGCGACTTAATTTACCAATCAGGTCAATAACCAGAGTTTAATACCATCAACTGACGTGATACAACTGACTTTTTGACTCAGAAGAGGACTACCACAGAGGTTGCCGAAATGTCAGTCACGGTCAACAACAACAGTCCTATTCAGGACTATGTTCACCTGGACGATCATGCTCAACCTACTTGTGAAATGACTCCTGTGTTCAAACCTATCACAGAAGTATCAGTGTCTCATTTTTTTGCCTTAGTTTCTATTTCTACTGCAAAAATAGAAGTCTCTTAAGTAAACCCAGAGGTACTGCAGTATAAACACGTGTTATTTTTAAGGGAAAGACCAGATGACTGAAAGCAATAAATACAACTAAAAATCAAGTCTGCCCTTACACTTTTACACGCGATTAATTGCCATACGGAACATTACAAACGTCTTCTCTAACATACATATGATATTCAACTAAGTTTTTGTTTCTGGTGGTCACGACACTACTGTCCTCTTTTTTTTTACAGGCGTGGATCAGAGACTCTTCTGGGTGAAACAAGTGATGTTAGTGAATTGTTTCTGATTGATGATTGCGAAGACAAGCATCTTTTCACCATCGCTGAGAAATGCACTGTAAGTTACTGCCCTTGGTGTCTCAGAACAACGAAACGGCAGTCATGTTGGTGTCCCAAACCAGTCCTGTGGGAGTTGAACTCTTTTCTTATGTAAAAACTTTCTATTGTTGCAATAAATTTGCATAGTTGCTAGTCGAGTGAGTGAAAACGCTGTATTCCCTCTCTACAAGACATGATCAGTGATTGCAGTTATAGTAAACACCCGCGAATAAGAACGACTATTTTTTGAAGTCAGTCAAAATAGGTTCTTGTATTTTGGGGTACTTATTAGGCTAAGTAGCTTCTTAATTTTTTATGAAGGAGATAATAGACTGTTCATTACCAGAAAAATTATTAAACTTGGGTTTGGTCCTTAAAAATGCAGTTTTTCTTCACAATTTTATTAATATAACCCTTAGAAGACTGATTACCGAATTTATATACTGTTTGGCACAGTATGTCCCTGTTATACTTAAATTTACAATCACAGAGTTACACTCCTTGGTTAAATTGTTTATCATAATTTAACTGTAGCCCACTTATAACCTGCTTGATCTTGCTTGGCCAAACACGTTCTTGTATTTTTGGGTATTAAGGCAGCAAATTTCTGCCAAGAAGTTCCTAATCCACTAGATTCTTATATGGGGGTGTTTACTGTATATAACAAAACTGGTATAGAAGATATGGACAGAATCTAGAATTACAGTTTTTCTCTTCTGACCATGTATGCAACGAATCCAACACAGGTGACCCATAAGAAGCCAGATCCTGATTGGTTCATGAAAGGAGGTCTTGATGATGTGGATGCTGATGCCATGATGGAAGAGGATGATGGCAACCATTTTTTCTATCAGAAATGGTTTGTATTGAGAAATGTGTGACATTAGAGAGCTTGAGATTCTAAGACGAGACCAACCACGAGGACGGCATTTTCTCAGTACTAAGTAGTGCTCACACGTGAACCAAACGTCATTTTGGCGGGAATAGAGCGATTTTCGTATGACCCTGAAATGAAAACGAGCAAACAAAACAGAAATTACAAACAAACGGAAAGAGAGCGATTTGATTGGTTTATCGAACGGATACAAAGGCGCGTGGCTTTTGGTTGGTTAAGCGATCGCTCAGGTGAAAAAACTTCATGAAAATCGCTCTACTACGAGTTTTAGCGAAAACAAGTTATCAAGTATTTA
This sequence comes from Porites rus, assembly GCA_964035705.1. Classification (NCBI taxonomy): domain Eukaryota; kingdom Metazoa; phylum Cnidaria; class Anthozoa; order Scleractinia; family Poritidae; genus Porites; species Porites rus. The sequence goes on along the minus strand of OZ037994.1, from coordinate 28,412,830 downwards.
ATAGAAGTTTTATCATTTTGCGTTCGGGAGAGGGCTTAAACTCCTTCAATAAAGATAACATTGCTAACGTTTTTTGGTGAATCAAAAGAACCACGAAGCTATACGGGGTGTCTATTTTTTGATAACACGCGAAAGAACTTTAAGTCAAATCTCTTCTTCGAATCTAAAAGTCCCTATTATCGCTAGAGTAAGCTTGATTACCGGTATTTCTCTTTTGTTCTTTCTGGGCATTCACAAGACTTCATTTCTGTCAGAAAAGTACTACATTAAGGAATGTGGAAATTGCTTGAGCGAAGTTGGAAAAGGTGTGGAGAAAAACATTTTCTTTCAAATTATTATCTTCCCTTATTCAGGAAGATGTTGAATGTTTCTTCGTCATGCAGACGGAAATTGTACGTTATAGAAGACTGTAAACGTAAAAAGCCATGACGTCACTAGTGTTTTGAGGATCCTGATCCCATATAGTTTGTCATTTAGGGCATGTGTAGCCCGGGGGGGGGGGGGGGGACTCCGCATATGAAAGGGGTGGGGATGCTTGTCGGAAATTTTGAATCAAACCCCTACAAGAGACCGATCCAGGCGTAGCCCAAGCTTTTTTTGACCCCTAAAAGAGACCAAGTTAAAACACAGACAATACACATATTTTTATATTTTTTCACGTACAACCCTAAACGAGACGTTCACGGCTAAATATGATGGCGTTTTGCCCATAAAACCCTAAGTGAGACCAAAATCCGAAATTTA
>OZ037994.1:28292086-28404586 GCA_964035705.1 Porites rus | reverse complement strand
ATTTACTGTAAATGAAACCTTTATTAAGCGGACGCCTCTATTGAGCGGACGCGGACACCTAAAAAGTACCTGAAATAGTCATTTCTATTGTTAAAAACCTGTGTTAAACGGACACTTGTAATCAAATTCCACCACCCAACATGCCAGACACCGGAAATGCGAAAGATTACCTCGAATTGCCGCCCACAACTTTTTCGATTTTTACATTAAAAAACGTCACTTGACCAACTTATTTGATTAGTTTCACAGTACAGTATTGTTTTCTATTTTGTTTTGTTTGTATAGTAGCTTGTTTCACTCCTCTGATTTCTTCAAATTTGAGTTGCAATCTATGTTTATAGTACTATGATCAGTTGGTCCACTTTGATAAAGAAATTAATGCAAATGTATATCGTGGAAGTCTCTGAGAGTATTCTTAACATTTCCACTGTTCATTTGAATGGCATTTGACATCTCATGATGTTATCTATCGAAACCTGTATTAGGCGGACACCCTGTATTAAGCAGACACTACAGCATTCCCTAAGGGTGTCCGCTTAATGCAGGTTTCACTGTATTACGACCTCACATTTATATCATGATCTTGGACGTACCATAATTACTTGAACATAACACTGGACAACAGGAAAGGTTCGGCTGTGCTGGTAACTGTACGACATCCTGCCCATAAATGTCTTTTGCTGTTTTCTTTTTGTCTGTAGGTCGAATTCTTAACATTTTTACGAAGGCAAGCTCTGGAAAATTAGCAGAGGATCTTGATGTCAAGATGACTGTCAGCAAATTTTACAGGTAAACAAGTACCATATGAAAGATCAAAAGTTCAGGATCCTGTGGGCTTCCCTTCAGAATGTCATTGTTAGGGAGCTTTAGCAAAGATGTTTTTGAGCGACTCACGTCAACCGGCAGTGACTCTTTTCCCTTTTAATAAATTCCTTGACGCTTCCAATTTGTATTGCGAACTGTCTTTACTCTTATAGAGACGACTTGCCTGAAGGTTTTGGACCGGTAATTCAAAAAGTCCGCTTCTGTTTGACGTGCGTTGCTCATGTCAATCGGCAACTTTCAAGTTCCTCCAAACGCACGTATGAGTCATATGAAATTATCGTAAACTACAGTCGCCCGTCAACTCTCCCACTGTTTATCGCCTCAGTGTACCCTGGGTGCCAGAGACTTTTTATGCGCGGTTTCCGGTTTCGGACAAGTCGCCGCTCGTGTCTTCGGCCGAAGGTTGAAGACGTGTCGGCCTCCGGCCGACGAAGCTCCTTGTCACACGCGAGAAAAAATCTCTGGTACCTAGGGTAGCCACAGTGCCGTTAACTCGTTAAGTTGACTTGTGGCAAGCCTAGGCAGCCTCAGAATATATTTGCCGGCGGCTTCTCATCAGTAGACATTGACTCGCAGCGAACTTATTCTCCTTAGACCAGAGAATACGCACCGGGGTTGTACGTTTGCTTACCAGGCAGATCTGAATTTGTTATATTGGAGCAAAGAGGGTAAGTTTAAATAGAAGATTTCTTTGTAAATCAAAGCGAAATATTGCTAGCCTTCGAGCAAACTCCCTATTTGGGGGAGTCTCAAGAAGTCAGACGAGAGCGGTATGCGAAAGGAGACACAGAGCGTGCATGAAGCTGCTCTTGTATTTCCCCGAAACGTACATGTTTAATAAATACCCACCTGCCCAGCTCCCTAATCTAACTTTAACACTAACTTCTGACTAAGGGCAAAATTGTGGGTTATGGAAGGGGCCGGCGGGTAGCTTCCCCAACTCTTTTATTCATCCTTTTAAAATCCAAGCCAGGCAAGTAACGGGTTGCGTTTTCCTGCTGCAGTTTCACCTGAACTCCTGTGGAAGCTTTTTCATGCTTGTTTTCTAATGCTTTTTTCTCCGCTAATACAGAGGCCATGACTTGCATTGTAAACTTCATTATTCGTTAAGCGAGTTTGGGGAAGCATTCTTTGCTCTCAAACTATTTTTATAATAAATTTATCTGATATACGCTCCAACTCTTCAGAGGTACTAGATTGGAGGGTTGAACCGGAATCGGAAACTGCGTAAGAAAAACTCTTGGCACCCAGAGTACTTCGGAGACTTCAGAGATAAAAACGGTCACCTCTACCCTCCAATTATTCGCAGTAAGGGCTAGCTAATCAGAATCAAAGGCCGGACAAAGTTTGATTCTATTAATGGTGATTCATTTTTCTCAGAGGCCACGGTTTCCTTTGACTCAGTCGTGGGCGCGTGCCTGGTTACCTGCGGAGAAGATCTCAACTGTTCCGTCGAAGAATACACCGCCAGAGGGGTCAACAACTTTTACTTCTTAGAGGTGATTAAATTCCTTTGGCGTATGTCTTCTTGAAAATCTGCTTGTCTTGGATTCCAGCTCTGAAACTTGTGTTTCTCCGCCACGAAAAGCAGGGCTCACGAAATGACAAGAAGCCAATTACCAAGAAATCTTTGATTCAAAGAGATAACCTCTTGAAGGGTTTGTTATATCAATTTTTAAGTGTAAGCTAAAAAGCAGTGCTTGGTGGCTGGAATCAAGTCTTACGAAGCGCCAAAAAAAAACAAAATAGGATTAGAATAACATTTCTTTTTGTAAGGCTGTAGTAAAACAGGCAACAAAAAAACCTGCCACTCGGTTTGCAGCAATCAACATTGCTGCAAACGAGTGGCGCGTTTTACCACCCACTCTCGAACCTGTCTTACAACAAATGAGCTTGGAAGGTGTTTTTTTTTTTCGTGGGTGGTAAAACGCGCAACATCGCCATTCAACTCGTTTAGCAAAGTCGCAAAACAAGTTGCACGTTTTGTGTTGACCGTTTTATCGTATGTAAGAAGCTGTTACTGTACTCATGTTTAATTATGCCTAAATTTTCATGTAAAATCGAGAATGGCGACAGAAGAGGAGTAAAGACGATCTGACCCAACAAACCTCATTACCAGGGTTCTCTCCTACCCTTCCCTACGGAGCGAGTAAGAGAGAACCCTGGTAACGAGGTTGGATCTGACGGACCAAATGGTATTGTTGTGTTTTTGTTCAGGCGTATAACAGTGAAACAAAGGAGTTCGAGGAGGCTCCAGTGGAAGCACGTAATGCTGCCATGAAAGGAAAGGTTTGAAAGTTAATCATTGCGCGAAAGTGACACTTAGTATAATTATTAGGATAGAAATCTTGCATTCAAGTAGTAAAAGCAGCACAACAAGTGTAATAGAATTAAGTCCGAGACTTTAGTTCTGGCCTAAGAAGTTCCTAATATTAACTGAGTACACCCTAAAATGTTCACTGAATGACAGAACGAAACGAGTAAAAGATCGAAAAACGTGTTCAGTTCAAGTCATGTGATCCTAATCTTACGTGACCCGTTTTAGTTCATGTGGGGGATTCCGCACAACAAGAATGAATTGCGCAATAAGGAGTTAACAAAGATGTACATGCCCCAGTTGTTCGAACGTTGGATAGCGCTATCCATCGGATAAATCACAATCCAACGGATTAGTATTAGGAAAACAGATTGCACTATCCACCCGTAGAGATTTATCCACCTTTTGAACAACTGGGGTCTACAATTGTAGTCACCACTTTCAGTCGAGTGGTTACACTGAAGGAATCTTCTTCACCGGCTCTAAGAAAAGAACAACTGTCGGCAACTTCACAAAAATTCAAAGTTCCAGGAAAAAATTACTCTCCAGTACTTTTATTTTTATTGTTTGTGACATTCAAGAAATTTTGAATTTTCTTTTGTATGAATCAATTTGATGGTTTCCACAGCAGAATTTCAATCAGTCAATCACGAGAAAGAGTGTTCTATGTGATCTCCAAACACTGAGTTTTCTCAGGCGACTTATTTTTCTTATGTAGGGTAAAGGAAAAGGAAAGGGTAAAGGCAAAGGCAAAGCATCTTGTGAAACTGAAGATCACAGTTCCAAAGAAGACGACAGCAGTAAAGCTAGTGAAACAGTCACTAAGCTTCGATGTCTGGATGTTTTTGCAGGATGTGGTGGTATGTTTTGTCGTTGCTGTTGCATTTTAATTAGGCACTAAATGTTACTTGAATCAAAAAGGATATAGAAAGCTACTTTGCCCCTTTAAACTCGAGGCTGTAAAATTTTTCGTGACAAAAACCTTGCCGTAAGTCACTTACCACTTGAATCCCTTCAAGCCTTTCAAAAGTGAACCGCAAACGCGACCGCAAGACCATGGTCACGTGTTTAAGGTCTCCCAAAACATTTCCATGGTGCACTGCGGGACAATACCGACCCAGTCTCTGCCTCGGTCGCTACCTTACAACCTTAAAGTGGTCAATGCAAGTATAATAATCGGTCCTAGAGGTATACAATTAACCCCTTAAACCCTAAGATCAAAACTTGAATTCTCATTTGTTGCTCCTATTTATTTCCAACAGAAGTAGTGGGGAGAAGTTGATGAAACATCAAGCAAATTCATCTTGTGTGATCATGTCCGTAATTGTCATGACCACTCCGTTTTACAAAGCATTGATATTACAAGGAGAAATTTGGTGCTGATCACTCTTAGGGCTTAAAGGGTTAAGAGCTAAGTCACTGTAATGTTGAATCATTGAAGGAAGTAACTAAGAATTGTATTCTTTCAAAGGTCTTTCGGAGGGTCTTCATCAGGCTGGTATAGCTGAATCTCTTTGGGCTATCGAGAAGGAGGAGCCTGCTGCGCATGCCTTTAGTCTTAACAATCTCGGATGCACGGTGTTTACGGATGACTGTAACTTGTTGCTAAAGCTCGCCATGGATGTAAGCTCCATTATGTGATAATCTTTCCCATGTGGATAACTTTTTTGACAAGCCAGTTCGTCTAATACTTCTGTGCTGAGTAACGTTTCTTCAAGTGTTTTAAATGTTTTGTTCAGAATAGTCTGAAGTTATTGTGCGAATCCAAATCAGTTGGAAAAATAGCGAAAGACAAAGTTTCCAAAAATTGAAGAGTTTCCCATCAATGACAGGAGTGCGACTAGGAAGGACTAGTGAATTATTTCTGGCGGAAAGTGTGAGGCTCCCACTTTTCGACGATCAACGGCATGACGACATGGAGAAAAAAATGACTACTTTAGCGTCTGTTACTCATTAGATTACCTTTGTACAGTTATGTTTGGGTCGAGAAAAGACGTTCATACAATCATAATCATCTCTCGGGCAACCTTAAGGTGGCTCTTCAGCTCATCGCTTGTTTAAACAGTGGACTGAAAAAAAGCTAGTATTGGTTAAGGGATGCGGTAAGTGTTTCTATAAAGAAGCAGCATGTTTTTTTTTTTCCTATCCTCAGGGAGAAAAGAAGAACTCCAGAGGTCAAACATTGCCGCAAAAGGGAGATGTGCAACTCTTATGCGGTGGCCCTCCTTGTCAAGGTTTCAGTGGAATGAATCGCTTCAGTTCAAGAGATTACTCACAATTCAAGGTACAGTGTTGGTATAGTGCGTGTTATCATGCTTTGGCGGGAAAACCGCCGCGTCCGCCGCCTTTGGCGCTTTGTTTTCCAATTTGGTCGCGAAAAAGGCGAGCACGAAAACACAAGAGACTGGTTACGAAGTGCAAGGGACCACATAAAGGAGAAAGAAGGGAGCTGAGATGCCCGCCTCCCTTTGGACAACCGCTTTCCTTTTTCTTTTGTCCTCCAGGTTTCAGAGCGATGTAACCAATGAGCCGCCCAAAACTGCAAATAGAGCGTGAATGACAAGCCCTTTACGTTTAACCAGCTTTTACACCATCACAACAATTGCATTTAACATTTGCATTAAACTCCTCGCAAACAAGGACACGCATTTTCTTCCTGCACAACATCGCTCTATTCCTTCGGTGCTGTTGTTTCCACGCAGTGTAGGTTACTTGGGGTCCTTTCATTCATTTGTTCAAGGTCATTTAGTCTAAGGCGATTTCTGTAGGTTTAAAGGGAAAAAAAAGTACGCAAGCATCTTGGCAAAATCACGGGTGGTGCCGTTTTGCTTTAAACTGTGATTATATTGTTTTCTTTTTCAGAATTCCCTGGTTGCATCATACCTTAGTTACTGCGATTTTTATAGACCAAGATTTTTCATCCTCGAGAACGTTCGTAACTTTGTATCATTTAAGCGGAACATGGTTCTGAAGTTAACGTTACGCTGCCTTATCAAGATGGGTTACCAGGTGAGTCGGTTTGCTGCGAAGGTCACTCAAGCGCGACACGCAATAGGGTCTCGTGTGCGAGCAACGAGCTAACCGAGGCGCCAGAGAATTATCTCCCGCATCAGACCCCTCGTTGGTTGTGCTTCAGAGAGAGCCTATTTCGAGCTATCTTCTCGTCCTCGTGAAAGCTTTTTTTATTTACTTGCGTCAATGATCTTTCACTTTGCTTAATTTGTATGTTCACTGCCTATATTACAGTGTACGTTTGGAGTACTTCAGGCTGGTTGCTATGGTGTTCCTCAGACCAGGCGAAGGTATTCAGACAACCACAGTTGTTAATGTTTTTGATATTATGCACAGTGTTCTCAAGGCCCTGTACAGACTTGTACAGGGTGGATGCTCGCCCTTTCAACATTTTAACATATCTTCATATACCCAAATTTTTTCACGACAATATACATGTAATATGCAAGACACCATTTTTTTGTTCTAAAAACGTAAGTGATTAAAAGCATCATCAGCATTTTTGAGTAATCAGTTTTCAGTATATACTAAGAATAGAATGTTCTGAGCCTGTTTATGGTTAGTTCACAGCTCCTCATGGCGGTCGTCATCAAAATTTCTAATCTGAGCTTTGTTTGATTTTCAGAGCCATAATAATGGCGGCTGCGCCTGGTGAGGTATTACCGCTGTACCCTGAGCCTACCCACTGTTTCTCTCCTCGGGCAATTCAGCTTACTGTTATGGTGGACGACAGGAAGGTATAAATTTACAGCTTAATCATAAATACAGCTTACCTCACTATTCGTTACTTAAACCACACACAAGCGACTGCTCCGTGATCGTTAAGCTGAGTAAAATGGCGTTAAATTTGTTTGTTTTTTTTTCAGTTCGAATCGAACATCACTCGGCTATCTTCGGCTCCTTACCGAACCATCACCGTGCGCGACTCCATGTCGGACCTGCCGGAGATCAGGAATGGTGCTTCAAACGGCGAAATATCGTACAGCGGTGACGCCATCTCGCATTTCCAGAGGCAGGTTAGTGTTTTCGGTTCTCCACAACATTTTAGATTCGTCATTTTTGTCATTATAGGGATTTTTAGCAACGACGTCGATGACGGCAAGGAGAATGACATAAAAGCAATATTTAGTTAAGCAAAACAACAACTTTGCACGTGCAGCACGCTTTTTTGTACATTTCTTTGCCGTCCTTGCGCGGCTACGAAGTGAAACTGCCAATTTTTCTTCTTTAGAGGACCTGAACACAAGTCAACGGCTTTTCTAATTCTTTTTTCAACTTACATACAGCCCTTTAGAATTCAAATTCAGAAAAATTTACCAACATTTGACAAATTGAACGACGGATTTGAAGTTTGTGCAGGCAACTTCGAGATCTTCGCCCGAAATTTTTTAATGCCCATCCCTTGCTGGACTGCGAAAAGAATTTATTCCACAACACCCTCACTTGTATTATTTGGAGGTTGGAGTGGTAAAGCGCTCGTTGTGAAGGTGAAAACCTTCTCTATCCTTTTTTAAAATGCACCACAAAATTTCATGGCGAGGGTATGGCGCGTATAATAGAGTGCAGTGTGAGTCCGATTGCAGCGTCTCTCACGTCCCCATGCCTGAGGTGACTGCCGGTGAGCTTGTGTGTTTGGCTCACTCAGAAAAGTAAGGAAACAAAAGTAAAAGAGGACGAGTAAGGAAAGTCGATGTCCTTTCTTCTAAGATTGGAGAACTTAAGCAAAGGTGTTTTTCGGTGACGCATGTCAACCGGAAGTAAGGCCTTTTGCCTTTTTCTATGCCTCGGCGCTACCGAATTTTTATTGCTAAGTATCTTTACTCTTATAGAGAGGATTTGCCCGATAATTTGAGCAAAACCACTGCCTTAACAGACAGTGAGATAAAACTAACACGCAGTGCTAAGACTTTGACCTAGAATTTGGTGAATACTAGGCCACTATAAGTTTTTTTGTTGTTGTTCACTAGATCCGCGGTCACCAGTACCAACCAGTCCTTAAAGATCACATCTGCAAGGAAATGAATCCCCTTGTTGCAGTACGCATGCGTTATATTCCGTTGACGCCCGGCTCAGACTGGAGAGACTTGCCAAATATTGAAGTTCGTCTTGCTGACGGTACTTACACCAAGAAACTGTAAGTTCGCTTTATTTTTACCTACTTGTATGTTGTCCTTGTTCTCCTGTGATTTTCTGCTTGACACTGGGATCAGTTCTGTTGAGAAATAAGGCAATTTGATGTAGATTGCCTCCCACAGAGTTCATACAAAGTCTTGAATTCTTGAAAAAAGTCTTGAAATTTGCATAGCAATTTTCCATACCTGGAAAAGTCTGGAAAATAGAGAGAAAGTCTGAAGCAAAAGCTGCAGGAAGTGCTTAGTAAGTGAAGCTTTTTTTCCCGTTTAATCACACAATGAGAATCTCCAGAACTCTCGTATGACCGCATTGCCCCGTGGTTACTGTACCTTTGTAGTAAATCATGAGAAAAGACTGGTTCCTTCGTTTTTCAAGGTCTCTGTTGATCACCCATTTGATAACCTTGAGTCTGTAAAAAGAATTTTTTGTTTTGAAAAAAAGTCTGGAAAAAGTCTTGAAATTTGGCTCCAAAAATTTGTAGGAACCCTGCAGTCCCACATTACCTTGTCGTCAGCAGTTTTCACTTGTGACTTTTGTTCAGTCCTGTAGGTGAGTTTTAATTTTAGGTTTCCTAACTTCAAAGGAATACTTCGTGTTTTCTTGCAGAGCGTACACGCACCACGACAAGAAAAATGGCCGCTCACCTAACGGTGTCTTACGCGGTGTATGCTCATGCGCCGAAGGCAGGGCCTGTGACCCCGCTGACCGGCAGTTTAACACCCTCGTTCCATGGTGTCTTCCTCATACGGGAAACCGACATAATAACTGGGCAGGACTGTATGGACGACTGGAATGGGACGGTTACTTTAGCACTACTATCACAAATCCTGAGCCCATGGGTAAACAGGTCAGCGACCTTTCATCATTTTGATACGTAAGGCCACTTTGAGAAATGCTGAAGTTATCTTTTAAGCAAAGATATAGGCGATGCATTTGAAAACTTTTTTGACATGCGCTGTTCATATAAGTCAGCACCTTTGAGGTATATAAGTGCTTGAAGATATCATCCACAGACACAAAGTTAGTATCACGCAAGATATGCGATCAACAATCGCCCTATGAATATCAATTCTTGATCTAAGACGTAAAACCTGGTGATTTGGTCTACCGTTCTTGACTGGGGGCAGGGGAAGGGAGTACACCGGTCATTGGAGACCGAATATCCCATTGTATTCTCACCCGCCTTTGTGCAACTGGAAAAAGGACTGAATCAATCAATCAGTAACGGTATCTTTACAGTTTCCCGTGGCAGAATCAAACATCACTGGGTTTTTTTTTTTACCTTTGCTTTTGCGCAGGGACGAGTTCTTCATCCCGAACAGCACAGAGTTGTCAGTGTGAGAGAATGCGCTAGGTCCCAGGGATTTCCAGACACCTACCGTTTCTATGGCAACATTCTGGATAAACATCGACAGGTGAGCTGTCAACGCTGACTGATCATTATCCAGTTGGGATTGCAAAACAACTTATGTTCAATTTATTTGATGCCTCCTTGTGTTTTATCAGACTTGATACATGCTCGCATGCATGCTCTCATCGTCCTTAATTCTCTCTCTCCTCCTCTGAGGCTCCCACTCGGTATTCCAATAATTATACTACTACATGAGAAATTTCGGCAATTTGATTGGCTTAGAGCGGTGGTATTTCAGCTTAATTTGAAATACCTACATGTGAAAATTACAACCTTTTGTGGGTAGTAGTATAAACAAATAATAGCATGATTTGTACGTGACATTTGGCATAAATACCACTTGTGATATTTCAAAATTGTCTCAAATTTCACTCGCCTAACTGCTCGTGAAATTACGTATAACAATTTCGAAATATCACTCGTGGTATTTATGCCAAATATCACTACAAATCATGCTATTACCTATACAAATAGCACGCTCTCCCCAGCTCTCCCCAGCTCCCCCCCTAACCCCCCCTACGATACAAAGATGTCTCTGCGGAGGAGACACTGAGCTCAATTACCGACTCTTCTCTGGTGTAATACAATAAATCTTCATGTTTACGAAACTAAAGTTAATTGAACTGAAAAATTAAAGTCTAACGTTTAACAGAGGCTAGATAAATAGCTAGTATTGTTGTTTCTTTTTCACGCAAAAATCCGATAATCCTGTAGCTATTTTTTTTTTTATTTTATTCAGTTTACATTGGAAAAATTTTCACCTCGCTGAAAGAAATTGTTCACATTTTTCGACTAATTTGATTCAATTCAATTTTTATTTACACTCTTATAAAATATTTACATTATATATTGTAAGGTAGGAATACACTAATAAAAAAGAAGAAGAAGGAAAAAAGAAAATTAATGACTTGGATAGAAGTGTACGGTGGTCAGAGGAGCTTAGCTTTCGAGCTAACCACCGCTATATTATGAGTGGAAATACATAATAAATGTGCGCTTGGTACCATGGCAACTATGGATGATTATGAGGTGTTTAATTATAAAACACCAAAAAGACAAAATTTAGTTTGGCAAAGAGCGAAATTGGTAGTGTTAAGACATCCTTGGATAACACAAGCAAGCTGATTGAACTCTCAACGTTTCCATTTTTCAGGTCGGAAACGCAGTTCCGCCTCCTTTGGCAGCTGCAATTGGTCGTGAAATCAAGAAGTCATTGGTGGCTGGATCCAAGTCTTCTTAGTGATGTACTCAATGCGCGCTGGACTTGTGCTTTCCAGGCACTCTCATGACAAGCCAATTAAAGAACCCTCCAAGTACTTTTGTTATTTCAAAGATCTTTTTCTTATTTTGCTCCCCATCAGGCTAGTACAAAAACAGCGACAGCGTCTTCATCGGAGACGAAAATTTTCATAGTGTATTTATTTTCATTCCTTAATAAATGACCAAATGGTCTATTATTCCTGTGATGATTAAAACACTTTACTTAACTTGGTATCCAATGGTTTTGTCGTGCTACATTAACGCTAACTGCTGTTAATATTTAATATGATTCCCTTGATTTACGCAAACCTAGACTTATACTCCTTATATTCTTTGCACGTTCCTGATCAAAACTGAAATACTTATCGAAGGAAAACCACTGCAATTATCCCCTCCCCCCCCCCCCCCCCCACACACACACACCCCACTTTAACCGCATGTGTTCACCCTGTTAAAGGGCCACGGCCATATTTTAATCCCTAATAGGGTGTCTTCCCCGCTTCTATTTAGAAATGATTCAAGGTCTGCAGAGACCTTCAGAGACGAGCAATGGACGTGGAAGAAGAGAGCAGTGAAGTTTGCAACGTGGTTCCTATTTTTCTCCCCTTTCACTGATATGCCATGCAGGTCTTTCACTTATGCGCGCAGTGAGTCGCGGAAATCTACCCACACCTACTTCGTTCCCGGCCGCCCTAGCCAACGTTCGATATATTTAAAATTCTAACATGACTCCGAGGCGTTAGGGTCAAAATTGCAAATTTTTCACGACTCCAGTGTCTCGCAATTCCCAGAGGAAACTTGAGCACAAAGAAAACCAAACCAAATATAGAAAAAATGACCAGAAAGTCTCGGAGTCATGTTAGAACTTAAAGGGATAGGTTCACGGTTCAGCGCATGCTCATTAATCAAAATGCTATTTTTCTGCCGCGACATGCTGTATCGCCTATGAAAGCAATATGATCATGTCGTAATGTTGTCAAAGAACCAATCTGGACACTCCCCTGGCAGTCACTTGATCAACTTAGGTGGAAATAGCTGTAAATTAATCAACCATGGAATAAAACCCTCGGGTTAATGATAAATTCAACGTTGGTAGTGTTGGCATAATCCACTAATTTTTCTGCGATTTTAGTACTCCTACATTCTACTTCACGTTACTCTGAAATACACTTCTACTTTGAAATACACTCTGAGATCGCTGAGATACATGTGAGTGGGATTATTAACCGATAGAATTAATAATAGATTGGAAAAACGTAATTTAATTAATGAGCATGCGCTGAACCGTGAACCTGTCCCTTTAAAAATGCCTTTAAATAATATAACGAACGTGGGCTATTGGCGTCATAGGAAAAATGGCGCACTGCATTCTTCCCATGAGTCCATGCTTGTAACGTATAGGCAAAGACAGACACTTGCAGCAACAAGTAGATCGTTACTCAAGTTGCTCAGGGACAATAAAGCAAGCGCTGTACAAGCGCTCTACCATCCCTGTCGGGAAAAGCGGCACTACTGTTGCCTAGTCCCTAGGCCTCACTATTCCGCGCGGCCAATTCGTTTCGGGTCACGTGGTCCAAGGGAAGGACCACTGCACGGACTACTGGTTATCTAGGACGTCTTGGAGAGGGGTTCTTTTCCTGAAGATGGCTATATCGAAATGACCACTTTAAAAAATCAAACAAAACTTTGTTTCAAGGAATATCAGTATATTTACATTTTAAAAGTAAAGCCCATTGGCAATGTACAGGATAAACGTCTTTTTTAGCTACTTCTATTAGCAAGATAAAATATCAGTTATTCAGCTGCGAAAAATGCTCGGACACTACATATCACCAAAACTCACTACGAGCGCCACCACTCGCCATACACAACAAGCTCGAATATAAAAACTTATTAAAGATCCATGGAAAAAAATTTTCTTAAATGCCAGTTATAAATTACTTGGCAGTTCTTTAACCGCTCTAAATTCGGAAACTGCAATTGGGAGTTCACATTTTCAGGTAAAATAAAATAAACAATAAATAACTGCTCCGTCTCCTACCCATTAGGATTTTCAAACTTGATAAATTCAATTTGAACTGTTTGTTTACGATATAAGTTCCACCAGTTAGCGCTAAACCCTAGCAAGGGTAATTGATGGTGATCGCTAAAATGATTGAGCTGTTCTCTTAACAGACGGGCCATACAAACCAAGCATGCCTACATACCACACATAGGAAAACGAATGCAAAAGATAATTCCTGCAAAACCTTCCCTAATAATTACAGGTCTTCTAAATGGGCCCATCTGCGTTGTTGGCCCTCTAGCTCCAGCAACGGGTGTTTTTGAACCGTGTGACCGTTTCTCTGCTAAGGCCGATTTCCCTTTCTCAACAGATAGCTTATTCACACGCCCAAAACACCTTTTGAGCCGAAACAAAATTATATGAAATGCCAACTTAACCTGAAAGAACAGCCAATATTTCGCGACGCCACTACTGGCTTTGCGAAATAACGTCTGAGGGACGAACGCTGATGATCAATGATGACGTATCACTACCCAGATCTGGGTAGTGTTTCTGATTGGTCGTGCCGAGAGGGAAATTTGTTTTAACCAATCAGGGGCACTACCCACACCTGGGTAGTGACGCGTCATTTGTATAGAATTTTTGCGCTCGTTTCTCAGACGTCATTTTGAGGGGGAACCAGTGGTGGGGGGTCGCAAAATGTCGGCTGATTTCTCAGGCTATAAAACAACTTTATACATATAATTTCCTAATAGGAGTACGTGTTAAACAGAAATCGTCGAATAGTTGCTAACTATCCCAACGAACAATGTTCTGTTTATTGCACAAATTTCCTACATAAAACCTAAAATTGTAATTTTAAAAAATTTCAATACCAGAGTTACCTGAAAGACTAACAAATAGGTTTGACTAGTACTCTGAAAAGTTGTTGGTTTTCCAATAGAAGGAACAACTGGATTTCTTTTTTCTCAGCTCAGTCAGTTACAGTTCACCAGAGTAGCAATCATAACTGAATATTATTTATGTAAAAGCACGAGAACCTACAAAGCTGACAATGACTTTGAGATAACCGAACAATTAGAAACCCTTTCACTTCGAATGAACAGTGCTGAAAATCAAAATTCACAAATTTCACTTTGCAAAATAGCGAAAAAGAAATAGTACCAAGGGAAAGAACTGCCAAAGAGGTTTAACTTAATCAAACCCATGGAATCTCGTCCACAGACACAAAAGATACAGACTGTCAGCTGTCTCTTACTTTTCTTCGAGGTTAGTGGGGTGGTACACGCGTGGGCGGCTCCACTCGCATCTCGAGTCTACAGTTGTGCGTGGGGCTATTTTCTACCATCGCGCGTTTAGCTCGATTCAATAAGGAAAAAGAGACTGCTCGTAGTCTACAAAAGTTAGACCCTGTTTATATAGCGCAGTAAATGGCACCATGTGAAATAACGGTTGAATAGGTTTCATCTAAAACGTCAAATTAAACGATTTCATCCACCGTGGACTCAAAAGATCGAGCAATATTTCATGAGTCCATAGTTGACTGGGAAAGAAAGGGCAAAATGCTCAAACTCAGCACTGCAAAACTTCCCTTTAGAGCTTATAAAGTTCAATATTTTTCGAAACATAACTGTTGGCTTTTTAACTGTCTTTGAGGTTGAGCGATCTTTGTGACGAAAGCAATGGACTGGACCGCAAATCCAGCGGTGACAACATTCACCATCACTATCATTTCGGTTACCTTCTTTTTGTGTTTCTTGACACAAGCTAAACACTAGCTTCGCTAAGTCGTACGCGTTCCGCTAAATTGTTGTGAAGTTCCGTAAAAGACGGTCGATCCTCCGGTTCCTTGCTCCAGCAGCGTTTCATCAGCTCGTACAAGTCTCCTGGGCACGTGTCAGGCTGGGGTGGTGCAGAGAAGGGCGTGTCCGAACGGAGGAACGACGCTTGGATATTTTTAATCAGTTCCTCGTCACTAAGTTCTGAGTAGGGGTACTCTCTGGCAAGTGTGAGTATCTCCCACAGTGTCACACCGTACGCCCACACATCACTTGCGGTAGTGAAGCGACCTGTGCACGATAAATCAAACATCACGTTTAATTACTCAGAGTCACTAATAATTCATGAAAAGAAAATAAAAAAGAAAATCAATACCGTGTCTGCGGTTTGGATATCGATTGTGTGGTTTGAATATTGACTTGAAGAATCGTCGTTCATTAGAGAAGTTTTATCAAACACTCCCCTTGGCGTTTCATCTGATATCCTGACACATTGGAGTCGGTCTTAAAAAAACTCGGCTACGCTTCACTTTTTTAACCCACACATCGGATGAAACACTGAGCGTCGTGTTTGATATGTTACTTCAAATTGCTTTAACGCATGGGGGACACATAAAATCGGCAATTGTTAAGTCGTAAGTCAGAGTACTGAAATCAAATGACGAAATTTGCAAAAATTTCCTTTCGCACTGGTTTACCACGCGTGTTTACCTCTAATTAAATCGAATGATTGATAGGTTGGCTAACTGAATGAACGTTGCTTTGGTTGTTTTATTGGTCACTTCAACGATATACAAAAATAGCTCCCAATGAAAGTCCGTTTACCTTGCAGTATGCTCTCAGGTGCCATCCAGCGTATTGGTAGGATGACTCTTCCTTCAACGCGATAGTAGTGTTTACAATACAAGTTCCTTGACATTCCAAAGTCTGCTATCTTCACTGTGTAGGCGTGTCCTACCAGACAGTTCCGTGTTGCAAGATCTCGGTGAACATAGTTCAATGATGATATATACTTCATGCCGGCCGCCACTTGCTTTGCCATGTAAAACAGGGCGTGAAGAGAGACAAACTGAGAGTTACTACTCCTTTTCCTGCTTTGATTTACATACGTGTTTGGCTCTGGTTCTCTCTCTTTAAGAAACTGATTGAGATCGCCATTGGCCATGTACTCCACAATCATGCACATGGGGTCATCACGACAGACGCCCAGCAGGCGAACAACATTCTTGTGCCTGAGGCCAGCCATGGCTTTCACTTCCTTGAAGAAATCATTCTTAATGTTCTTATCTACGTCCGGCTTAAGCGTCTTAATTGCTACTGTTGCTTTCTGGCAGTTTTTATACTCTTCCCAAATCTCGCCTAACCCTGCAGCCTCACCAATATATACCTCACCAAACTGTCCATCACCAATCTTCTCTCGAAAGTAGAGCTTGCTCCGCGGAAAGTCCCTGAAGCTGTCCTGTCTGGGTCTCATGCTGAGTTCCTCGTCAGGATTACAATACAAACTGGTGCCAGACACCCCCTGATAAGGCTCCGAGTACACCTCCTCGTATATGGGATTAGGGAATATAGTCAATGCTTTAGGTGAAATTGAATCAATAGGTTCAGAATACCCACTGATAACATTAAACCTGTCGGGGGATTTCGGTAACGTAGGACTCTTAACCAAGGGTGTGTCAGGTTCTGCATAATCATTATCTGGAAACTCTTCCATGTAGTCTGTAGTCTGAGAATCCAGTGGAGAAGGTATGGTAGGTTTGGGTGAGGGTCCTGGTGACGCTGAAGCGGCCGATAACAGAGGAGTATCAGGTTCGGCGTAAACTGCTTCAGGGACTGAATGTACTGGCTGCAGGGGTGGAGGCACCGGCGGCTTCACTGCAACAAATTCAACAACAACGATATCAGATATGAGCCAGTGGCCGATCCAGAGGAGGAGCACGGGCAGCCCGCCCCCACCCCCCTTATTTTTAGACCAAACCGAGGCCCGAAGCGCCGAAAAATATTTTTTGGAGACCGGCCCCCCCCCACTTTATCTTGAGGTCTGGATCCGGCGGTGTCAGCAATGACTGAAGTTAATACTGTGTCTGACAGGCGACACTTAAGCCGGGCATTGTTTGAATTTTGGAACATCTTAAAGTCTCTTCTGTCAAAACTGTTGAAATGATCGCTGTGCTGCTGCGTCAGTGAAACTCAAAAATTTGGTGTTGCCATCTGAGTGGATAAAGTCTATATATAGGTTTAGACGAAGTTTTTTGTAGATGAAGTTTGTCCACTGTAAAAAGATTCAAAAGCTCTCGCTTTGAGTGCTAGCCCTTTGTCAGAGTGAATCTAGGGTTTGAGGATTGTGTGTGGTTTATATTGCGAAATGGCAGAGCTTAGACTACGAGTAGTCCCTCATTTTCCCTCAGGGATGGTAGAGCGTGCGAAACGTGAGAGCGCGTGAAAATCACCCCACGCGAGAAAGGCGAGACGCGGCGGAGGGAGAGAAAAATGAGGGACTACCTCTCCCCCCGCCGTGTCTCGCCACTCTCGCGTGGGGTGATTTTCACGCGCGCTCGCGTTTTGCTCGCTCTACAATCCCCGAGGGAAAATGAGGGATTACTCGTAGTCTACGCAAAGCTTCACTAGTTGTAGAAACGCGTCAGCTGTACATTCACTATTTTTTTTTTTTTTTCATTTTTCAGTATTATACACTGCAAAACAAGAACTTCCTTCAATTTTTACCTTCTCTCTCCATACATATGAGATCACAACACGGATTCTTTGCAACAAACCTTTTTTTCAGAGGTTTTATATCAGAGCCTAAAAAACGGATGAAACACTGGGTGTCGTGTTTGATGTAGTCACTTCAAAATTGCTTGAACGGTCAGTTATTTTACATTATCGGAAACACTTAATTTCACTAGCCCTCATGCAAAAAAACACGTTCCTTCAGTTTTGACTTTCTCTATCCATACGTATGCGATGATCACAACACAGATTCGTTGCAACAAACCTTTTTTCAATGGTTTTATATCAGAGCCATGTCTATGCAGCTTCTGAGAGCCGTTAACGTAGCCATTGGTGTTGGATTCCTTATCCATATCAGTCCCAATAGAGGCGTATATAGGGCAGGCTGTCACATCTGCTCCTCCAACTCGCCTTGAACTGTTAGTACTGCCAGTGTTTCTGAGGCTGCTTCTTTTCTCCTCGCATTCGCTCGCTGTGCTCTCCACGCGAGAAACTCGTCTGTCCTCGTCGTACTGGTTATATGGCTGCATTTCAACTTTGATAAAATGATTGAAAGGCTTTTCTCGGTGAAAGAACCAGTGAGGATAACGCCACCAACATATAAACAACACAACAGCTAACAACACAGCAATCACTGCACAGATAATGCCAGCTATCACACCACCATCCATTGAATTACTCTTTGAACTGCCTCCACCTGGTGGAAAATTAAAAGTGAAAGGATTACAAAATACAATTGAACCGGTTTTGCAAGAATTAACTGGCCTTAATAGTTATCAGATGTATAGACTGAGGACCGACAAACAGCTACTGAGGTGAAAAGTATTGTCAATCACATTACATCCATGTAATTGAATTAGTAATTGAAGAGGGTTGGACATCACATGTCCCTTGATCTACTGAGAACAGATGGAGACGCAGAGGCACAAGTAACGACACTGTCAAGGAAGTAAGCAGTTCCTGCATCAAACATGCAGCGACTCTCCCCACAAAATTTTGCACAACTTTCGTTTTCAATTTTTCAAGGGGCGACTGTTGCTCCTAAGAAAAGAGAAATCGTGGGGAAAACAAATTGCGTTATGGGGAACTTGAAAGTCGCAAATTTACGTACAAATGGACTTTGGCACAGTTTTGCCAATCACTCGCTATAAAACTTAAGTTAGCAAAAAAATAATGGTAATACTTTTAAATGACGAATACGCTTATACGCTTTCATATTTTACTTTGGTGGCTAATTTCAGTCTGTTCGGTGGCCAGTCACATAGATGAATGAAACAATTACATTGTTCCCCTAATTGAGGACTTTAAACTGGTCAGGGCCCAGGAAAGGAGACTCCCTTTTAAAAGAGACGTAAATGCTCATCATCTCGTTTAGGGTGTCACAGATCAGTTTTTCGTCTCATGCAGGGTGTTCCAGGGAAAACGTCAATGCTTTTAGCCGTCACGATCCCGTTTAAGGCTGACAAATGAAGAATTACAGACAAGTATACATTCTATTTTTAGCAGTCTGGTATCCTTAACCCTTTAAGCCCTAAGGGTGACGAGCATCAAATTTCTCCTTGTAATATCAATGCTTTGTAAAACAGAGTGGTCATGAGAATTACGGACATGATCACACAGGATGAATTTGCTTGATATTTTATCAACTTCTCCCAACTACTTCTGTAGGAAATGAATAGGGGAAACAAATGAGAATTCAATTTTTGATCCTAGGGTTTAAAGGGTTAAGGGGCCAATAAAAGCCGAAGCAAAGCCCAAATTGGTCATTGTAAATTTCAGACAACACCAACTGTTTCATATGCCTCCCCCGCTACCCCACACCCCTTGGAGGACATGATATTATTCTAAAGTGCATTTTTCCTGAAAACAGCTGAGTATGTTTCATACCTGTTCCCTCTGTTTTTGATGGGCTAGTGGTGGGAGGAAAAGTTACTTTATCAGAAGGCGTTACAGTGGTTTTTGAAGGAATTACAACTGGCATACACTGGACCTCTGGGTGAGTCTTGGAACCAAGGGCCTCTGAAAACAACACAAACACAGCATGTTGTCTTAATGCTGCGAAATAAATGGCTTCAGGAAAATAATAGGGTCTATACCAGAAGATGCTTGTGGTAATGATAACTACAATGGAACATAATGGTGAAATACAAAAGACAAGGGAAGGTTTGCCACTAAAATGTACGTAGGTTGTGTGCAAACACCACCTATTTCGGTTGTGAGAAAAAACATAGTCACTTTGCCTTAAGGAACAAAGGAAATAGGAGACATCTGCACACAGGCTAGACTTTAAGTCCCAACAATGTTTCCTGCTTGGGGCAAAACATTTGCACATAAAACCAAACATTTTTTAACCGAGAGGCAAAATAGCTACCATTCATGCCCTCCTTGTCCTCGTAAGGTAAAAATACTTAGTATTCACCTGATTTAAAAGAAACCTCACTTATTAATATCCACTCTGCTGCATAAGTGAAATCCAACTTAATTTTTCTTCCACTATGTCGACACAAGTCCACTGTGACATTACTGTTTAACCAACTTGATCCACTGCTAACATCCTTAGGACTGTGAGCGAGTGAGCCATTAAAAGCATCTCCATCACCCTTACTAAAACATACATCAACTTTGGAGAACAGTTTAATATTGTCTCCATCTCTGACATTGCAATGTAATGTCATTGAATGGAAAATTCTAGTTTGAAAGAATTCAAATATAATGTAAGCTGTAGGAGTGTCCTTAGAATTCCAGCCAATCCAGCCTAATCCACTGCTCACTGCATAATCTGCTGGTGCCAGTATACCATCAGTGAGAAATCCAAGACCATTTGAAAGGATGCCTTTCTTGTCTTCACCATCATAAATCAAATCTGTGAAGTTATACATTCCTTGTCTTGAATTTCCTTGTGGCATATTGTAGTTGATAAGCCCTGACAGTTAAAAAAATAAAAGTTAAATTAAAACTTTAATAAAGTTCTAATGTTTGTAAACCTAAATCATGTTAAGCACAGAGCAACAAAATCAATACAAATACTGTAAATCCTCTAATGGCAACTTAATTACATACACAATGTTTGTTAATTTTGGAGGGAAATATTATGGGTTGCCAAGGAGTGAAATACTTCTTTTTAGAGAGGGTATTTTGTGCCCTTTCAAAAGAGGCAAAGCTTTCTACTTTCAGTACCTGTTGAGATATAAATTATGTATAAGCATTTTTTTTATCTACACAAGGAGAATTTTGCCTTTTTTGGGTCAGTGAGAAAAGAGTTAAGCAGAATAGCATACTCAACCATTAAAATATACTCAAAATGGAACACTCGAGAAATAGAAATGTTGATTACAACATAAAAGCTGAAAAATAACAATGATAACACTGACCATTCCTAATTATTATAAACTTTAATAACAAGGCTGTGCTCTAAGAAAAAATGAAGCAGGAATTCCAGCATTTCTTTGAACCTGTGAAATCCAGGGTGCCCAGCTTACGATTTCTTTGAAAAAAAAGTAAGATTTTCGAGCTGCCTGAGAGCACAAGTTAAGTGCCAAGGGGCTATTGGGGACTTGTTTATTTTTAAATAACTTCCACCATATGGTGCGGAAAACAACAAAGCGGGGCTCCAATTTAGGTGTCTCCTTATACATAACCCACTCAGCCCAGGAGAGGTTGGCCACACCACCAGAGTCTACATCCCCTGCTCTTTTTTAACGGTGGTGTGGGTTCTTTAACGTTCCATAAGAACCAGTTAAGTGAAACAGTGCTGTGAGACAGGACCTACGGTTTTTGGTCCTTATCCAAGAAGGCTAGAAAGTCTAACCATCTGTAGATGTCATTACAAAGGCAGCATTTTCTCCTCAGTTGTTCAAAGACCCTGAGTGTAGGTCTGGCCACGTTCCAACCAGCAACTTCCTGCTCAGCAGACCAGTGCCCTTCCAACTGAGCTAACCACACAGTGGCTAGAGCAGCCTTGAGTGATATTAAATTTTACATTCAACTTACTATTTCTACGGTCATGTAAGTAGACTTCTCTATACTTCAATAATAAAATTGTTTTCAAAAAGGTTATTGTTTACATTTTCTTTAATGCCCGGCTACTGTTAATAGCTACTATTACAACTCACCATTTACCAGTGGACAGCCAAGCAGCTCAAACCTCATGCACACCTGCTTACTGACATTGAATAAAGGAACCAACCTGATTCCATCTGCAATTAGTGGAGGCCTCAGAATTGTTCTCTGTACGGGCCTGTCTATATTACCCTTAAAATACTGAAAAACAAAATAGTTTATACATATAATGATTTTTCTGACACAGGTCTACCTTCAACTTTCTGATCTCTCTCCATGGGCAATAAAAAAATTATCTAAATTATTTAAATCTATTATGCTTTACATAACAGGTTGCAATTGATATGGCCCAGTCAGGGTAAAATTCTCACCAGCAATATGGCCTTGAAACAGCAACATAGGACTAAATGAAAAGGCGACAAAGGATATGAAGATAGCTTAAATACTGACAGGAACATGGCCTACTCCTAAAAATGCAAAATGACCTAATTTGAAAATCAGAATAGGGACATACATACTCTTTCATAGGTGTTTGTAAAATAATTAACAACTGCGTCACTGAGTGGAGGTGGGTGCCTGGGATGTCCAGGGGCTTCCACCTTTGGCACAGCCAGCCCCTACACAGAGTTACGCCCCCATGGCTGGCAAACGCGCGCCCTCCAGCCATGAGCCCCCAAGCCAATGGAACCAGGCACCTGTAACACTGATTTAAAAGTGAAAGAATAAAGGGGGGGAGGGATGAGGGTAAAAGAATGATCCAAAGGCTAAACGAAAAGAATGGCTGCCAGGAAAACACTGTACTGAGCACATGGAGGAGATGCAAGCAAGGCTGACCGCGCTTGAGCCAAACGACAGACCACTGACCACGCCCGCACTACTTGTTGTTAACTGTGTTAAATAAATATTTATTTAACCTAATTTTACTAGAAAATTACATGGCCACTTGGAGATACAAAATTTCTTTTTGTTTTTCTTTACTCAAAGAGAGATTTCACATCTCCAAGCGACCATGTCAGCGTGCAAAGAAGGTGGTTTCCGATAGCCCGGGGCTAGAGGATTTTGCTACTGGGCTAGTGAATTGTGTTCTCAACTTACTCGATGGGCAGGTAAAGTTTTTTGGGGGAATTCACTGTAATCAATCCTGCTCATCAAAAAAATGTTTTCAGGCTACATAAAGTGACTCTTGGGCTAGTACATTCCAGCTGCAGCTTGCCTGAATGGCAAGCTGTAAAACTGACTTTCTTTGCACCCTGCCATGTTATTGTAATATCCTCTTTGTGTGAACACAGTAAATTGTGCTGGGGAAGGAAACTAAGTTTAACATGATGGGGCACTTATCACCAGCTGATGAGTGTTCCAGAGTAATAATTAACTAGTTAACTGAAGATCTTTGTCATTAGTTCAGTTCATACCTCCTGCAAGTTGCCAAGCCACTTCCAAGAAGAAGGGTCACTTTTCTTTGGGGTGTAATTAATAAGGAAACGTTCCACTTTTCCTAATCCTTTAGAACCCCCCTGTAAGTCAATACCCTTAATTCTTACAGGTTCATCCAGCTTGACCTGTATGAACTGTGAATATTGTGTTTTGTTTAAAAGGCCTTTCTGATCTGGACACCAACCACCATTACCATCAGTATGATTAAATCTAGCATAAATTGCTCCAGAAGGACCAGATCGTGGGGATGTTGCCCTGATCTGATCATCGTTGATTCGTCCATCTTCCATTCCCAGTGGAGACAAGCAACCTAGAAAACAGCAAGACACTGTTATGAAAAAAAATTAACAATTGGTTCAAGCATCAACATGCATATGTCAAGATATGAAGCACAAGGGAAGTTTGGAGAGCTCAAAAGCCAAGAGCAACTCTAGCCGTTTGAGAAGAACTTCACAAGAACTCAAGGAATTAGTTTGTTGACGTCACCAACGTGCTCAATGGGAATATGAAGCATGCTCGTGCTATTGAATTTGACTGGGTGAGTATTTTAGCTAATTTTTTTTAAGGGGGATTGATCAAACTTAATGCCACTAATGCAACACCACAGTCTCTTTAGAAACTAACTCTTTCATTTATCTGTCACAAACAGTCCACCGGTGGCAAATCCAAAAAAACTTTCGATAAGGGTGAGAGGTAGCTGATTGAAACAATTCCCTCTCTAAATCTAAGATTTAGGAAAAAGTATGATCATAACATGGACTATTCATTCTTGCATTTTTATAGTGTATTTTACTTAATATAATTTTCCTAAAAATGTGTCAATGTAATGGCTTAATTTTTTCCATACAGAGGAACTGACAAGAGATCAAAGTTTTTTTAATCTGCACGGGTAAGGCTCATACATGAACCTAAGGCGTGAGATGAGTTAGCAGTTGTACAGCAGAATGCTGAGAATTTGAACCAGACCAAACTTCCCTTCACAAGTCAAACACTGTGATTTTACCCCCTTGATTTTCTAAACCTCCTGATAATTCAAACTAATTTTGTTTTGTGAAGGTGATTCAAAAAATCTGGATTCCACTGTATAGTGCATTTGCTATATGTCACACAAGAGACTAAACATAAAAACAAAATTGGTTACTACACAAGGCAGTTGTGGATTTAAGACATCCATTAATTCATGAACATACCTTCTTGTGAGGTCACCAGAAGAATCCCAGTGCTGGTCAAAAGGAGGGTAATCCAAAGAAGACTGAACAATCTATCTTGAACATACATTTTGAAAGAAGAAAAATTTTCAAATCATCCTGCAAAAAAATATATTTTTTCAAGTGTTAAAAACATAAGTCCCACCTTTTCATATATTTGACACAGCTGAATATTCTGTAACCTACATGTACAGATTTTCACTGACAGAAAAAAAAACAATGCCAGCCTTGTGGTTCACATTTCTCAGTCATACTTTCTTAAAAGTTTCAATAGCTGCAGTTTAAAATAATTGTCTCGTGTTTTTCATCTGGCAAGAAGAAAATGTATGGCTTGTAAATACAGCACTGATGACTACATTTTGCACATATCATTTCTTACTAGTCAGACGACAAACTCCAACATTGTTTTCTTACATGCACCAATGGAATCAAATAATTGCACCAAGTGTCGAGTTCTATCAGCTAAGACTCTAGTTGAAGGAGATACATGTCTAGTTAAAAGAGTTTTGTAGCCTATTTTTTGAGTTTACAAAGTCTTTACTAACAGAATCTAACACAGATTTTCCTGAGCAATATATCAACACTCCACTCTATACAGGACACAAGAGTAGGCCAATAGGTCACCACTTTACTCATCAAAAATTTTTAATCTCACTAGTGTAAAATAATCCAGCACTGATATAATCACCCTAATCCAAATTAAATAACACATTGCAATGAAAGAGAAGAACCTCTTAAAGAATCCAATTAGATTATTTTTTTAAACTTGTGTCAAAAGACTTTGTGGTGTGGAACAAAATTTCCATTTTTACATGATTTTTGTTTTAGAATATGTTTTAAAGATAATTTAGGACCTCCCAGATTAAACATAATGTACTTAGTAATCATTGCAGAAATGGCAAAGTAGAAAAGAGTATATGCTTCCACTTCAGGTTTTATGCTAACAGGAAAACATTCAACCTTTAATTTAGGAGGCTGTCGATACTCCGCTTACATTTAAAAAATCCCAGACAATAAAACTATTTCCTAAATCCATCATGAACAAACAAGGCAATAACGCCAGGATAAACTACATACAAGGTTGTCACTAAGGGGTTTGGTTCAGGGATATGGTCATGACCCCAAGCTACTTTCCTAGGAAAGAAAAGACAAATTAAATCTAGAAGAACTTTCTAGATGTTCAATCTTCGCCTAGTCAACTTGAATTGATTCTATCTGTACATCTTCAATCCAGTACATGGAATAACTCATTTGCTGGAAAATCTTTGTCCTTCAGAAGCTGTGTAATTACCTTTCCACACAGACGGTGTTGGGAATTTCCTCCTGCAAAGGTAATCAGGGTTGTGCTGTGCTTAAGCAGTGCCTGGCTCGCCCCTGGCAACTTGCTTTACCTTTCGTCAATTATAAGAAATTTTGCCTCAAGTGGCAGTTTATCAGATCTTGAAGACTAAGGTCTTGCAAGCATTCCACAAGCTAAACAAAATTTGGGAGTCCACCATGGCAGACAGCATGGAAAGAAACCTTTATGTGGCTCCAGTCATTACGGTAGTTGTTAGAGCGGTTTTCACTTGACTGTCGAATTGGGATTGGTTTTGGTTTTGGTTTTGGTTTTACTACGTCCTTTGGTTGGCTAGTGTATTTACTTTGGTTTTGGTTTTACGACAGTCAAGCGAAAACCGCTCTATCTATTATGGCTAAGCTGGAGGACAGGCTGGATGATATGATAGGTACAAAATGTGTCCCAGAAAGACGGCATCAATAATCATTATGGTGATCTGCCACTTCTAATGCCATGGCTTTTGCACTATAACCATCTGTGACTTTCATGTTCCCTATGATGCATTTTGCTTTCCCCACACAATTTTGCCTATGTTTTGTTTTCAGTTTCTTGAGGGAAGATTGTAACTCCCAGGAGAAATTGAAAACACTACATTTGCAAAATGATTTATGTCAAGCTTTACTGGGCAAGATCAAATCGAAAAAATAAAATAGAAAAAAAAAACAAATTGAAAATATACAAACATAAAGAATTGAAGCCCAAAAGGGATGGGCAGGAATGGAACACTCAGACCCATGCAGGGTGCCTACCCCAGGAAAGTATAAGGATAGGTGCAGACCTTTTCTCCAAAGCTCCTCTTAAAAAATAGCTTGGATTGGGTTCACTCTAGGTTTTGATCACTTTCTTGTTTGCGGTTGCACATCAGTGAATTGCCCATGGGGAGGAAAAAAAGTTGAATTCTGTTTTGTAGTCAACATCGTTGCAAACATTGAAGACTGAAATAAATTGTAAACGGTTTCGAGCATTTTTACATGTACTCTTGTAATAAAACCTCCACATCAATAAAGCTTAGCAAGACTGATTCAGCCTTGAAAATTTTGAGATAGTTAAAACAAAACACGTGAAAGAGGTGAAAGAAGAAGTAATGAAAAGAAAAGCCTTTCAACTATTACCCTATTAGAAGATCGTTACCGGTAATTAATACTTTCCTTCTCAAACCTGTTACGGATGTTAACCTTATCAAAGGTGTAGACTGTCAGCTTTTGATGTGGCAAACAAAATAATCAATATAAAATCCAATTTCACCTTTCATTGCCTTTAACCGAACCAGAATTTGTTTGAAGAGTTTTCTTCAGGTTGTATTTTCTGTTGATTTTGATCTTTTCACTCCTTAAACGAAACGCTGAGAACAAAAACAGCACCGCCCCAGAATCTCAAATTTGGATCAAAATACGTGCTTCATTTATCTGTTGGAAATTATTCATGTAGCTACATAACGTATAGGTTTACAAGGTGGAATATGGTGCTTAAATGCAAACTTTTAAGAAGACTTGACCTTACATCACGCCTCAAAATAGAATATCTAGCGGGGCACCAAACAGAAATCTTTTTTGAAAAGTTGTATTCAAATGTGTTTGTATACACGCCTGTGCCAAATATAAAGGTTACATTTTAGAAGTTGTAGACAGGATGTAAAGTAATTCTTGCGGTTTTAATCGCCAGTCTCGTTTCTCAAATTATTTGGCGCGACACGCAAATTTTTAAATCCTCTGGGTTTTCTCACAAATAAATTAATCATTTTCGAAATTGACGCCAAACAACTTCACATCATTCATTCTAAATATTTTTAAGAAATGCAGTAAAAATTAAATACAAAATGGAACAATGGCTGTAATATTGTCAATACTGGTAGCAAGAGGAGGCTCTTGAGAATCGACGACTTGATGGTTGCGGTAGATCAGATGTGGTCAATCTTCGCACAAAAGAACATGCCATGCTTTTTAATTTCTAACTCGCTCCGGGCGAAACTAAAACTTTTAAGAGTACAAAGGATGGATTTCCTTTGCTTTTGCAATATCTTATCGGTAGAATATAACTTAATCGCTGTTATTTGTTTGGATAAAATTTATAAAAAGACAAACATTACACGGTCAAACGGACTGGGAAAAAATCACTATCCTCCAACGATAAGTGAATTAGTTACTGCCGATCTTTAGCTAACGAAAAGCTTTGCACTTTGGATATAAATAACTTAAAGGAAAACAGTAAACCGTCACTACGTTGCTCACACAACTTTAGCTTAACTTGTTTACCATTGCACATACCTTCACCGCATGATGTTGTACAGAATGGAAATACCTGCGTTCGGGTTGACACTAACCGAAGAGAACGAGTGCGAAAGATTTCCTGGCTCGCAGAAAATAGCAGACGTCAAATATACAGTTTGTTTTCTTCCACGAAATAATTTAAAAACAGCATAGAACTCTGCCGCGGCTTTCTACGAAACTACCCGAACGTACTGCATGTAAATCCCACCGACTTCCACTTTCGGAGATTATCCCATGATCCTTGGCGCTTTCCAGCACTAACACCGGAAGTACACGCACCTTCCTGTGTGTTTTGCTTTGTCTTTGCTGATCTTTGCAAAACCATTCAAAAACGCCCTACTTTGTCTACTGGACTTCCTTTACGGGACATTAAGAAGACAAAACTGCAAAAAGTCTGACGCTTCTTAAAATAGCGAGCTACGTCTGCAGTCTGAGTACAGTCAACTCTCGCCTTGCGGACACTCCGCTATAACGGACACCTCGATAATACGGACAGCAGATAAATTCTGGGCAAAAATAAATTACAGACATTTGACTGAAATAAACTCCCGCTATTACGGACTCTCGCTACAGAGGACACTAACTTAAGGTCCCTACAGTGTCCGCTATAAAGGGAGTTGACTGTAGTGGGTGGGGTGCTTTTCACAAGAACACCACTACGTATTGAGATCACAATAATTTTTGTCCTTTGTTCTGATTGACATCCAAACAACCCGGAAAGTAAAACCCAAAAGGAAGCTACAGTAGAACGAAAGCAATAGAAGGAAAATACTGATAGATAGTTTTGTTCGCACTTTCGAACTACAAGAAGGAAGTGGTGCAAGCTTGAAAGACCGTTTCTGTATGTCTCCTAAGACGACAGTGTAAAAGTACGAGAAAATTGGTCGGTGTACGGTTTAAAATCTACCTCTCGCAAAAAATACTAAACCAAATTACATGTTAAGCATTGGAGAGAGCCTGGACGATGTTGCATTGTATGTTAAAGATTTATATTACACAGCAACAGCCCGGCTGTTCTCCCCGCGTTTTCACTATTAACCAGAGTTCATTGCATAGTCATCTCAGAGTTAGACTACGAGTAGTCCCCATTTTTCCTCAGGGATAGTAGAGCGAGCGAAACGCGAGCGCGCGTGAAATCACCCCACGCCAGAAAAGGCGACACGCGGCGGGGAGAGAGTTCATTTTTTCTCTCTCCCCGCCGCGTGTCGCCTTTTCCAAGCGGGGGCCGCCACCACTGAAAATGTTCCCCAAAACTCGCATAAGTGAACCTTTTGGCAGGCTACGTCCTCTTGAGCCTCTTGAACGCCCAGTTTTCCCTTTCTTTCTGAACGCCTGCCAGCTAAGGCATCTCACTCCCAGGAAACCAACCTCTCAGAAAAACTCTCAATTAATAAACTGAGGCCCTTCTTGGAGTCCTTACATGTAAAGGATGATGTCATCCTCCTCCCATATGAGGGAGTTTTAGCAACGGCGAAGGCGGCGGCAACGAGAACGTCAATAAGCAATAGGTTTATTAACCAAAACGGCAACTTTGCACGTGCATCACGCTTTTTTGTACATTTCGTTGCCGCCACTGCACGACCACGACGTGAAAATGCCTAACTTCGCGTTTTATGGGAGACGTAAATAAGCAACGGCGAAATTTTCTTTGTCTTTATAAAGTTGAGTGCGGTCCGCAAGAAATCAGCTCCGAGGAAATTGGCCTATACAAGACACTTTCAGCGAAATGGAATAAATGCGACAAAGTCCCATACAAGGCCTATTTCAAGGCGTTTTCACAGACAGGTATATTTTAAGATGCATTTTAGAACACTATTTCCCTCCAAAATGAAAACCCCGCTCTGCCTATCAGCGCATTCAAATTATAAGATATGAAAAAGGAAAACTATATGTCATAAAAAAAGGTCAACTATACAATTTTCAGGTTTTGCTGATTGGTTTGTGAGACAGCTCTTAAAACATATTCTAAATTCGCGCCAAAATTGTTCTAAAATTAAACTGGTGGGTAAGTAAGTAAGTAAGTAATTTTATTTAACCACATAACGCATATGAGCGATAGCTCGTTTAAATGCAAATGTGCCATAAAAATTACAACGTGATAATTTACATAATGTACATGTACAAGTGATAAATAAAAATATGAAATAGAGAAATTAAATCAACTAAAAAATAATAATAATTTAAAAAGAGAAAATATTGGTAATCAGATTGTCTATTTACAAAAAACACAGTTGCAGTCATACGATGAAGACAACTGTATGTTTTGTAAGTTTTTCCTAAAAATAGAGAGGGGCTCCGACATCCTTATTTTGTCTGGTAGATTGTTCCATTGTTTGCCAGCCTGGTACGTGAAAGAATGTTGCATATAAGATGAGGTCGGTCTTGGAAGAACAACCTTAAGATGGCCCCGTAGGCTGTAACCATTGCTTCGCAGTAAAAACATTTCCCGATTGTAGTTCGGTGCCTGGTTATAAATGCTATTGTATACGAGTATCAGTGCTTGTTCTATGCGTCGATGTTCCAAGCTTTTGATATGTACAGTTTTAAGTGGCTCTTCATAAGCAGTCGATTTAGAGTAGTTAAGAAGAGTCCTAAGAGCAAATGCGTTGGTTGACTCTAGTTTTGCAGACAAACCTTTACTTAGACCTATGAACAATGGTGATGCGTATTCAAAGTGAGGCAGAATAAATGCTTTGTACAGTTTAATCATAATATCTGAGGGTATAATTGTACGAATGCGACGAAGAATTGAAACTTTTGTGTTCACTTGCCAGCAAATTTCTTTAATATGTGCTTTAAAAGAGAGTGAATTGTCGATAATTACACCAAGGAGCTTGATCTGTGGAATGAAACCAGGGTGGGCGAAAACGCCGTGATACAAGTACGTGAAAGTTGCGCCCTCTGGATGGGCCCCTGGTAAGAGAGAATGCCTAGGAACCATAGAATGAAATGATCATTCTCTTCTCTTCTCTTCCTTGTAAAGGAAGAGCCAAGGTAACATAGAGTCAAGTATGACATGTCTGCATCCACGGTAAGATCTATTGAGCACTGAAGGCTAAGAGATCGCAGCAAATGCCATATCCCCTTCCAATAACAGTTATGAAAAATAACTAAACCATAATAATAATAATAATAATAATAATAATAATAATAAGGGAATATCTAGACTTTGGAGGGCGAAGACAACAGTAACACCAGTCGTTGCGGGAGCTCTAGGAGTGATACCAAAGAACTTAAAGGGGCACTTGAAGGAAACTAGAATTCCAAATAGGGTCTCACAGAACTTTGCAAAAGTCTGCACTTCTTGGAACGGCCACCACATTGAGAAAGGTCCCTTAAGTCTATGGTCTAGGGAAGGGATCAGAGTAAAAGTAGAAAATGTCATTATTTCCAGGACAAAAAACACCTGCGCAAATTAGAAATAATAATAATAATAATAATAATAATAATAATAATGAAACAGGCTGACCTGAGACTGACAAGAGTCATTTGAGCAAATTAAGATTTTCCTTTGTTAAGATAGAGAACTGACACTTTCACATAGATCTAAAACGTTTTTTTATATAAAAAAAAAATTCTTCAAGAGGAACAAATAATGAATATTAAAGTTAAGTGAATTAGATGAATCCATATTTCACACAACAGCTCCCATTTCTAACTATTTATGTACCCAATACTAGAGCTTTATCACCACCAAAAATCATTCTTTGACAAAGCCCTTGTCTCCATATTTTGTTTCCTTGGGAGGCAGTAGTATGTCGTTTTTCTTCTCTGTATAAATATAAAAAAAGACATAAAAACAAAAAATCATGGGCAGTTGCATATAGTTAGAAGAACGAGGAAGAAAAAGCCTTCCTAACTAACCTATTTTAGAAAACTTTCAAACAATTTTGATCACTTTATTTGTACTACTGGTTTGCTCTGTTGAATCTGAAAAAAGACATACATGTCTCCTAGATTATAACCAAAAAAAATGCACTTTGACGTCACAGTTAGCTTTTAGTCACAGAAAGTTTTAATTTCTGCCTAAACTTTCTCAAGGTCCTTCGCTTCTCACTTCCTGTTCTGATAGTAGAGCTCCCACTCTCTTAGCCTTTGAAAAGGCCTTTGGTACAGCCTTTTCACAGGCTACCACTCTCTTGTTTGTTTTTGCTGTAGAGAACATTAAAAAATCTCCTTCTTGTTCGTGAAAAATTTTGAGCTCGACTAGTTGGCTAATTTCTGCCATGCAATGAAATCTTTCCTGTTCAATCATGATGGCTGGATTTGGCTTTTTTCTTCTCATGTTTTACAGACTGGCTCGCCTTCATTTCTGTCCACAAAAAAATAAAAGAAATTGGCTAATATCCACTCAGCTTGACCTCATGCTTAGGTCATGCTCAGGTGCTTCTAACCTGGCAATTGATTAATTTTTCCATCCACTGTTCCTTCTAGAGAGAGGTCCCTGTGACAGGAAGTTATCACTCTGTATGAGACAAACCATCCACAGCCAGCCCCTACACCTGTGAGAAAGTAATGTAAATCGGCTGTAAGTTTGAGCCTCTTTTAACCACAAAATAACACAAAGTTTACGGACATTACCTGAGGCCAGAGGATAGACATAATGTCCAGTTATTTGACATATCAGGTCCCTACTTTCACAACAAATAATTAATAATTTTATAAATGATAAGGTGAAAGCAAATCACTTACATCTGCTTGTTTCACCTTTGAATCTAGCACTTTGAAATGTTACCAAAAACCTGGTATAAAGTTTCCTGGGAACTATCAAAAAGTATATAATACTGAGAAATGACAACAAACAAGATTGATTACTTTGTCTGACGGAATGAATGATTGTTTGTTTGACAGATTGATCATTTATGGATTGCTTAATATTATTGACTGTCTAACTGACTGATTGATTGATTTATTGAATGATTGATCGGTTGAATGACTGAATCCTGTTAAGTTTACTATTTTTGATGAGTTGTGTTATTGTTACATGGAAAGTTCGTAAATGACACTACTGTTTTTTATTCCTATCACTATATATATGAGGATTCCTTTGGCTAAAATCTCCTCATCTTTATCAAAAGTAACATACCAAGAGAGACCAATGGAAGATACTTCTTTGGTAATTTGGGGAAACCAGAAAGCCCAGCAAACACTACACTACCTCCTGTCAGATGTAAAAATAAAGCACACACATTAACACTTTGTGAAAGCTAGACTGTCACAACAGGCAAAGTTGAACCTCCAACATAATGGCCACCATTATATGTATGCAATGAGCACTCACAATATTTTTTCAAAAGTCGCCAGTCCATACATATATAATTACTACTGTTCTAAGGAAACCTGTACAGAATAGCCAACTCTACAATGGTATTAATATGGCTAGAATTTCCTTGTTGCACTGTACACATTGGCCATGTAGCTAGGGCATCAAAATAATAATGCAATTTACTTTCATTGCAGAATTCCACTACCAACAATCATATCAGTATTGACCCAAGAACATTCTATACCCCACATAAACAAATTTGCCATTGAGTTTATGCTTTATTTCCAGCTATTCTAAAAAATACATTAATAACATAACTGGAAAAGATATGTTCACAACCAATATAATAATTATTGCTAATAAAAGAACACAATAGGCCTTTCAAGGCTACTCTAAACTGGGCATGCTGTAGAAAAATTGACCTTTTTTCACATCAAACCATATACAACCTACAACTGATGACAAAGTTGCTGAAAAAATGTTGTCAAATGGGGTATTTTTTAGAGAACACAAGAGTCTAGATCCCTCCCCCCAGCCCTTCATTCAAAGTTGGGGTACCTGTTGTTTTTACAGGTAGCCTGAACAGTGGCAAAACATGGCTTACAGGGACCCCAATAGGGTTCTTCAATATTTATTCCATTATCTAGAATTTTTGCTCTGCTCCATAATCCTGACAGTTACTACCGGTGCTGGATCATTGCAATCTCAAACATACATTTTAAGAGTGCCTTATTGATCTAGAGGTTAGATAGTGGGATAAAAAAGTGGTATGCTTACAAAACCCGAAAAACCTATTGGTGAGCCTCTTCAAGGCAGAGGCGATGGGAGATGGAAATCTTGACTTTTCTCTTTTGAAGTAGATAGTGTCAACAAAACATGGGAAATGCCCACGAGGGCAAAGTGACCCAACTAAATTCATCACTGACTGAAGTTTGGTCCAAATTATTCACAAGAGACAAAGGAAACTCTGATTTAACCTGACAACCAACCTAAATCTATCTTGAAAATAATGATCTTGTAACTTACCAACTAAAATAGCCAGCATTCCATACCACCCAGCCTTTCCTTGGCACTTCCTCCATTCCAGTAAATCCTAATGTGATTAAAAAAATACCTACTAAATCTCTGCAGTCTAACAACACTTGTCAAATTTGTTGTACAGTCAAGCTTCAATGAGTGCCACCACCTCTTGTTTGTGACCAGTACCTCTGACATTAAGCGACCACCTACCCTGCGGGCAGAGTCTCCTTTGATCTTCCTAGAAAATATCAGGAAATATCCTCTTCCCAAAATTTTCTAGGAAGATCGAAGGAGACTCTGCTTTCAGGGGTAGCGACCACCTATCCAAAACAGTGGGGGGGAGAAAAATAGAGGGACTGTAATAACATCACTGCAGCTCACGTTCATGGAGCGCGTTGTATGAGCAACGAAGGCGTTTGATTGGTCATTAGACAATAGATGTTAATTTGCGTTGATAGCGGGTTTAGTTTAAGTTACCAACATTGACAAGTCGTTGACAGGTTGACTTTTCCATTAAACGTATGCTTTCATACCATAAGGAACATCTTGCACAAACACACGAAGGATTTTTGGTATTTTGATTAGGAAAATGTTTTCTTGTGCATGTTTGCCGATTTTATTTCGAGGAATGGCCCAGAAACATTATAAAATCACTGTTTCAAAAGGAGATATTTGTAAACACGCGTAATCGATGCTAAATGTGTCTGGCATGTTTTTCATCACCAGCAGAGTTTCTTAATTAATGAATGGTAAAAGGCGTGAAATTCCTGTGACGCCTCCTGAACGCGAGCTGCAGTGATGTTATTACAGTCCCTGTATTTTTCTCGCTTCCTCCCAAACCGCCCCCACACCCTAGGTAGTTTTGACAGTCATGCAAGATGGGTAGCCCGTAACGCAAAGCTCTCGATCTCGATGATTTCACGGAAAAATAGAGGACTGTGAACAGTCTAATCATGAAGGGGTTTGGAGTAGGCTGAAAAGTGAAGGCAATGCAACAAGTTGGCACTTCATATATTTTCTGATCAAACATGAATGCAAGATGCCTTCTTTAGATTGAGTTTATTGTTTAAATTAATTTTGGAAAAAAAACCGTTCACATGCTTCAAAACTTGTTGGAGTGTGATTTTTCCAGAAGCATAAGAAATCAGCTGTCAACTTAGTCGTGAAATCGTGAGACTCACAACAAAGTGATGAGACTTAACCAGTCTGTATTTTCTTATTTTCAATTTAGAATTTCCATAAACATGGACTTTTTTTGGCCTGTTCAAAACAATAATGTCAGTAAGCTTATTGCGACTTATTGTATTACATTCTAGGGTACCGGAACATCCTGCACAATGTTGAGTTGCAGATCTGGACACATGGGTAGGACAGAAACAAAAATGATAGGAAGGAAGGTTGAGAAGCTGTGACAAAATTAAAAGGCTCGTTTTGTGCTTCAACAAAACTTGGCCAGTATTGCAAGCTTACCTGATTGTAATAAGCGAAAGGGAGAGGTACTAAAAGACCTTGAATGTTTCTCACATATAGTTATCGATTTTTGATTTCAAGGATACTTAGTTCGTTCCTTACTACTTACTGGCCGTTCACGAGCAGTGTGTCGATTTACGCTATCCATTTTCTTCGTTCTCTGCGTTGTCGGGTGGCCATTATTTTCGCAACATGATTGAATGTGTCGCACATGCAGTATTCGTACATGAAGTTGTTGTCCTCAGTTCCCCAAGAGGCTCTTCACCACTTCTCTCTATGGCACGCAACGCGTGACATAGCCTGGACTTCAAGGACCCCCAAACCAAACGAATGGAAGTGGAAAAAGATAAAAAGAGCAAAGGACGAAAAACGCAAGTCAAAAAATCGCCTCCAATATAAAACGGAAGGCTCCAACCAAACCCAATCAATGATCGTTTCTGGGTCCGCCCTTAGTCATCGGGGCGCTCCGCGTCTCAAGGTCCGCCCTAGCTCTATCCGCCTATAGGCCCTGAGTGCTTTCCCTCTCCGGGTCCACCCTTAGTCCCCTAGGCGCTCCGCATCTCTGGATCCGCCCTTAGTCCCCTTAGCAACCCCTTCCCACTCGAACTTCCCACTTATTTCTTAAATTTCCCGAGACATCATTTAGAAATTATTTGTTGCTTTGTCCCTAACAAGGTACCCCAGGCCATAAAACTAGTCCTTTCATCTTAAGGAAAGTACATAGTAAACAACACACAAGCTAATTATTTCATTTATTTTAACATTCCGTGCCTTAAGCTACAAGCCCTCTAAATGCACTCTGTAAAATTTTAAAGCCAGATTCTCGAATAACAACGTAAAGAAGTGCCCTCAGAGGGCAAGCGCGAGATTTTCTTGCTGCTGTTGTTTGTTATGGCTACAAGGAACTGGAATCTTTAACGACTGTACTGAGCTCAAGAAACAAAGTCAAGACATAACGTAAAAAAGTGACAAAAACTAAAAAAAAAGAGAGAACATACTAGATTGTGAAGTACAGGCATTGTAGAATAATTCTGAATAAATATAAATGAGTAGCCCTCCATTCTACAGGA
The DNA here is from genome assembly GCA_964035705.1 of Porites rus. Taxonomy (NCBI): domain Eukaryota; kingdom Metazoa; phylum Cnidaria; class Anthozoa; order Scleractinia; family Poritidae; genus Porites; species Porites rus. The sequence goes on along the minus strand of OZ037994.1, from coordinate 28,367,982 downwards.
AAGAGCCAGCAGCCTATTCCTAAAATAAGAGTTATAGTGTCGCTAACGGAGAACTGTCCACATAGCGAAAAGGACCTGAGCCCGCGCGCCAGAGTGAACCATCCTGAGGTTTGAATGTGCCTCACCAGTAGGTAGCACAAGAGAAAGACAAACTAGCCACCCAGTTTGGTCACTGAGAGATGGCAAACAAACCAGTCGCGATCTGGCTTGAAAGCACTGAAGCTCAGCAACCAAAACTGAAGTGACTGGAAAAAAAGAAAAAGATTTTGTCATCCAACTTAGACGCTGAGGGACTGCAAACAGACCAGTCGCGAACAGGCCTGATGCACGGAAAAAGTCAACAACTAAGTTGGGAGAACTTCACCGATAGAATCAGTCGCCCAACTTGGCTACTGAGAGACCACAAAACAAACCAGTCGCGAACAGGTTTGAATGATAAAGCTCAATAACCAAGCTGGGGCGACTGGAAAAGAGAGAAAGATTTTGTCGCCCAATCTAGCTGCGAGAGAGGCAAAACAAACCAGTCGCGATCCGGTTTGAGTGCACGGAAAGCTCGACAGTCAAACGGGGCAACGGAAGGCATACAGAGTGCTAGAAAACCTACCAGGCAAGGCACGGATAGAATACAAACCTCGGAAACAACTGGCGAAAAATGAGCGCACAATAGGCCTTATACGAAGCTAGGCAATGAGATGGAACGAGCTGGCAGTCGACGATAGAAAACGACCGCCACGCTATGTGGACAGAAGCCACCCTGGCAAAAGCTACTGATGGAACTGGTATTCCTACGCTCTGTTCGTTCTAAAAACTGCTGGCTCTTTTCTATACAATAGAGGGCAACAAAGTGCAAATTAAAGACCAGGGAACTTTAACGCATTTAAAGGAAGAGTAACTATTGTAAAGTATCTAAAGACAAGGTAATTACAACTATTATTTGACGCCTAAATCTATGCTTAAAAGTGATTTGAAAAACGTAAATAAAATGCGTATTTTAGGAACAGAGAAATCGAATCACGAGAGAAAATTAGCTGTTATTCAAATATCAATGAAGGAAAATAATCTGCTTTCATTTGAAGAGCTCAGTTCAGAAAAAAAGAGAAAAAGTTAAGCTCCCTTTAAATTGGTTATTCTGAAGGAAACAAACAGCGTGAATACAACAGAATATCAGAATATCAAAATAATCAAAACTACGATGTGGTGGAGAAGGTAATCGAAAGCACGCACTCTTGGAGTGTCACTATTAAGATACAAATAATCATAATATTAAAAAATGATATTACTTGATCTATCAAGATAGGTCACTGCTGGAGAAATAACGCTCTTTACAAAATTATTCAACTGCGTTCGAGAATCTGGCCTTCTATCCAAGTATAAATATATATCAAGAAGAGTGCAAATGAGGGCTTTTCAAGCACGTTTTTCGCGAGAAACCCCTTGAGTTCCTCATTTAATCTAAAATTAAATAGCAATTCCCCCCTCCATTTTCATAAGGACGTTTCTAATAAGGATTGAAGATTTAAGCAATTGCCTCTTAAAAGCGCAAAAAAATACGAGTGGATTTCAAAAATCCTCTTAAAATAAAAATTACCATTAGCCACATGATATGGCTAACGAAAAAAGTTTGATTTCAGTGGAAATAAAGAGACACTGAGAATAGAAAGAAAGAAAGAAAGAAAGATGAGATAAACTCTGATCAACCTCGCCCCCAGGGCTTTTCCCTCATTCCCACCCCACCCATTTTTTGAGGGAAAAACCCTGGGGACGAGGTTGAGCTCTGCTGCGTCATTATGGTCAGCTGAAAACTTGAAAAACAAACAAACTTTTTGTTTAACCAAGGGTGGACATAAATCAAAGCATCATTAAAATACATCAAGGGACAACTGTTTAAATCTTCAATCCTTGGGAAAATTTCAGATAAATTAGTTCACTTTCTTATTTGACCCGGATAGCGCGACTTTCTTGGAGAAGCCTGAGCCTTGGGCTGGCTGAAAGCCGACGGGTCAAAGAACATTGGTGCAGCAGCGCTTTGTGGAGGAGGGTCTGGGATCTGAAATAATAAAAAAAAGTATTGTTAAAAGTTAATGGGGGTCATCAAAAAGACAGACCAGCTATTGACTAGAGAGCGGCTTTCAATGAATGTCAGCCAACCACAACTCAAGCTGACATCAAAGTAACCAATCACATCGCATATACGTGAGGCGGTCGCCAAAAAAAGCGTTTCAACAACTCACGATTCTGATTTGTTCAGAAAATGGCGCGAGATTTTTCCGCCAACCAGCCTTCCTTCAAGAAACTCGGCAATGAATTGCGAGTTTGATCCTTGTTTAAAACCCCATGATGCTACCAGTCAAGTGAAACCTCTAATGTAGTGTTTTTCATGGCATCACTTGTCTTTCAGTATTTCACAAAATGAAAGTTAGGACATCCACTCTTTGGAGTAAGGGGAAAATTATATATAACCTTATTCGCCTGTTGTTGTTTTTATTTTTATACATATAAGTCTACGTAATAATTTAATTTTTCCGCATCTTTACCTTACAAAATGTATTTTTAGAAATTTCAAGGCACGGAGGGATCTTAGTTTAGTTTTTGATTAGCTAGGCAGTTAAATCAGAGCACAAGTTTACTATGCTGTAACAGAGAGCTAAACGAAAAACTAAAATTTTACAATATTTTAAGGTTAAATAGTTAGCTAGGAAATTTATCTCTGATCTTTTATTAGTTAGCTGAAAGTGTCCACTGGAGGTGGGAAATGGGAAATGAAATTAACAAAAGCATTTATGTCACTCAAGCTGAAACTGAAATTTAGACTGTCTGGTTAAGAAAAGAAATTCCTTGCTGTTTAGCCCACTAAAAGCTACTCTAGCACTTCTCTACCCTGGTCTTGCCTAAGCGCCTAGTCTGACTAGACCATGTTATCTGCCTACGAACTGTTGTTTCACTGCCTCTGCCTGAGCTAACTGTTACATAGGCAGAATGCAGTGAAATACCTGAGGCATCATGTAGCTACGAACTTCTGCTGAAGTTAGGGAGACCGAGCTTGACCGAGAATGCTGAAATCAAAAGGGGACGTTTAGAAAGAGACGACCGTGCACGTGAAATCAACAGCACACTGTATGTGATGATTACAAAAACAACACAGCTCACGCACGTGATATAGAAAACACCCAACATGTCCTAAATAATATTCAACGAGAACGGCTTCAAGTACCCAAAAGAGAGAAAGACACATTCAACAATAATTATAAAGAAATTAGCAAAGTCATTACATTATTTTAATAGTTTGGACGTCAAGAAACAATCGTATTTCAGCAGTCTTATTCAGCTGCTCAACTGTAACTTGCCAATTTTTATCCATTTTTTTGTCTGAATTTCATCAGTTTGTGGGCTTGTTAATTATCAATTTATCAGAAACAGCAATTAAATAAAATTACACATCCAGGGTATCCACGTTATCCATGAGATCATTTTACATGATTACTTTGAAAAAAATTTAGACAGCAATTAAAAATTACCAGCTTCTCTTGTTCTTTAATTGAGGTTATAGAGAGTAATAATTTCACTGTCATTGAAAAAGCATTACGATTTATTGCAAGTTAAGAGTTAAGAATAAAAGTGTTTATTCATTTATATGTCTGACTGAATTTATGTAAACATGGCTTCAGTGAGTGTCAACAGGTCCTATGCTAAGTATGTCTTTGAATGGTACCAAGACTTTGACCCCCCCCCCCCCTCCCCCACCCACGACAATGGGTGACTGTCTGTGCCTCCCACTGAGCTCTGCAAATATCATGATAATCATTCTCAGTGGAGGCCTGATTCAGTTGGCTGGGGCAAAGTAAGAACAAGGTACTTGCCAGTCAAAGCCTCTACTGAACACTGCTTCTTACTGAAGGGGCTGTGTCAAAATAACCCCCTCCCTACCACACTAGTTTTGTCCCCCCAGGCCTGATCCACCCATCCACTGTTAGGGCAGGCCCTGGGCTATCCAGCTGTGCCAACCAAGATGCCAAGTCCCCTACTTTTTGGACACAGCACTGGCCTGGAGCAGGGCTGCGCCCAGCGTCGGGCGAAAACCTAGTGGCCACGTTTCAACGAAATCAGACAGATATTTTCGTAATTATTTTTGTCCCAAAACTAGGAGCTTTCTTTACCTGTGACTGCTGATCAGCGCCATCGTCTTCATCATTTCTGTAAGAAATCAAAAGTCAAAATATAAAGGGCTGAATAACAAAGACATCAACAAGGAGTAATGACTGATTATAACATACGCCAGTCTCTATACAGTTCTGATGGCCTTAGATAACACAATTTACAAAATTTCTCAGGTTTCCCTGTTGTGTCTTAATGGCTCAACTTCCACTTGTGATGGGGAGCTAATGAAGTAAGAAGAGTTGTAATACTGATCAGTACTGGGCAAGGCTAACACTTGAAAAATGTACTCACCGTGATGATGGGCGGGAACCGGGATTAGCAACAACAGGCTCAGTAGCTGCCTGCTCTTCATAGGAAGGATCTAAAAGCAAACATTCGAGAGCATACTGTAAACATTTTGAAAGTGTCAGTTATTAGAGTCAGGCGTTAGTGGTTGGGAAGGAAGTTCTTTTAAGTATTCTATGCTTATCCTTTTAAATGACTAAAGCTGAATTTCCACTGTCACGTAATTTTTACGTGCCTACGCGGGGAAATAACATAGAGGCAATGTATGAAGTGACGTGCGTAAACGTAAAAGTTACCTCTATTTCTTTTACGCACGCACAGGTTACACGACACCCTTGACATGGCAGCCAATTGAGGAAAAGTTTATTTGGCACTATGATAGAGTTTAAAAAGCTAAAAGACAGGAAATGTCAACAACAAATCCTTCATACCAGTCACAGGAGTAGGCACAAATAGCGTTGCTGGATTAATGGCTGCAGTAGGACCAGGGAAGGTAGGGAGAAGACTGTTTGGAAGCATAACTGGACCATTAGCTGAGCTCTGTCCAGTGGGGTTGAGAACATCAACATACTTCTTAGCTGAAGGGAAAAAAGAAGGAACATTTAATGTGTGAAAAGTTGTACTTGCACGTATCACCTGCTGAAAACATGAATGTGGTTCCAGCGTTTAACTCTGAGGATGAAATCCTGTGGTGTGTCCACCTTAATACCGTGAAATTCCGAAAATAAGTCCCGGGGATTATATTTTTCAAAGGCCCTTTTTGAGGGGCTTATTTTTGGAGGGACTTATTTACGGAGGGAAATTTGCGTTTCAAAATCGATTGGGCTTTATAGTTGGAAGTAAATTTACCGTTTTTGCCCTCACATACAAAGTAAAACAACTTGTTTTACTTTGTATTTGAAGGCAATTTTCCAAGTACAAGCTCCCGGGGGCTTATATTTGGAGGGGCGATTTAAGGGCTTATTTTCGGAATTTTACGGGGGGATACCTCTTCAGCAGTACCTTCTCATGGTTCTATTGTTATTGGCCAGGTTCTTACTTCTAATTTTTGAGTCTTTGGATGAAATCCCATGGTATGATCTTTCAAGTGAAACCTCTTAACTAATACTTTCACATCGTGTTATTTGATTTTCAGTATCACACAAAAGGAAACTAAGCATTTTTTTTTCCATTTGAGATTTGCTACTTTTGAGAGTAAGAAGATTAGCATCTGTTTTATCCAATCGGATTCAAATATTTGAAGGAACTGAATTGATTGAACTGTTATTGATTTAAAGCTCACCTAGTCTTCCCCCTCCATAGGCTTTCCTGGAAAATTTAGAAACAGCAGGAGGTGTGGCTGTGGCCATACCACCAAGGGGAGCTCCAGGAGCTGCTGGTGCTTGCTGGGGCGGTGCAGACCCAGGGAATGAGGGAGTACCAACACTGTGGGTTGTAGTACCTATTTGAAGGAAAAAGCATTTGCTAATGTTTTAATTTACAGACAATAATGGTTGACCAATAAACCCCCACCCCACCCCCAACCCCCAATCCTGAAATTTTAATTGAGATTTTGCAATGAAATATTAACCTTGGTCTTCCTAAATCGTTAATTTGCAGCAAATTTGTACAAAACAACAAAAACAAAAACAAATAAAACCACATGGATTTCGTGAAGAGCAGAGAAAAATTCCCAAACGAATAACACTTTCTGTTATTAAGAGTTTTTAACAGGTTTTCGGCCCAAAGTTGGAAACCTGCTGAAATATTTGTGACAAAAACCGGTAGAATTGGAAATTTTCCTTAGATTTTTGACACACACATTAGACCGCAAATCAGTAATTTTTTAATTTAATGAAATGGCAAACACAGTCCTAACAAACCTAAAGTCAGGAGGTATACAACCTAAGACAAATTTGGGATGCAGTTGTGCAATTAAAACTATACTGATTATCACTCATGTCAAACATGGTGCTCTAAACCCTCCCAAAGATTAGTGAAAGAAAATCCTTCTAAAGAAATTTCAACACATACCTGGAGTGGCAGGAGAGGCATTTCCAAATGGCATCATGGGATTTTGGCCAAAACCAAGCTGCATGTCACTTGGGGGTGGGGGTGGAGGAGCATTGTCCTGAAAAGTAACAAAAAAAAATACCTTCAATATAAATCAAAAGCATCTCTGACAATCATTTAACTTTTCCTTCCAACAAGGAATTGTCGCCTCAACATGACATACACCCCCCCTTTACCAAACACCACGCCCCTCCTCTTCCTCGAGGGTTTCACTCTTGACACCATTTTCAAGTCAAAAGGTAGATAAACTGTCAGAAATAGCTTGCTGGTAAAATTAACATATATAAAAATGCAATTTAATTCATGCAAATAGTTTAGCTTGAATAGAGGCCGATTGGACATTACGGGAAGGTGTCAGTTCCCAATTAGCTACATTTTATGTACTAATCAATCAAATGTTTACGTTTTTTTTCACTTTTTGTGTGACTTAAAATGAAAAAAAAAACTGACTCAGCAGTTGCATGCTATTGAAGCACTGTAACACAGCAGAGAAGCTATACAAACCTGCTCATCTTCATCTGTGTTCACCCATCTCTTAAGATCCTCATCCCAGTAAATCTGCATGAGATTGAAATGATAGAGAAACATTGAATTCAACAACTCCAGCAGAGGGGCTAAATGCCTAGCCAGGAAGTTGCTCTGTTAGCTTACCCTTACAATAAACCAAAAAAGACACTGCCTTATCTTTAAAATAGACTGCAAAACAGTCCATATTTTTGTGTATTCAAGTATGCGTGAATATAGTCAAACAAAATGTCTGGAGTGAGCCCGAAAACGGAGAGCAAGACTGGGGTGAGGCTTGCCCATTTCGCGCACATGAGATTCTTACCCTATGCTAAACTGATTTTGAGAAAAAACCCGCCTGTTTTGCAGTCTATCTTTAAGACTATTTGTTATACACTACAAGATTCATTAACCCTTTAAGCCCCAGAGATGAACTGTTTGGTGAATACTTTTCTTGGGCTTTTATAAGAAAAGAAGGAATTAAATGCAATATAATCATCACAAAAATAGCTTGAGTTTGATCGTCCGGGTGAATGTAGTCCTGAATAGGACTGTTGTTCTAATCATCACAGTTAAACCTACCAGGAAGCTCAGACCAGCACAAAAGCTGCATAACAGACTAAGTCAAACTTATTGGCTGGCAGTGAGTTACAAAGGTCCTCTTACCTTAATGTCTTTCAAAAAAAAACTTAAGCGAATTGAAGTTTGCTTGTAATGAACAATCCTTAGCAATTCCTTAGTTAGTTCATCTTCAAATTCTTGCCTCTGAATCATAGCTTTTTGATTGATTATTGTGTTTTTTAGTTTATGCTATTTTTTTTTTCTGAGGGCCATGTGTAGATTATCGGGAGATATTAAGTACTACCCTCCATAACAAAAAGTTTTATTATTATCATTATTATTATTATTATTATTATTATTATTATTATTATTATTATCATTATTATTATTATTATCATTATTATTACCGATTTTTTGCTGTCATCAGGAAGAATCATTTGATTTGGACCACGAGGAATCACCTTTGAGAGCAAGCCAGAGAACCAGCCACCCATCTAAGAACAAAAGCACTTCCTTTAGCAATACAAAGTGACAGGTAGTTGCAATAACATATCAAATTCACTCATTCATTCAGTTTTTAAGAAAGGCTGTCCAGTCACAGTACATAGCTGCCAGCTTTTTTTGGTTACCTATTTAGTTGTTGAAAAGTCAGGAAGGAAGGTCACATTATGGACTGACGTTTAGATTTTTCTGTAACATCTTAAGCCCTAATGTCAATGTCTAAATTCACAATACCGTTTTTCATAAATTTCATAAATTCATTTGTTGCTATTTGCCAAAAAAGTCAAGGACAAGGATGAGGTTATGAAATAAAAAGTTAGTTGAACTAACTGGGCTGTTGCGGGCAGCAGGTTCTTTCTTCTTTTTCTTCTCATCTGGCTTAGCTGCTGATTCAGTCTTCTTTGGAACATCAGGTTCTAAACCAGGAAAAAGTAATATACCATTACCATTGCTAAAGATTGCTAGAGGAACTGGACTAGGACTGTCACAAGGGGCTGAGGGCCAGGGGTTTCCCTCAATTACTATGAGCATGACACCCAGCTACTTTCATAGGAAACAAAAGAAAATAGAGCCAAGAACTCCCTACTTTAAAAATTTATTGCCCACTAATACCCGGCAACTTGAAATCTTAGTGACAGCTCTCAACTGGGCCGAAATGATTTTGCTGATTTTGTTTATTTTCAGTTGTAAAAATGTTGGTTTGAAAATTCAAGCATTATAATTTTCTCCCCACACCACTTGGCTCTCTCCCCAACAGGCATCCTTATTGACAATTTCCAAAATTTCTTAAATGGGAAGGTCATAACAAGGGCCTCTTTTTTTTCTTTTATAACTTTTAAAACACTGGCATCAATATACAACAACATTTCCCATTAAAGCAGTTCCAGTTAATGCTATTTTCAGATGTCTCCGTTTTTTTCCCACAAACAAAGATCGAAAGCTAAATAAGCCCCCCCCCACCCCTCATCACCCTGTCCCCCATCATTAAAACCTACTTGAACAAGTGCCCCGAATTTTGGCCGTACACTGGTATATACCTTTTGGTGGCAAAGGTTCAACCTTCTTAGATTCTTCTGCCCACTGTCTGCCATTAACAACAGGCTGCTCCTCAACTGTCTCTGTTTGCTCATTCTGCACAGGAAGTGGCTGTGCCACAGGTGGACCAGGAACAAAGAATGGAACTTGTGGAGCAGGTTCAGGTGCCTTTGGAATAAAGGCCGAGGGGAGTTCAGGCTGGGTAGCCTGTGCATCCAAACCTCCTGTGAATGCCTCCTGGTTGTCACCTGTGGGCATGCCATTTGCCCAGTAATCTTGCTTATATTCAACTTCTGGTGGTTCTTGGGCCACTGAAGGCGCACTCATCGATGTTTCAGTGTAAGAAAGCTGGCGCTGGGCTTCATCCATTTGCTCTGGCTGGTGTTTGGGTGTGTTAGTAGAGGGGTCATAACCTGAGAAGAATGATGCTGAGCTTTCCACAAGAGGTTCTTCCACTTCACTTTCACTCTCTGTCACAGAACTGCTCATTTGTGAAGTTGTCTACAAGTGAGAAGTGTCAAAGCACATAAGCACGAGAATGCAGGCAGCTTTTCCTTCAAATGCAAATAATAAAATGATCTTGTACCATAAAATGACAAAATTGAAAGTTTTACAATAACAGCTTAAATTATAAACAAGTTTTATCTAACCTCTTTGGTTTGAAGAACCTTATCAAGCATCTCCAACAGATCAGCAGCCTCCTGATTGTCACTTGTAAGGTGATCAGTTAGCTGAAGAGAAGAGTCAATACAGTCAAATGTCTTCCTCCATGATAAGAAAAACCCTCTATTAGGGACATTCCTTTTGGTCTTAGAGATTCATTACCAAACGCATTATTATGGCTTTGATCTCTTTAACATGGACACTACTCCTCACTTCTTTAGAAAGTAATGACTAAAAAAATACGTTTACTTGCTCAAAGACATTTTAAGTGTCAAGGACCACTTTAATTAAGAATTAGCCGTCATCTCAAAGATATTAGGGAGCTTAAGCCGTGACAAAAGTGATGGCAATGAGAACATCAAAAACACAATACGTTAAATGAACAAAGCAAAGAACTGAAAATTGCACAAAATGCTCAAGTTAACCACCTCTTTCAACTTTTGAGTTAACTCGTACGCTGATAAGCAAAATTGCAAACAATGATAACAGCAAAGACTCACCTATGCACCCCTTGTTGGCATATTGATAATAACAGGTGGGATAACTTGAACTACTATACCCATTTATGCAACTTGATACCATAGTAAAAAATATCATGTCATAAGCTTGAACATACCTCTCGCACATTCTTTACTAATGTTGTATTGCAGTGAGTGGGATGTTTTATAATCATCTCCCCAATAAGCTCTAGATAGTGGAGAGCCTGCAATTGCATAACCATTCACAGTAAGTTATTTTAGGAAGCCAACACCCCTTTTAACTTCAATTTTCATTGGATGACAATTTCATCTTTCGTATGTATAAGGGGTCAATAAAAGTTGCTGTTGTTGTTGTTATTGTTAAGGGAGAAACAAGGTACAAAATTAAAATATAATGTGCGGAGAAAAATAGTCTGGTCAATAAACAAACTGCAAAAACAATCATTATAATAACAAGTTTAACTTCATCTTTAGTTAATCAAATAGAATCTGTTAAGTCTGTCATTATTCACAATAGTAACCATTTATTACTAAAATATTTGCAGTATGGAAAAAACCTATGAATGCCAGTAATAATGATAATAATCATAATATAGTAATACTAATAAACATTGGTAGGATGCTAATAAAAATTTTGTAATGCAAAATCTTCAGGCTATTAATAATATTTTCTAGTTAAATAAACAAAATGTGAAGGCTGTAATAATTACAGGCTTTATGATATTCTGGTTTCCTCAGTTCATTAAAAGAAACACTTTTAAGCCTTAAATTGTTCCAAATTATGAATAACAATAAATTAACTTGCAGTATAGCAAAGCATCCTACCCACGCAAATAATAATATTAATATTAGCACCATTTTATATGATGTTTTGTATACTGCAAGGTCATTAGCCAGACCATTATTTTTGACAAAAGGCAGTGAAGCTGATATAAAATGGTGTCAGCTTTGTTGGCTTGCAACTTGTTTGCCTTTTTGTCTACTGCCAATAACTTCAAAGAATGAAGCTATTAGTTCTAAAGCAAGTAAATTAACTCTCAGCACTTTAGAGCTCACCTCTTCAGTGAAACCAGCCTCGGCCAACTTGTTGGCATGTACAAATTTGAATGACTGAGAAAGACAAACAACAAGTGAGGCTGGAACATTAACTTTTGTTCTCACCAATTTGGTGCCTTGAAACCAAAGGGTAAAAAGACTCTGAGTCAGAGTACTTCCTGTCTCATTAAACAGCTAAAAGTACTCCTGTCCCATGGCCATTTCAGGAGGAAAGGGCAAAGGGTGGAGTGGGGCGAGGGAATGGGGTGATTGAAATAAGTGAAATAAGTGGGCATTTACTGCCCACTGCAAGGGTACAGTATAATCATTTAGAGCCTTTGTGGAGTAAGGCAGTGTAGAACAAAGTTAACTACCTCAAAACAGTCCCATGCCAACAACCAAAGCTCAAAATGTTGCCCTGTAGGTCTAGAACAGAGCAAGCTAACTGCTTGACCCTTGTAACTCCACTTTAAAACCTGAACAGGATGGTATGTGCAAGGATGTGCAAACCAAACCTCTAGGGCACCAAAATGGGTATTAATTTTTTTAAAAAGCAGACTCTAGCTTGAATACACATACCCTTAAAATAGTAAAAGGTAACAAAATTATTGCATGTTTACTCACATGCTTCAAATTACAGTGCAAACAAACAAACAAACCTGTAAGACCGGAATAAAGAACTCTTCATCACTGAGGCTGATGGCATATTCTAGGACCTTATAAAAAAAATCACCAATTAGAGTTATTTATAACACTGCAACAAGCGATGCAGAAATATCTCAAAATACTAAAAGATTTTTAAATCTTAAATTAAAATTTAATTGAACATTTCACAGCATACCTCCATCATCTGCAAATTCTCCAAGGGAAGGTGTTGCTCTGCAATTTTGTTGGTTCTAAAATGCAAAAGAGAAATTCAAAACTATCATGAGAACAAAACTACCAAGACTAATTCTTAATTCCAGTGGCAGGATTAACCATTGTTGTATAACCCGCTCTCAAAGAAGCCATTAAAACGCCAATAAATGAACTATTTTCTAGGCCTAAGTGAGCACTTAGGGCTGCAGAAATGGATTGTACATAAGTAGTTACCAGAATGCAAATTCTCTTTGCTGTTCTCTATACATTCCTTATAATGCTGATGCGGAGAATTTGTCAAATGATCAAGACACTTTCATCTGTTAATCATTTCCTTATTTCTCACCAACTTTTTTGTTTAACTGAACAGTGTTGCTTTAAGGTAAAATTAAAATTAATATTGGTAAGTCAGGGGGCTTCTATTCTATATAAAATGCTACGGGCAACTTGAAGTATCTTTTAAGTTGTACAAATCATGAGGTGCAGTGGCTATCTCATGGTGTCAAGTCAAAACAAGGGCATTAGCAGTGTCAATACTGAGACATCAACAACAGTCTACTATTGTCATGTTCTTGATAGAGATAGAACATTTTGTTTATTGATGCTTTACCTGTGGTCAATTCCCATGATAGCCATCTTGGTTTTATCCTCAGTTGGAAAGCCAAATTTCTCCCCTGCCAACAGGTAACAAAGATGTGCAGCCCACACCTGTTCATTAGACACTGAAAGACAAAGAAAATCAGATAAAAATCAAACTGATCAATTTTATCCTTTCACCCTTAAGGCTGGGGAGTTGAACTCAGTACTAATGAGAAACAAGTCCAGCTAACGGCCAGGGCAGAGCTTTAGGTTTAGAACTTTTGGCCTCCAGATTCCAAGTCCAGCACCACTACAGCTTGACCACACAGCCTCAATCTAAGGATTATAAGTTATAGATACCTGCAAATACTTTGATTAAAACACTTACTCAAAGTATCCCCTAGACATGTTATGTTCTTCTTGATACACTGTGGATGTTGACGAGGGGGGTTGGCAACCATCGCTGCCAAGCTTCTTTGCCAGTCATCAGGGGTCTGACAAACAAAGAAAAGGATTACAAAGTAAACAAAATAAAAAGAATGTTCAGTTCAGTTAAAAAACAAAATGTTTTTGTCCCACATCATAAATGCCGCCAATCTAAAAATTTCTATTTTGTTGACAACGGTATTGCCTGTAGTAAACTTAAAATCCCGGCAGTACAACAAATAAGAATTTTATAGTCTCTTATTATCCTACAGTACACCAAAAAAAAAAACAAAAGAAAGAAAGAAAGAAAAAACGTTAAAAATTAATCGTCATGCCTTAACTTCTGATGGGAGAATATTAATCCTATAGATCTTGAAAAAAGTTTTGGACCAAGATCTTTTTCTTGAAAATAGAAATAATAACTAAATCCCTTCTACAAATGTCTTTGAATCTTCTGCTATTGGCTTCTGTCCACAACTAAGTCTAATTTAAAGAGACTATTGAAAGTGTACAGGCTTGGAGATCTTCAGCTTGGGGGCGTGCAGCAGGGGAAGGGGGTACTCGAGATTTCAAGTGACGGGGATTATCAAAGCATTTTTTTGGGCTCGAAATTTTTATTCCTCGATTTTTAGCGGGGTTGGAAAATTTGGCAAGTATGTTTTTGGATGGCTTCCTGATTACATAGGGATTTTTGGGTCTTCAAAACCATCTCAAGATTAGTGTTAGTGCCCATGTATCCCAGCTGCATTGTTTTGTGCCTGTTTTAATATTCAATGCATTACATTGCATCTGTTTCATAAAACCAGTTACCGGTAATAAGGCTTGGAAATTCAGTATGGAAATTTTGGGGGTTAACTTTTGGTCCATGTTTTGTTGTTGTTGTTGTTTTTTCTTGGGGGGGGGAGGGGGGGGGTGTTGTTGGAAGCACTAGGCATTTTCTTTGGTTTTGATTTTTGCCCCCATTCAACTATCCCCTTCACTTGAAATCCAGAGTGACCCCTGAGATCTTCAGTAAGGGCAGTTCAACTATTATGGTACTGTTTCTCATAGGCTTCACAACCATTTTGAAACAAAATCACTCTTTCATTAAACATGTATCATCTGGTTTGTTCCCCCTGAAGGTAACTTACCATTAATGCAACAGGTTGCCTTCCAGAGAGATGATCATAAACAGTCCGTATTGGATCAAAGTCTGTCATAGTCTTCAAAAACCTGCGATCATTTAACAAAGGCTAGATTAATTATTGTTTCAATTGATAGATAATTTTGCCACATAAAAAGGTGAGACTTATCTACAGGTTTCTACCTATTGGACACTTCCACTTGAATCTTTTTATCCAGCTTTAACGATAGCATCATAGCATGTCCCCAAAGGCGGTACCTCATGCAGTATTCAAGAGCATCCTGCAGAAGAAAAACAACAAACATGGCAATATTATAGACAACTGGTTAATGTTATTAAATTACAATAAATATTCCTTTGATATACGGTCAACCCTCTCTGTGAGACCTGACATCCCATAAGTGACCACCAATACAAAACACCAATTTTTGGTAGCTTTTTGTTGTTGTTAAAGATCTCTCTCTTGGCTGAGGCGCTCATGGGGGTTCCCAGTGGTGCCAAGAGTTGACCTCCAAGCACCTCCAAGCTTTGCAGTCCTATGCCAAAGTACAGATTTTGTGAGGAAGTGGGGGGATTTTCTGGATTGATTAGCTTTCCAGCATATTCATGGAATAGAATTTTAGGTCCACCAAGTCCTGGTTAACAATGTGTCGGAGCATATATTTACAAAAAAGGTCCCTCCGGGGGTGCCATCAGGCTTTAACTGATTGGGAAAGGAGGACTGTCCCCAGCATGCTACCATACACTTCCTCACCAAGTATGATTTTAAGGCAAGATGTCTGGAAAGAATCAAGTTGATGACAGAGGTTGGATGTTAGGACCCCAGACTCACAGCAATATAGAAGCACACTTAAAGCTGACACTATGAAAAGTTGCACCTTTCGTTGGAGTGATGCAGGAGAATGGATGCAAAGCTGAACAATAACCCACAACACAACTCAAAAGTGAACCAACAATGGTTTCCACAAAACCAAAAAACGCCCCAATTTTTCAAAGTCAAAGCCCTGTGGTTAGAATCTCAAGGGTTCTCAGCTCAAATTTTTCAAAGTTGCCATATATTTGGCAATCTAAAATTATTGAATGGTTACCAAACATAAAAAATTGGTCACCAGAACAAAACAGGACACTTTCTTTAATATTACATATGGAGGTTTGAAGTAATGAAAATAACTGCCTAACTAATTTGGAGGTGCAGGGCCATCTCAAGGCTACCTACACAACCAGGGTAAGATGCAAATTTGTTATGAAATGGAGAAAATGTCATGAAAATGCATGTTTCCCTCATTTCATAAGCTTTAGAAAGACGATAAACACAACTGATAAAAATGCCCCCGATTGGCACATGGCTGCTATAGTCACAGGTAGGTAAATCAGTGGATTCTGCTGCAATTTTATTTACCATCATTTTATTCCACTTATTATGGAGACCAAAACGGTTGCAGCTTAGAGAGCTGTCTAGAAAAAGACATTTTCGTTTTTAACCTCTTGTGAGTAATTGAATTCTTGATGCATGGTCTGATCTCTACGTTTGCTCTATTTACTACGCTATTCTTGTGAAAAAAAAACACACACACTTCTTAAATCTTCGCATTTTGCGTGGCTACTTACGAGAGGTAAACCATGAGAGATAAAATAGAAGATGACACTACGTAAGCGTTCCAAAACAAAATGCCTAAGACTTAGAGCTCAAAAACTGTTAGCCAAGATGACAAACAACAGCAGCATTCGCCAAATTGCAGCTGACAAAAAATAAGACACCTTTTAATTTTTTTGAAAGACAACTTCACAATCTTTACCTTAGTTGCTCCAGCCAGAAGCATCTCTCTGAATACCATCACATGTTGGTTGGTATCAATCTCTGTAGGAGGCAAACTCTCAGGGGCAAGAAAGTCATTCTCCCCACGGTCATTGGAACTTCTCCAGTTCGCCATTATTACTTCAGCAAGGTCACATGCCACAAAGGCCTGAAGATTCAAAGCGCGGCAGGATTAGCTCAGTCGGTAGAGCGCTTGACTGCAGAGCAAGAGGTCACGGGTTCTATTCCCGAGGCCAGACCATTACTCAGGGTCTTAAAATAATTGAGAAATGAAGGCACTCCTTTTGCACTGCAAGCAGCAGGACCTTCGTGTGGCTTGGATGACAACAAAAAATGGTGTCTCCAGTAGGTGACGTAAAAATAATGTCCCCAGTTGGCACTTTCATGCTAAATACCATAAAATTCCGAAAATAAGCCCCGGGGCATATATTTTTTAAAGGCCCTTTTTTTGAGGGGCTTATATTCGGAGGGTCTCATCTATGGAAGGAAATTTGTTTTTTTCAACATAGATTGGGCTAGCCTTATAGTTGGAAGGAAATTTGCCGTTTTTGCTTTGTTTTACTTTGTATTTGAGGGAAATTTCCAAGTACAAGGCCCCGGGGGGCTTATATTTGGAGGGGCTATTTAACGGAGGATTTTTTGTGTTATGAGTTTGGGGGGATTACAATTGGTGGGGCAAAAACAGGCTAAGTGAATATACACTTGCAGGCGTGCTCCTTATAACTAAGTTTACAAGGTAAAACCTGATCTGGTGGTACTGATAGCAGTGATTCAAAGTGCAACAAGACAGGTTTACTTACTCCATTGTGTTTAACAAGACTGCCCAAGACCTTCCAAACCAAAGATTTTACAACACCATCAGTGGTCAAGATGGCTCCACAGCTTCGCTTCTCACAGAATGCCATCACCTCAGTTCTGCTTGAGTACCGGCTACAAAAAGAACACAAACAGTCTTGAGATTCTCACAAAAGTTACTTTACACTAGTAAACTGAAGTAGCATCTAGCCTTGGAGCAAGCTGAATTAGGGTAATTTCTATGGAGTTCCTTAATAATTATAGCCTTATCTTAATTTCTTCTTTTCTTTTGCACACATTTTATCCCATCTTGAATAGCAATGCTATCTGCAGGCAATACTTTTGTTATATTATTCGCTTCTCAATTAAGTTTTGTTGTTGTTATTGTTATTGTTAAGTGGGTATTTAAATGATCCTCAAAAACCACAAATCTTTTTTTAACTTTGACTATTTGGCCATCTTAGTGACTTTAACGTGACCTCTCACACTCAGCACTGAGCTACAGAAAAAAAAAAAACAAACCTTGAAAGTGGTCCAGGAAAGAGTTTAATAACCTCTGTCTCTTCAATGCTAAAGACCATCTGTATGTTGAAAGAATATATCTGGTTAGTTATGCAATCTATCTGAAAAATACAACATTCAAAGAACAGGCAAAGCAAAGCAAAGTGTAATAACACTGTTTCCTTTATCAGTAGCTTACAAACAAAAAAAGGGAAAGAAAGATGTCGTAGTACCATCTTAATCACCAATGGTGAGGTCAAGGGAAGTGCTGCCCCCAAATAAGCCCTGCCCCCTAAAAGTTGAAAAACTTAATAAAGAATGCAGCACTTTAATAAAGTGCATGGAATAAGGTAGCCATAGGAAATGATATGGATGGGTAGGGGATGGGTTTTCACAAAAATTATGCTGAATGAATGAAAATTACCAACAGAAGTAATAATCAAGTGTCTCACCTGAACTGAAGCTAGGGTGCATTTTGGTGTCTCACTGTCTTCACTTCCAATTAAAGATACCAGTTTGCCCCCACTAAAGCGCACCAGAGGATGCTGCACCCGGTATAAAAGTGGGGTGAACCTTTCTGGTTCAGGCTGAGGTACCTCTTGCTCTGGAGCTAACAAAACAGGAAAAAGAGAGGACCTAAGTGACTCCTGGTCTAATACCAAATTACCCTTTTATTATCAAGTATATACAGTAAAACAGAAAAACAGGAAAAAGAAAGACCCTTAGCGACTATTGATCTAGGACCAAATTTTCCTTTTAATTATCAAGAAAATACAAGGTAGCTGAAAAGAGAATCTTGCATTTTATAAGAGGTCTCTGTAAGGGCTTCATTCCAGCCCCCCACCCCCCCCCCCCCCCTTCAGTTAATTATCACAGGGACATTATTCAATAAAACTTTGACGTGTAAATTTAAGACAAATATTAGGGAGTAAAACAGCTCTTGACCTACAAAACTAATATTTCCTCATCGTCCAAAAGCAAAATGCTACATAGTTGCCAGGGGACACTGAATGCTACTAGGAAGTAATATGAAAGAAAAATGTACATGTAAAACTCTCTCTTAACTGATGCTTCCTCTACACGAGACCGACAACAAGAGGTGCATCTCAAAGAGAATAAATTATTGTCTCTACACAAATACCGTGAATCCTCACCAAGACGAACACTTTTGGACAGGGACCAGCACAAAGTGTCTGTCTAAGAGCGATGCCCATCTTATAGAGAGTCAAATAAAAGGATTAAAAAAAGGCAGGGACCAACTCTAGGTGTCCTATAGAGGTGTCAGTTAAAAGACAGTTGACTGTAGCAAAAGAGAAATATAATTCTTACCTTGCTCTGTGGGCTGTGAACTTTCGTAGCCATATCCTGCATAGTACTGAGCTAGCTGCTCTGGTGTATATCCTGAGCTGTAATATCCCAGCTGTTGGCAATATTGCTCGTAATGTTGAGGATGAAATTGGTACAGGTACATCATATACTGATACTGATAAAGGTCCATGGAATGTGAGTCGGTGTAAGAAGGATATCCGTACTGGTGAGATGCATAAGGAGAAGCAGAGTAATCATATGGACCGGGACTGTTTCTGTCCTGTGACGATGGTGTACTGCGTCCACTGTATTGATTAGAACCTCTATATAAATCTTCTCTTGAGCCACGCCCATCATTGTATCCACGCCTTCCCATTCTGGGAGAGTACCCATAGTCGTAATAAGAGTCCCGATTGTTATAACTGTCCCTGCGGCCATAATCTCTTCCATCATAACTCCATCTATCATATTCCCTAGAATTGTCATAAGATCTCCTACCGTAATCGCTGTCTCTTCGGTCATATTCACCTCTCCTGTCAAAGTTCCTTCTTTCGGGTTCCCTTCTATCGTAATATGGTCTATCAAGATCTCTACTGTCATGTTCATGTTGGTAAGGATCCCTTCTATTATGGCTCTTATGAGAGTCTCTCTGATCATGTTGATAATAATTATCCCTTCTATCGTGGGGGTCTGCAGTACCACGATAGGATGATTCATCGGAGACCCTTTGTTTTTCTTGTGAATAAGGGTTATTATAATCTCTTTCATAAGAATTTTGTGACTCATCTGGTCTTCTAGGAGAATCAAATGACTGATGTCCAATTTGTTGAGATGAGTTCATCGGAGGCTTTGGTTCTAATCCACTGTTAAGTTGTTCAGCAGAAGGAGCACAGTGTGAATTAATGGATCCTGAGGGTGGATTGTCTGAAAATGAATTCACTGAATCCATGGCGGCAAAGGATGGTCCCGCATCTGATGCAGGTACTGCAGATGGTTGTGAGGTCTTTTTCTTTGGTCGAGGTTGACCTCCCTGAAGAAGAGAAGCTAATGACATGGGATTAGCAGATTCAGCTTTTTGTTGTTGTTTTGCAGCCACTGGTGATGACTCCATTGCTGGCACCACACGACTAGGATGTCGCTCTTGCATAGAGTCATTGACAGTTGGTGGAACTGAAGATATTTCCTGATTATTTGCAGTAAAAGGCACTGTACTCTCATTAACAGAGCCTGTGGGAACAGGTGTTACCCCAGCAGGGACAGGATTGTATGACTGTATTTGCTGACTGGTCACTGCAGGAACTGCTGCACTCTCATTATTAGAGTGCATGAATGCATGTGTTGGTCCAAGAAGAGATGGGACAGGTTGTATTTGTTGATTGACCACAGGTGGAAACTCTGTAACCTTATTACCTGGGTGTATGGAGATAGTAGATGCTCCACTGACAGACTGTCCATGTGGTGCCATTAGTTGATTGGTCACAGGGGGGAGTGCTGTTCCCTGGCTGTCAGAATGTGTAGGCACGGGTGTTGTCACAAAAGCAGATGAAGCTGAAGACATCTGAGGATTTAGCCCTGATGGAAGCTCTGTAACCTGTCCATCATAGACTGTTGACACAGATGTTACTCCGCCAAAGTATGGAGCATGCGGCATCTGCTGAGTGACTGCCACAGGATGCCCTACTCCCTGGCTATCAGGATGTACAAGAGGAGGTGTTGGTCCTGGGGCAAATGGAGCAGGTGGTATTTGTTGATTGACCGCAGAAGGAAGTTCACTACCCTGGTTGTAAGGGTTTGCAAAAACAGGTAATTCTCCAGACGGCACCTGCTGGCGGATGACAACAGGGAGTGATGTACCTTGAGAATGAACTGCTGGACTTTGCTGACTGACTACAGCAGGGATGTTTTTGTCCACACTGTCAGGTTGCATCAATGTAGGTGTAACAGAAGATGGTGGTTCCTGGAATAAAAAAATGTCAAGAAATATTAGAGCTTAGAAATCAGAAGGTACAGTTTAGACGTCAAGCTTTTCGGGAGTCCAAATAAAACACAGTCTAAAGTACATCTAAATCAACCAAACATGGATAAGTCAAACTTTGGATAGCTGGGACAACCATTTGATTCGCACACCAAGCCTTTCATACAGTAGAACCTTAATATAATGGGCCTCTATAGTAATGAAGTCTTCAGTATAACAAAATTAATGATACTCTTTGCCTCGGTAATAGCAGATTATGGGGAAAAGAGCCTTAACATAACAAAACCTCCTGATGGTCAACATAGTATGAGTCATTCCTTTGGGCCTTCATTTTATAGAGGTTCCACTGTACTCTATTTGAATAAAAATATGGCTGTTTGAATGAACTGAACACACGCACTTCTGTCAGTTTCAGTTGGCTTTGATATTAAATGTAAACATCCAAATCATGTTCAGTACATGAAAAGCTTCATGTCCGAGCACAGTTTAACTAAGATTTGAACGAAAGTGTCATTTTTTTAATAATTTTTCTTCTGGAGAGAAGTCTTTAGAAATTGTAAGTGGATATTGGGTCTTCTAGGGCTAAGAACTCACCCAGGCATTAAACAAACGTCATACCTGTTTGTTGCAAGTAGGAGCTTGGTCATTTTCATGCAACTGTGGTGTTTCAACTGGGGTAACAACAGCAGCTGGCGCTAAAACACAGGGAGTTGGTAGCACAGTGCCATTCATCCACAGGGATGTCCGTGGTGATGCAGCTGGTGCCTTTCCAGCAAGTTGTTTCTGTAGAAACGCAGCCTGTAGAGCATCCCCAGGGCTGTCTGGCTCTATAGGAATATCTGGTGTTTGTGATTGTTTGGAAGATTCCCTTGATGGCATTTTAAGTTCCAGTGGATTTGAAGCATTTGCACTTGAATTGTCATAGTGGAATGAATCCTGAAGGATGTCAGGAGCACCAGGAATCTCTGGTTTAATGAACTGCTGAGGAGTTTCACATGGATGTGAAGATTCTGGATTCATATTTTCATTCCTGAAGAATCCCTGAACACTATCTGATGGATATGAAATATCAGGAGCCACTGACTGTCCAGAAAACCCCCTTGAAGATACAATGGCTGGCACTAGCTGTGTGGAATCTGTAGTTGAATTATTTTGGTCAAAAGAATTCTGAAAATCATCTGCAATGGGTGACTGCTCAGAAGTTTTTGTTGAAGTGATCTCAAACTCTTGGAGCTGTGTGTGTTCTGAGTTTGCCTTATTATAACCAGGAAGGAAGTTATTTTGAGCCAAATCAGACTTTTCCTGCTCACTAATGGCACCAGTTGAAAGAAAAACTTGTTCTTGAGGAAGTTCATTAACCTGTGGCATCGGTGAGGATTCAAAGGCCAAACTATCATGACTAGGATGCAAATTACTTGGTTCTTCAACCGATGACTCCACTTCCCTAGCTGGATCAGCTATTGGCTGTTGCCATGGTTGCAGCTCATCAAAATGAGGTTCTTTTGTCTGATGTGTTTCCTCAGAAGCAACCCTCTCTTCTTGAGTTGGATCTGCCTTCATCTGCTGGTCATAAAAAAGATCTGGATTGTACATTTGCTGTCCTAGTTCTTGAGAAGGGTAAAATGCCTCATTTGCCACAGCAGATGACATTTGCATTTGTGGCTGCATCTGCTCAGCAGAGAATGACTGCTTGATTACTGAATCAGCATCCTGATGTAATGGCTGCATAGATGGACTTTCCTCTGCCACAGAAAGATCCTCTGGGTCATTTTGCATTGAATCAGCGATGGACTTAGGATGGCTCATCGACTGACCCATGGTATTGTCTTCATTGATGACCGGATCTGAGCCTGAGTTTATTTGAAAAAATCCAGATGGGCTTTCCATCACTGGGTATTGCTGCAGTGAAAATTGTTGATCTTGCTCAGAAGGCATGTTTGTTTGGAATACCCCAGATGGACTTTCCATTCCTGGGTATTGCTGCACTGAGGATTGCTGATCTGGCTCGGATGCCATAGTTTCTTGGAATAATCCAGATGAGCTCTGATGACTCACTGCAGCTGCGTCTTGATGGAATGGGCTATTCTCAACAGGCACATGACCTGAAGGAGGGTGAACATCTGGTAGGTTCCCCCACAAAGCTGCTTTCTGTGGGTCAGATTCAGTAAGTGCAGACCAAGCACTGTCTTGCTGCCCTTCATTATGACCAAAAAAGTCTGCTGCTGAGGAAGTGGCTGTAAAGATTCAAATGAAAGAAAATTAATAATGAGATGCCAGGAAGATCACAGTGCAGAAGTGGTGGGAAATGAAATTTTTTTGCGCTAACAAAGCGGGTGATCCTAAATGAGCAAGACAGACCTATCTCGCCTACTTGGGGAGCTAGCCAGAACATAGGATTCCCTTCACCTTGCCCACTCGCAGAGCCAGTCATATAATAAACAATCACACACTAGAACCAATCACTTGAAACTACTTGTAACATTCAAGAAAAAAGTGCATGTGTTAAGTGATCCCTTCTGGTAGTTAAAATCTTAAAATGTTGGGATTAACCTGCGTCACAGACATTATTTAACCTTGGTTAGTATCGTGTGCAAATTAAGCAGCCCTGACATCCCTGTTCTGGGCCCCCAAGGAACTCAATGAATCACCGGAAGTGCATTTCAAATTTCCTTTCATCTTCATTGACAAATCAGCAATGGCTTTTTTAACAGGCCAATCATGGAGCGTACTCAAATCCTAGTACACAGTTGGGGGACCAAAACAAGGATTCCAGCGCTGTTTCGCAGACGGACTTGACCAGAGTTTAGTTTCATCTGTGGTGCAGGCTATGTTAGGATGTACATGACAAAATTTGAGTCTCCTACCTTGCTGTTGTGGTACATGTGCATCAAGCTCTTCACTAGGTCTTAAAGAGTTGATCTGTGGTTCTTGAGTGGAATCAGCACCCTGCAGAGGCTGAGGCTGAGGCAGTGTTGAAGGTACCTCCTGCGTAGAGTTAGCAAATGATTCATCATCATGATTAAACACAGGAGACCAGGTGCCAAGCTTAGGTTCGTGGCTCCATGACTCAAAAGCTGGTGCATTTTCATGGGTATCAGCAACCTCTGGGTTGACCTCTTGGACAGCAAATGGATCCTGGAATGTTGGAGATGACCAATAGTCTGGTTGAAGGCTGGTAGAAGGCTGCAATGAAGGACTGTTATCAGGTGGTGCAGTGGTACCAGTCTGACAAACATTTGCATAGGATCTTCCATCATGCTAGACAATAATGAAAAAAGAAAGTAATTTCAGCTCACTTTAAACTATGAAAAATGATTTTATAACAGCGAATTTACGAAACAGCAATACAAGATGTACTTTACACCATTAAGATGACAGAATCGCTAGCTAGCCCATGGGCTGAGTACCATTCTATGAGTGGCAGTCCCCACAACCCAGCGATTAGTTCCTTTAAAATGCATCCAAGTACAATTACATACAGTTAGTAGTGAAAACAAAACACAGGGAGTGAAGGGGAGGGAGGAAAAGACTACTCCACCAAAACAGCATAAGAGAGCCTGCCCAACAAAACTTCAAAATTGCTGCTACAACAACGCTAGAACATCTAACTGTAATAATTATTACTAGTATACTCCAACAAAAATCTTGGGAAAAAGCTGTTTAATATTCAACATTTGTAAACTTCCTTAATATTGATTGTTATTTTAATTTTCCATCTGATAATATTTTGTATCTGTCGCCATAATTTTATGCCATCTTTGAAAAAATTGTTATTGAGGAGGCCTAATTAACATACCGTAAAATTCCAAAAATAAGCCCCGCGGCTTATATTTTTCAAAGGCCCTTTTTGAGGGGCTTATTTTTGGAGGGGCTTATATTCAGAGGGGCTTATTATGTATGGAGGGAAATTTGCATTTCAAACTCAGTTGGGCTAGCTTATAGTTGGAAGGAAATTACCATTTTTGCTTTGTTTTACTTTGTATTTGAGGGCAAATTCCAAGTACAAGCCCCCAAGGGGGCTTATATTCAGATGGGCAATGTAACAGAGGGTTTTTTGCATTACGAGTTTGGGGGGCTTATATTTGGAGGGGCTTATTTCCAGAATTTTATGGTAAGCTTTATAGTTTGCTTTAGACCTCCTCACCATTTCTTCCTACATTTTTTTGTACCTTTAAACTGTAATAGTTAAAAAATTATGATATGTAATTGTGTTATGTGTGGCAAATAAATACAAATACATATACATACTGTACATTGACAACCTCTGCCACGGACTGAGGCCAGTGGTACCACTGTTTCCTGTTGACTTAGTGAAAGAGCATTTTGTACCCGCACTACCTACAAAAATATATTTTACAGAACAAAAATGACAAAAACTAACCTGTGTCATGATACCAGGCTGCTGAGTGTTAAAATGTCCATCAAAAAATGAAGCAGCTGAGTTGTTATATGAGGCGTAGCCATAGTCGGGGGCCTCTTCCTTGACCCAAGAATTCAGTTCAGGATCCATACCAGGGGGAGGTGAATCCTCCTCCGAAGACGAGGTCTGACTATCTTCACGGTCTGGCACAACCAATTTTTCACTTCCCTGGAAAACAAATTAACACAAATTTCGACTTTGTCAGTCAGGTATTTTACACAACAAAACAAAAGGCTAAAAATGTGAAGCTAACAGTATTGCTTGGCCATCATTGCCACTGTAGTTACACCATGTTTTACTTTTAAAAATAAAATACAGGAACATGCAATGTATAACGTAGTTGTAAGTTCTAATTTCTCATTAATGCATGCAGAGAATCCTCTGGTCTGACCATTCAAATTAAAGTTCTCACCCAGTTGTTTGTATCATTGGTATAATAGAGAGATAATAGGGAGCTGAAGCAATGATGACGGCAACATCAACGAGAACAGAAAAAAAGCAATAAGTTTAGATTGGCAAAACAACAGCTCTGCACGTGCATCACATTTTTTCAGTACATTTCTTTGCCATCACTGCACTACTGCGATGTGAAAATGCTTAATATTTTCACATTTTATGGAAGACGTGAACACAAGACAATGACTTTCTTTTTCTTTTCCTGAACTTCGATACAGTCTTTAAGAATTCAACTCCAGCGCAAACTGCCAACATTTGGTAAATTGAACGAGATGGAATATGTGTGATAAAGTTTAAAGCAGCGCCATTCCACTTTTTAAGTGACATTTCCATAGCCATCGCCGTCGTTGTTGTTTAAGCTCCCTAAAGAATCGTGTTGACGCCAAATGGCAGAAATGACTAAGTACCCATTCTTCCCATCAATACTTTGCTTAAACTTTCACTTCACCATTTTCAATATTTGCTTGAAATCAACAGCCCATTTTAGTTCAGTAGACCAAAGCAAAGGCATTCTATTCTCTATCTACTCCACTCCTTCGTGTTTGAGATAATTTTCAAATATGAAAGAGCTATATCTTACTGGGTTAAAGCTGTTTAGTTCATTTTCTTGAATTTCAGAATCGTCAAAATCATCAGGCCAGTCTTCCCATCCATCCACAAAGTACTCCTGAAAATATAAGGAAAAAAGACTGTTTTTTCCGTATGCAATTGTTACCATTACACACTTTTTGTCGTTAAATTTAACTTATACCTAAATTGCTTTAACTCTGCAACACAATAACATTAAAAATTTATTTTGGGCATTCAAGGTTCAAGTAGCCAGATGTTGACAAAGGTATGGAAACTCTATCACTATGAGTAGTGGTTTACCCGTATTTATTTTATTTATTTTCTTTTGTTTTTGTTTGTTTTTTTTGTTTTTTTTTCTTTTTGTCATTTCCCTTTTTTTAGCCTAGAACTATGATTAGTACGACTATCTAATATACTTATTTTAAGATTTACTGTAGCTCTGCCATTGATTTTCCCATGTGTAATTATGATAATATTTTGTTCTAATTATCTAACTGAGGGAGTCCATTCCTTATAAGCTTCTCTTCTCTTCTCTGGCTTCTCTTGGGCTTCCTCGCCATGAGAGTTTAAGTAATTAGATTTTATTTGATTTGTACAATTTTTGGCAAACAAAACAATAAACAAATAAACAAGTAGACAGTTGACCAGGGTTGTCACTAAGATTTAAAGTTGCTGGATAAGTACAACAAGCAGGAGGGGAATCAAACAGCTAGGGATTTCTTTTGGTTCCATTTGTTCTTCTATTTTCCTTTGAAAGTAGCAGGGGGCCATGTTCATAGCAGCCGGGGAAAATCCTCAGCCCCCGCCTTTTAATAGGGAGTTTTAGCACCGATGATGGTGCCGGCAATGAGAACATCAAAATAGCAATAGGTTTATTAAGAAAAAACAACAAGTTCGCACATGCATCATGCTTTTTTGTACATTTCTTTGCCATTGCTGCACAACTACGACGTAAAAATGCCTAATTTCACGTTTTATGGAGTACATAAACAAGGGACCATGAAATGGTCTTTCTCTTTCTAAACTAGACTGCGGTCCCCAAGAAATCAACTCCAGGGAAATTTGCCTACACTGGATATTTTCAGAAAACTGGAATAAACACAATAAAGTTTGAAAAGTGCTAATTCATTGTAAAAGTGACGTTTTCGCTGCCGTAGCCGTCGTCCATGCTAAAACTTCCTAATGACATCCCTGCAGTAGACTATCTGGACTGTGTCTGAATTAACAGGATGTTGTATTTTAATTTCCAGTATGATAACAATTTCAGTACCTGGGTGTTGTTCATAAAATGGTTAGGCTGTGCAGCATTCCCATTAAAAACTCCAGATGAATGATTCGCACTAGAAAAAAGAAGTGAAACTTAAGGTAAATTACTTGCAACTGCAATGAAAAACTTGTAATATCTATTCAAATAACTTTTAAAAAAATTGGGATATTCAGGTATTGTACTTAGATCAAGTTAACCAATAACAATACCTAACAGACTGCTGGTCCCAAAAGGAATCTTGTTGATCTTTTGCAGAATTTGTGCTCCCTGAAAGTGAAAGAATATACAAATACACTTAATATTGCTAGAACAATCAACTCGTTGCTGTCAAATTTGTCTTTGGGTGCCCAGATTGCAAGAGTGAAATCTGCCTTGTATTTCAAAGAGGACTTCCAAGGAGTAGAAACGACAGGTAATATGGCCCCATGACTAACCCACCAGGTGATAGGCAGTCTCAGAGATGACCGAAAAAAGCAACAGCATATTACCCCCCTCCCTCCCAACTCCCACCCCTGCAAGGCCTCGTGTTGGATTGAGTATTTGATTGTAAATGACATTTGATTGTATGCCGAGCTTAACTAAATCCGCGGCAGACTCTTGGCAATATAGTACAGTGTGCAAAGCCTTATTTGACAACAACATCCCCTCTCCTTGGAAGGCCTCTTCAAATGCTGTGTTGGACTGAGCATATTCGATAAACCTCACACCATTTGAATATAAAAGACACATGATTGCATGCCGAGCTTACTTAAATCCACGCCAGACTCTTGGTAATATTATAGAGTGTGTTAAACCTGATTTAACAACAACATTTTCTCTGCTTAGAAAGCCCCTTTGATATACAAAAGCAACCATCTTATTTGGCTTAAATCCTTATCCGTAAAATTATGTATCAAACACATGTGACAACTTGTAAATTGCAGGACTGTATGCTGTTGTGCCTTTTCCACAAAAGACTTCAGCATTATGATACACAGCTCTAAACAATCACTTTAAAGTTCTTCATGCATTTTCTGTTAGGTTTTGTAACAAAACAATCAAAGAAATATTTGTTTACACCAGGCAATGCAAGCATTAAGTCAGATTGTTTTTAAAACCTATCAAACAGCACTTCAAACGACTATTAGCATTAAAACTGTAATCTATAGTTTATTAACATGTTCTAAGTTTTACTGACGAAGATAACCTTTTGTACATGAAAACTGCACATATTAACTTCACACTAACATGTTGTAGAAAAATTTGAAGAAAATATAATCTGTGACTCCAAAATTTAAAATACTTGGTTTTTTTAATAGCTAACTAGCAAACTGCTGTCCTGATTTGTAAGCAATTTATCTTTAACTTTTTTCCTTTGCACTTTTAAGAAAATCTTTTTACCGGAAGTTAATTTTGTCCTGGTTAATTTCGAAACAAGAGCAAAATACTCTGAATCATGATGAAAAAACCTGCTTCAAAATTTTGATTTTCTCTTTTCTAAAGTGAGCATATATAATTCCAATATTCATTCATCTTCACTCATGGACCATGTAAAATGCTGATTGCGATACAACATGCTGGTAACTTTGGAAGATTCGGTGGAGTGGAGTCACTGTCGACAGGTTGGGGTGCACAATAGCCCACACGGTTCCAGCAGTAACAAAGTACTTACCGAAATACTGGGTCGCGTTGAAAAAGCCCGGGAATCGGGCCATTTGTCTTAGAACATCAAAGGATGACTTCAGAACTTGTGAAATCAAATTAAGGAAACTCACGGTGTTTACGAAGTGTAATGCACATCAGATGACCCCCTTCCATTCATGGCGGAACTATTGGTCTTCCCCGCTAGGCGAAGAAGCCAACTTTCACCAGAAAGTTGAGGAGAACATCAAATTTCAGTGCACGAATTATCTTCAAATTTCTAGCAAGGATACACTAACAGAAAGGCAAACTATTTTGCATTGCAAATCTCATGTCTCCGCGCATTGAAATGACTGAGAAACTGTACCGCCACGTCACTTCACGCATTGTTTACGAAGGTTCTCCGCTGATGTCACTCGGCGGAAGTCTCGCGCATTCGAATCTTTCAAACCGGAAGTGAGAAGCAATAAAAAAACGTGCACGGAACGTTGTCGTTTTTCTCAAAATAATTTTTCCTCCTTTAAAAGGTGCAAAAAAATACAAAAGTCAATTCATTCTTTTGTAGCAAAAAGGAAAAGAACGAACACAGTTGGCTCAGATTTCAAGAAAAATACTGTTTGCTTGAAGCAATACTCCAGGTAAATTAATATGCATTCTTGTTAATTCTTCGACGTATCGAGGGAACGGCTTAAAAGATCAACATGTAAATGACTTTTCGAACATTGGAGTTTCGAAACTGTGCCATAAAAGCCATCCAATTTTAAAATATACATTACTGATTTTTTCAAAGAAAAAATTTAAGGAAACTTAACTCAGCGTCAGTGCTTTAAATTGAAAATTCCTTGCGAGTTATAAAGAACGCAAAATTGTTTATTTAATTGTATGGGGCATTCGTAACAAATCATTTTTTTAAGGAAACTTGAACCAGCTTTGGCTTTTCAGTTTTAACTATCAAGTTAAATCTGTCTCAGCAACCTATTTTGAGACTCTGTGGGTAAAATAAAGCTTGACAAAGCTAAGGAATAAACATGTTATAGTCTTACCTGTAATATGGCAAGCGATCTTCCTGTCCCGATAGTCTATAGAGGCCACTTCCCAACCCAATACCAAACGAACCACATCATAATTTTATGCAACAGGGTCGACCGCCGTCTCACTGATCATGCGATCCTCGACGCGAAGAAAGTCAACACGTGACCTTGTTAAGGGTCGATTTGTGGCCTGGGTCGGGTCCAGAACTCCCTCAAGTAACGAAATCAGGTTGTGGGTGACACCAAGCCACTGAACTTACCCGCAATAAGGCAGTCCTTCTTCCATTTTTGTTCTTCCCCGAAAAAAAGAAAGAAAACTTCTGATCGCAGGTAACTAAACTGGTATCGAAAACTTGATTTAAGGCCCGGGTTGCGATCCCGTGTCTGTGAACTCATCCTGCGTAGCAGGCCTGCTAAGCCGGCTACCGTGAACTGGAACAGGTTTACACTCAGTCTGACCCATATTTTATAAAAACTATATATGCGAAGCTCCCTGAACGGTATTTAACGTTTCTATGATGGATGGTGCGGCTGATATTGATCTTTCTATGATGACACTAAAAAGCGACAAAAAAAAGATGAAATGTTTACAATTCTGGTCGCTGAAAGTGTCACCACCTGGTACTGCGAAGGATGGGAGTACTGGTCAGTATTGTTTAGTGCAATCTGGTTAAAAGAAGTTTTTTTGTTTCGTCTCTAAAACCCGCCGAATGGAAAATCAAGGGATCAAGCTGCGAAAATGAGAAGTTAGAAGAAAGTTCACCTAGTTATCTCTACTACATAAAATGGTTCATATCTTATACGATAAACGATAAAATAGCTGTATAAATTGCAATGAACTGCCTATCAGTGGATATCTTGGACGGACCTCGGAACAATGTCGGAAGCCAGGATCGGGATAGTCAGAGCAAAGAATACAGAAATACACCCTTCTTTACCCTCCTTTACCTGACTTGTCCTCATTCATCTAAATTCGCAAGGGGCCATGGGACGGTCACGGGAGACTCTTACGGCATCTGGTGCGATTCGAAAGAGCCCCTTCTTTCTTCCTTCCCATCGTTCCTCGCGCTTCTTATATTAGAGTCACGTTTACGGCAATTTGTGCCACGTGACCACGTTCTCCCTTTATTTGTCTTTTATATTAAACTAGCCTGTTCCAGGCGTTCAGAGATCTTCAGATGGTAGAGCGCGGCAGTCAGTGGAAAGCAAGTTAAATTGTACACCGGAAAAACGGGGGGAGGGGGGGGACGAGGGGTGAATTTTTCTCCCGCTCTAGTATCTGGACGCCTGGAACAGGCTAGTCTTTAACTGTTCTTTACTTAAACAAAAAAGAAGTTTCACGTTGTTTTCATCCATAACAATTGTTTTAAACTGTTATTATCTGCTCGTTTTCTACTTTGATAAATTCTCAATTTGAGTCTGACGTTTGCCATTTGCCGTCAAATGCTAAATCTCGCTATAAATGGAACACTGAGAGGCGACTGGGGACGAGTCAGCTCCTTGAGCGAAGTTTTAAATGATGACTTAACGCGGACCCGGTGAACTCGTAGATGTAGATGTTAGAAGTCGGTCAACAAACCTACTTGGAGAAGCTGGTAATATAAGGCGGAACATTTTTCAAGTTCAGGGAGGAGTAGGGGGCACTAACTAGGTGACTAATGTAGGGAGGCTGAGAACGTTTTTTTAGCTTTTGGAAAAACTAACGGGGGCTAAAGCACCTCAGGCCCTAGCGGCTCCGCCGGCCCTGAGGAGGTCTACTTTTTATCTAAACTTATTACATCGTCAAAGTTGCAATCCCGCTGATGTTGGTTTGCAGACAAAAAATATATATACCCGACGAGGCCTCAAAACTGACTGACCTTGAAGGACCTTGAATGGCGAACGTAATAACGTAACCCTTCCCCCCCACCAAAGGTAAAAAAAACTTCACAATTGTCGGTCCCCGTTTTTTTTTGTATTCTGTTGTTATTATTTTTATCAAGGTGTTGTGGTTTAATCAATTTCGATTCCTCCGACCGCGGAGCATTTTCTGGCAACAGACCATGGAACACGTCTGCTATAAATACGTGCCCTTTACTTATTTATAGGTGATTAATCCACCCGTGGGCGGAGTGAACTATTGTTCTATGTATCAGTCTAGAAAAATAACCGCTCGTGTTTGACGCACTGCACTCACAAGTAGCTTCTAGTCGTCATCCATCTGGACCTTATCTGGCCGAGAAGCCAGCGTGTTTTCTGCATCTTGACTGTGTTGTTAGCCAGAGAAAATGGATGGATACGAAGAATGTTTCGCCGATGATGAGTCTGACAATAATATTGTTACTACACGTAATGTGCGTTCCTCCAACCATGAAAACAGCGATGGCGAACAACTAAGTGG
This sequence comes from Porites rus, assembly GCA_964035705.1. Taxonomy (NCBI): domain Eukaryota; kingdom Metazoa; phylum Cnidaria; class Anthozoa; order Scleractinia; family Poritidae; genus Porites; species Porites rus. The sequence goes on along the minus strand of OZ037994.1, from coordinate 28,335,587 downwards.
AGAGAGTGCTCGGGATTTTTATTCAGACCCCATTAAGGAAAACGAGTGCGTCTTTGACACAGAATGGGCATTGAAAAGAAGGTGCAGTTTATCTTCCCTGATCTATTCTCGTTTCCTTGTGCGTTGGGAGGACAAAATGAAGTCATTTCGCTAAGTTCGTGGCGGGAGTTAGAGTTATTTCGACGATCGCGTTATTTTCGGTATAAGACTTTCAAGAGACTGTAGAAAGCTGACTGATACTACCTTCGTCCAACAACGAAAAATATTGTTCCTTGGCAAGGAATACAAAAGATATTGATGAAACTTTATTACAAATTAAAATGAAAGAGCGCCGAATTATAGAGAAGAAGGGACATCTGCCAGAGCAACCACTGAGGACAATAATCCTTTTGTCAAAGAAGGTAAAATTCTGTTGGGTTCATAACAGGTTACAGTCAAAACTTGGGAAAAATGCCAGAGTCCAGTGCCAAAAGCAAAAGGAAAACTCTTAAAGGAAAATAACTTTTCACATGGAAACGCGTGATCAGATTAAATGCTACTCAGATTCGTATTCTCTCGTCCCATGATTTACGCGCAGAATAACGGAACATGCCATGCCGGGCTGTACAGTTGATGGAATTAAACGTGCTCATTACGACAGAATCTTTATCGAAAGGATGGGACATTAAATTTATCATAAATGTATATGATACTTTTACCTTATGTCGATTTGATTCTGGCGAGGTGCATACGAAACAAAGGTTCAATGAAGTAAAATATCATCTCTATAAAAAATTTTGCTCGCGTGCACTAGTGTTAAACACATCATGACACATGACAGGTCTCGAAATATTGAAGAACTTTAATTTGATAGATACATATATAGGCCATGCAACATGATTTGTTGAAAATTCCATTATACTTTAAATAACTCAAGTCCTATCTGCTTGTAGTGTTATCAGTTCGTACTCGTGTTTATCAGTCTTTATCGTAAATCTGACGTATTTAGTTTTGATTCACTTTCGGCGTATTTTCTGGAATTAAACAATGACGTCATGTGCTTGTATCTCTGTAAATGTAAATAGCTGAGGACTGCATGCATGGCAGCTGATAAATTTATTTATTTCGTTGTTGTTTGAAAAAACGAAACAGAACTTAATTTGTTTAGGAAAATGATATTTATGTGAGATTAACCAATAAAAGGTATTTCTTATATGAGTGGTAGAGGGATCTAGTTCTTCTCATGATTTCCATGGCCAAAGGGCAATGATCGGAAAGAATAGAATAATTTAGTTTAGTGAGAAACGTGGGGCTGGGTTTCAGATCGAAAAGCACGGAAGAAGATCCAATAATTCGTTTCCACGTACCGAAGGACTGAATTGATCGCTAAAGTTCAATCCAGCTACAGCCTAAAAGACGACAAATTTCATAGAGAGCTTTACGCAGTATTTTTTGGTGATCATGCTGCCTTTGATATCAGAAGTATTGGCTAGCCAACGAGCATTGCTCGAGCTCAGAGGTTATATAATATACCGCTGACTGCTGAAGTGAGGCAACCATAAACGCTTTCCATTTTAAATGATATTACCTGCCCTACTGGGAGAGACTGAGGCCCGCACAAATAAAAAGGTTACGTAAAGCGGATGCGGGGCTGTAGAGCGATCGAAAAAGCAAAAAATAGCTAAACCTCACAATCGTTCGAGTCGGATGTATTATGTGTTAGTGAAATTTTCTATACGCAACAAGGTGAAAATTCTTGCCGAGGTCAAGTGTGCGGCGTGAGGGGCTTTCACCGCATTCCAGAAAGTTCATATGGTCAAAATTCAACAAAGAGCTGCCGTAGAGAACCGTTGTTATGCTAATTTGAGGGATAATTACCAGCAGGTCTTTCATTTTCTATTCACGAAGTCTTTTGTCATGCCGTAAAAACACCAAGCAATGTAACGGATTGCCATAAAGACATAAACCGTTTAGTAAGGTGACAAGACTGGCAAGTAATTTTGCAGCCATGGGAGAAAGTGATACAGATTATCCACCTGACGATGAGAGTTTTAGCGACAGTAAACAGCAGCAGAAGACCGAAAAAGAAAACCAAGTGAACAATGGAAAATGGGATTATCTCGATAACGAGTTTGTTTTTGACAGAGAGTGGTCTTTTAGAAGAATGTTGACCTTAGAGTCGTTACTATTTGCAAAGCTTCTATCAGCTTCAAACGCTAAAAACAACAAGAATTTCGTGTTTCATCGTAGTCATTATAAACATCAACTACAACACGGCAAGAACGTCTCTAACGAAAAAAGGGTACTGACAAAAGTTCCGAAGACGTAGACAAAGGCTTCCGCTTCAAGGATCACGTACTCGACAACAAATTGCAAGGCGATAACTCCGATCCACCAGCAAGTCAACAAAGCGATTAGCAAAAGTTAGCTTCAAATGCCAAAAACAGCAAGAATTTCTCGTTTCGTCGTAGTTCATATAAACATCAACTACAGCAAAGCAAGAACGTCTCCAATGAAAACAGTGCACGGACAAAAAGTCCTAAGACGTAGACAAAGGCTTCAAGGAGTAGTCAACATTACTAGCGAGTCGCGCGAAACTGGACCGGGGCTGTGGAAAATTCCTGAGAAGACCACTTCATTCTTGAATGTTTTGATTTGCAACTTGATTAGCAGAACTTTGACTGGCGTTTTGCATGCTTTTGCAGTAACTTTCATGTTTGGACTGGCAATTTAGACAATATCACTAAAAATTATTGGTAAAAAAATTATAAGTATGGGCAGCAAAACGTGGTTTCCTGTTCTGTTATGTAGTAGGTCATCGACGATCACGCAAAATTCGGTAAAACGCTTAACATACGCAGACTATAACTGTGACTATACGCAGCTGTCCACTAGTTCCCGTGTGTTTTAAAACTCTGTTAAATCTTTTTATCCAATTTTTTGTGAAGTACGAGGGAGCCATGAGGGTGACAATATAGCAATGATCAACCAGTCAACTAAAGCTAAGGCGAAAGATCCCTTAGATCACTGTCCTACTAACAGCTTCAAACCATTCTCACTGATATATATGGAGTGATGGGTAGGTGTGAAAAAGCAGCAAGGCTGTAACCAGACAAAAAGTCTTACTGAGGCAATAATTTTATCAGGAAAAAATCTAATGTACAGCTGCCTTAGACAGATATTTTAGATACATTTTTTCTAACACACAAGGAACCTCAGAAATTTTATCGAGTCAGCTGCCTTGAATGCCTAGGGGCTTAAGCAATCACTAAACAGTCACTTTAAAGCACTAAAGAAAAAATACAGGAGAATGAAAAAAATACACTGCTCTGTTTCTTCTGTATCAATTTTTTTAGACCAGTACATGAATATTTTCAGGGTTACTTGGCATGCATGAATTTTTTTCATTTAATTTTCCCTTGCACAAAAATTTTTTGCCCGTCGCCTGCCCCATAAGTTTTCTAATGGTCTGTCCCTTAAGGTCATCATTATATTAAAAGCTGTCACGACTCCAGTGAGTAATTGGTACATTAACTTGATTAATGTGTGGTCAGTAAGATCCATGGCACCGCACTGTTGATCAATCTTGCAGCCTTTTTAGCAAGAGGTGAAGCCATAAATAAATCAAGAAAACGTTACAACTGTTAAGGGGAATGACATCCAACTTTTCCTGAATGCTTGGATTGGAAGTATCGGCTTTCCTCACGTGCACAAATATGTAAGCTTATAATGAGATGCAAGTACAGTATTGCAAGTTATCTTGCAGCAAGTGTTTGCCTAGAGGTGAACACTTTACTATAATCATCTAATAGCAATCGTCCTTTTGCCCATACTCAACTGCTGGGAGTCCACTCATCTATAAGAGGTACCAACTCGACTTCAAATAGGGTTTGGAAGTTCATAATAATATGCCACTCACTCAGAAGCACAGAAGCCTTAGGCACAGAGCCATTTCTAACGTTCTAAGAAAGAAACGTTGTCGTTCCATCGCTAGGCACAGTGTCAGGCTTATATCCTATTCTCTCGTGAATTTTTGCAATCCTCTGTGGATCATTGAGTGGCATAGGAGAATCTTCTAAAAAACTCTGTCCTTTGCTAACCTCCTCTTCTTTCTTTACATCCTTCGTCCACATCTTTTTCGCTTTCTCGTATTCTTCTACATCTTCTCCTCTCAATTCTATTCTTGTGGCCTTTCTTCGAAGCATGATGGTCAAAAACTTTACTTCGCTGCTAGTGTTTAAGTTTGAAACGCTGTTTACAACGGATCTTTACAGCCAACAATCTAGAATTTGTTCTGTTTTAATATGGCGGATTGGGTGCGGATGGCGGCAATCAGAGAAGATGAGCCCACCATACAACACGCCAGCGGCTCTACAGCTCACTTCATTTCACACTTTATGTATGGTTTTGTTTTCAAAATGGCCGCCTTCAACAAGCAGAAAGAGTCCTGTCTTTCTCAAGTAGATCTTAGCAAAAAAGGGAGCATAGATGACCAAATAATTGATTTAGTGAAGTACATAAATGCTCAAGAAAACTTTTTTACTACCAGTTCTTGCTCAGGAAGGATATCTGTTTTCTCCGAGGTTAGTGAAATAAAGGAACATGTCTGGTCCTTTTAGCCTTTAGCCTCGGGTGAAGACAGAGTGTATTATGAAGTAAATCTGGTCACATCACGTATCCCTCTGTAGACTTCCATATGATAAGGGAAAGAATATATATCGTTGGCAGTAAATCACGGAACATTTTTTATTTTTATATTTTTTTTATGGTTCTAAAAGGCTTAAATGCAGAATATACCCTGCCACTTTAAAGCAACCCTAAACATTTGTGGATACGCAGATACTCGGTCACTACATATCCGCATATATCACGTATCCAGCTCTTTCAGGGACACAGCTTCGAAGTGGCAGGGTATTCTACAGTTGTTTTGTCATGATTGTTATAACAGTCATTCAACCTTTGTCCAAAAATTTCTAGTCTTGCAATAGGGTGCCAACATGCAAGACGTCTAGCTAAATAAATTAAATTAAGTTAATACTAATAATAGCGATGACAAAATCTCCTACTGAAGATAAAAGGGATAAAAATATTCACAGCATTAATTATTGTACAATATTAAAATTCACTGTTGGCTAGAATGCTCAAATAAGACTTTTTTCAATCGATAAGCGGACTTAATGTTAACAATTTCACTGCGTAATGCGTTTCCAGTCTTTGACAGTTCAATAAACTTGTTCTGGCTAGAGTTACTTGAATGTCTTCTGCGCGCTTCAAAACATAGTCTGGGAAAGCCAGGCCGTCATCACCATGAATTGCTTTGTGGAAATAGGGTTAACCCTGAGATTGTTCTTGATTGTTCTTCGTAACTTCAGCAGCATCCAGTTTAATTCATTCAAGAGGTTGGTAACTGTTCCTGGTTCCCGCATCACAGTTTTCAATGAGGCGTGCAGCTGTTCTCTGTACTCTCTCTATTTGTTTGACACATTTTTTAAGTGCGGGTCCCAGACTGAGCTGGCATATTCCACATGAGGTTACACAAGGGCTATGTAGGCTGCCTCTTTCACTCCCGCAGAACATATTTGCTTGCCAGTGAGTTCTTGTTATTGGTATCACCAAATCTTTGCATACAATGCATTTATATTTTTTAACATTATAGCTAACACTTTAATCTAACACCTCAACTTCAGAAAAAGTGTCCAGTCTATTATAACTATTTGTTGTTGAAGCTTGCAGATCAGAGAAAAAGGCATTGCGAGTGGCTGTATGTTACCCACAGTAATGCTCATGAGGATGAATTAGTAAGTAATAAGATGACAAAGCAAAGTTGTCAGATCTCTGGAAAACAGGATCTGAAAGTGTATGATGTGTTATAGGTCAAAATTAAATTCAGGTTAAAATAGTTTAAGTTTTAGTTTAGTTGTTGCCTTTTGTCTCATAGCCCAAATGCATGAATAACATATTAGAGCTACTTTGTAGGAGGCAAATAGACCCAGTTTAAAAAATTTTAACGTGAATTTAATTTTGACCTGTAAATAACATTCATGACTTGTGCACCACTAGTTGTGTATCTTGTTGGTAGTTCCCAGATAGTTTTCCTAGGCATATTTTTTATTGGCTCACCATTCATTGTTTCTCAATACTGTTTGTAGCTGAATTCTTTACAGCACTGTCAAGGAAGTGCAGTTTTCAAGTTTGAACCATTTGTTTTGCATGTGCAGTGTAAAGACCTTGAGAGCGGTCAGCAAATGGTGAGTAGACAGCAATTTTTTAAAGATAAACTAAGGTGGCTACAAGGATTCTTTTTTTTAAGGCAGTCCAAACTAACTAGAAGTGCTGCACCATGAAGACTACTAAGAAATCTACATGCTTTGAATGTAACTTTGAGCATTCTGAGCCACAAATAGAGACTAGGTGCTTGTGATGATTTAATTTTTTAATGAATTCCGAGATGATGACATTATTAATTCAAAACAGCTGTTGCTGGCCATTTTGCCACAAAACCACAAAAATGTACCGTAGGCCTTTGCCAAAGGTTACTTTGGTTTTTCCTGTGTAAAGCATTTTATCTGGGCTGTCATAATGATGGAGAACGGACTTAAATCAAGAATAACAGTAGTTTTGTTGTAGTTGTATACAGTTGCTTCCTCCATTTATAAATAGTATGTTAAAAAATAGAAATCTCAGAAAGGATAAAATAATCATGGTAGGGAGGCCCTTGAGGTTTGTGTTATGACTGGCTTTTTGCAATATATACCTGTCCAGTAAATTATAATAACATTTCACAAGAAACAGCAATAAAGGATTTAATTACCCAGATGTGGAAAAGATCAAAACAAAATATACTATTGAAGGGGAACTTGCAGAGTCAAATTGGATCATTTTACATGGGTTTTTTTATAATTATTATTTCTATAATTTAATTAATTTTGTATATAATAATAATATTATAATTATAATAATATTATTAGTTATATTATTATTAATAATATTAAATTAAATTATTTATTTATATTTCATTTAGCTCAAAGCTGCCCTTGTATCTGGTTTTAAAAATTCTGGAATTGTTATTGGAAGGAAGGCTAATGTCATATTGGTGAGTTAAAGAACTATTTAAAGCCAAAAATTTTGGATGGCCATCGCTGGCAAGCAATTTTGTACTTTACAATCAATTGACAACAGACTCAGATTTTCAGATAAAACAACTTGTAATTTAACTAGTCATTACACGTGAGGGAAGCCATTAGATGAAATTTATTTTTCATTTCCCTCCTCTTATCATATAAAAGGCTGTTGCGATTGTTTTGAGCATGCATTATCTTTGGGTCCCAGGCAGAGGCAAATCTCAAACGTTCAAGCACTTAAGTCAGAGTACAAAAAGGTAAAAGTATGTTGGTTACCTCAAGTTAAAAAAAGTTAAAACATATTTTTTTGTAGGCGGTAAGGAGTACGCAAAGCTTGGAGGTTCCACTTGTTTATGATGGAGAACTTTTAGTCTCTGAAAAGGTAACTAAATTAACATTACCCTACCCCAACTCCCTTCCCAAAATTGTCTTTCCAGCACTAAAAAGACTGGACAATTAAGATGGAATCCATCAGGAAATTGAATAATGTTAATTTTCAGGGGACAAAAGCCTTGTACCAGAATATTTTAAATAATGCTGCATTCCTTTTGTAAAATGTATACCCTGTTGAGGAAAACACCCTCAATTATATTACCCTGTTTAGGACAAAGGACAAAATGCACACTGCCTTGCTGGCAATTGCAATTGAGCAAATTCATGTTATAGTTATAAATTGCTTTTGTATACTTAGAGTACAAAGCAAATCAAAATGTAATTAATTGTGCAGGTAATATACCCTGTTTATAATTAGTACAGACTTGCATGAATTATTATTATATACCCTGTTCAGGACAGGGAGTGCAAAACCCATACCCTGTTCAGTGACACATGCCTGTATACGGTATAAGCCGTACAAGCGATAACAGTCTTTGCAGAGGCGGGCCAGCACACCGCCACCTAGAAAATGCAGCTACGGGAACCTTCTAGGGGACATATCTATAGTTATTTTACTTCTATGCTCTGCTTCTATGTTGAAAATAATGTCAAGTTTCTTAGACTGATAAATATATTTTATGAAAATTTTCCCATCTTAGTATGTTAAGTTCCTAGTGAATGTTGCTAACAAGAAGCTTGAAGAGAATCAGATGAGAAAAGATAGGTATGTGTTTGGAAAAACCAAAAATAAAGTAACACTGCCTAGTGAACCAAAGACTGTACTTGGGGACTTTCTTCTCTTTCAAACTATAATAATAGTTGCATCATATTGTCACAGTTGCTGTTTGGGTGGAACCATCAGAGAGGTGAACTGACATCCTTCAAGTTACATTTTTATGGAAGCTCATGCACCCCACAACCTTTTTTAGTGTTGATTATGCAGAAAAATAATTTCCTTGAATGCAATGGTATATTTTCAAAACACATTTTTCTGGAAAACTTATGTGCTCCTGCTTTTGAAGTTCAACCAACAGGCCATATTGTCAGTGGCTTGCACTTATGCAGAAATATTTAATAACTTGTTTTTCAGGTTTTTCAGAAATCTTTGCAACATATTGCATGAATGTGATAGCAACGCTACTCCTGAAAAGCCAGGTACAAATGAAGGGGTAGCAATAATATTGTACCATCAAAATCATGGTCTTGGAAAATATTTTTGCAAGCTCTACATCTCAAAGCATTAGTTGTGATGGGTCTCAAATCTCATTTTTTTTGCCTGTTTGTTTCTGCCTCAGAGTCTAAACCTTTTACCATATAATGTTTGTTTGTTTTTTTTAAATTTCAAAACTGACGTTTTGTTATCTTTGGCCAGTCTCAGATTTTTTATCCCTGCCTAAATAATTAGCCTGTGAGCAGGTTCACTTGTGTGAGCTTGGGGAAAAGTTTTGACAGTGGACTCGCTAATGGGCCAAGGAAAAGGCTCATTTTTCCTTGCTGGATGGCTGCCAAAATGATTTTCCTCAAATTTGGCAAATGAGCTTGCTCGCAGGCTACTAAATAATAAGACTCAAACAATAATATTACACTTGCTTTCAAGATCCTAAATGCAACAAAAGTCAGAGAGCAAGGAAATAAAATCAGAAACCTGTTTTTAGTAAACCAATGCCCAACACTTCACAGGAACCAGTTTGCTTGCAAAAAGAGACTGTTTCACCGTAATCAAATAATAACAATAATAATAGTAATAATCATAACTATAACAAAATTGTCAAATCTGATTGGCTATCAACTGCCCTGATTTCAGCCTTAATTGGACAGTTTAATAGCACAGTACTCGTCATGCCTAAGTAATTGGACAGTACGTGCCATCACGCGCGCACTTAAATGGTGTTTTTTTTCACTGCTAGCTAAACAAAATTTCGAATTTCTTGTGTTTTGATTTAAAAAATAGCCTATTATATCACACATTTTGTTAAAGTTATGATTAATTGGTAACAGAACTTTGTGTTGTACAATTCGGTCTGTAATCATACTCGTGATTAAACAAATCGGACTCCTGCAACGTGGTCGTCCGATTTTGTTTCAATCACTCGTATGATTACAGACCGAATTGGACTCTTGACTCAGTCCTGTTACCATTACTAATAATTTTAAAAATAGATAATTTATTAATGTAAATAAAACTAGACATAATAAAAATAATATATATATTTATTGAAAAATTAAGCTTAACAATATGAAATAAATGTATTTTATTAATATTAAATTCCCTTTTTTCTTTTCTTCAGGTAGAACACAGAAAAGAAAAGGTGTCAGACAAGACAAAGAACTGGTACTTGCTGCCACCAATGGCACATCTCAACAAATATCTTTTGACTCTTCTGAACTGTGTAATGATGAGGATGTAATGGACTGCTTGGTCTCTTTTTATGGTGATGTACCCTAACAAACGCATTGCACAGAGTTGCAACTATTAACTACTCATAAAGAAGCACTACCGCTGAATGAGTGCCGGCCCACACTGGACAGATAGCTGTTGTCTACAGACAGTCAGGAGAATGACGTTATCTGATGGTGGTGTCAGAAATCAATCCCAGAATGGAAACACAATTATGGGTGAATTGGCTACAGTGTATCCCTTTAAGATAGTTGGAAAGGTTTTGGGGGAAATATGACGTTCAGGGAAGCCGTGGCATAAGGGGAAACACAAGAATTTCCGTTTTATCAACTGAGTTTGTCTAGTGAGATATTCTTGAAAGACTGATACATAAATGAAACTTATAATTTTGAAACTGCTGGACAATTAAGAATTAAATGAAAAGAAGATCATCACAGTTGTAGATGCACCTTTTGCAGTTGTGAAAAGAAAACCTGAAAATATTCAGGCTGTGAGTAAAATTCTTGTCCACCCTAGCCTATTTTACTATCCACTGAACTTTCTCTTTTTTTGGACATATTTGGCAAGCATGTGAGTGCCTTGCACTAACAATCAAAATCCCTCGTGGTTTTTATTTTAGGGGTATAGAATGGTAAATTCAAGACTTTGTGAGACTGCGAGACCCCAGTTTGAAAATTGAGACTTAAAAATATTTAAGGCTCGGAGACACAAAATCAACACGAAAACGAGACTTCGAGACCCATAAAAATTGAGATTGAGCCAAAAGTTTCCGAGACCTACGTTTTTCGAGGAACCATTCTATAACCCTTATTTTCATACATGCACTCAACAATCTCTAAAGAGAAAATAGAGGGTCTGTGAACAGGCTGTGTTCACCCTAAAAAGAGTCAAAAGGCAGCATTTTGAGCACTAAACCCACTCCAACAGGGGACTAGCTCTCGAACAGCAGCCTTTAAATCTTTCTATGGTGAACACACCAAATTTTCATTTGAGGGAGGGGGGGTGGGGTTGGGTGGTAGATATTGTGGCTGGTTGGTGGATTCTATTTACCACTTTAGAGACGAGAAGGGAAGTGTAGCTGAAATGCGTTCCATACATGGTTCCGGGCTTGTTACTGGGGTTGCACCAGTCGATTTAATCCCTCATCCCTCTTTTTGTGGATTACTAAAATCAATTAATCATACTTGTGAAATGATTTTGGGCTGGTATATTATTCAGGGATAGATTACAGGCCCTGGTTGTTTAAACGGTGGATAGCACTATCCACTGGATACATATACATCCAGTTGATAACACAATGGTTTCCCTAACACTTTAATATCCGCCTGATAGTGATTTATCGAGTGGATAGTGCTAACCAACATTTGAACAACTGAGGCCAGGAAAATAAGCAAGGTTTCAAAGGTAAAATAAAAAAGCTTTCCATCGCATTTGAAGACCATATGGCTTATATACCTAACAAATCCTGTGAAGTAAGATTTAATACAAAATGTTCTCTTAGATCAACTTCGATAGTCCTTACTCAGTTCCAACTTTTTTGTAAAATACTTCTGCCATAGTCATCATCAAAATCATTTTTTAACTGCTAAGTGGCTGCAACAACAACTGGGCCTAGTTTGTTTTTTGCACAGTATTGGGTTTCCCGTAAGGTTAACTTGCTTACCTACTTACAATGCATGGACCATGACATGATCTCCAGCCTTCTCTAAAGAGAGGCAGTAGCCACAAAAATCTTACTACATTGTTTTGGCCAACAGTGCCAAACAACAATAAAGGAATATTCCTCAAACACAGAGAGGATGTAATTGAGACACATGGTTTTGTTGTTAATCAACAAATGTTGCAGCTCTTGTGCAACAATAGTGAGTTTACACAACACGACAGGAGAAAGAAGAGGATGGCAAAATGCTTGTGTGTGACAAACGTGACAGGGCTATTACTTGCATGTTTTGTTGTCTCTAATCTTCCCTTAACATTAATGTTTTCTATCTTTTACAAAAAAATCTGTTTAAAGGAAGATGAAGTTTGAGGGAGATTTTTTTCAAACAAAATTATTGTCTCGCCTGACACACAAGGTTTGCCATTTTCTTTCCTCTCCCATCATGTTGCATAAGTTCATTAACGTTAAAGAGTGCATCATGCTGGTTAACCCTTAAAATAGGCCAACATGCTTGAATCTGTTTGGGAGCTTTATTGTTACCTACATTTGCATCATTGTTCCCACGTGCCTAAGTACATACAAGGCCTGATTCCCAACTGTTTAGTGTATCTGAATGATTAAAATCAGACCCATCAGACAGTTTAGAGGCAAAACAAAACTCTGCTCTCCTGAGGCAGTAAAATTAAGTCACCCATATTAAATAAATTATTTCTTGAAGGTTCATTGGAAAGGTGGGGAACTGGACCCAATATACTGCTAGCACGGGGGTATTGAACACCAATTTTTACATATTTATAGAAAGAGGATGAATCAACACAAATACGAAAAGACACATTTTATAAAGTTCTTCTGTTTTAGTTTATTGCCATTCTACGTTAGTGCTAGGTATAACCAGTGTAGTAAACAGTCTATCACTCTACCCTTATTTTTTTCTTTATGACAACATTGGCCACTTAGAAAATTTCTTAAAAGAACTGTTTAACTTCAAACAAAAAGAGTACACCTCTGCTATGGTTTGAAAGATTTATACTATACAATTTAAATACAGCTGCACTTAGCTCAAGGCATCCAAAAGGACATATTTGAACTGTAAAGAATATAAAAAAAGGGAAGTGAACAGAAAAAACTGTTTTGAAAACATAACCACATGATGGCTATTCTTTGTTATAAATGTCTGTTTACACACTGGTACTTTGCAGAGCTGGAAATAATTTATCGATCAACTGTAAGTCACAGAGCCAATTCCAAGTTATGCCAGCAATTCACAGCAAAAGTAAGTGGCAATGTCATTTCTTTGTATAAATTGCATACTTCAAGCAGCCACTTAAGGGCATATACACCATGTCCCAGCATGGCTCAAAACCTTAAATTATCTGTTTAACTATGGCATTTCATCAGCCAACTGTTATTTCCAGCTTCATTAAATGCATTAAAAAAAATTACAAAAATAATCTTGCACTTAAACTTAACATGAGGTGAATACCAAACAACTTTAAGTCACCTTTCATTGGACTTACAATGGCAAAAACATCTATTGTGTTACTTGTATGTCACAACTTAATTTCTATTTGGCAGACCCTTTAAAGTAGTAAACCCTCAACATTTTGATAAGCCAACTTTACGTGATTTCTTTCACAGTCTGCGTAAACACAATACTTATACAGCAATAACGTTTCACTGCTAGAATTAATGTTTTTAAGGATATTACTGTTCTATTAGCACTGTACTATTTTAAGTTTATGAACTACAAAATTGTACCAAGCCTTGTTAAGAAAACAAACTAGCAAGGAGCTTGAGAATTGCATCAATGGTTACACAACACACTGCAATACAAAGCTTTGATTTTGAGGTTTAAAAGCATGACCTTCATATTTATGTTTTTTTTCTTTCTCTTACAAAAATTTTTGAAATTTTTTGTTGGTAAATTCTTTTTGTTTTGTTTTTTTGTTGCTTTTTTTCTTTTTCTTTTACAATTTTTTTTGTTGTTTTCTATTTTGTTCGTATTTCTCCCTGTGTCTTTCATTTATTTGCTGTGATTAATGCCTTAAATACAATAACATTTTTTGTACACTTCACTATAATATTATGTTGACAGTCATAAATGCAACTTAGTCAATCATGTCCATGTTTCATATGAAATTAAAATACCCTGTCAAATGTCCCACTTTGAACAACACTGGACTGATTTGCAGCCGCAGCAGCAGCACGAGCCTGGGCAGCAGCAGCTGCAGTAGGCTGTACCTGTCCTCTGCGTCCATGAGGTGGTGCCAGAAACTCAAACATGGAAGTACTGACAGAACTCAGAGTACGAGTGAGGTCAGTAGGCAAAGGATCACTCCAAAAGAAATCATGATTCAAAGCAGTGTCTGCGTCAATTCTGTGGGTTGGGTCAATGTTCAACATCTGATCAATCAAATCAAGTGCAAGTTTATCTTTAACATAGCTATGCAGCCTTTCCTTGACACGCCGTTTCTGATTTGCAGGCAGCACCATCTTGTTGAACAAATCCAGCTTCTCCACTCCAGGCCACACTTCAGTTGTTATTGAGCCACATAAATGACTTATTAGGGTCAACTGGTGCTGCTCCGAATTTCCTTGCATTATAGGTGTTCGTGTCCAAAGCTCTGCCATGATGCAGCCTCCACCCCATAAATCAATGGGTGGGCCATAATTTCTCTCTCCTAGTAACAATTCTGGTGGTCTGTACCAAAGAGTGACTACCCTGTTGGTGTAGCGTTGTGTTTGTTCTTTGTTTAGATGAATAGCACGAGCTAGCCCAAAATCAGCTAGTTTCAAAACACCATTCTTAGTAATGAGAATATTTGCAGCCTTCATATCTCGATGTAGGATCTTATTGCTGTGAATGAAGTAGAGTGCATTCAACAACATCTGCATTAACTTCTTCATCTCTGACAATGAGAACTTGATGTTATGATTGCTCAGCAGGCCAGCAAGGTCATGTTCACAAAACTCAAACACAAGGTAGATACTCCCCTTGTTACGGTTGTACGGAGATGCTACAAAAGAGGAAGAGAGAGTGAGAAAGAGTTAGTAAGCAGGTCTTCATTAAGGACATGAGTCCCAGAATCATCGAAGCTATAGATTATTAACTTTGTTGTTTTTCCCACGATTTTGGTGAGGCCGGTAAGTCTGTTGACAAACTGCATCTTCACTGCTACCAGGGACAAAGATGCTCTTCATGTAATTGACCAAATTTTTCAAATGAAAGTATCAATTTTGAAAAATAATTGCAGTACAAATTTATGCCAATTATTATATCTCTCTTTTTTACATGAATTTTATTTACCGGTAAACCAGGTTTAGATCCCAGGTAAACTGACAAGTGAATAACATAACTTTTTCTATAATGCCAGCTGTAGGGGCCAATTTAAATTGGCCAAGCATAAATGTATGACAATTTTTGGGACAGCAGCATAAAATAAAAATACCTAGGTAGAGCAGTAACTTCTGCTGTAGCAGATAATGATCAACTTGGGGGACACCATACTTCTCTCAGAGCTAAAAAGCAGTGTTTGAAAAACAGCCTGCCCCATGGTCTGGTCAAGTTGACTTTTTAAGCTCATTTGCCCACTTGACTATCACATCACATGGAAGTCACAATCTTGGTAGTGGATGGCTTTGACCTATATATTTGGTAGCTCATTTACCTTGACAGCTAAGGAAGATGCCTCAAATGAGCCACCCTGTATGGTAAGTGGCCCTGTATTTTGCAGTTTAGACATTACAAACAACTTTAATATTCACTGCTACCAGAAGCATATAACCCTGAAGCGTAAAACTCTGTTCCAATGCTGGGGTTTTTTTGAGAACCAATCAAAATTTACTTCCTAATATGGATTCACTGATACGCGAGACTGTTGCGTTAGTGTTATGAAAACTTTGTATCGCAATGTAAAAGCACTACAAAGAGCAATAAGGGTTTTATGAAGTAAAATTCGACCAAACACAGACCCAAAATGGCAATTAATATGCCAATACATGGGATACAAGACAAATTTTGCAGATTTTGTTCTTTAATAGCAGAAATAAGAGTTTCTGTGATTCCCAAAGTTTGTTTATCTAATTGTGTATTCCGTTGCTTGAATACTTGTTTGAGGAGATGTACGCTTGAGTGCGGGTTCATTTTCCTGAACACCAGCTGGTAACCGAGCCTCGAGTGAAAACTACACGAAAGAAAGTTCAAAGGAAGTCTAAAGCATTCTTCCTCTGGTATGGCTAAGTAAAAGAGGTTAAGTTTATTGTATTCTGTTAGTTCTTAAATATAATTTTTGGCGACTGGAATACTGTCTTGTTCTGCCCACCAAAAATGAAAACTTTGGGGCCACCTGGCCCCAACATTTTTTTTCTGAAAGTCAAGCACTGATGCATGAAGTGAACGAAACTTTTCTGCAATTTCACCGCTTTGGTGTGTATCAAAATGAATTTGTATCGAAGCGGCCAGTTTCCCCATTAGGTCATTCCCTTGGTCTATAATATCACAGACCATAGCTCTCCATAAATGAGCATGCAGGATGTCACCCAGTTATCATAAGATTACGTTTAGCCTCTTTGGTCAATGCAAGACATTTTTTGGCAAAAATGTTCCACATCTTAACATTTCTTAATGTCTTGGACTTTCCCTAAAAAAATTAAGTGGTCAATTTAAGAAGAGAATATCAAAGCACTAACAGTCCACACCTTGAATATAAATCTTAATGTCGGCTCACATTATCGAAAGGTATCCAGCAAGACACAAAGACAGCTCCATGGCAAAAACACTCTAAACCATGCATTCTGACACATATTACGTAGGCGAAGGGAGGACAACACGACTTACCTTTAGTACGACAAATCTCCAACAGGTTAACCACATTCTCATGCTTCAGCAACTGAAGGATCTTAATCTCTCTGAGGGCCGTGATAGGGAACTGAACATATGGTGCAAAAAACACCAAAAGTTCAGTCACTACAAAACAAACATGGAACTCTACGAAATTAACACTAAGGAAAGCATGTATTCACAAGAACATTAAATACCCCTTCTTTCTCGTTGTCCATGAGGACCTTCTTGAGGGCAACGATTTCTTTGGTATTCTTTCGGTTGCGTGCCTTGAACACCTCGCTGCAAAATAATTCTTACAATCAATGTCGTTGAACGTAACGACAAAGCAAGTCGAATTATCAAAATGGCGGACTGAAACAGTCAACAAACCCGAAGGTTCCTTGGCCAATTTTAACCATCCTTTCGTATTTGTTGACATCATGGCAGAAAGGGTAGTCTAAGAGATCTTTGCTCATTCCAATTAGGCGGTGACGAGCGTTTAAAATTGTGTTTTGGCAAAGAAAAGACAATCGCGTGTGAAACCACGTTGTCTTCCTTACGCCGGTAAAATGAAGGTCACAGGAAGCAAGTTTCCCGGATGAGAAAAAGCGTAAAACATCCTTCCCATAAACCAACGCACTAACCTGCAATATGGCGCTTGGTGACGTCATGAAAAGAAATATGATTTGCATTGCTCCCCGAACGCGTGGAAAATTTCGAACAAAATCCTTCCTCTGACCGACTTTAACACTTTTTCCTTGCTTCAACATACTACCACGTGAAGATAAAATCACCGAATGACATTTTTTGTTTCCAAAATAGTCCATCTTGGCGTAATTTTCCATTTTGAATCATCGCTCAAGTCGATGGTAAAAAATCGCGAACAAACACCGATCTTTCTCTCATATACAAATGGAATACTGTTTTTAAAGAGTTTTAAATCGACCAACACCATGGTTAATACAGGTGAAGTAAAAAGCAAAGATGTCTCTTTCCTTGGTCGTACGCCTTCGCGTTAAGGTAACTGAGGACTTGAAGGGAAACAGGGTTTATATAGCTACCAAGAGCGCAGGGTCTTTTGGGATTTCAACAAACCATTGCACTCTGGGTAACGTGCTTGCTCTCTTGCTTGAGGGTTTCACTGAGAATGTGGCTGTTAAAATTCATTCTTTTTGGCATTTTGGGCCTCGTTATTGGTTTAGTTGTCCTTTATAGAAGATCGAGAAATTTTAGGTTCCATATCAAGTATTTTTCCTTCAACTGTTTCATGTTGTTTGCTGCAATTTACGCTGTGGTGATTGGAGTGTTTCACCCGTTTGATGTGGAAAACTGGAGTCGTGCCAAAGGTCTTGTTTACAACTGTTTGGTCAAATTTTTTGCTATACGTGTCGATGTTGAAGGACTTGACATTTTTAACTCTCTCAGTGGAAAGAATTTTGTTGTGGTAGCAAATCACCAGAGTTCTTTGGATATGTTTCCTTTGCTAAAGACTACACCGCGTAGAACCACTTTCGTGGCGAAGAAAGAATTACTATTTGTCCCATTGTTTGGTTTCGCGGCTTGGCTCTACGGAGTCATCTTTATCAACAGAGGACATTCTAAGAGCGCTAGGGATGTTATGGATAAGACTTTAAAGAGGATCCTTGAGGAAAAGGTACCTTTGTGCGGTAGAAAGATGACGAAAATGACCTTTGTATCCATACATTGCTGTGCACGCTTCACGCGTTTCGCAATGAAAACAAGCTGATGTTCCAACAGCTGGTGGGAGGGGCGGGGGTTTGGGGCGGAATTGGGACAGGGGTAGAGGCTGTGGTTGCCTAGTGGGCTGTGTTTTGAGACAAGCACATATATGTAAACACACCTTTTCACATTTTTTTTCAACTTTTGACATGGACAAGTTAGGGAAAATCTGCGGACACCACTGAAAAGAGCGCCTTAAGATTTATAGTATTGCCTAGTTTGAAAGTTATTTGCTGAAAACTAACACAGATATAGCTCCTCAAAGTTGCAAAATTTTATGGATGTTTGTATGGTGGGCGGCACAAACTTGCCCCCCACCATACAAACATCTGTAAATTTTGCAAATTTGTGGAGCTTTATCTTCACTTGCTTAACCCTTTAAGTCCTAATAGGGACCAACACCAATTTTCTCCTAATGATATCCATACAATGTCAAACAATTAGGTTGTGAGAATCAATTAAATGATCACCAAAGAGAAAATGCTTTGATCTTTTCTCAAATTCTCTCAACTCATTCTTTAAAGAAATGTATAGAGATCAGTTTGGAGAATTTGCTTGTGGATATTGGGGCTTAAAGGGTTAAGATGTATCACTTTCAAATTTGGCAATTTTGCTAATATCAAGACGCTCTTTCCAGTGGTGTCGATGGATATTCCCCAACTTGTCCATGTCAAAAGTTGAAAAACCGTGAAAAGGTCTATTAGTTAATGTACAAGGCTGTGCTCTAACGGCGCCCGGTCGCCTGAGGCGACTAACATTTAGCTTCGGGCGACTGAAAAAAGGTTCCCAGTCGCCCGGCCGGGCACTCTTGCTTCTGATGCAGTGTTCAGTTAAGCAGGAAGAAAAATTTAACATACTGGTGTTGGCTTGTTGAGTCAGAGTTTAGCTAAACCCTACAGAAAATGTTCTTACGAATGTTGTACGAAAGAAACGGGCGCACGTCGATGTTCAAAGGTCGTTCTGCATGATTTCACACATAACATAATCCATCACTTTAAACGTGACAAGCGGCGAGGATTTCGATTTGTACCGCTTCTTAAAATAGTTTTAAAATTTTTTCTTTCAGATAGAATGGTTCATTAGGTACAGTTTTTAGGAGAAACTGTCAATACTTTTCTGACAGACGTAAAGCGCGGCAGGCGACGCGGAGTAATTTATTTTTGTATAAAACGAAAGTTGCTGTTTTGACCAGTATGCAAATATAATGTTTTTATGGTTTTTGGCTGCTGTCAGTCTGCTTGGCTAAAACATAACTTATGATTGTTTTCTTCCCTTTACATACGATAACGAAATATAAAAAGAAAAGATATGATCGTTCTGATCGTTTTTATTGTTGTTTTAGAAACAGGGCAGTTCCACGTTGTCTTGGCATTTTACGTATCGAAAACTAAATAAATGAATTTCAAAACTGAAATGAAATAAAAACACGGAAAGAAGAGCTGGTTTACGCTTCGACCGTATCCACGAAAAGCTCAATAATATTATCCTAAAAGATTCAGTGATAATATAGAAAAGAAAATTAAATATGAGTTATTTTTTATTAAAACAATAGGTTTGGGGCCGTGGCGGTTTCACTGTTTCACGGTATTTTTCACGGGAACTTGAGTTTGATCAACCGCGTATAAAACTCCGTCACATTATATTTCATGCCGCATTGATTCACCTTTTGAAAATTTATTTTCAAGTTTAGTATTACTGGTAAAAAGCACAGTTTTCCTATGTTTGACCCAAAGATCTTAATGAAGTTTACGTAAACCTGCTGAAATTTTTTACTTTTCCCTGTTTATTAAAAACCTAAACAATTCGGCGGCATTGCTCACGTTTCTGGTTTTAAATCTGAATGGAACGAAAACTTTGATGGGTTTCATAAGACAACAAGCGGGTTTTTGTTGAACCCAAAAGCTAAAATTACCGAGTTTGGTGATCAGCAGACGAGTAAGATTCGCGTGTGTTCAAAATACTTCCTCATCAGATGTACTCGGGCGACCAACTTGAGAGGCCTGGGCACCCCGGCTGGAATGCTTGGGAGCCCGAAGGGCTCTCCGAAATTTTTATTGGGGCGACCAACTTTGAGGTCTGGGCGACTTAAATAAAATGCTTGGGAGCCCGAAGGGCTCCCTGAAATTTTCCTTAGAGCACAGCCTTGATGTAGGTTATTTCTTAGTTCAGTTTAGCCAATAGCCCATAACTTAACGAAATATTTACCACATAGGTACTACTTTAACACAAGTTATGAAGTAGAAAATACAAGAAGGGGAAAGTTGTGGCTGTAGAGGATTACACTTTGTGATTAAATTCTCTCATGAGAATTTAATCAATAATTTTGTTAAAGGGTATGATATTAAAGTAATTTGATATATTAAGAAATAAGCACTTTTTTAACAGTTAAATCTTTCCCATTTCAAATTCATTTTGAAAATTATGTACCTTTGTAGAAATGCTGATGTGATCTTTAAAATGAGCTCATCAGTGGCATTCAAATGTTGAAAATAATATATAAGTTAATAGTAAATAGGGTGAAATCTCCCCAAAGGGTATAGGGCTAATTGGGTTGTGTAAATTCAAAGGGAAAGAATGGTATTAGTTCAAGACAATAGAGAGGAGAAGTGTGACATCACGTTACCATGGTAGCACAATTATTTCTGTATGACAACAAAACCAACGACCAGGGCAACGGCGAAGAGAGCGGCAAAAAATAACATGTTTATATTAACAATCAACAACTTTGCACATGCATCAGGCTGTTTTGTACATTTGTTTGCCGTTGTTGCACCACTATGACATGAAACTTCCTAATTTCAAGAGCCCGCTTTATGGAGTTGGTGAACAAATACAAAAATTGTCGCTTTCTTTTTCTTAACTTAGATAACGATGGATGCGGCCCAAAAGAAAATTTCACAAAGATTTGACTAATTAAATGAAATTGTATAAGATTGGTGAAGTTTGAAATAGGGCGAATAGACTTTTAAGTGACTTTTCCGGTTTGTTGTTATCCAAAATTTTTGCTACCATGGCAATGTGACGTAACGACTTTTCCTCTCTATTGGAAAGCAGACAAAAGGTCTACTACATATGAGGTCACAGATGTCTGTGGGTGTTTATTCTTATAATTTCGTTATAAAGTTGTAAAAAGTGAACAATGTGGGAACATTTTGGCAGCTATGTCCAGAACTTCAAACTCCTGTAAGGTCAAGAAGTTTAATTGTTTTTGTTTGCTCTGACTCCATAGACTCTGGACTGTCATGAGAACATTTCAGCTTTTTTCTTTTCAGATAAATGTTTGGATTTTCCCAGAAGGAACCAGAAGCCAGTCTGGTACTCTTCTACCATTCAAGAAAGGGGCATTTCATTTGGCTCAACAAACTCAGGTAATGTAAAAATGACTGCTTCTCCAGGATTGCGTTCTTTAGTTTCAGTGAAACATTCTCCCAATATAAAATTTAGATTACAATTATAGAGACAGGAAGTTAAGTTTTTGCTCTAACTCCTTTGCCATACCCTTCTGGGTGTAAAAAACTCATTCCATAAACTTCAGGAGTTAACCTCTCCTATTCTGACCTACTAGTCTCAACCAGGAAGGACAACATCAACTTAGTTAATGAGGTCAATCCACCAATGCAAAGAGTTTAACAAGGTGCCATTACAAGTCCTTTTTGTGCATCGGAGTGAATAATGAAGGCCTAGTGTTTAACCCATTTGCTCCTGGAGATTTTGCCGAAAAACGCATTTTGAAGCTAGTCGAGTGGTTTTCTGGCCACTGTCGTGCTATAAAGAGCTAAAACTTACCACAAACCGGTTTACAGGTCGTACACTTCATGGCCTTCTGATCCAGATGCAAAATATCAGCTTGTGAAGTTCGGGCATGCGCAGAAACAAAATTTCGAGATAGTTTTTGGGTTTAAAAGTGACACAGCAGTCTTGACCTTTACTTTTCGCTTTCTCTCCTCCCCTCTTTTTTCGCTTTTCTTGCCTCATTTAATTGTTTCTCTTGCTGGGCATTTAGTACGCTTCATTTTGGTGGGAATAGTTTTTAGGAAAGCTTTTATGATCTTAGGATTAGGTGAAAGGAAAGGTAGGTGGGCAATGGAACAAGATTTTCATGGAGATTTTCAGGTCAATGTTACATGGTTTTTTGCCTCTTTCTCCAGTCTCCTTGACTGAATTGTGCTCATTCTGGTATGGTTTGAAAGATCTCTTCACTCTGCACAAGTTAGCGGACAAAGTTGTCCTTGACTGTTAAAACTGATGACTTCACAAAGGGTAGAAAGGACGTGGATTTGCACGGGCGGTTCAGGGGCGAATGGGTTAAAATGTCAGCTTTTCAGTATTTTAAAGGGAGTCTGAGGAGTACTTATTTGTTTGTTAGTTTGTAGGGGGGGGGGAAGGGTAAGTAAAAGCCATACTTTGTTAACTACATTCTGAAATATCAAATTGTTGCTGGCAAGTGACGTCAACAAGACACGTTCCATTAGTGCATTGAAACCTAACTGATTTTAATCGTTAAAAACACAGATGGCTTAGAGAGTTGAGTTACATGTACATCTAAGTCAATATTGAATTAAGACAAAGGACTTGTCTTGACCTGAGCTAGTTTGTCTCCCTTTTGTAATGCCCTCTGTTCTAAAACATTCAGGGTCTGAAATTAACTTTTTGATGCAGGCACCATCTGGCCACATATTAAAAACTTAAGGTAGCCAGATGGCGTTAGCTGGTTACCAGGAATTTTTCCAGTCCTCTAGGCGTAATCTTGTATTTGCAGATTTGTTTCAACAAGTTACCTTTCGTATGTTAATAGCATCTGTTCTTGAAGTTAGGCCAAAAATTAACAAGAAACATGAGTCTGGTTTTGTGATCATGACGGCGGATCATGTCAAGATGCAAGCCACTGTGTTGTTACCATGATTCATTGTTTCTGAAATCAGCAAGATCAATTTTTTCATCTCTGAAACCCATTCTATATCTAGCCCTTGTAAAAAACTTCTTTTTGTCACCTACCGTAACTGAAGGAAATTTTGCCGAGTTTGCGAAGCACTGGAAAAAGTGACCTTATAAGAAAGAAAGCATGTGTGTACAGTATATGTTACAGGTCAAAATTATATCCAGGTTAAAATTTTTTAACCTACGTTGATTCTCAATTTCCTTTTTGTCTCCTAGCCCCAATTATTCGTGAATTAGGACTAGGAGATGAGGGAAATTGAGAATCAGCCCAGGTTAAGAAATTTTAACCTGAATTTAATTTTGACCTGCCACATATACAAGATACCCAAGGCATTGTCAGTCGGTGATAACTACCGTAAACAATATGGTGGCTATGAAAACAGCCATACCACTAGTCTGAACATAAGACATTTTAAAACACAGAAACAAATAACTATTGTGAGATGTTGGCAGAGTCAATTTTTAGGCGCATTGGTCACCTTTTCAGACCCTGAAATTTTTAAGGTGAAAAGAAGGAGGCGGTGTTTTAAATAGCTTTTGTTCTAAATAGTTAATTTATTTTTATTGTCAGCTTCCAATTGTGCCAGTTGTATTTTACGATTACAGTTCGATTTTCAACAAGAAGAACAAGTTATTTGAGTCTGGTACGTATAAAAGTGAAGTTCCTCTTTAATGGAAGGCAATGTAGTTTTCAGTCTTCTTATTACATTACATGCTAAACCTCTTTATTCTGTAATTGTTTTGTTTAATCTATATACTGCATATATGTAATATATATAGGGGATGTTTGCTTGTTTGGGTCAGAAAATAGATAACGTAAATTTTAATAGTGATTAGTAAACAAAACACAGTCTTTTAAAATTCTCAAACAGATGTCATGAGGCACAGTTACATTGTATGAGTATAACAATATGACCACTGAAATAAAGTTAGTGGTACCCAAACCTTGAAAAAAAGATCAAGATTGACATGTGCCGTAGAGCAGTGTTGGACCAAAGAATCTTAACTATGCTTTTCCATTTGTGCAGGAATCATTAAAGTTAAAGTGCTGAAACCCATACCAACTGAAGGAACCACCCCTGATGATGTTTCAGTGATAACAGAAAATGTTCGCCAAGTAATGCTCAAGGTCTTCCATGAACACGATCACACTGGCAATGAAAATGATGCGTCTTCAATTGATGACAAAAAAATTAACTGAGATTTCCTCAATGTCAAAATTATTATTTAATAAGATATGAAAATAAATAAATTTAAAGTGTACATTTTTTTATACAGAAATATAGAAAAGTGTGTCAAAGTGAATACAAGCTAAAGAATACTATATATGACAGAAGAGTATAACTCTGTTATTTTTTATTATAATTATACTTCCACTCTTGTCTTTCATTTCACAAATGCAAATTAATTATTACAGTGTGCTGAACCTAATACCATTGTTAGTCCAGTAACGCCAAATTACATAATCTACGCATTTTTTCATCCCACCAATTTCTCATACTAATAAGGAGAATTTATTTATTATCACTTGAACACATTTTATCTTTGTTGATGATTTTCTTCATTTGAATGACATTTATTTTTTATAAGGTTTTAATGTGGGGAAATAGATACTCTTATAAGCATTAGGGATTTAAGAGTAGACAATCTTATCGTTTGAATTTCTCAACATTGCAACCAAGCAGATTCTTAATATCTCAGATAATCAATGGGAGTGTGAATTATTTGGAATACTTTTTGTAAGGAAATTCTATTTCAAAGAGGCTCAAAGGTCCTCATTTATTACTTATAAAATCAGTTCATGATGCTAGGGTTGGAGACCCATTTTGTTTAGTGTCATGGACTTCAGATATTTAATGTGTCAACCAAGTGTGTAGGAGATAGAGTGTAATTTGAGACCGAAAAGTGTTTCTTTTTTTCAGTAAAAGATATTTTGCCTGCACCCAACCCAGCAGCCAGGCTGGACTTAAGCCAACCTCATCCCCTGGGGCTCTTTTCTTCCTGTCTCTGAGAGTGACAGGAAAAAGAGAGACCTGGGAGGCTGGGAACGAGGCTTGTCTCAAGCCAAACTTCACAACAGTGGCATTCTAAGAATTGGGAATGGGGCCTCTGCACTCAGGCTGTATAAACCTTGCACTCCATTTCCACTGCTCAGTCAAGTAGGAGCACGGTTCCATTTCCGGAAGAGCAGCTTGTAATCCAGCCTATTTAAATCTTTATCATTGTGAATAGAAAGTACGATAATGAAACTTTAAACTGATATAAAATTTACCCCTTAATTTTGTACATTTATTTTACATTTTAAGAGTGTTGTGTCATAGTCCTTTGGGTAAATTCAAGAGACTTAAGCAAACTATAAGTTCTTTGGTTTGCTATGAAATTTTATAAGATCTTTAACTGTTAAAACTCTGCTAATTGTTTTTATAGTGATGGTTATTTTTAACAATAAAATGACGTGCTGAGGTCAATAAAAATTAAAGTGAATCGAGACTGTCCTTAACTGGACCTTCTATACGTTGAAAAATTGAAAAAATCTAAGAATTTTCACATATGGTATAGGTTTCTGTGCAACTCACCTTTGGCGCAGTGTGAACAGGTGATCATGCTATTCCGTATATACCAGACACCTTTTCATGTCAACGTGAAAAGAGATGCGGAATAGGTTCGACATAGCCTTGGTCAGTATTACGTTCTAACCAGGTTGATGCCTAATAACGTTTTGAGTTGAGTCGTAACCTTAAAATGACCTTAATTGGTACTTAGAATTTATCCTGTGTCCTACTATTTAGGAGTTAAGGGTTTTTTATTAGAAATACTAGGATGGGTGAGTCAGGTTTGTCTTCATGGTCTAGGGATACTTTTTTCAGGCTTCAGGTATATGAATATGTGTGGAATTCTTTCATTTCGGTCGTTAAAAAGACCCAGAAGGGCTAACAGATGCATCTTATGGCTGTGAAAAAGTCGAGAAAACGTTCTGGTTTTGTGATTTATTCATGTTTTAAAGACGTTGCATTTACAGCAGTTAAAAGGGGTGCAAAGTTCTAAACTAGGTATAGGAGACGGTTACCATTATCAATAGAAGGTATATGAAAGACCCAAGAAAAGAGTACCTGTTTAGTCAAAAATGGTATTTCCATAGGTAAGGGATTGGACCTCAGGGCGGAGCCTCCCCCGATAAAACTTTGATGAGCACCCCCCCCCCCCCCGGAGGCAGGCAAGCTCCGATGCTGGTCAGTGGCGCTTGCCCGTTCCCGAAAGGACTAAAACCTAAGACCACCACAATAACAAAATGACTGTAGTTATCGTTTAACATGTGCTCAATGTTGTGGGAATGAACGCGACATGTACACCAGTTAATCGTCTGCTTATTGTCAGCATATTGTTGCTGGGCTAAAAAGAGACGAGACTGGCAAGTTTCTGTCTCGTCGATTAAAGTAAGATCGCTTTCAGTTTCTGAATGTTTCTTTGGACACAACCTCTTTTTCTCAAAGAGGAACGCCTACTTGTGGTTGAAAGTCAGAGTCAGTCTACTTTGATAAATTCTTTCAAGATTCACTGCTGGTTGTTATGCTTCCTCATTTTCGTCTATCTCTGTACCCTGTAGCAGATGGATGGCACGATCTAGAAGCTCATGTTCTGTACAGACATAACATTGGAGCAAATCTCTTGAAATAATCACATTTTCTAATTTGAAAAATCTGACATCTTTGACTGTATCACCATTCTTCTCCTCTTGAGGCCGAAACGATTCTCCGAACTTCGTCAGCCAAATTAAAATCGCACCCCTTTGCTTCTCAGGCATGAAATCTTCGCACGATCTTAACACTCGTAACAAAAGGTCAACGCAATGCCATGACAGTTCTGGTTGCTCTGAATAAGAAATGGTGGGGATTGCATCAAGAACAGCGTTGACTGCGTTTCCAAGAACATCTTTGAGTAGGTGCTGCTTTGACGCGTGCTCCAGAATCAGTGAGCAAAAGAGGACCAAGCTTGGCGTTATTATATTAACACTGAGCACGGATAGTTGTGATTCCAATACGATTCTGTTCCAAGGGTTACTTGCAAAGGACCTTGCACACGGAACATAACTTAGAAAGCTTTTCAGACACTTCACAGCACAATGTCTGACAGTCTCGCTGTCATTCACCAAGGAATTCTGTAAATATGCTTGCAAGACTTGGAGGTCTACCTCAGATAACTCGACAACGGTCTGCTCCTCGCCTGTTACCATGGCTGATAATGAGATGGGTAGCTTGTCTGATTTCGTCCTTGCCGCCTGTAGGTAGTTTTCCCAGAAAACAGTACTTGAAATACGTAAAATGTTTTTGGTTTCGTTAGCCAAGTTCATCATAAATCTCTTGTCAATTTTGAAAGGGTCATGGACACCTTTGGGGGCCTTTGACTGGGAAGTCAGCCCGGGAGAAGAACTCTTCAGTAGGGAAGTGATGAGAACTATCACAGTCGCAAGGAAGTCAACATCATTCACTGACTTGTTTCGTTGCTCCATACTATGAACCAGCTTCGAGTCCAGAATGTCCTGGATGTAGCCACAGAACGTCTTGTTGGAAAGGAGCATTACAGCAACTCTTTGAGGGTCTTTTTTCAAGTCCCAGGCTAACGTAACATTCAGGTAGTTGAGAGCAGTTAACATGAGGCTTTGACAAGTTCTTGTCGACGTCACCAAGTTGATGACATGATACAAAATCCTATTGTCAAATGCTTGAACTTTCATCTGGACTGCAGTCATGACTTTCAGCATGGCAGAAATTGAGTGTTCTTGGACAGGGTACGTTTTGTGGCCAAGAAACATCTTGTGAAATACATTTGATATTTCGTCAGCCAGTAAAGTTAACCGGGGCGTGGCTGTCGCTGGTGAATCTGAATTCACGGCAAACAACGTCTTCAAAACTGCTTCAGCGCGATTGACAATGGCCTCTTCGCGACATTCCACGAGCGAAACAAATGCTCTAAAACTCTGCAAGTTTGAAATCAGAAATTCATTGAACAGTTTGTTGTTACATAAGTTATGAATTTCTTCTCTCTCCATGAAGCAGATCAAGACTTGTCGTCCAAAGGCCTGCAGTAAGGAGTCAAATGATGAAATCCAGGAAACAAATAGTATATCGTGGATGTAAATGGAATCAAAAGCATCGCCATCAAACTTTACCAGAGTGTGCGTCAGAATACCCTGAGAAATATTGATGTTGTCGACGGCAGCTGCTGGAAGTGATATCGACCCAAGCCGGTTGCAACTTGTGATCCACAGAAATAATAAATGTTTAAATGTCACTCGAGGCAGATTGCTGAGATTTGGATGCAATGTGAGGTACTTGTGGAGACCCATCACAAGCTCTTCAGCTGGCACAATTTCGTCGTCATGAGCATAGGACAAATAAAGGAGTTCAATGCAGAAGCATTGTGTGCTAAAGAGAGATTCATCAAGGATGTCATTTGTATCCTTTCTCCCTGAGCTTTGGGCAAGAACGTTCAAGCAACCGGATGGAGAACGAATGCAACCGATATTGCTCGTAATCAAACGTCCCCTGAGTTGAGTCCTTTCAGTAGCGTTACCGTGGCCAAGGCAAAGTTCTGTCAAGAAACCTGTTACCACATCTGACAGCTTTGTACTCTCTTCACTTCTACTGAATTTTTCCTTGACCTCTAATGACAGACGAACAAAAGAACCAGCAGTAAGCTTTCGTGCAAAACTTTCTCTCCAAGAACTTTCTTCAGAGACTGAAAGATAAAGTATCTCGAAAAAGTTTGTAAACACTGTTGGAGTCTCGACAGATTCATGGTACAGCATCATGGCTGGCACACATATCTGGTCAATAGCTTTCCATAGGGACTCCACGAAATGATTGACGGTTTCGAACTCGGGTGAGAGCGAATCGGTGTTCCTTGTTAACATCACGGCATAGGAAGGCTCTCTTGCTCGAAAGTCTTTGACAAACTGGAAGGTTTTCTTGATGACCTTCAACAGGACACAGAGAAATTCTTCAAGTGAACCTATACATTAAGTATAAAATAATATCATCATATCAAAATAACATCAATGCTTAGCTGACAGACAAACAATAACATTGCGACTTAATTTCTATTGACCACTCAGGTCAATAACCCGAGACTTTAATGCCATCAAATGGCGTCATGCAATTCACTTTGACTCTGAAAATGTATAACTACTGCAGAGGTTGCCAAAACGTCAGCTGCTGTCAACAGCAGTCCTATACAGGACTACACTCGCCCGGACGATCATATTCCACCTAATTATAAAATACCGTCAGTAGGCTATCGGACGTAAAGCAATGTATTTCGGTAAGAGAAGAATTTACGCCAAAAAATTTACAAACTTTGGCCTGTCATGATTTTCTTCAGTTACTTTCCCAGGTCAGTAGGAATGTTAAGGGAATGCATACAATGATTTACTATAACTCTCCTTTCCCTGATAACATCAGGCAAAAGAATCCCTCTAAACACTTATGGATCACTGTTCAAGATACATATCGGAAAGAAAAACAACTTTGGTTGGAGGGAAGGGTCCAGATTTTTTCATTTTCTTCGGTTGACGAAAGTATCTCGACAAGTTTGTCGCGGATGGCCAGTTAAGAAAGAACAAGAGAGGTGGGACCCTTGAAACAGTTCTTTTGTTTATGGTGCGTTTTGGTTAGCGTTATGGGTCCAACTGTCAAAGTTGTCCTTCTTTAAGACAAATATTGTAATTGCTGTTCGTAGAGGGAGTATGGCTTTATGTTTCTCTGTCGCATGGTACAGTTACTTGGTACTGATCGTTTGCTTCTCTTCTTCATAAAAGATGTTTCCATCGGTTGCGTATCACCTTATGTCGTTTTGGTTCCTTATTATAGTAAACAACAAGGAACAAGTGTGTAATCGAAATACAGTGAAACCTGTAGGACACTCTATTAAGTGGACACCAGCCAAGGTCCCTTGGCTGTCCGCCTAAAACAGGTTTCACTGATAAAAGGAACTTGACAGGGAAAAAAACAGTGATATGTGCATTTTCCCTGCGCTCAAAAAACAGGCTGGCGGTACGGTGATTGTTGCAACAAAAATACTTGAATCTATTTGACAATTTTTCACATTTAACTTCCATTAAGGTGAATTATCGATAAAAATCAACGTGCCTCACCTTTTGAAGCATTTCTAAAATGCATCCTTGGTTTTGTAAATTTCTGCAAATGAGAAATCACAGTTGACACAAGAGGAGTAATTGTCTCAAACTCCATTGATGCTGGGAAGTGATCAATACTCAAAAATTGTTCGACAGCACAGGCAGCTTGGGTAAGAATTCTGTGGTCTGCAGACTTGAGACTTTCGTACAGAACATTAGCACAAAGTTTGCAGAGCTTTTCACTTGGAAACAGTTGAACACTTGAAGGTTGCATCATTAGGATCAGTGACAGCACTCGTAGGCTTTGTCTGATGATGTCAGGGTTCTTAAGTTTTATTGCTTTTGATATACCAACAATAATAGACTCAATGCCATAAACCGAATAGCCCTCGCTGTAGAAAATCTGAGTTCTCACCATGTAGTCCAGGCTACAAAATACTGAACCGAGAACGATGTCATTTGAAGATTCTAAATCTTCAAGTAGCATCTCACCTATGCCCGACGTCAGAAATGCTTTTGTGAAGGCGTTTTCTGCGGTATCGTTTTTTAGAATCTGAGTGACACATTGTATAGCTCCTATTTGGACCCCCTCGTTTGGTGATAAGATTAACCTTTTTAAACTCTCCAGCATGGGGCAAGTACCCGTGCTTGAAGGTTTTAGAAGGGAGTGTAATACAACGGGGTCCGCTGAAAACCTCTTTATGACTCCAAGAGCGTTCATTTGAACGTCTGTGGCTATACAGCTAGCGGAAACAGCACAAGTTTGGATGCAAATCTTCTCCTTCATCTGGGAACTTAACACATTTAACGCGTCCTCGTTTAAGCAAATTTGCACTAGAGCAAAGAGAAACGCGGCTTTGATGTTATCTTCAGGAAACAGAATATTGGAAAGGAAGTATTCCACCAAATTTGGCGAATCCTTGACAATTACAAATGATAACGCTGGAATGGATTTTAACAACCTTCCTAAAGCCAAAACGAACGGGTACGATTTCTTCAAATTGTTCAATAGTAATATCTGGGTGGTCAACTTGTCCACAATTTCTGCTACAAGATTTTCTGACCGCAACTGCACAGCTATAACATCCAGAGTTTCGATTGCTGTACTCATCAATAATTCGTTCTCACAAGACAACAAATCCGTGATTATGCTGCATAAATGAGAAGTAACTCTTGCATTTTGGGCAAGAAGCTCCAGAAGATGTCGACTACTCGACATCAGAAACACAACCTCTCTGAGAACCTTGCGTTTACGAAGATGAAAAACGTCGTTACTTTCCAATAGTTCTACCAGGCACGCCACACAGACTACCGAAACGTTCGCTCCTGTCATTCTCCACTGAGAATCGTGCTGTGAATGATTTGCAGTGAAGAAACTCAGTACATTTTCTGTTGTTTCCATCTTTTTAGCAGCGAACTTGCAGGATTCACAGCGAAGTTAATGAGCCCACGGTCCTCATGGACTGCAGATTTGGCTTTTTGGTCATGCGCAGTACGGTTTCATTTTGGAGGGAAACTTTCAAACTAACGGATTTTGATTTAGGCTGCAAATTTACAATAATTGTACCCTAAAAAGACGAACACTCTGGTCATCTTCTGCTATAACACCATGGCATCCGATGTAATAAAATGCTTAGAAGAAGGTGAGGGACATAAACCTTTTTATCGTATCGAGATATCTTAGGTTTAGAGTTGCAGTATGAACATTTCACTTGTTTATTTTCGCTGCATGAACTCGTGAAGCTCAGGCTGATCTGGTAATTTTTTTTTATAATTTTAGTACAGCTGTTAAAAGGTATTCGAAACAAAATTACGTAAAATTGAAAGTATTAACAACAAAGCTTAAATTATCAATTAGACACTCGCTGGACAAGAGCTAGTACATGTACCATGCATGTAGTTCACGTAGACGTAGTACTCTTTTTTAAAACACCCAGCTGTATGGTGGGGTTGTTATAAGTTTAATTTTTTTCCTAGAAAAATCTACGGTGTTTCAAGAAAATGTTCCTCCTGATAGCGTGAGAGAACCATCGAAAAGACTTACAAAGGTGGGTGCTGTTACTAACCGTAAACATCCATAATTTTACTAAATTTAGTGACAACATTATCCTGCAATGACTTTCATACTGGGATGAGTTCATATTCCGGTTTTCGATTTTAAATCGTCTCTTTTCACTATCAACCTAGAGGTGTTTCATTCACTACCTGGATTACCAGGGTAAGGAAAAATAATGACAATAATAATAAAATTATTATAAATTACAATAATGATAATAATAATATAATAATGGTAATAGTAATAATAATAGTTTTATTATTATTATTAACCCATTCACTACTGCTGAGAGTAAGCCTGATTATGGTAATGTGAATTACTTTAGAAAATTTTCAGCCTGACAAGCTTAGATTGTAACGTAAACTAATGCTTATAAGTCCTGGGCTTAAACGTCTTTGTAACGGGTTTTAGCAGGGATTATAAATGGAGGGGCTTATATTCCAGAGGGCTGATAACTGAAATAGAAAAAGCGCTTTAAATTAGCTATAGCAGTTCTGATCAAAAAACGTGTTGCATTTACTGGCTTGAAAACAGTAGTAAAGCAAATTTAAAGAAGACCAGGGGTTTATAATATTATTGGAGCTGGAGGGGTCTTTCATCCCGGGGGGCTCATAATCACATGCAATTTTTTGTTTACAGGATGACGGGCTAATAACTGGGGGGGGGGGGGGAGGGGGGCTTATTAGTGCCAGTTTACAGTTTCATTGTGAACTGAGATCTCAGTGGAGGTACCGGCTAAGTTGTTATGCAATTGCCAAGTTGATTTGTGTTGAAATATATACCAAGATTTTCATGTAATCAGCCTCTTTCATAGTACTTAACTAGTCACTTCCTTTGAATGTTTGACTTGACAACTTAGTTTACTTTATTACTACTAACAGGTCGAGAGAGCAAGACTTGAGGCCCTATCTTCCTTTGGCAATTGTCCCTTTAATTCACTTGTTGTCAAAAAAGATAGCTTTAAGGCAAAACTTAATGCAACTGTCACAGCTACTGGGAAGGATGTGACCAAGAGACTTACTCGGTAAGAGATCTAATTGACCCAAGAAGCAGTTAAGTTAAAGCACTCCTAATGTTTTAAGGTCCTAAATAAGTTAGAGAGGTTAATCATCAATTTGAACAGATGCTAACAAGTGAAAACAAACCAAATTCGAAAGTGTTGGAAGTTGCTTGTAAAAATTCTTACACAAAGGAAGTTTAAGTTAAATTTAACCTCTGAACTCCGCTAGGAGCTGCCATCTAATGAAACTGCTGTGTGTCTTCTTTTGCAAATTCCATTGGCTTTACCTAAAGCAGCAAACATTTATGGTGCTCAAATGAAAGATTTGGACTGCTTTGGGCCCCAAATGAAAAATACAGTGTGCGCTATGCCCGGGGGATATGTTGCATAAATTTCAGCTGGCTGGAATTTGTGGATCATCAAATACTAGCGGTTTTGATGTTGTAGGTCATGTCCACAAGTGTATGTTGTTAGTGAGTCCGGTTCTGTATAAAGTCAGTATTAGCAAACACAATGTGTACAGCGTGCTTTCCTGCCCTTACTTACATTGCTGTGCTCTTGCATTGGCCAATGGTGATCACTTACTTTTATCTTTAGGTAACTAGGAAATGTTAATCTTTGCTCTCTACCTTTATGTTGGGCATCCTGAATTCATGGGATCAGAGCATCTGGGCTTCTTATAGAATAATTCTAAGAAATAATAATTAATGATAATAATTCTAAATAAATTGATTATTAATTTTTTTTATAACATAGTCTATATCTGTCTCTAAGTATTCTGTAATTCAAAACCTTTGCCCAGATGAACTTAGGCTTGTAAAATAACAGATTCCCAAATGGCTAAAAGAATTTCCACACTC
The DNA here is from genome assembly GCA_964035705.1 of Porites rus. Taxonomy (NCBI): domain Eukaryota; kingdom Metazoa; phylum Cnidaria; class Anthozoa; order Scleractinia; family Poritidae; genus Porites; species Porites rus. The sequence continues at coordinate 28,301,506 of OZ037994.1, read as the reverse complement.
TAGAATGGCTAATCCATTGTCACCATATTCCACCTTTACCACCCTAAAACTCCAAAAACTATAATGCATTTTTTGTCTCACCAAAATATATTTTGCTTCTTTCATCATTTTCCTTCCAGAATGCAAAAAGCCAGGTTGGAAGCCAACGAAGCTTTCAAGAACGTTTCCCTTGGCCAGAAACGGAAAGCCAGAGTTGAGGAGAGGAAAAGAGAGTTTTCTCCTCTCAGAGATACTGCTAAAAGAAGGCTTACCAGGTTGGACAAATGCAAACTTGAAGTGCAAAATGCTTTTGGTAATGTTGCTCTGAGTGGGATTGGAGGAAGTGTGGAGGTAAAAGAAGACCAGAACAGCACTAAAATAATGGCCAAGGACTCAGGAACAAATAACAGTGAAGCTTCCAAAACAGATGTGAAAAGTCTTAGAAAAGATTCATTGGAAAAGAGTAAAAAAGGAAGAAGGAAGTCTACAAGGAGATCAACATCACGAAGAAGAAGTTCTGCTGCAATGCGACGGAGAAGCTCCACAAAAGGCAAACGTCTAACCAGGGTTCAAGCTGCTCAGTTAAAGGTTCTGCAGAGTTTTGGAGGACAGAGCCTGGATGATGTCTGGAAATCTGACAAGAGAGACATGTCCACTTGTGGTGAAGTAACTAAGCAAATTATTAATGATGAAGTCGAGGCTAAAAATGAGGGTTTGGTGACAAAGGCAGAAAGTCAGATGACGGCTAATAGTGAATGTCAAACAGCTGTGGAAACTGATGTAGAGACTGATTCCCTGGAGGATGGTGAAAAGGGAGCTGGTAATTTGACTTCAGCGTCAAAGGGGAAAGTTGCTGAAATTTCACTATTAAAACCATGTTGTGAATCTGTTAATGAATCAATGGAAGTCAATGTCCCTTTTGACAATGAGCAGCTCGCTGAACATTCCAAGTCAAGCCAAACAATCACTGTAGAACCAAGACCACTGACACGCCTGGAGAGAGCTCGTTTGGAAGCCATACAAAGCTTCTGTGGAGAAGCTTTTGAAAAAACAATGAAGACTTCATCCAGGAAAATGGCCAAGTACCTTACTCCTGTCAAGCATCAAGGAACAAACACTGAAGCCAATTCAACAAGGAACACCCCCTCACAAACGGATAACTCCTATTACAGGCGCCACCCTCGTCCAAAGAGTTCTTTCTATACTAACCTCAGAGACAACAGCTTCTGTGACAGAGGTGCTTTGCTAGAGAGTAGCAAGATGGTTGTGCTGACAGCCAGGTCTCTGGACACACCATCTCCTGATTGTTCCCCTGCGGCCACTGCTGTGAAGCCATGATTTAGATGAAAGCTATGGTGGTTAAAGACTGCAACTCTCTGTCCCCATGCCCACTTTCACCATTGACCAATTATATTAACCTTAGTGTCCCCAGGATCACTTCATTTAAGTTTATTCTTGAGTTAGATTTAGAGAGATAGGGTCTATAAATTCATTTAGTTTCAGATGTGTTTATATTTTGTCATCAAAGTGATTCCTGTTTCGAAGTGCAGTGCAGACAACTCCATAGTACAGTCACCTCTTTATTACGGACTGTTATGTGTGTCCCAAGGATACCAAACTTCATTTAATTCCTACCCCTATGACAAAGACACCTTACCTCTAGTTTATGGGCAGTTGGGTGTGTCCTTTGTAAATTAAGGAGGTTTAACTGTAGTTGAGTTGGTAATTTTAGCTAAATGCTGAATCGTTTTCCAGGGTGAGTTTTTGGGGGCTTTCCATTCAACAAAATTCTGGTTTAAAATTTCGGAAATTCCATGTGCATGCCCAATGGAACGGTACATTCCGTTTGCACAGACCTGACCCAAGCCACCACCCGTTTGGTTATTGTTCTTGTAAGCAAGATACAAAAGAGCGGTACTGGGGACAAAAATTTTTTCAAATAAAACAGGACATTTCGGTCCGACCGACCGAGATAACCGAACCGGTCAAAGTGGACCACCTTCAAAGCTGGTCCCGAATATTCCGGTCGGACCAAACCGAAATGGTCCGTTGCATTTGATTTACCAACCAAAATGTCCGGAATTTTGGGTTGAATAGAAAGGGCCCTTTAAAATTATGTACATATCTTCTCAGTTTTAACATCCCCTTCCCCCCGCCCCTTATTATTCAAAGCGGTTTTGTTAAACACCGTTTAAAATCTCTTTCATTGTTAACTTGCCCAGAATGTTTAAAAAAGGCCTAAGAGACAATACGTCCCAAAATATTTTTTTTTACGCATGTACAGAAAAACAGCTCCACCCGCCCTATCTGCCTAATAACCGGTCGTTTCGCTGCATAATGAAGTCCATTCGCTGTAAAGTCGATTCGTTGCAATTGACTTTTTGCACAAAACCGTTTTAAAGAAACTTAGAATGAACTACAAACGGGTAATACTAACGAGTTAATTACCATTTTGGTGGATGAACTAGGAATTATGGTTACTTACTGTTTATGTTTATCAGCAACAGAAACTCAAGGTATGAAGAGGCTTGACTTTTATCACGAAAGGCAATTTGCTTTAGTATGCAGCGAAACGACAATTACAACTTTGCGGCGAATCGACTTCATTATGCAGTGAAACGACTGTACACCCCTAGTAAACACGGCCCGTGAAATAAGATGAAATGTGCAAGGGTGCTGGGGTAACGTAAGGGTAGTCCCAGTCTGTTTCCGATCGCCTTTTTTGGCACTGCTACTCAGCTAATCAAGTAGTATTCGTTCTTCGGTTTTCCGTTTCAAGGGAACATGATAATAGATTTGGAATCACGTTTGCGGCAAACGTAAGACTCAAGTTGACAATTTCTCAAATTTGGAAACGAGTGGATAAAAACTGCCCGAAGTAATTTTTCTGTATAAACCTTTCTTGAATCTACTTATTTTTGTGTAGACATATGAAAAGCAAAGGAGAAGAAAAGGGGAAACTTAGTGACTGTTTTTTGGTGAAAGTGATTCTAAATCTTTCTAATATGGCTCCATTCCATGTTGTTCCTGGTCGACAATTCCAGTTTCATGTCCAAAGACCAACGTATTCTAGGCTTTCCTCGTTCCAGGTTGTAGCTTTTAAAGGTTGTTGTTGAAATAATTAATCAGTTTCCCCATTCAATCGAGTTTCCTGCACGTCAATGCAAATTAGGACATAAGGCTCCACCCATATTTACCGTCCAAGCTGGAATCGTGTAAGGTTGCCGCCTTCAAGTTGGGAACATTCTGATTGGCCAGCTGGGCCTTACCTTACCGCGCGGAAAACCGCTTTTGGATTTTAATTGTTCTACTTGTTCTTTTTCTTCAAGTAAGGTTAATACCAGTAAGGTGTTGGCTGCGTTTTGATTCAGAAAGTATCCAGCAAAAATCAGTTTGTTCTTGACCGATATTGGGGCAAACAAGGTAAGATAAAACTGTTCAGTTACAATAACTTACAAAAATTTTATGACTGATTGTACTCACGATTTGTCATGTTTCGTTTAGCATTAGTGTGGATCGAAAGAAAAAGAAAAGAAAAAATAAATTACAAATGTTGATCTTTAACGCATCCTTTGAAGTATTGACTAAGTTTCAATATTTAGTTAAACCTGAATTTTTTTTACACATTTATTCTATTTCACAAAATTTTTTCATTTCGCCAACAGCAAAGTGATACTCAACCCTCCTCAACACCGTATACAATAATATATAACCTTATATAGCGCTGTTTCTTGAAATTCAACAGCGCTTTACAATATTTACAATTAAAATGTTGAAATAATAAACGCCCAAAAAAAATCCGCTCGACGCGGGAACTTTTGAGCAGAAAAATATTTTCAGTATTTGAACCTTGCACGGCACGAGAAAGGACTTCAAAAATGAGTGAATATATACGGCCTGGCAAGCGTTCTTATTATTTCTAGGTTCATTTTCTCTTTTTACGGTGCTGTCTTTATACCAATATTCTAGCTGTGATGACGTTCATTTTCTGTGACTGAAAAAAAGATCTATCTAACCAATCGCCGAATCATACATGTACCTCTAAATGAAAACGAAGTCAAACTGCTAGGTTGTTTAAAGAACCTGAATGCCGAGTACGCCACAGTACAAACGGTTGAATGTGTCGTTGTGGTGTATTGGGTATTCGCTTGTTTTGCTCACCATTATCTTGGAAATGTTTCTTTTCTGTTTTCCATGCAATAGATAACTTAAGCATTTGACTACAAAAACAGTGCACAGTTCTGCCTGCATAAGTGGTATTGTAAACTGAAATATCAGAATGATTATTCTTACTAAGATAACGGCTAAAAAATTAATGAGAGGCTATTTTCACTAAAAATTGGGTTGCCTCCAAACAGCTACTACTACAAATACAGCATAGTAAAAAACAAATAGAAATCATGACGCCGTGAGTGTTTAAGAACATATCACAAGAACTCAACCCTTTTTACTGTGTCGAGTACAAACTCTGAGAAGTAACGAACTATGCTTCGCCGCATTGCCTACACTGACTCTAGTCACTGGACCTACATTATTAGCCTATTCAGTTGGCTTACTACCCAACCACCTTTCCCGTTCATTGTTGCTGTTAAACTGGTTAAATTTGTATCATGACTTGAAAGGGTGCCAAAACCTCCATCCAAGGCTATATGTTTTAGGAAGGTCCCATAAAACGAAGTGCGAACGTTCTTAGCGTATGGCAGTTATCTTCTGTGTAAATTAGCTTAAATTTGACGATCGACGATAGTGAATATCTTTCGCAATATCTTTGAGTGAAAAAGCAGCCCGGGGAGGCAGTCAAGGGAAGTTCGGATAAAGGTACCCTGTTTATTAAAGACAAGAGACGTCATTTAATGACCCTGATTTATTCCAATTGAAGAAAGAAATTTTTTATAAAACTACGATCAAGAATACGGCATAAGATTTTTTGGAAAACAATGTTGGTGACATAAATGTAGACCTCTCATCTGCAATCGCCACACTCTTTTAAAGGTTCAGGTAGATTATAAGAGGTGGACAAGGGGTACTTACAATTAGGGTCAAAAATCTCGCGATTTAACCTCCATTCAACGATTTTCTTTGACGTTCAGTGGGAGAAAAACGAACTACAGGGTGTCCCAAAAGTTCGTTCCTCTAATTTCATGCATTATAACTTTTGATCAAAACTTTATTTTTACATGAAATTGCTAGAAGATGTTTATTTCTCTATCGAGTACATCTATTCAGAATTTCAGTAACTGGCATGCCCTTTTTGTTTTTTATCACATTCTGTAGCCGTTGCAGCATGGAGTGGGATACAGCGTACAGAGCCACAGATGATCCATTTTGAACTTTTCTATCACCCGGTGCGTAGGAGCCAGTTCAACCGCCAAACAATATTTGTTAGTTTAGGCATCTGAAAAAAATATATTTTGGGCATTCATCCAAAAAAGATAATCATCCCGGCCCCTTTCCACAGCAAGGCTTTTGTACTTCTTTACAAATTTGAGACGATCTGGGCGTTACTTGGCAGACTAAGCAGACCGGGTTTTTTTCAAGGGCACCCAACGAGAAAATAGTTCAAAACCACCTAAACATAGCATTGTTAAACGTATTTTAGTATTTAAACGGTAGATATAGGCATATTTTTATCCCTTAAAAATTTTTCATCTGTTCGGATTTCCTAGCTGAAAGTCTAGTGATCCGAAAATTCTAGGGATCAAAACTGACCTTTTCGAAAATTTCAGCCAGAAAAAAAGGCTCCCGAAAATTCTAGGTGACCTTTTTAGGGTAAAAATCCGTTAAAAATGGGCAATTATACCATTTTTGGATGTTTGAAAATCTTAGGAGAGAGAAGGAAGCAAGAAATTTTACAACAAATGTTCCGAAAATTTTAGATCTGAAATCGTCTTCCGAACAGATATTTTCCGAAAATTGATGTTGGGTGCCCCTGTTTTTTTGCCATCTCAGGGGCTAATTTTAAGCATTCGCTTTTCATGCATGATCCTTTCTGGACTTGACTTGCTAATTAAGTGAGAGCTTCCTCATCGAGTCTCCTATTTTGTATCTATCCTACTTTAACACTATTTTAGCTGCTTTATTCAGGACTTTGGTCTTACCCTTCGTTTCTTGCCTTCAAAAGTTTCATTTTTCCATGATCATTTTACCACCAACATTCGGATTTTTCCAGATTTTTAGCAGTTTCTACAACAGATAAGACAGTAAATAGAAGTGTACATGCTCACACGTAGATGAACGTTTTTTTGCGTTAAGGGGGGTTATCTTTCCTGATATTCAGCAAAAAAATAAGGAAGGAGTTCCAGCAATTCGGGCTATAAAATATGTGGCTGGAAAACATACCGGCGCGCACGCGCACCTTTGGCGCGGAAGTACACAAATCGAATATTCGAGTCAAACGATGACACAACAAGTACGAATATAGTGAATTAGATTGAAAGACACAACTTTTGACCAAATGATTTGCTTACCAAGTCCAATCGTACTGAAATACAGACTTATAAAGTACAGGAACGAACTTTTGGGAAACCCTGTATATTGTTAGAACACAGGCGGCCCAAACTCTGTGGGAGTTCGTTGGACTTTGAATTTATAAGAAAATGTATGAAAATAAACAAAATACGTCCTAAATTCCATTTCTTGACAAAAATAGAAATACAAATGACTGACCTTGTGTTTTTTTTTTTTTTTTTTTTACTGTCCCTTCGCCTCCAAAGAAGTACCATGTCAAAATCTTATATTAAACGTCGATAAAACGGCTTCCAAATGGCACTAGAGGCCAAGAGACAACAACGACGTAGTTTGTTTATTTTCAAACATTCTCTTATAAATTCAAGTCTAACGAACTCCCACCGCGTTTGGACCTCCTGTGGTTAGCGAAATCAGTCGAAGACCAAACGAGAGTACAGCTTAGCCTCAAATAGCCTGTACACAGACGCTGTATTATTTTTCTTTTCGTTCTTTTCTTTTCACCCGCGCTCGACGGACTTTGAAGAGAAAATAGAGGGGCTGTGAACAGGCTAAGCCTCAAAACGCTGAAGTTTTTAAACAGGATGACACCAACGGGATTTCTAATTTCCCACTTAAATGGTAAGCATCGAAAAATCAATCATGGCATCTTTTATTTACTCACTGATCTTTTCCATATCAGACATGAAGGGATTTTTGATTTCAAGGGCTCCTCAGGAGGAGAGATTGTTGGAGCACGTGGTCACCGGCTTCTATGCCTGCATATTTGTGACGTCCCTTGTTACAAACGCGTTCCTGTTTACAGTGTTCCTTAGAAACAAACATTTCCGCGACCTCAGCACTTATCTCATCGTTCAGATGGCCGCAGCGGATGTCCTGTACTTGTGTGTCACCTGCTCTATAGTTGCTATAAAGAATCTGGACATCGAGCTGAATCGCATCACCTGCAAAGTTCTGTTGTACGTGGAGGGAGCTGCCAGGTTTGCGTCTTCGCTGTCTTTAATGCTGATCAGCTTGGAACGTTCAACGGCTGTATGTTCACCATCCCTGTGCTATACCATAAGAAAAGTTGCTAGAGTCAAGGAAAAGGTAGGCGGGTACGACGAAAAACATAATGAACGTTCTTCATTTATGGGTCATTTGCAAAATTGATAGCGGCAGCTAGGATGGTGCATGAGGGCTAAATAGAAATATCAATTCGTCGAGTTCCAAAAAGGATTAACTTAATCTTCCACGAATCTTAATTGTAAATAGTAACTTTAACTTTAACCTAAATTTGTTTTCAGATATTGATCATATTAACCTGTCATCGTTCGCTTCATTTCAAAAGAAAGTTCAATTTAGTATCATCTTTTTCAGGCTTGTGCAAGCGTTTCAATCATCTCTCTGATCCTTCGAATGGGTGTGCTCTTTGTGGCGTGTGACCCCGAGAAATGGGCACCAGGGTACAGATTGGCTGTGACAATTGCCACTTACATTCTACCCCTTGTGGTAGAACTTATCGCTTACACCATTGCGTACCACAAGATAAACCGACGAATCAGTAACGCAGTCCACAGCAAACAGGTCCTGTTGTTTGTCAAGAAGTCCCTCAAGGTTTTTGTCGTTATTGCTGTGGTATTCGCCGTGTGCACTCTTCCTTCGTCCATCTTGGTAATTCTACAGTCACTTCGTCTGTACACGCCTTCATTCTTCGTGGGTTATCTTGGAGACTTGATAGAGTGCATTCCTTGCGTTACAAATGTCATCTGCTACGTGTTCTGTAGCCCAAAGTTTCGAATGGAGATCAAGAAGTTGTTTTCAGGTTTGTTGTCAGTTCAGTTTTCTTCTCTTGCTACCCAGTTAATCATTAATTTAGCCAAGGTAAACTTGACAAAGCTGAAGGGCTCGAATAATAATGATAATAATAATAATAATAATAATAATAATAATAATAATAATAATAATAATAATAATAATAATAATAATAATTCCTTTATTTACCCACGGCAGTATTTATAACACTTATGCTAGTGGGCCGAGCAAATGACTTGAAACAAATAATTTAAATCAAACATAAAGTGGCAAGAGAGAAAGTGGTTAAGAATCCCAACTAGCCGGAGGCAAACCAGCGGGCTATTTACAAGCGTGGTTGAGGATTTGACCTCGGAACTACCGTGAACAAATCCAGCTAGCGGTCAGAGTGGGACTTGGACTCGAGGCTTCCGAATTGCAAGTCCAGCTCTCTCACCGCTCGGCCACGCTGCCTCCTCCGAATAGAGAATGCGAGACTGTTAGAGCGGTTTTCATTTGAGTGTCGAAAAGTAATTGGTTTTGCACTTTCTACACGATGCGATTGGCTTAAAAGATTCGCGCCACCTTTTCATCCAATCAGAAGTAAAACCAAAGCCAATTGTGACGCGCTCGCATGCATTTTCCCGCGCTTTGCGTCAGCCACATGTAATTACTTCGAGTTTTGATTGGTTCAATGTATTGTCTGTGTCCTATGTGATTGGCCAAAGTAATTACTTTGGTTTTGGTTTTACGACACTCAAACGAAAACCACTCTATAGGCCGCATTCTTATTACCATGAACTGAAACCACTACGTAAAATTCTAAACCTACTAAGGTGAACCAAACGTAAAATTAAAGGGCGGAACCAAAACAGAAAGGGGCTTAATAATAGAAAATGTCACAGAAAACGGGGGAGGGAGGTCCCTTCGGCCCCACCCCTAAATCTGCCCATGAAACTTAGTGATGTTATTCTTATGATGTGTGGAATAATTGGGAGAGAAACTTAGTACTAATTCTGGCCGAAAGAGTTTAATGTACGGGCTCTGTACCTGCTCCTGCTGGTTTTTCAAAATCCTCTTTTTTGTGCATCAAAAGCCTGTGGTCCACACTAACGTTATCGTATCGTTTAAAAACGCATATCTGGCGATACGTTTTCGTTTTCAGGCAAATCTCGGACGTCATCTATGTCTTCAAATTTCTCG